>PYHX02000413.1:99811632-101011632 GCA_004302925.2 Cochliomyia hominivorax
AACGTAACAATAATATTTCAGGTGTTTATTTACAGTTTAGTTTAGTTTTTTTGTAGAAATAAAAGCAAACACATACTCAACAACAACAAAAAAACATCCTTTTAGTAAGGAAGGGGAAGAGGGGTGTAAACTTTATATCACAAGAAATAAAAATCCACCCTTAATTTATAAGACAACACAACAATAACACAAACAAACATTTACTAAACAAATCACTTAAATGTCACAACTGTACTTTTCTTTAACTTTTCTCTTCCTGTTTAAGGGATTTTTTTTATTATTTGAATTTTATTTGTTATTTTTTTGTGTAAAAAACACAACAACAATAACAAATTACATGTTACAAATAAAAGCTTTTTTTAGTGGAGATAATTAAATTTCATCATAATGATTATTATCATAATGATTATTATAATTGTTAATTTATTAGTTCATATTGTCATTTAAATTGTTGTAGTTGTTTTTTTTTTATACTCTCCACCACCGCAATTGGTGCAGAGGGTGTATTAACTTTGTCATTGCGTGTGTAAAGCCGAGAGGGATTCATTTCAGATCCCATAATAAAATCAAAATCTGAGTCGATTTAGCTATATCCGTCTGTCTATCCGTCAGTCTATTGTTGGCACGCTCACATACACAAACATTGGCAGAAATCAATTAAAAATTTGGTCTAAGTGTTTGTTATAGTCCTGAGCAGTTTCCTAATTAAAACCAGCAAAATCGGTTTTTTACATTGAAAGTTAAAGTCTGATATCTGAGGAAGTCTCTAAGTACAAGCAAAGAACTTTCGTAAAATTTTCAATTATAAATCTGCAAATTGGAATAATTATATGAACTTCATTATTATTCCAAAACTGATCAAAATCTGTTAAGTAGAAATTATATGACTCATTAAGCGTTCTGTGTTATATCTAAGAAAACTTTTACATGTCTGCGAGTGTATGCGTGAGTGTGTATGTAAGAAACATAACTTATTTACTACACACTAATTTGTGGTGGAGGGTATTAAAGATTCGGCATAGTCGATTTCAGCATTCCCACTTGTTTTATAAAAATTTTGGTTGTTTTTATTTTATCAACTTTTAATTGAGTTTTTATTGTTCCTTTTTTTTTTTGGTTTTGTATTTTAAGGATATTTTTTTTATCAAAGTATAAAATTACATTTGATTACTGATGATTGTTTTCAATTAAATAATAATGTTTTTAACAACTGTTGTTGTTAAGTTCGATTGGTTATGAAAAGAGTGAATTTTAGGGAAATTTCTATTTAAAAATAACATAACATAATTACACCGTTTCCACGTTTGATTCTTGTCCAAAAATTTATTTTAATTTTCGCACAAAATCCAAGCAATATTTTATGTATTTTGTATATGCGACATCACCGTAGGTGAATTAGGTATTATGCGTTTGTGCTAATGTTTGTAACATAAAGAAAAAATGGTGTTACATTACCTTTAAGTATACCATTTGGCTCATAATCACTTTCTGAGTCGATTTAACGAAATGTCCTCCCGGAATATCGTCTTAAGCTCATAAAACTTACAGAAAATTATCTTTATTACGTTTTGTTCCAAATCCACATACTAAATTTCAAGAATGTTGGTCTTCAAATGACGTTAGTTCCCATATAGATTCACTTCCGAAAATCACTTTAAATTAAATAAGTCTAAAAAATGTTTTGTATTGTAATGTTAAAATGTATACAATTATAAAATACCAAAATTAACTTTTCGTGAATCAGTCTATAATTTCCTACGGCCCTCATACCTCCCAACTTCCGAAAATCACCTCAAAATATTTGAAATATGCTATCACAATTCATAAAATCAAATTCTACGAGGGTCGGTTTATAATTTTCCTTGCTTGAGCAATGCTGTAGGATACTATACAGTCGGTTTCAATAGACTATTATATTCTTGCTTGTTTTTTGATTTAAAACAAAGAAGACATGTCTGGGAATTTTAAAGAACTTTCTACATCCATTTTTTTCATCAAATCATGAATGAAACTTTGGAGAATTAATTAAGTAAACCCTCTATCCCTGGATCCACTATGAGTTTTGAGCTTTTCCAAATCAATTGGAAAATATAGAATCTAGAATGTCTATCTGGAATATCATTAAAAAGTAATCAATAAACAGAAAAAGGGGGTTTTTGAACCATGATCTTTCAGAATTTTTTCCTTTGGCTAATTTTTAACGCCGATTCTAGCAAACAGAAAAATATAGTTTAATCGACTTAAATTTTGCGTTGTTTTGAAATGTTCCAGACCTTTAGCGATTCCATCTCCACTTGTGTAAGAGGAGGTATTTAAATCTTAAACTCTTAAATTGCCAAAATATAAAACTGTGTATTAATGAGATATAAAAATCATCTCCGCTGATCTACGAAGTCTAAGCTTGATCCTGTCTCATTTAATCCCTTTTTCTTTCATTATTTTATTTTTTTTATATTCTCTTATTGCTGCTAAAACTTTAAATTCAACTTAATTAATGATCCTTTTAATTGATTTTTATTTGAAATGTCTTCTGTTTTCATTCATTTTCTAAACAATGAAAACAATTTAAAATTTTGTTCAATCATTTATCATTTTGTTGACCATCACACATTATTGTCTCATAAAAACAGGGATAATTACTTTTTTAAAAAGGATTTTGACAATCAAAACCAATAAAAATTCATAATTAAAGTAATAACAGCAAAAAATATAACGAACTCCCATTGAGTTTAAATTGTAGTTTTTTTTCGATTCCTGCTCTACCCTGGCAACAGGACATTTACACTGTAGCAAAAAAAGAAAAAACAGAAAAACCTAAAACTGACAAAACAACTTCAATAAAGTATAGATGTTTGTGATCAAAATTAAAGAAAAGGACAATATAGTTTTGAAAAATGATGTGTTAACATCATGTTTAGTCCTTTTTTTTGTAAAACACAATAATAATGACAATATGAGACGAATCCTTTTGTTAAACATTTTAAAATTGAATGTAGATGTTTTTTTTTTCAAAATCTATTTATTGTTTAACAATTGAAATTAAAAAAGAAATAGATTTAAAAAAAAAAAATTCTACACAAACACACATATTTGATTTAATTGTGGGACATTATTGGAAATTTAAAAAAGGAACAAAAGAAGGACAATAGTGTGTTAAAAAATCATATATCATGTCATTTTAAAAATTGCACACAATCGAAAAACCGACGAGAAAGGGTGAACTACGAAAAAGTGAGGGTGTTTTTAGTGTTGTTTTTGTCAGGATATAACATTAATGTTGCTTGTTTTGCTGCCGATGATTATGATATATGATGATGCTACATTTATATGTGGAACCAATATGATTTCTCTTTTTATTAATATTATTTATTTGTTTCCAACAATTGCAATTCATTTTTCATTTCAATAGGAAAAAAATTCGTTGTCAGTTTTCCAATTTCGCCTAAAAGTAATTTTAAGTATTTTGTCATGTCATTGTTGAAATTACGTTTTTTTCTCGCTGTCGAAATTTTGCCAAAAGTATCCTTTTATATTAAACGAAAAACCATAATCATATTTCAGATTCTCTTATTTAATTTTTTATTTCATATAAAAGTCAGTAGTTTTTTTTAGGTTTAAAATCAATCGATCATTTTTATTTTTGACATCTTTTTTTAGCATTTCAATACTGTGACTATTAAATTAATGTCCTTTTTATATGTTTTATACATTATTAAAAAGGTTTATGAATATTCATATGTTGAGGTTTCTTTAAATAGTTTTATTCACTTTAATGAATAATTTGATGAGTCATTTAGTGTTAAATTGGATAAATTTGTAAAAGGCAGATGTTGATAAAAAGTCAGAAATGCTAAAAATATAAAAATAACTTTTTTACAGCTTCTTCTCGAGTTTTACACAAAATTTCGTTAAAATTTACTTTCTATACGAAATTTTCGGAAAATTTTCTTTCTATAGGAAATTCTCGGAAAATTTACATTCTATAGGAAATTTTCGGAAAATTTACATTCTATAGGAAATTTTCGGAAAATTTACATTCTATAGGAAATTTTCGGAAAATTACATTCTATAGGAAATTTTCGGAAAATTTACATTCTATAGGAAATTTTCGGAAAATTTACATTCTATAGGAAATTTTCGGAAAATTTACATTCTATAGGAAATTTTCGGAAAATTTACTATCTATAGGAAATTTTCGGAAAATTTACTATCTATAGGAAATTTTCGGAAAATTTACTATCTATAGGAAATTTTCGGAAAATTTACTATCTATAGGAAATTTTCGGAAAATTTACTATCTATAGGAAATTTTCGGAAAATTTACTATCTATAGGAAGTTTTCGGAAAATTTACTATCTATAGGAAGTTTTCGGAAAATTTACTATCTACAGGAAATTTTCGGAAAATTTTCTTTCTATAGGAAATTCTCGGAAAATTTTCTTTTGTATAGGAAATTTTCGGATAATTTACTTTCTATAGGAAATTTTCCAAAAATTTACTTTCTATTGGAAATTTTCTGACAAATTGCTTTCTATAGGAAGTTTTCGGAAAATTGACTTTCTATAAAAAATTTTCAGAAAATTCGCTTTCTTTAGGAAATTTTTAGAAAATTTGCTTTCTTTAGGAAATTTTCATTAAATTTGCTTTCTTTAGGAAATTTTCAGAAATTTTGCTTTCTTTAGGAAATTTTCAGAAAATTTGCTTTCTTTAGGAAATTTTCAGAAAATTTGCTTTCTTTAGGAAATTTTCAGAAAATTTGCTTTCTTTAGGAAATTTTCAGAAAATTTATTCTCAATATAAAATTCCCATAATATTTGCTCTTCCAAAAAATTTTAGATACAAAATAATTTAATGCTCATAATTTGTTTGTTTCACTAGTTTTGCATTAAACATTCGTTACGCAATCATAAATCATAAAACGCAACTTCACACCAACACACACATACAAAAAAATTCAAATAATAAATTATAAAAAGTAATTAAAAATGCATAGAATTCATAACGCTCTCTCTGTCTCTCTTCTTCAGTCGGGACATTTTTTGGAACGACAAAGCAGAGAGCAACAAACAATTTCACGATTAATTAGAGAAAAATGCAAATTTTCCACCAAAAGTGGAAGAAGAATGAGAATTATAATGTTATCAACACGTGTTTGCTAAATGAGAAAGAGAGAAAAAATATATAAAATATTTATAAATGTCATACGTGTTGCAAAAGATTGCCAGAGTTGAGTTAATGATAATGATTGTGAGTGGTGTGTGTTTGTTTGTCTGATGATGATGAGGAGACAATATGTCATATGACAACAACTAACTAAAGACGAAGTCATTTAATTTTTTTATAGAAAATATTTATTAGAGGGTGTGAGTTTTTCTTTTTTGCTTTATGAATATTTTTTAGATGAATTTTTTTATGTTAGAAAATTTAGAGAAGACACGTGTTGAAAATGTTTGTAAACAAAACACGATTTTGCTTTTTTCGGAAAAGTTAAAAAAGTGATAAAAATTTATTTTAGGGAAAAAATTCTCATGAAAGTTTTGTAGTGCCATAAGTGTTCAAGTGTAAATCCTTGACTGAAAACAACAACAGAATCAAAATGAACTTTATTAGAGGCTTAAAAAGGCAGTTGATTAGTGTTTATGTTGTTGTTTATTTGGTTTAAAATAACAACAAACTGACTGAGAAATTAACAAATAAAAAAATCATGAACATGTTAAACAACTTTTAAAATAGCATTAACCCTAGAAAGAGCAATGGGACACAAAAAGGAAAGACAAAAATATTATAAAGATATTGAAGCCAAGATATGGTCTTTTCTTAACAAAACTGACAGGAATTTTACAATTATATAATAAATATATTTCGTTTACATATAATAGAATTATAAATTTGACCTTAAAGGTCAAATTATATATGTTTTTTTATAAAATATTGAAAATAATTTTTGGTATTTTATATTTTTTCAATAATTAATTTATTTCCATTCTAACTTCATTTCAAAATCATGGTTTAAAATTTGTATTTAGCCCTATCGGCCCTTTTGAGGTTAATTTAATTTTTAAAGTGTTGCGTGCTTGAACAATTAATTCAAATTCAATAGGATCTTCGTTTGTACACGAAAGGATTCATTAGTTGTAAATGTATTAAGTTTTATTATTCAAAACAGACACTCGTTGTTCTCAACTTAAAAACACACCCTGGTTTTGCATGTTTTCTGTTACAACTATGACCATTAACGGGAAATCATCCCTACTCCTACCACTTTTACACACACAAACTCTAGAGTCTAATAAAATAAAACCTTTAAAATCTAAATAAAATAAAAAAATCTTTATGAAGCAACTTAATTCATTTGATTTTTACGGTTGACCCGCATATTTTCTTTTTTTGTTTTTGTAACAAAAACTAACAACCAGAAAAATTAACCCCACCCAAAATTCCACACACACACACACACACACACTCACACAAATGATATCTATCAGTGGTATGGAATCTTGAAAGAGACATATTGTTCACGTAAAGGCAATTATCATATTGTTGTTTTTCAACTTTATTTGCAACCTTAAAACTCATCATCATCATCATCATTTCCAACAAAAACTTTCTCACGCCTTTTGTCCCTCGGAAATGAGCAGAAAACATTAAACACCCATCAGACAACAACATGTAACCACTTATAATTTGCTTAAAAACACTTTTTGATTTGATTTCATCAAACACCCGAGACCAGTTAGAAGATATCGAGATATTTGTTGTGATTTGTATTTTAGTTTGATTTGATAAACACGTGATTTACCCAACACTACAGTAGTAAACAAATATTGTTGTAGTGGTCGAAATCCTTAAAGGACTTTACAAATTTTTTTTAATGTTAAATTTGATTTGATTGTTGTCTATTTTGTTGTTTTCTTGTTGCAATTAAACATTTTTGGGAGGGTGGCTTAAGGACTTTTTGATGAGTGTGGGAACATCCTTTTTTTCCGATTTTCATTTCATTTGATTTGACGAAATGTCACACAATATTAAACACACAAGATTAACTGCAATTAAATGCATGACAATCGTTCCTAGAGATTAATCTTGTGTAACGAAGTTTTAAATTTGGAAAAAAATGATTACATTTGTGATTACAATTGTATTTCGTGTTAAAGATAATGAAAATTAAATTGAATGTCAATTTAAATTATAAAGTGTGAAAAATATAAGTTAATATCCGGCAGAAAAAAAAAATTAAGGGACATTTTTCAAAATTTTTAGGGATATTTAAAGTGGGTTTATCAAGAAACTATCTTAATGAAAGGATTCTTTAAATTTAAATAATTTAATTTAGATCCTCTTTTCGTATTCAGCTTTAGCTCAGTTCTTGTTCGATTCTAGTTCAGTTCTAGTTCATTTCTAGTTCAATTGTAATTCAGTTCTAGTTGAGTTCTAGTTAAGTTCTAGATCAGTTTTAGTTCACTTCTTGTTCAGTTCTAGTTACCTTCTAGTTCAGTTCTATTTCACTTCTAGTTCAGTTTTAGATAATTTCTAGATTAGTTTTAGTTCAGTTCGAGTTTAGTTCTAGTTCGTTTCTGGTTCAATTCTAGTTCAGTTCTAGTTCAGTTCCAGTTCTAGTTCAAATTCTTTAATAGAGTATATAATATTGTTTTCATTCCGTTTTATTTTTATTATCCCATATGTTTAAATAATTAGAATTATTATCTTTCCAAATTAGTTTCATTAAATAAGTAATTACACACACTAGAAATATTTACAAAAAATTGTCACTAATATCCTGCCTTAAGCTTTATGTTAGTAGTTTGATTTGGATAAGAACTAATGACGCGTAACGCATACTAATTTAAATGCTATTAATATTACGTTACCTTTACATTTTTTTCATAATCAAGTATTAGCGTTTTTTTACACAATATTCGATTGACTTTTTTTGTAAAAAGCTGAAAATATATAATTTAAAATAAATAAAGAAATGAATTAGAGGAGAGAAAAAAAAACAGAAAATTATATAGAAGTATTAGTATCGATAATTAACACTGAGTGTTGAGTTTTTTGTGTGGTCATTGACAATATTATTGTCACTTTTGATTATAGTTTTACATAGAAAAAATGTAAAAAATTCTATAAAAAAAGTTATAAGTTAAAAGTAGAAAAAAGTAATTGTAAATAGAGGAGGGTTTTTTGTATAGAAACGAAATAAAAAGATGACTTTTATAATTTAAAGCACGTGTGTTTGAAGTTTCAAGTGGGTTAATGGTTGGACTAAATATTTTTTTATTTTGCTCTATATGGAACGGAAGTTATAAGAAAATATATAGAAGTTTTCTTTGTTTGCAAAATTATATGTTTTTGCAACGTACAAAAAAAGAGAGACGCTCAAAATTATAGCATTAATTGTCATACGTATATGATTAATGGAATTGTGTTATAATTCCGTTATTTATAAATCGATTTTAATAACTTAATAATTACAATCGATAATATAAATCAGCATATTTTTTTGATAAAAAATTGTTTAGAGATTTCAGTAAATTACTTTCAGTATATATGGATTACACAAAGAGAAAACAAGTATCTTGAGAACTTACTATATATTCATAGACCAGTTTAAACCAAAAACTGATACTGAGTAAAGAATCTGGCACTCCAAAACTAATATGAAGGTGAGATTTGCTTTTAAATATACTTTTCGATATAAGAATACGACCTAAATGAAATGATAGATTTTTAGTGAATTTGGCATACAGTAGTGGAGAATACCTGAAAATTCCAAAATTAGATTTTTTAATTTTGATTCCGAGTTGACCATTTTTTGTAGGTCAATACCTAGCCTCTCGGACTCACTAAGAATCTGTGCTTCTCCTAATAAAGAAGTAAATATCTTTAGAGTTCTCACGCGAAATTTCATTTAAAAGTCTTCAGTAGTTGCAAAGTAACAGAATTATCTCCGAAAACATAATTTAAAGCTCCTTCAATATTTTTTTTTGGTATTTTTATGTTCTTAACTGTTTTAACGCTATTATTTCGTTAGTGAAACCCTTCTTTTATTTTATGTTATTTTTTGCAACTAAATAAAAAATGATATTAAATGTATTTTTATTGTTCGGTATAATTTTTTTGTGGATTAAATTAGTGATTGGCTGACTGGTTTTTTTATTTGTCATTTGCGACAATAATTATTTATTTTTTTCGCAACATTTCATGTGTTTAGTTTTCATGAATTAATGACATTTTGAAAAGCGTTAATTTGACACTTGATTTGTCAGTTTGTTAATTATATAACTTTTGTCAAATTGCTATATTTTAACCATAATTAAAATTATAATAGAATTTTTATTTTCAAAATAAAATAAAATAAAAATCAGAGAAAAAGTCCGAAAAAAAGAAAAACATGTTATTTTAATTAAAATCATTTGTACATTTTTTTCAATATAAATTCCTTTCCCCACCAAAAATAAAGCAATTCCTCCTTTTTTACATATTTAAGTGATGTATCGCTTTAATTATTATTAATTTAATATTTTTATTGAAAACATAAAAAAGTAAGAAAATTTAAGCTTCTTTTTCCATCTATCATTCCAAGACCACACCCTTTTTTCGTTTGGGTCATAGGTTAACTTCTTCAACACCTGTTAAAATTCTCAGGCTTCTTAATTTCTACAATTTATTCCTAATTGTCTGATTATTTTTATTATAAATAAAACTAAAAAACACCAAAACCTTCAATTTCCGTAAACCCTCAAAAGAGTTCATCATGGAATGTCATCTGTTTGTTATATAAAACTCTTATGACATCAAAAAAAAAAGTTATCATAATATTTATGTTATAATTTTTGTCTTTTCATACATTCAACATTTTGTTGTTGTTTATTTGTTATTACAACAAATAAGTTTTAGTTAATTCCTTGAATTTGATTATAATATTGGGTGTGGTTTTCTTCCACCCTACTTGTTGTTATTATATCCTCCATCACCACAAGTGGTGATGAGGGTATATTAACTTTATCATACCGTGTGTAACGCTAAGAGGAAATCTGAACACACACTACATATATATTCTTGCATCAATTTAAAATTTCAATCAATTTAGTCATGTCCGTTTTTTTAATTGACAGAGCTCAATGTAAATTTGGCCTGAATATTTCCTAAAAACGGTTTAATTTATTAAAAGATATAGACCGATATCTGAGTTCAGGAGAAGATCTTTTGTAAAAAAGATCCAAAAATGTAACTATTTTATCACATATGTTATGTGCAATATTTTAGAAAAACTTTTATATATTGTACACATCTGTGAATGTGTATGTATGAAACATATTGTATTTAGTTCACACTCATATTTGGTAGAGGGTATCAAAGTTTCGGCATAGTCGAATGTAAGATTCTCATTTGTTTTCTATAATTTTAGTCTTTTTCTCCCTGTCTCTTCTGTCCATTTCTACTCATTTCCCCTGTTAAGGGAGTTTACCTTTGATGTTCTTGTGGAAATTATATTTTTTTGTTGTGGTTTCCAAAAAAACAATCGCATTTAAATAAAAAACACAAAATAACAATTTGGTTTATTATGCAAATAAGGTTTCATTCACTTTTTTAGTTTTTTTTTTTTTTTTTAAGAATAAAAAAGAACACTTGTCATGGATTTCTTTGGAAACAATTTTAGATAAGAATATTAAAAACAGCGTTTAATAGCCGGGAATTGTTGTGTTCTCAGTTGTTAATGATAATTGTAATTTTTGTTAAATACTCAAATTAGGTTGGTCACTTTTTTTGAGAGGTGGAGGAAATTTACATAAATTTTGTATGTTCAATGTTTTGATACGGAAAACGTTAACAGAAAGAAACTTTTTATAAGTGACACAATTTTTTTAATTTTTTTAGTAAAGAGAAGATATTAGAGCCGAAATATTTTCAAGAAAAAGAGAATTTTTTCCTAGAACCGTCTGAATAAGTAGTAGGAAACCGCAACAAAATCCCGATATAATTGGGAGTATTTAAATAATTTTTTCTTAAGAGCAATAATCTTAAAAGATCTTAAAAAAAGAACAACACAATTATTCATTCATATTAGAATAAAAATGTGTGGAATATAAGTTTGATCATAGGAATATGTGTTTGCAGTATATTCATATCAGATCAGTTTTTCAAGAAAAAAATATCAATCTGTATCAGAGATGGGTAAAAGACTAATTTCCTAACTAGGGATTTTAGACAACCTGGTTAATAACTGTTTATTTGTTGGTTTCTTTTGAAATTTGTAGACAGTTAAAATACTGGACGGATTTTGCTGAAACTTTTACAAAATTATCACAATAAATGCAAAAGTAGCAAAGACCGTAAAACATTTCGGTAGGCAATGTCCAAAAAACCATTGAATTGGGAGTATTAAGATTTCACCTCAACTACACTCCAAGAAAATATTTTACTAAACAAAATATAAGAATTATCGAATATTTATCGAACTATATCAATAAAAACGTTTCACTTATAATAGTGTCACAACGGGACCGATGCTTCTCTTAAGAAATCATCGTCAAGGAATCAAATAATAAATAAATAACAAATAATAAATAATGAAAAAGTTCACAACTGCTTCTCCGAGGAATGGTTCTAAATCCATCGATATCCTTAAAAGGTGTGTTGACTTTTCCAATTTCATGTGTAAATCAATTTTACATAACTCTTGAAAGTAGTATTAAGAAGAAGCAAAACTGAAAATGTTGAAATCATTAATGTCGATCGGAAAGCGACTGATTGAAATTTTGATAAACTTGTAAATTTCTTATGAAATTATTTTACAAAAACAATAAAATTTTCACGAAATTTTGAATTTTTAATAAAAATTTGTGTTGAACTGAAAATTTTTCTCATTAATTTTATAAATTTGAATTTATATTCAAATTTACATTCTTCATGCATTTTTATTAAATTTTTGCGAAAATTTAAATCTTGAGTGAAGATATTAATTTTAAATAAAAATTTAAAATTTTGTTGAAAATTTAAATTTTAAGTGAAAATTTTAATTTTTAGTGAAAATTTTAATTTTTAGTGAAAATTTTAATTTTTAGTGAAAATTTTAATTTTTAGTGAAAATTTTAATTTTTAGTGAAAATTTTAATTTTTAGTGAAAATTTCAATTTATAGTGAAAATTTCAATTTATAGTGAAAATTTCAATTTTTAGTGAAAATTTCAATTTTTAGTGAAAATTTCAATTTTATGTGAAAATTTCAATTTTTAAGTGAAAATTTCAATTTTTAGTGAAAATTTAAATTTTTAGTGAAAATTTCAGTTTTTAGTGAAAATTTAAATTTTTAGTGAAAATTTCAGTTTTTAGTGAAAATTTAAATTTTTAGTGAAAATTTCAGTTTTTAGTGAAAATTTAAATTTTTAGTGAAAATTTTAGTGAAAATATCCATTTTTTTTGTGAAAATTTGGAAAAATTTCAATTTTCATAATAAAATTATTTGTTTGAAAATTAAATTTATTTTTTTTGTTTTTAGTCAAAATTTATATTGAATAATTTTTATTAAAGTTTCTCTTTTCATCGAATTTTGAAAATCCATTAAAGTACAAAATATTAATCACTCCTTCTATGAAAATGACTTTAATTGCAATCTTCTTCCAATTTCCTACAAGTTTATTAACCTTCTTCTTTTACTCTTTCTGTTCTCTTTTTTAACTTCCTTTTTTATTAAAAACTTTTATGACTCATCAGTGCTGGAAGAACAGAGAGAGAGAGAGTTGAAGTGCAAAAAAATAAACTTCATGTTGCTAATGTTTTTACTGCCAAGTGCATAAGTATGTGTGAGCAAAAAAAACTTGCATAAATATTAAATTTTTGCATCTCACTAGTGCATCATCGTCATTCACAAAACAACCCCTTTTTTCGCTTATTTGTTGTTTTAAGAATTTTAAATCTTCTTTTCCATAAAAGAAACTCGATTCAGGGCAAATTTTTTTCTGTTTGTTGAAAGAAGAGTTTTTTTCCATTTTAGCAAAATTTATCTTCTTTTGTTGCTTTTTTGAATGCCAAAATAATGTTTATTTTTCCATTTTTTTGTTTCTTATTTTCTTAGTTTCTGGTTTTGTTTAGAAGTTGTTGTCTTTTAAAACCGATTAAATTTATGCGTATTCATGTCTTCCAGCAATTTATGCACTTTATATTATTAGGAAGGAATTGATTGTGCAGAGAATAAACGATACAAATGGAAATTTGAAAATTAAAGACTGAATTTATTCTGAAAGAATGGAAATCAGAGATGTAAATTTAGTGTAAATAGAACAAGGAAAAAGCCCTACAATTCAATACCCAACATTGTCGGTTATACATTGTAGCGAGAATAAACTAATGAACAGCCCTCGTATACATTTATTTTCTATGTTTAAAGTGCAAAATCAATTCTATAGAAATATAATTTAACGAAAATTTTCTATTGAAGGAAAATTAAATAAAAATTTTCTATGGAAAGAAAATTCAACGAAAATTTTCCAAATAAAAGGAAATATTGGTCAATTTATGTCCTTATGCGAAAATATTTTGGAGACAAGCTGTTTATTTCTCTAGGAATGAAATATTTTCTTCATTTTCTCAATTTTTCACATGAAATTCTTCATTGAAGCAGAATTCTTTAATTACTTTTGTAACCCCTTCGTTTGTATGACTAAAGCTTATTTTAGGAAAAAAAAGGGTTTTTGAATAACACAATATTACTTATTCCCTGCTTTAGTTCTTCTTCAAATGAAGCCTAACAAGTTCACCCTTGTTTTCCTAACAAATTCAAATCGTATCCATTTGATTTACCAACAGGTGCTAAAATGTAGGTTAAGCCAATATTAATGTCTCTTTTTTATCATTCCCTCCACTTTTAAACACTATGACTCATTCAGTTGGACTAGAAAATTCCTCTAAACAATTTATAATCTTTTTTGTTGTTGATGTTTTTGTTTTTGTATTGCGCTTCTTTTTAAAATTAGAAAAAAAATTGTATCTTGATTCTATAAACACATTTGTTCACACACTACTTTACTTGATACAAGTTTACATAACCTCAATTTTTATTTTATTGGAAGTTGGGAAATGGAGATGTATTGTAATAGATGAAAAAGTTCCCACACTTGGAGGAATAAAAATATTTTAATAATTAAAAGGTTTTTTTTTTGTAGGAAAAACATTTCGAAACACTTTATCTAAAGAAAAAAACAAAAACAAACACCCTCTTTCTTTCTGGAAAAAAGCTAAATCTGTTAAAATAACAAAAATTCACGTTTTAGATTTTGAAATTGAAAACAAAAACAAAATGACACAACAGGTGTCCTAATATTAGAGAAAAAGAAAAAATCACACAAAAGGTGTTTATTTAATATAAAACTGCGTAATAGAAAACAATTAAAATAAAAATTGATTTTCAATAAAGTGAGTGCGACTGAGTGAGTGAGTAAGTGACACATATGAGAAAATCACTACCAACAATTTACATTAAAGAACAAAATTCAATTAAACAATTACATTGATATGACACATTTTTTTTTAATACCCAAAAAAGGACTCTTTCTTTCAAGCACTTGAAAAGATCATTTTTGTTTTATTCATAGAAAAAAACGAAAATTCTCCCTATTTTACATGTTCAAATGAGGTTTTGGTATTTTTTCCTTTTCTCAAAAATGTCTCACATAAAAAGGGGAAATATTGTAATTTAATTTTTTTTTTTAATTTAAATAAAGATTGAAAACCATATAAGAAGTCTTTATTCACTTTATATGCCAAAAATATATTATACACGATCCGATCTATTGTTGCCAGTACAATTATTATTATTATTCTTTTATGTGATTTATGCCTTAATTTTAAACACTTGTATCTCTTTTATTCTGTATCTTAACCTGCATGAATATGTATATAAAGTCATTCATTGATTATTTCAATATTATTTACAACTCAATAGTCACTGAAATATGCAGGTGTTCACTTCACTTCATTGTTGTAATTTAAATGTTTTTAGTTTTTTTTTCCCAATTTTAGTGCAAAATTGCAACAGTATCTTTGGAAATCAATTACTTATTTTGACAAATCCATAGTTTGTGAGGGATGAATGTAAATGATCTTTTCTTTGTCTAAAGTTTCCATATACAGTTTCCTAAGAGGACAAGCCTTTTTTAATGCTACCAAAAGAGTTCAAATAAAAATGGCGCAAAAATTAAAAAAAAGATCAATAATTGATCGTTACAGTATTTAAAGTGGAGGGAATAAAATAACGACATATTTCTGAAAAATATATGAAATTTAATAAATATTTTCTATGAAATGAAATTTAAAGAAAATTATTCATTAAATTAATTTTTATTGATTTAAGGATAATTTTGAATAAAAATTTAATTGACAAATTTTGGTAAAAAATTTTCTAAAAAAGCTTAATTAAGAATTTAAGGAAAATTTTCTATAAAAAAACAAAATTTTAGGAAAAAACCGAAATCAAGTTAAATTAATTAAATAAAACCAAAATTGAGGAAATCAATTTTTTTCCGAATTGATGAAAAATCTTTTAAAAAAATGGAATAAAATCAAAAATTATAAAAAATTTGCAATTTTTCTCTTAGAGCAAAATCAAAAAAATTCAATAAAATTTAAATTGAACGAAAAATTGAGCGAAATAATTTCACCTAAATTTTCTATAGAAAGAAAATTTAAGTATAATTTTCTATAGAAAGAAATTTTAATTTCTATAAAAGGAAATTTTAACGAAAATTTTCTTTAGAAAGAAAATTGAACTGAAACATTTTAGAAAAATTAAATTTAATAAAAATTTTCTGTAAAAGAAATAATTTAACTAAAATGTTCCATAGTATGAAAATTAAACGATAATTTCTATAGAAAGAAAATTTAAAAAAAATTTCTATAAAAAGTTAACTTAACGAAAATTCTCTGTAGAAAAAAATTAAATGGAAATGTTCTATAGAAAGAAAATATATCGCGAAATTTTTATAGAAAGAGAATTAAATGAGATTTTTCTATAAAAAGGAAATTTAGCAAATAATTTTTATAGAAAAAAGATGTAATTAATATTTTCTATAGAAAGAAATTTTAACTAAAATTTTTATAGAATGAAAATTTTATAAAAAAAATAATTTAACGGAAATTTTCATTAGAAAGATTATTTAATGAATAATTTCTATATACAAAATTAAAAAAATTATAGAAAAAAAAATGACAAGAATTTTCTAAGAATTAAAAATTTATTGAGAAAAAAAAAAGTTCAAAGAAAATTTTCTTTAGAAAGAAATGAAAATTAATAATAAAATTTTACAGAAATTTTCTTTAAAAACTAATTTTAGTAAAATTTCTTACGCAAAGAAAATTTAACGAAAATTTTTTATAAAAATAAATTTAATTGAATTTTACGAAAATTATCTATAGAAAAGAAATTTAACGAAATAAAAGTTTATAAAAGACAGGATGTATTTATATATGTATGTGTGTCTCTTTGTGTGTATGTATGTATCGTATAGACTCCAAAACTACGTTGGAATGAACAGAATGAACATAATATGCATAACAGGGAGAGTTTTCACATTTGGTTCCAACTACATTCTAAAGGAACTTTGAATAAAATATTGGACGGATAGGAGGTACAGGAATAGGGGTACCCATACATAGCAAATATTAATTATATCATATCTTAAGCATTGTATCACTTTCTCAAGGATCTGTTTTACTGCACAAAATGAGTAGCAACGAGTTTTCAAATTCGGTACCAATTACTTTTTTCAATAGACGTCCTGAAATGTGAAATTACCTTCGAGATCTAGGACTGAGGAGAATTTTACTGCAGCAAAGTACACCGGGTAAAAAGTAGTTAATAAACAATTTTCAAATAAATTTTCTTAAAAAAAAATAATTTTAAGTAAAATTTCTTATGTAAAGAAAAATTTTCAGAGAAATTTCTATAGAAAGAAAATTTCTAAAAATAATGAAAAGAAAATTTTATCGGAAAATTTTTGTTTTTCTCTAAAAATGTCTTTATGTTTTTAAACTTTTCCTTAGAACCTTAAATTATTTCTTTATATGTTTTTGCAATATTTGTTTCCATAGTTTAAACATATTTAACCTCAAAAGTCCTTAAGACAATAAATCTTATAGATATTGGACCATTAACAATTGTGCAACAAATTATTTTAAATTAATGTCGTTTACAAGTCCACTGTCTAAAGTCTTAAAATCAGCTCGTTAAGGATTCATATCTTTCTAATTTCTATGAAAAATTCAATAAAACTTAAGAAATTTAAACCCATTTGAAAATATTACAGAGAAGCACGGGCAGAATGAATTTCGTTGAATAGCAAGACTACTTGCACATAAATTTAAATTTAAAGGCATGTCTCCATTTAAGTCCTCCAGAAACCATTTCCCTTTCCTTTACTATTGCCTTTTTGATGATGATGATGCCCCCAGTTAGTTTTTCTTAGTCCTCACTGTCTATAAATAAAAACCTATAGAAGGAAGATTAATCATAAGCGTAATAAATTTTTACGCTTCAATTTGCTTTTTGCACACAAATTTTTTTAATGCGCGTAAGTAATTTTATGACTTAGTGGTTTTTGAGGTTATATTTCTCCATCTTGTAGCAAATAAATATTATAAAAGTTTTATATCAAACAGATTTCATTATTATTAAACTCTAACACCCACCCCCAACACCTCCTTCTACTTAAAGAAAAAAAGAGGAAAACTATTAAATCCGGCAACATTTTTTGTGGGCAAAAGTATTGCAAGTGTGACTTTTTTGCAAAATTGAAAGAGTGGGAAAGAAAGAAAATAAGGCGCCATAGTAAATCATTAAAAATTATATGTCATAATGTAAATAAAATCTTAACCCATTTGGGATCAATAAATGGTTCCTGTTAGATGGAAAAATTTGGAGCAAGTTCTCTATACAACTTTTGGTGCGTTTTTGCAATACCCAGTTTTAATAAAATACCAACTCTCATGTTAAAAAAAACTCCAAATTATATTTTGTATTTAAAAAATTAATTCTTTCAAAATATGAACTATTGCAAAAATGCTATATCTTTCCTTTGGTGCTTTTTTGCAACATCCACTCTTATATTATTCCAAAAAAATATCTCCAAAATTGTTTCGTATTTCTTATGTTAACTCTTGCAAAATATGTACTGTTGCAAAAACGCTATTATGCTCCCAAAATGGGTTATAAAATTACTATCAATATTTTCTATAGTTTTAAAACAAGTGTTACATAGTTGTATCTTTATCTTTTGTATGAGAGTTGTATGTGTGTGAGTATTTGTGATTAGGTCCTTGTGTATATTTGTTTTGGAAAATAAATTTAAACTTTTGTATGAGTATTCTATGTATGTGATTATTTGTGTGTGTTTGTGTGAGACAACATATTTATTTGATTAACTGCTTTGCACACATAACTTGTAACTTTGTTGCTGTTGCAATCGAGAAAAAAATGCGAAAACAAGTGGAAGGAATATTTGCTACTTATGATTATTATCATAAATTAATGTTGTGACACTTATTATTACCCTGCAAGCAGTTTACACATACAATGTAATGGTTATACAGTAATGGAAGGAAATATAGCAATAGGAAATTTAATATTGCAAAGTTGGCAATGATCTATGAAAAAGGTCCATGATTGCTAATCGAAACATCATTCGAAAAAGGGATGATTAGTCCGTATTTTGTAAAATCAATATATAAAGAACTTTATGTAAGAGCAAATAGGTGGCAACATTAGTTATTACCATATAAAGCCATACTAGAAATCCCGCCACTTCATAATTCCATTCAATTTTTTAATTCCACCAAAATTCTCTTCGAACCAACTTAATTTCAATAATTTTTAAATCATTAAAAATGGATCACCTTTTTCAACCAAAATCCAACAACAATGAGGTATGTTGTTTTATCAAACTTTATGAAATGTCACTGATATTTACACAGAATTTCCTCAGTGTACCACTCAATTTCCATTTTTCCATAATTATAGTATAGTAATCCAAACCATAGGATCACGATAATTCTCAAATGACCACACCAATAGTCAGATTGCTACCATATTTCCAAGGAAACCTTATCCCTGTTTTACTATATTCAGGTCTCATGTCGGAGTGTGTAGTATATTTCTATACATGTTAATAATAACTTATTTCAAAAGTTGCCCATCGTTACCCTCTACTTTATTCATCTTCCTGGTAAAAAATGGATTGAGGCCTAAAAGAACTGCTCTGATTTTGGGATAATGAACAAATCTAATTAATTTCTGGTGAAATGATTCATATTTCATATTTAGAGTGGTCGAGAAAGAAACAAGTGAGTCAAATAACAAAGCTTTGTTACAGTTGAAATTATTGCCACGAGGATTACGAAACATTCGAGTCATTTTACATTGATATCTCTCTCTCTCTTTAATCTAATATATATTCTTCAGTACTGTTTCCCAGTGATCGTCCTACGAATAATTAAATAAATATTAAATTTGTTATTTTTATAAGAAATCATCTGATATTCTATCAAGTATATATCTGGATCAAATCAATATCATAGATTTTTTCCGTTCGAGATAAATAAAATCTGGTCTGATAGATTGTTGTGTCAAAATCATTTCAATGGACAAGTAGTTATAGAACGATATCTTAGTAAACCTCAAAATGCAAGCGAAATGCAGAAACTGTCCAAAAATTGTTTACGACTGTTTCGATTTAGTTATCCAATGGTGCAAACAGGGACACATCACTATTTACTTTTCTAAGATTCCCGAGTTTGTCATTTAACTTGAACTTGTATCTTCATGATACACTTTGCAGCGTTGATTTGTTTTAACTACTTTAAGTTATCAAACTGGCTTCATTGACGATTGCTTACATACACACAATGTCTTCAATGCCTCCTTACTATACACCTGAGGGAGATAAAGTGCATCGTGAGTCAGACAGTTTTTACTATCTCTGTATGTTACTCCTGGTGCCAATGAAAAATTTGACTGCATTAAGGCGCAACATCTAATATTATTCTAATGGAACTGTTTAGTCTTTTCAGTGTCTACGACTGATGACTGCAAAGTTTTCATTAGAGTAAATATGTATGGTTGTGTTAGAGTGCTTAGGTGTGACATGTGTTTGCTGCTATATTTTTCTCCTCTTTTGTATATTTTCAAAATTTATATTTTATTATTTAAACAATTTGTATTATTTCTAGTTCAAAAGTTACGTGTCTTTTGTTTATGATTTAAGTAGCCCAAAGAGATTTAACGAAAATTTTACACAACCCGAACACAAAAAAATACTAAAAAAACGTACAAGTTGTAAAATCATAAAATAATAAAATTTAACAAAATAATAAAATGACAAACAAAATTCAAAAGTAAAATATTTAACTCAAACACAAATTTCTGGACAACTGCCAATTATTATTACAGTTTTATTATTGTTATTTTCCTATTCCTTATTTATTTAATAATGACGATTGTAAAACAACTTTTTTTGTGAACGAAATTGTTTTATGGCTTAAATACATAACTGTATTCGTAATTTTATGAAAAAAAAAAGAATTATTTTAATGGAGTTTTTATTTAAATAGTTCTTAAGGGACAAATTATTGTTATTATTGTTAACATTATTATTATGATTATTGTTAAAGAAGAAAAAATATATATTTAAATATTTACATTTTCCACAGGGATAATAATCTTTTTTCTTTTACATTTCCATATGTATGTGTGAATGCATGTATAAGTATGTGAACAAATTCAATATTTATTTAAATCAATAATTATCTTTCAAAATTTCTATTTAAATAATTTCATTCTTAGTCATCATTTATTTGCTTTTTATTTTTAATTTTTCTCTTTAAATCTCTTCCCTATCAAAAAGTAAATAATTATTATGCCCTACAACACTGCAGGTTTTTGGGGTATTATGCGCTTGTTCTGATGTTTGTAACAATTCCGCAATAATGTTACCGTTACAATAATGTACTGCACACTTAAGAATACATCAGAAAATCATCAACAGTGTTGTGTAGGGTATTAGATACTCGGGCTTGACCGACTATAACGTTCTTACTTGTTTTTCTATTCTTATTTTCATTATTTTTTTGGTGTAAAAATGTAAACAATAGTTATTTTAATTTTTTTTTGTCTTCAACTTACCCCATAGTGCCATTGTGAAACCCTAAAAAATAAATTGCATTTCTTTTCTCTTCGTTTTCTATTCATTTTATATTGTTCGTGCATCTCAATGTTTGTTGTGTAAATAAAAACCTACAATGTGGATTTATGTATCTACAAGTAGGTTTTTTTGTTGTTTCTATTTGTTTTTAAACAGGAATGCACTGGAATATTCTTTCGATGTATGTCAACGAAGCCAACAAGTTATGAGTCATCACCATCATCATCGCCATCGTCATTGCTGTTGTGAGTTTAGAAACACAAAAAGGTCTCCCTCTGGCTGTTGAGTTATGCAACTGAGTTGGATGGGTTATGTTGGGTATTTGTTTAACCAGCATAAATGTGGTAAATATTATGGAAATATGTATGTACTTTTTAAAAAGATCTGTAAAAGAATGAAATCTATAGGTTAAAAAAGAATCGAAATTTATACCCACAATTGAAAATAACCACTTAAAGCAATATTTTTACTATATATCCAAGAGCTAATAGAGGAAGATTTATTTGGAGGAGTCATTCCTCTTTGGGAAAAAATTTTAAGGCCATAATTTTCGGAATCGACCATCCTCACGAATATATAGATAAGTAGCTTATTTTCTACTTATCCGATTTTTGGAATAGTATGAGATAACTTTAAATATAAATTATTGTCATATTTTATCTTAATTTGTTAACTTATTTTTGAAAAATATACAAAAGTTTTTTGCCTGAATTTCGAGGTTGTCTCAGATATCGGTCTATAACTATTTTGTTACTGAAATAATAAAGTTGGTTCTAAATATAAAATTAATAAGGACAATAACAAACAATCTGGCCAAATTTTGTTGAATTCGTATTATTATAGTGACCATTAGAATGTTTCCATAAGACATATCGACTCATATTTTGATATGATACAAGATTATGGGGTCTTATATGATTAACTATTAGCGTTACAAGCGTAGTTTCGGATGGCAGAATAAAGGTGAAGGTTTCCTTTATATTGTTTAAACACAAAAAGAATTTATACTTTTGAATAAATGACTTTAAATATAAATTTCATGCTTTAATCTCAATAAAGTTATTTTAAAGATTTCAATGTTTATTGAAGAAAATTTTAATCTTTAAGTTACATAATAAATATATCGTTCTCTGCATTAAATAACACTTCTAGATTTAAATGAAATAATTATTTATTTGAAATTTGTTATTACTATGAAGTAAAGTCTTGCAGAAGAGGATCTAATAAAAATATGCGATGCCAATTTTAACATTTCATTGCGGAAACAACGAGAATTGAATAATCACATATAAGACAAAAGTCATGATTCCAATATGTTGGTCGCAATACTACTATTTCCATGGCATTACATTGTTATCGTCACAATTCATTCACTGAATTTAATTTATTTTGAAAATGGTTTTGTTATTGTAATAAAATTATTGTCGTTAAGTAATATGTTCAACTGAATAATTTTTTTTTTGTTTATAAAAATGCACTTACAGCAAAACTATTGTTAATAGTTGTCTGGCAACCATATTTTCTTCAACTGCAACTATATTATGGTCAAAAACCTCGGTATGTCACCGCTTAAAACCTTAATATGGTTGTGAGAAAAATATATTTTTGGTGTCATAACCTCATTTTATCGTAGTTTATCCATTTGTGTTTGTTTATTTGAAAAAAATTACGGTGGAGCCACAACCAAAATAAGTTGCCACTAAGTTAATACACTATAATTATCACAGGTGGTTGGAGTATTTGAGCAGAAGTTTTACACAAAATCACTTTGTGAACTGTTTTTCATGTCTGCGATTACAACGTATTTATCGACAATTATATTCTTACTTTCCATGTAATTTTACTGACAGCACATCATTTCATAATCAGTAACAGTAAAAAAATTGAAGTTTGCGAAGTTTCGAAACTTTCGAATAAGTTTACCTTTGAACCGAAAAAATTCTTATTTGGATGCAGTGAATCCAAGTAAAATCGAAGGCATATTTTTCATTTGAATGCTTTTTGGAATATCCCTATATAAAGCCTATTGGATACAAAAAAAAAAAGACACTGCTTTTATGAAATTCTTTTACTCCAGATCTTACTTACCCTATTTTTTTCTAGTGGATCTGTTGCATGATTGCTACAAAATTTTAAGACTTCCTCTGTAATATGTTATTAGATATTCTGTTATAAATATTAGCTTAATATGGGGGCTACATCTGCCTTTATATTTATAATAAATTGGCATCATCTGCTCTGTCTCAGAGTAGCGTAGTAGCCAGAAATTTTTAACACTATAATTTATCAGATATTCGATAATAAGTATTAGATTTATATAGGTGTTACGTCCTTCATGATCTTATATGTCCCATTTGTCCAGTATCTAAGTAGTATGATTTTGTTAGAATTTATGGGATCAGGGAAATCGGTATTTGCTTTTCATGGAAGAGGATACATCTTCCTATTGTCCTTATGCAAAGGAATTATATATACTAAATCAGTAGACTCGTTTTGCAGTCAAGACAAAACTTGAAACTTACTTCTGCAAATTCAAATTATTTATTTGAAGTCGGCTTCATATATAAAGTAGTTTTTTAATTGTCAACAACTGGAAATGAGCCTCAACTCTCCGATTGGGATTTGGGATATAAATATTTTCTTCCAATTATGGTCAAGAAATCAAGTTGCAATTCCAAGAAAAGTTCTAAAAGTTAAATAATATTTTCAGTTAATTTTACGTCATTTCAAAATTTAACACCATTTCCGTGTCACCCCTAAAATATCATAAAAAAAAAAAAATGCCTAAAAATTATTTACTATTGATAACACTTGACATTTACAAATTCATTTTCATTAAAATTTCGTGTTCCTGAAAATATTTATTTCATTTATTTTAATTTTTCCATTTCCACGAAATGAACTGAATTATACAAATTTTTACGTATCACAAACGTTGAATTATTTTTTCATTTTATTTCTTCAAATGTCTTGTGGTAGTTTCGTTTTTCTTCGTTTTTGTACTTTTTGTCGTGAAATAATAGAAGAAAGACTATCAAGGAAATTATATCTGGTTGCAATAATTGCAGACATAAATTAAAATATAAATAATAATGAAAAAAAATATAAAAAGAACAGGACCCCTCATAGTCCTTTAAATGGAAATGAAAAAAATTGAAATCTATACAAAACACCCCTCCCTTTGCCACCTTTAATAGGAACGAATTTTAAATAGAAATCATTACAACAAAATCTATGATAAACCAACAACAAATGCATTCAATTTATAAATTTGTATATCTTCGACATCAAGTTAAATTCCGAATAAAAAAAGAATCGAGTATAAAAACTTATTCAAGTGAACAATAATGATTTGAAATAATTTTCATTTACAGCGGGATTTTTTTCACCCTCCACCATCACAAGTGGTGAAGAGGGTATAGTAACTTTGTCATTCTGTGTGTAACGCTAAGAAAGAATCATCTCAGACTTAATAATATATACATATATCTTGCATCAAATCAAAATCTGAGTCGATTTAGCTATGCCCATCTGTCTGTCTATTGTTGACACACTCACATCCACAATAATTGGCAGAGCTCATTAAAATTTGGTATGAGTATTTCTTATAGTCCTGAGAAGTTTTCTATCGGTTCAGTATGTTAAAAGATATAGATGGATACCTAAAGTAACCTCTAAGTTCTAGTGAAGAACTTTCGTAAAATTGTCAATTATGACTCGACAAATTAGCATGAAATTTTAAGTTATACGTACTTCATTAACGTTCCAAAAAATCGGTTAAGTAGAACAAAAGTTGTAGCCAAAAATATAGCTACTTGTATGACTCGTTAAGTGTTCTTGTGTTATATTTAAGAAAAACTAATAATTTTGCATACGTTTGAGAGTTTGAGTGAGTGTACATGTACGAAACATTACATACTCACTTCACTCGCATTTGTGGTAAAGGGTATTAACGATTCAGTGTAGCCGAATGTAGCATTCTTACTTGTTTTGTAGGTTTTTTTTTTGAATTTTGAAGAGGCCAGATTACGAGTATTTTGAATCTGGTTGAGGTTTTTGTGTTTGTTTGTGTTTATTTGTTTGCATGTGTAAGTGTGTTAAAGATTGTAAATCTAGTGTTAACATCAATATCCTTAAATGTCTGAGAGAATATACAACAACAACAATAACAATAAATTTATAACATCTTTGCCATCCTTAAGATATCGATGTCCTTTTGTATCATATTTGTGTGTGTGTTTGAGTGTGTTTTGAAAAAAATCTTTCATTCTGATTTTTTTATTATAAAAACTCCCCTTGAGTTTTATTTTGTTGTTGTTGTTGGTGGCTACAATATTTTTGAATTATGCAAAAGTTTCATTTTATTTTTTATTTATTTTCTTCTTTTTCTTCTTTTATTTTTTTTAACAAAATGCGGGTTTTGTAAGAGCATCAAGTTAACAGTACTTGAGATTTCGTTTCTTTTTACATAATTTTTGTTAGTGAAATGTTTTGTTGTTCACTCTTTAAATTATTGAATACAACAAGTATCTTGTTGCTTTTATTGTATCTGAGAGATAGACGCTTAATCTTAAAGTAATTTCTGGTAAACAAAACGCACAGACAGGGTTTGGAAAATTGTTCACAAAAAAGATTTCAAATAATATTTAAAGACTTTTTTACATATTTAAGCAAATTATTTTTAAATTTGATATCGTTTTATAATAAAATTTAAATGCTTCTTTAATACCCTACATCACTATAAATGGTTTGGATATTATTTGTTTGTCTAGATATTTTAAACGCACAGAAGTATACCGATCTATGCAGAATTACTCTCTGAGTCGTTTTTAAAATATTTGACCGGAACGTCGGCTGATTAGTTGAAATATTGTGAATACTACAAATTGCATCTTTTTATGAAACTTGGTAGATGTATTTTTTTGTCAAGGTCGAAGTCCATATTGATATTGCTGCTAATCGATCCAATATTTCGAGAAGTTCCCATAAAAATGTTCTCTCGTGCATATATAATGACATTTTAATTGAATTAGCACAAATACCAGTCCAGTTTTGTGTGTCAAATATCAATAAAATCTCTTCCGAAAATCACTTTAAACTGCCCTCATAAAACCCACACCTCCAAAATTTTCCTCAAACGGTTTAAATCTCTCATAAATGTGAATACTGGGAAAAATTTTAAATGAGTGTTTTGTTTAAAGAAGTTCAAATTATATAATATAATTTTACGAGGGTCTGCGAATTTTTATTAAAAATCAATATTTTTTTTTTTAAATTTAGTATTATAAAAATTTATTTTTATTCAAATTATTCGTCAATTTTTAAATTTCGTTGGGAACTCTATAAAAAATAGCGTTCTGAAATCATGTAACAAATCAAAGTCGTATATTTTTTCTTCAAAAAATATTTTAAAAGTTTTGCGGTCGAGAATTTTTTCTTCTTGAAATTTTTTGTAGAAAAAATTACGGTTCATGAATTTGTCTTTTTTTAATTCCCGCTCGTGTTTTTTTTTTAAATTCAGTTTGAGAATTAAAAAAACTGTTTGTAAATTTTATTTTTAAATACTTCGTGGATTTTTAAATTTCCGTTATTAATTTTCCGTTCGTATTTTTTTACAAAATTTTAACTTTAACGAACGTTCACGATTTTTTTTATTAGAGACAAATTTCGTGTTTTCTAAAATTAAAATGTTGGATCTCTTTTTCTGTAAAACAAATTAACACTCGTGAATTTCTTTCACGATTGTGAGTTTTAATCTGCAGTTTTTTCTTAAACAATTAACGTTTTAAAATTTTTAATAAGTTTTCCGAACCCTGCCTTTTTAATAATTTTGTTACGTTTTTAAAAAACTTCTTGACATTGAATTTGTGTAAATGTGCACAAGAATCACTGAGTTTAAAAGTAAAATTCCTGTTGAATTTCAAATAAAAGTTCACCGGATATCATGTCTGCCATTATACTGCTAAAAATGAAGATGTGTTAGTGTGTATTCGTGAATTGTATTCGTTGATATAAAGTTTGTATTCATAAAATATATTTTCTTGATTTGTTTCAAGTGATTAAATCTCAACGATTTTAAAAATTTTTTATTTATAATTTCTTTCTCGCCATATCAAGCCCATCGAGAAAATTAAATCCTAAGGAATCACGTAATTTTTTTCTATATAAAACATAAATATGTTTTATATTCGTTGAGATATTTTGTGGTTGGTGTTCATTTTATTATTAATATTTTTGAAGGAGATCATATAATGAATAGAGAGAAGGTGATGTCGTGAAGTACTTGAAATATAAAATAAAATTCTTGAGACAGTTTTAAGGAGGTAAAATTTTTTATGAAACAAAAATTTGTATATTTTAAAGCCTCAAAATGTTTACTGAAAACCACAAAACTTTCATTTTCCAATTTTAGCAAAAATTTAATTATTGTTTATAACTCTAATGATTGATAATCCTTCATCATAAAATCTTGTACTTTATGTGACATTTATATTTCTTTTCCTTCTTTGCAAAAGAGAAATTAAAACTAGACATTTTATTCATTATCATTGTCATTTCATTGAACACACTTCACAACACATATTGATACCTTAAATAGTGCGTCTCTAAGGACATGAAAAATAATCTCTAGAAAATCTTAATTTTAATGTTCGAATTGCGTACGTTTTTAGTCACAACACAAAGACAGTCATATTGACTTTCTAACAATAAAATTGGCAATAGAAATAGAAATAGAAATGGTAATGAAAATGAAAATGAAAAGATAAAAACCACATTAGTAGAAAACCCCCAACTCGCTCCAAGCAAAAATATGAAAAACAAAATCTATAAAATGTTGTTTGCCTTCCCTGATTTGGAGATGGATTAACTGATGTCGTTCGTTGTTGTCTATCAAATGGGTTTTGGGAAGAAATCATAAAAGTTATTTGCTTGCAGCAGAAATACAATTAAATGCATGTTAATGTTACATTTTGAACACAAAAGATACAAAATACAATAAAACAAAAATAAAGACAAAAACAATACAATTAAACAGTTGAAACACATCTACACACGCAAACATATATACATTATTAGCACAGGATTTTTGCAATTGTATCGAGCCTCTCACTCTTCTTTGATAAACATTTAATGACCAACCATTACGTGTAAATGATGCTGATGAGGTGAACAATTGTCCTTAAAGTTAACAGAGTTTTTGTGTATGGATGTATGAGGATTTACCTTAAATCCCCAAAGGAAAATTTGACATTAAGGAAATATTCTGAACTCAAATAGAAAATGATAATTTTTTCAAAAAAATTTGAATATTAAAAAAAACCGCTTGTGAAATTAAAAACAAAAAAAAAAAAAAATACAAATAAAAATTGTTCTATTTTTTTTTCTAAAAAAACATTCGTGAATTTTTCTTTCTCAATGAATAATTTTTTTTTCTTAATGAAAAAAAATTATTCGAGATTTTTTTCTACAAAAATCCATTCATAAAAATTTCATTTGTGAATTTTTTATGAAAAAATCCATTCGAGAATTTTTTATGAAAAAATTCCATTCGTAATCATCATTCGTGAAAAATCCATTCGTGAGTTTTTGTAAATGTGAAATTTATTTTTGCTGAAAAATTATTTTCTAATATTGTTATAAAAAATCTTCCTTGCATTTCTTAAAAGAAATGTTCTTGATTTTTTAGAAAGAAATCATTCTCGATTTTTCGTCATTTGACCGCGAATTTCATTTAAATTTGTATACTTTTTTTATAAAATTCAATATTTTGTGGATTTTTCATTATTTGACAAATTATTTGCACCAATTTCTTAAAAATCTTCCACCTTCATTTCCTATTGGGTATTTCGTAATCATTTTACACACACACATTTACTAATAAACGAATTTATGACACATCAAAAACATTAAGATGCCACATAAAAACAATACAAAAACAACTTCAAGCGATATAAATAAAAAAGGTGAAATTGTAATGAACTTGTCTAGGACACAATACCGCTGAAACCAGGAAATACCACACCATAATAACAATAACAATAACAACAACAAAAATGAAAATTAAATGTTGCCAAAGAAACAATAAAAACGATTCTTAAGATAAAAAAAAAATTGTAAGAATGATCTAAAGTAATAAACGTAACTTTACATCAAGTTGTAATTTTACACACATTCTATCAATGTTGGCCAATCTATTGGTGGCATTTAAGCACAAAACGGTTGTAAAATTCAGTGGCATTTATTTCCATCTACCCAAAAGGTGGATGGAGTTTAAGGTCCAGTTTTATGTTTTAGGTAGCTGTAAAATAAACTTACGTGTTATATGGTTGTTGTTGTTGCTGTTGTTGTTGTTGGACGTTGGTTGTTGTAAGTAATAAATGTTTAAGTTAATTTAACGTCTATTTTAGACGCCATTATTACCGCCATCGAATGGCGTCTTTTTAATTTTTATCTTTTGCTACTTTTATTTGGCTGACGGCATTAGAAGTCCATAAAATGTTTAGAAATTTCTGCATTTGGGTGGCAAATACGGAAGGGAGTTTAATGGAACTTGCGGAATAATTGATCTTTTGTGTTAAGTCATTAAAATTAAATTGATTAGTTAAATTAAGAAAACTCAAAATAGGAAGTCTTCGCAAAATTGACTTTCTAGAGGAAATTTTTGACAAATTTGGATTCTATAGGAAATTTTCGAAAAATTTACTTTCTATAGGAAATTTTCGAAAAATGTACTTTCTATAGGAAATTTTCGAAAAATTTACTTTCTATAAGAAATTTTTGAAAAATTTACTTTCTATAGGAAATTTTTGGAAAATTTACTTTCTATAGGAAATTTTTGGAAAATTTACTTTCTATGGGAAATTTTCGGAAAATTTACTTTCTATGGGAAATTTTCGGAAAATTTACTTTCTATAAGAAATTTTCGGAAAATTTACTTTCTATAAGAAATTTTCGGAAAATTTTCTTTCTATGGGAAATTTTCCTTAAATTTAATTTTTATAGCAAATTTTCAAAAAATCTCTTTTGAACCTGTTTAACCTTAAATATTTAATTTTAACGTTTAATCATTTGTCACTGTTTACTTTTCCACTAATTTGAGACGTTTTTCTTTTGACAAAATTTATTTCACATAATGTCAAAGTCTGCACGCGAACTGTTTTTAACAAAAGAGTCATAATTTAATGTATAAAATAAATAAAAATGTACAAAAAGAATTTGTGACACTTGTAACAAAATATTCATAAATATTTATTTTAAAAAAGTTGTGAATAGAAAAACAGTTTTGTTTCCTTTAGTATCAGTCAATTATAAAAACATTAGAAAAACGCGAAAAACACATAAAAATGTTTTATAATTTAAATACGAAAAAAAAGAGCGAAATATAACAAGAAAAACATTTGTAATTTTTTTTTCGTAAGAAAATATCAAAGTTCAAAGGGAAGAGATTGAGATACATTCAACTTCTTTTAATCAGGACCTTGATGTTCTTTTGAGTGTGTAGATGTTTTGTATACAAAACCACAAAAAAGTTGGGATCGACAATATCCAAATCAATTTATAAATATTTTGCTCCAAGTGTTTATTTTCCCCCAAAATTTAAATTTAGGAAAATATGAAGCGAAACCTTGAAAATATTTAACTGGTTTTGAGATGACATTTACCCACGAACAATTCATTTGTGCAAACAGATTTCCTAAACTGAGAAAATTGTTCCTCAAAATATATAATTTTAACTACACATAAAAAAATCGCCGTTATTGTGCTTGTTGCTGTGTTTTTCAATTTTAGGAAATGATAAAAGGTACTTTCCCAAGTGCTAAAAAGTACCACATAATAACCCCATATAACATCTATTCATTCAAGAGAATATATACTTATTTCAAGTTTTTAAAATTAGTTATGACAAAAAAGGTACCAACCAATATTTTATAAAGTACCATAAAATTACTTCACACGATTTCTATAAATTTAGCAAAATGTATTATTTATTACACGAATTGTAAGAGAAGTTAAATTTTTAAATTTAAATTTAAAAAACAAAGAAATAACTATTAAGTACTTTTCTCTAATATTTAGATCTCATTATGTCATGTTGTCTAACTTTTATATTTACAGTAAATTTATGGAAATATTAGAAAAGTACTATATAAGTAAAAAGTACCAAACTTACAAAAAGCTTGTTTTGATTCTAAACAATTAAAATTTTCTTTAAGTTTAAAGAAAAAATTTCTCTAAAACGGTACCATGTTACGTACTCGCATTTTGGTACTTTTTATTTTATTAGGATGCGTTCCCCATAACCGATTTCATCTCAAATTTAGAATTATAGGAAAATATCACAATATAATATTTGAAAGATAATTATAAATTATAAATAGAGGAAAAGTAAATCCTTCAAAAATACCAAATATGGGCAAACATCCTAAACGTTTAAATTAAAAGTACCAAATTGGTATTACTAATTAGAGGAAACCATAATCCAAATTGAATGTTTTTAACTTCAGCCTGCTTAAGGATATGGGTTGGTTGAAAGTCAGTTAAGTTATTAATTTATGTGTTATGCAAAATGTTCACTGGGTTGTATAGTTAGTTAAGTTATTAATTTACATGGTATGGAAAATGTTCACTGGGTTGTATATGCAGACATCCCTGAATCTTCTTTGGATCACATAAATTTTCATATTACCTTGACTTTGATTACATTACTCAGACTCCCTTTCTGCACTTGGATCATTTCTAGTGTAAATATATTCTCGTAATCTTTTTTATTTATTTGAATTGATTTTGTTTCTTGAATATTTTCTCCTCTCAACCAAATGTTTTTGTTCATAGTAAACATTAAAGACAGACATTTTTAAATTTCTATATTCAAGTTATGTTTGCTGCTGCTGCTAATAAATGGAATCTTTGTTTAAATTACTTCCGCTGGATAAATAAGTTTGTTTCTTTTTTCAAATGAAATGAAAAAAGGACCCTTCATAAGAAATGTCCTTGAATGAGAGTAAAGAATTGATACGGGTTGCTGTATGTTTCCATTTATTTATCCTTGCACTTGGACTTTAGAGGAAAAAAAGCAAGAGACATGCAATGGAAATATCACATGCATTTTTATCTTGTTTGCAGCAATCTGCTGCTTTAGTTTCTTATTATTATTTTTTTTTTTGCAAATGCCAAGGGCGTGTTATTCTGGAATTGGATGGATTGTTGTTAGAATAAATAAAAAAGTTTTAAACATTTTAATTTAATTTACAAGTTGAGAACACACAAGATTGTAATAAAGCTTTAGAAGAAGAAAAAGGAAACAAATAGAGGGAGAGTCCTGCATGTATTAAGTACTAAAGAAATATACAAATTGACAAGGACACTTTAATCAAAGTACTGGTATTTATACACTTTTTCTTATTGTAATGGTTTGTTTAAATAAGAAATACAAAAAGAAGAAGAAGAGTGGAGAAAAAATATTTATTTTTTATGTTTAAAAATCGAGTTAATTAAGTAATAGTTTTTGTTAAATATAAAAAGATTCCTTTTGTTTGGAGACATTAAAGCAAAAAAAATACTCATAAATCATATCAATAGAAAATCTCCTGTCAAAATTGTCACCAACTGTATAATAAGAAAAAGCCATAAATACTTGTATTTATTCATAATAATCAATGACTAAACACTGACCAATGACAGTGGCAAATTCTCCAGGGAGCAATTCAATAAAACCTTATAAATAAAATCACTAAACAAAAAGGAAACCAAAGGACTTTCCACAGGATTAAGTCACAAAATAACTAGTTTTATTTCTACACTTACACATGTTTAAATACATTTACTAGTATTAGTATAAGTATGTGTTACATATTAATACTCAAACGTATATGAATTGTAAATTTTCTTCTCTTTTATATCCTCCACCATCACAAGTGTTGTAGTGGATACATTACCTTTGTCGTTTCGTGTGTAACGCTAAGTTGAAATCATATTAGACCCCATAGTGTATGTTGTTGGAACGCTCAAATTGACCTAAGTACTTGTTATAGTCCTGGAAAGGTTCCTATTTAACTCCAGCAAAATCGGTTTAGTATAATAAGAGATATAGACCGATATCTGAGACAACCACTTATTCAAAGCGAAGGACTTTCGTAAAATTATCAATTATAAATCGACAAATTAGAATAAAATTTTTTTAAAACTTATATCGGTTCAGTTAACGCTAAAAATATAACTAATTTTATGACTAGTGAAGTGTTCCGTGTTATATTTAAGAAAAAATTGTATAAAGCGTCTGTGAGTGTATGGGTGAGTATGTATGTGCGTAACAAAACGTATTTACTTCACTCGCACTTCTGTGGTGGAGGGCATTGAAGATTCGGCATAGCCGAATATAACTTTCGTATTTCTTTGTTTTGCTTTTATAGACTTCATGAATTATGGTCAAAATTTCTTTTCTTTTTGGTTTAACTTACAAAAAGATTTATTCCCAACTATGATCCCCTAACAAAAACAGTTTGTTTCCAAAAGAAATCTAATTATGCCATATTAATCGCAAAAGAAAGAGAGACAAAAAGAGAGTGAGAATAAAATTGCATAATTGTATATGTATGTATTTAAATAGTTGTCTGGGGAAATCCTTGTTGAAATAAATAAATTTAGTTTTACCACAAATAAGGAATTTTTATCAATGCATTATAAACATAAAAATAATACAAAAAATAAAAGACCTGAATACAAAAGGACATGTTGAGATATTTCTTAAAGAATTTCTTCTAATTTTTTTCAATTCAAAAGATACATTTGACCATAAATCTTTGTTGGCATATTTAATATACCCCCCCATAACTGGCTTTGAGGTAAAGGAGTTTAGCAATGCAATCTAACAGACTCCTTTTTTCGATTTGTTTTTATTTTGTCCAAGAAAATGAAAATTTCCCAAAAAACAATAACAATTATATGCAATTTATTCCATTTTAAGATACAAGATACAATTTTATTTCTTTTAAACTATTTTCCTTCTTTTCTTTTGCCATATATTTTTATGTTATTTGTTTTTGTTGTAGAATTAACAATAAAATTAAATGAAACATTTTTTAAGAAAGAAGATATAAAAATATTTTCCAAAGTATAACAATTTCAAAATAAATACTTTTGTCCAAGTTTTATTGCTTAAAATGCCAGAATATCAGACAAAACTAAATAAATATTAAGATAGATTTTCTTTTAATTTTGAGGGAGTTTTTGTTAATAAAGAAGAAAATATGATGATAAATAAAGAAATTGAAAATATTAAATTGAAGTTAAAATTAAAAAAAAAATCAAAAGACTTCAAATCAAATTTAGTGGAAATTCCCTAAAAATAGAAAATTTTCCAATCAAAAGTAAAAATTCCTATAGAAAGTAAATTTACCGAAAATTTCCTATAGAAAGTAAATTTTTCGAAAATTTCCTATAGAAAGTAAATTTTTCGAAAATTTCCTATAAAAAGTAAATTTCCGAAAATTTTCTATAGATCGTAAATTTCCTGAAAATTTTCTATAGAACGTAAATTTTCCGAAAATTTTCTATAGAACGTAAATTTTCCGACAATTTTCTATAGAAAGTAAATTTTCCGACAATTTTCTATAGAAAGTAAATTTTTCGAAAATTTCGTATAGAAAATAAATTTTTCGAAAATTTCCTATAGAAAGTAAATTTTCTTGAAAATTTCCTATAGAAAGTAAATTTTTCGAAAATTTCCTATAGAAAGTAAATTTTCTTGAAAATTTCCTATAGAAAGTAAATTTTCTTGAAAATTTCCTATAGAAAGTAAATTTTTCGAAAATTTCCTATAGAAAGTAAATTTTTCGAAAATTTCCTATAGAAAGTAAATTTTTCGAAAATTTCCTATAGAAAGTAAATTTTTCGAAAATTTCCTATAGAAAGTAAATTTTTCGAAAATTTCCTATAGAAAGTAAATTTTTCGAAAATTTCCTATAGAAAGTAAATTTTCTTGAAAATTTCCTATAGAAAGTAAATTTTTTGAAAATTTCCTATAGAACGTAAATTTTCCGAAAATTTTCTATAAAACGTAAACTTTCCGAAAATTTTCTATAGAACATAAATTTTCCGAAAATTTTCTATAGATCATAAATTTTCCGAAATTTTAAATAATTTCCGAATTATAGAAAGTAAATTTTCCGAAAATTTCATAAGAAAAGTAAATTTTCCGAAAATTTCCTATGAAAAGTAAATTTTCCGAAAATTTCCTATGAAAAGTAAATTTTCCGAAAATTTCCTATGAAAAGTAAATTTTCCGAAAATTTCCTATGAAAAGTAAATTTTCCGAAAATTTCCTATGAAAAGTAAATTTTCCGAAAATTTCCTATGAAAAGTAAATTTTCCGAAAATTTCCTATGAAAAGTAAATTTCCCGAAAATTTCCTATGAAAAGTAAATTTCCCGAAAATTTCCTATGAAAAGTAAATTTTCCGAAAATTTTCTATAGAAAGTAAATTTTCCGAAAATTTCCTATAGAAAGTAAATTTTCCGAAAATTTCCTATAAAATGTTCCTTTTCTAAAAATCATTCTTAACCCTCATAATAAAATGTTGTTTCATAATAAAAAATTAACGTCGTTCGCTTGTGATCATTATATTTTATTGAAAATGATTTTATTTGCTGATTTTATTTCGTACGATTTCGAAATTTCTTAAAATAACTACAAAATACAATCAATTGATTTTATAACAATTCAGCCAATAAAATCTTAAACATATAATGACAAACCATCATTATAATTTTTTTTATTTGGGGCAATCAAATTTATTTAATTTAAATCCAAAAACAAGACACAAAGTATTTATTTATATTTACAGCTTTTTTAACAAGACATTATAGGACCAAGAGAATCAAATACAACAATGTTGCCGAAATTTTAATTTCGATATTAAATAATAAAAAAGGAAGTTAAATTTATGACAAACGTACGTTTGATTTCTATGAAAAGTACTTAAAAAGCTCAATGAACCATTTAACCATTAAAATCAATCAAAAAATTTATGTTTCAACATTGTAAAAATGGAAAAAAAAGTAACTGAAATTAAAAAGACAAAACTAAAAGATTTTTATGAAATCATAAAGTATTTAATAATCAAAAAAAGAATTGAAATAAAGTAGAAGAAAAGGGACAATAACTTATGGTATTTGATTACTAAACGAGTCAGTTGTACCATTTGCTAGAGAAGGGTCAAAGCTTTATTTGATAAACTTTTCTTTTAGACTGAGAGAGAGATAAAATATAAAATGTATCATTTCAATTGTTTTTATGATTTTTTTCTTTCTTTCTTTATTTATTTTACTTACTTTTTGAAATACTTCTTTTACTTATTTCTGGAGTATAAAAGTTTTTTAATGTTAGAAATAAAAGAAATTATTTCCATTCAGTTCAATTCATTTAAAGTTGTTTTATAGCGATAATTAAAATTCATTTAGCAAATATTGTTAAAAAGATTTTTATTTTAGAAAAGAGGAGAATTTAAGGAATTTTTTGTTTACGAATTAAAAGATCATTTAAATAGATGTTTTTTTAATTTATGGGAAACAAGCTTAAAGATAACTCGAGCTTTTATTATGAAAAAATAATAACAAGAAAAAGTACTTTATTTTATTAAAGTTGCTAAAGCTTTAAGCTCCTGTTAGAAACATTCTTACATCCTGTCTAATTAATTGAAACAGCAAAAATGTTATAGACCGATATTTGAGACAAAATCTAATTGCGACGAAGGGCATTTTCAAATAATTGGTATATCATTATAGCAAAATCCGATTAATATAAAAAGTTTAAGTCTAAAACATGCGACATTTTAATACTCCCTCATGTAGCAGTGTCAAATATTTAACAATGTCCCTCCGTCCGTCTGGCTGGTTGTCCGTATAAACTTTGTAAACAGAAAGCAGGTAAGTTTAGAGATATCTTGATTTGGCAGGAGTCATTACTTTGGCTTAAAGATGATGCCTATTGAAATAAGCGATGATGATGGAGCCCCCATACTCCCTCGGAATATGATTTTAATGTAAGAAAAGAACTAAATTATAAAGCATGTTTAACTTTGACGCAAATAAATCTTATGATATTCGAAAACGATGTGCCAAATTATACGAAATTCCCATGTAATGTCCCCAGAAAAAAGTCCTTTTTAAAATGCAAATGAACCAGTTATAAAAAGCATTAACTTACCGTGCTAAAGCTTAACATAAGTGTCGAGATTTTGAATGATTTTGATAATAATTCGTACAGCTCCCTTGTTAAAGCTTAAACTTTTCTCCAAATTATTCAATTTCCATGATTCCTTTAAATTATTTAAAAGTTAATCGCCCTTAAGTAAATAATTATTCTCATCCAAGTGTATGAATTTTTAAATCTTCCTGATTAAAACTCTTGTCAAATTCAAACATACAACGTCGTCAATTACAAATAATAAAAACTGTTATATCTCGTTTTTGGTAAAAATGATTGATTACCTTTCAAAATAAATAAACGAAATTTATGCAAAATGTTTTCAAACCAAAAAAAAAAATAACAAACAATTTTGTATGTTTAATCAAAATTCATTTTTTGCAATCAAATTAACTCTTTGCAAAAAAGAAAAAAATGTAAGAAAAATAAGGAACCAGAAATATTTTGCTACAATCATTTTTCTGTTCGCTGCTCATTTAAATACATTTAATCTTCAAACGTCAACGTTTCATTTAACAATCTTTTTTTTATAAAATGCCAAAAAGGAAAAATGTACTCGAACCCGAGAATGATGACTGTTAACCATTAAAATTATTAAAATATTTTCCCGCACATTTTTTTTTTTTTGCAATTTTTGTTCCCTCCACCACCACATGCAATGAAGAGGGTAAATTAACATTGTCATTTCGTTTGTAACGCTAAGAAGGAATCATCTAAAATGTTATAATGCATTATATATTCTTGCATAAAATCAAAATCTGAGTCGATTTAGCTAAGTTCGTCTGTCTGTTGTTAGAACGCAATGAAATTTGATTTTTAATCATTTAATACCATCAAAATCGGTTTAGTTTATCAAAAGATTTAGATCGGTATCTGAGGTAACCTCCAAGTCCCAGCGAAAAATTTTCGTAAAACTGTTAGAAATCGACAAATTAGAATAAGATTTTGGCATAATATTAAGTGATATGTACTTCATTATCATTCCAAAATTTATTAATATCGGTTCAGGCAGTAGAAAAAATTATAGACAAAATATATAAATAATTTTATGAATCATTAAGTATTCCTGTGTTGTACATAACAAAAAAGCTCATATGTTATATACGATTGTAAGTGTATGATGTATGAGTGTGTAGGTATTCACTTCACACGCATTAATGGTGGAGGGTGTTCAAGATTCCGCATAGCATTCATATCATATATTCGTATTCGTTTTATTTTGATTTAAATTTATTTTTGCGCATCATGTTTGAAATCACGCATTTTGCGAAAAAAAAGAAGAAAAATGTTTTTAAAATAAAATAACTCCGGCTGTTAGACCATATTGGGCGTGTCTACATGAAATGCAAATTTTTCTTTTTAGTTTCCGTTTTTAGTGTAATATTTTTTGCCATTTACTACTCAAAGTAAATAGTTATAGTATGAGCCAGATAAAGATAAAGTAAATTTACATTATCATTTCAAAGTTCCACAACACAATGACAGTTTTGTTTCTTTCATTTGATTTTTTTATTTTTGTTTTTGTATTAAATGTTGATGTATCATTTGTTGTTCATTTTTTTCGCGCCATTTGAACACGTTCAATTGTCTAGAGATGATGATGTTGTCATTTTATTTTTTCCATAACGCGATATATATTTTTTATCAACATATTTGGCCAAAAGGGTGTTTAATGTAGGAAAGAATATTAAAAAGGGATGACTGACTGACTGACTGATGATGGATAGTTAAAGTTACTCAGACGTAATATCCTTAAAACAAATCACTAAGATTATTAGTGCTTTTTTTTAATCAGGAATTTAAAGGAGAATAAGTGGAATTAACAGAAGTTTAATTGGAAATTAGTAGGAAGAAAACATAAGTTATATGAACTGAAATACATAAGTGAGATCGAAAAAATCTTAACATGTGTACATACATTCATTTCATCTCTCACTTTTCGTGAACTGGTGAACCATCTCCATTTAAAATCTACACTTTTGGGCATCTTATTTGTGCTCTTTAATTCTCTTTTAACAAGAGCCCAGTATTCCCCCACTGCCTTAGTTCCAGACAGTTTGGAGAATTTGCCTCTTGGTAGAAATACCACATTCTCATTCCTTAAAAATGAGCAGTCAGGACCATAATAAGAGGACTTATTATGAAAATTTAAAAAAATAGAGCCTTTTTTCTAAACATTCACTAATGTAAATTTCGGTATTAATAGATCCCCTTGTAACAAACAATTGGCTTCTAATGCTGCAACAGCATATTGCTTGCTATACCCGGAAATTTTTGACTCCTTTTGAGTCCTTAACTTTTATTCCACATACCCTCGATCATAAGCAACATAATGTTTTTGAGCAGAAAATTCGAAAAATCTGCAAGACTATACGCTTCGTCATCCATTATGTGGCAAGAATATTTTTTTAACAGCGTTCCTGTAAGGAACTTTGTATTTTTGTTCCAAATAGTCCGAGTACTGGGCTAACCGGGATGCTTTCCAACCAGATGTTGTGGGAGGTATTTGAAAATGTTTTCTATTTTTTTTTTTTGGCTAAAGAAACATCATTCTTCTACTTGAACTAGGATTTCTATCAACGGACAAGTTCTTGTTTAGAACGTAGTCCATAGACTAGTCTTTAAACTTGCTATAACATAATCTATAGAATATATAAATTACTTGTTTATAACCTTATCTATGGACTAGTTTATTAGCTTGTTTATAGCGAAATCAAGAGGTTAGTTGATGAGTTTGTTTAAAGCGTATTCGTAAGTCTAGTTTATTAGCTTGTCTATAACGTACACGATAGAATAGTTCAACGTAGTCTGTAGACTAGTTTATAAACATGTTTATAACGTAGTCGTTAGATTAGCTCATAAATTTGTTTACAACGTAATCTATAGATTAGTTCGTAAACTTGTTTATAACGGAGTCTTTACTCTGGTTTAAAACGTAGTCTATGTACTACGTTATAAATTTGTTTATAGACAGTGTTTTAAGCTATTCTGCAGAGAACGTTATTTACTACATTATAAACCAGTTTAAGTATTCAATTCAAATCTAATTGCCCTTCCTAAGAATACAAAAAACAAAATTGCTTATTAACTGAATAAAATTTTATGATCTCAATCATTAACAAATATTTATTTTTATAATTCAATAATTTACCTTCTTTATGATTACAACACAAATGACAAAAACACATATTTGTGATGTTAAAGATAATTTTGTTCATGTTTTTTCGTCTTTTTTTCCAAATTTAACGCAATTTAATTGTTTTGTCTGGTGGACTATAATTATTTTCCTAAAACATGCAAAGTTTAATAAACTCTAAATGTACAAAACTGTACCACAACTACACGAAAATATGTAGAAAATATTAAACAATTAAAAAATATTTTCTTCTTCTATTTGTTTTTAGAAAACGCATCCCTAAAATTATTGAAAATATTTGTAACATAAAATTGGAATGACAATTGAAAATGACACTGAGACTGACACCGAATAAATGAATGCACTTGGCCATGTTGATGCAAAGCAACACGCAATGTTTAAAAAGGCAATGATGTCACACACTCACATATGCGGGTGGAGGAATCCACTTCATTTCATGGTTTAACAAAGTTATGAACTTTAATACAAATAAACACCTTCAAACCACCCTCTAATTGATATGAAGACTCTTGTGATATTGAATTTAGAAAAACATATTATAGATGATGTTTATGATAAAAATATCCCGGTTTATAGAAATTCTATAACGGAACCAAGTGGTTTTTAAGTTAAAAACATATGTCATCCCTCAAATATTATAAATTGTAATGAAAGGAAGACCCTCTTCGGTTTATTTATATTTTCAATAACCATAGTTTTAATTCAATAATAACAATATTTTGAGTCTATATTTAATTTAATCATATATAGATAAAATAATACCTGTATCTGTATCTTTATAAATGGACTTAGAAAAAAACAAGTATCTGTAACACTAGAGGAGGTTGGAAAACCACCCTCTCTCACTTGTTTTTAAAATCCTCTTTACCGTTTGTTTTCTATTATTTTTTCAGGACTTTACAACATATGTGATGGTTTTACTTGTTTCTCTAGAACAAAGGACTTTCTGCTATAATTTTTCATAATTACATGAAAATATTTTGTAAAAAAATTATATTTATATTAATGGTTGCTGGTGTTCTCTCCTCCCTTCTGCTATTTCAAATAAAATTTTTAATCTTTTAAATTTTGCAAAATAATAAAAAGTTTCTATTACATTTTCCCTCTGTCCATTGCAATTTTCTGCTGTTCTAAACAATTTTTCTTATAAAATTGAGGGTAATTTAATTTTTCTGTTTGAAACTTTATTCATATGTTGCTTTTCAAAATTACACTGAGAGAAAACAATGAAGTATTAAATGTATGAAAGTATTTTGTGTAGATTTATGGCTTAAAATAGACTTTTCAATTTGCTACGTTATAATCTAGTTTGCGGAATACTTTATAAAACTGTCTATGAATTGTGATAATGTCTAGTCTTTGGAATCTTGTGTATGGAATTTATTGACTACTTTATAAAATAAGATATATCCTATGTAATAAAGAAATTGATAAACTAGTCTTTTTACTACGTTATAGACATATTCATTAACTAGTCTATAGATTGTGCTATAAACTACTTTAGACTAAGTTTGAATATTTTGTGAAAGATTTTATAAAATGGTCCATAAACTGTGATAATAATTAGTCTTTATAAACTGGTTTACTTATTACGTTATAAACTAATTTAATGATTATTCTATTACATTTACTATTATAGGAACTACTTCGCTATAAGCTATGCACTACGCTATAAATCTGTATATGATATTATGAAATATTATATAGAGTACGTAGTTAACTAAGTTATGTACTATTTTATAAACTGGTTTAAGAACTAGGTGATAAAGTAAATTAGGTTGTACGTTATAAATAAATATATGATCTCAGTTATAAACTAATTTAATGACTACGATATGAACTAATGTATAAAGAATGTTATAATTTAGCTGCAGTAATACGATAGAAGCTATTCTATGATCTCTGGCATTGTAAATTGCTCTAAGAACTATCCTATTTAAACTAGTCTAAGGTATATCAACTACGTGTAAAATGTTTTATGTATTAAAAAATTTATAAAAAGTTTTTTATCGATTACATTAGGATCTAGTCTGTGAACTACGTTATAAACTAGTTAAACATATATGATGTAAACTACGCTATAAGCTGCTCTAATGTCTGCTACATAAACAAATCTATATATCACATATTTATCTATCGCCCGGCTATTTTATCGACTAAGTAATAAATTAATCTGTTGACTATATTATGAATATGCGTATAGACTACGCTACATGTCTATCGACTACGTTTTGAACATATATGTCGATTGTGTTTTTCACTTTGAAAATATGTGCCGTAGTTTTTTATTTTAGATTCAACTTAGTTTATATAATTTTTTCCTATAGAGGACATGGAAGTTATTTCGTTTCCTAACTGTGTTATTTCAAATATTTTTATGAATTTTTTCTCTCTGTGTAGTGGTTGGCTTTCTAACTTTCTTTTTGATTTATTAAATTTTAACATAACCTGACATTGAAGTTGTGGTTACATAAAGTTTATCTGATTGTTACTGAGTGTATTATTTACAAAATAATTTAAAAACTAAAAAAATTGTATTTTTTTAAGTCTGAAGAAGAAACTCTTATTTTCAAAATATTATATTTATGAAAAGGAAATGAAGACTAAAATATTAAGATTAGTCTTAAAAGCGTTGCTATTGAAAAGAATTAAAATTGCTACATTAGTAAAGTAATTATACACCAAAATGTCTAATAACCTTAAAATAAACTTCAAAATCGTAATATTTCCTTTAAAAAAATCTTAAACTATAAATTATTATAAATTAATTATACTTAAATCAAAACAAATCTAATAAAATATTTACAAATACTTATAAAAATCTGTCTGCAAGACTAATTTCCTTCCAACAACTAATTTTAGTGATAAAAGTCTTTTTCCAAAAATTAATTATAAATTTATGAATTAATTTAATAACAATTAAATTAAACAAATACAAGACTTGTTTGTTATAGACTAAATATCTGTCAAGTACAAAATATTTATCATCTCATCCCTTAGTATACGTCGCCCATTCCTAAAAATCTAAAGATATTACGAGCCAAAAAACTAATATTAACAGCTTTCAAAATGATTGTTTTACAGCCGTGTATAAATGAGGTTGTATATGTTTGTATTGATGTTTATATGTATTAATTTAGACATTCCAAGTTTTTAATTCATATAAAATTTAAGACTCCTATGGTTTTATATGACATTTTATATATATATGAACGGCTGTTGGAGTAATAAAACACACGAGAATATAGAGAGACAGATACAGAGACAGACTTAACGTTATCGTTCATATGAGTAGTTGCAAATCGAGTGGTAGAATATGTCATTTACAAAATCATCAATATTTCAATTTAAATTTACACGCATAAAATTTTATATTACACAATAATGTTTTCGTTATCTGTGGAACAGGAATGTAAACGTATGGATTCAACATTGCGTAGCCGAAAAAGTGAATACCTCCTGAAAGACTAATGAAATTTTTCAAAATCTATTTAAAAATATTAGAAACAATATTATGTGAAAATTAATTATGTTACAATCGAATGTTTGGAAATTATGGAATATTATTAAATAGTCTATGGACTACAATAATAACTAAATTCTTTGATATGTTACGTAATAAAAATCGACTACGTTATAAAGGATTCTATGGCTTAAGCTATAAACTAGACTCTACGCTACTTTACTAAACTGCTCTATAGACAGTGAACACTAGAGTCTATGGTCAATACTAGAAACTAGTAATAATATTTTATGAACTTCTACGTTACCTTCTAAACATGAATTCGTTTATTGGCTACGTTATAAACAAAATTCCGGTCTATGATATAAACAAATTTATAAATTACTTTATAACTATGTTATAAAATCTTATAATCTATAGACTACGTCAAAAACTTTTCTCTAGACTACGTTATAAACTTATCTAAGTTATAAAAAAGTCTATGACTTGGTTTATAATTAGTATATATACTAAGCTATAAACTATTCTATAGACTACGTGACAAACTATTCTTTAGACTACGTTATAAAATAGCTTATGTAATACGGTAGAAAAAATAAAAGATAAAAAATATATTCTTGAGAAGAAAAAACCCTTAGACTTATAAACCTAAGTATGAACGACCTACATAGTTCTAAAACTTTACACGATTTCAAGGAGTAAATCCTGTCAAAATTCATAACTTATATTATTGTCTGCATTCTTTTAAATCTCTTTCACAACCTTATTTCTCGAGTAAATTGTAAATTGAAATACAATTCAAAACGCATCATCTTATCAACATATTTTACATAACAATTTTTATGTCTACATGCAGTAAATGATTATGTATATATGTATGTATGTGTGTGTACATATATTATACATTTTAATTGCGCAATTTTACTACATATTTTGTACATATTTTAGCAAATAACCATAATTAGTTCTGCACGAATAATTTAAACAATAAAACTCCATAAACTAAACTACAAATGTTCGTTCGTTCATTCATTCTTTTATAAAACTCCTACAAATCGTCGACTAGATAACTTAAACCCCCCTCCCCATTGTATCACCTTCCTGTAAAGTAAGATTCCAATGCCTTTTTATTGTTTTCTAAGATTTTTCCTTAAAACTGAATAGAAAAATCTGTGAAATTTTTTACGACTTAACAAAATGTCAACTAACAACTTCTGGATGGAAAATAACTAAAATTTATTTATTTGTTTGTTTTAGTTGTAGATTTTCAGTCACCTAAAGAAATATTTCTTTTATTTGTATTTTATGTTGTCAACAGATGACTAAAACTTTAGTATTGAGAAACTTTTTTTAAGTCTTGTTAAAGCATTTTTGCTTAGGATGATAAGTTTTTTTTTGTGATTAGGTAAGTGTAAAAGTATATTCGTTAATCGTAAAATGAGTCAATAAGTGAGAATGTTATATTCGGATGTTCTGAATCATAAGTACTCTCCACCACTTACTTCATGGAAACATATAAGTGAGTTGAAGATTTGGCATATAAAGAAATTATTATACGTTCGATCAACTTATATATCATATTCCGGGAAGAGATTTCTAATGACAGGTATGTGAAATAATGGTCTCAGCCTAATTTTATTTATCATCAAAATAAAGGTTATGAAAATTGTAGAAAATTCTTTTTAGAACTGTCACACATGAGATGACACAATAATTTTGTGGTACATCAAAATTTTGCTTTTCTTTAATGATCCGATTTTGCTGGTTTTTTGGAAGGATGGTGAAGTATTTCTAACTACTTTTCGACAAAATGTCTGTTTAAATAAATTTAGTTTTTCAACTCACATTTGAGGTTGTCTTAGATATCGGTCAATAACTCTTTTCCTAATGAAGAGATATGAACGGTTTTAAATTAAACTGAAGAGGACAATGACATTTTAAAAAAAAAGACTCACTATATTGGACGCTAGAAAGTTTCCGTCAGGGGGATCGAAAAATGGTTTTTGGTTTGATGGAAAATAATACGTATATACTTCACGGGGTTTAGATGATTTCTTTTTGGTGTTACAAATGGACTAATGAAGTTAATATATCCTCTGTAATATATTACTTTCCTGAAATAATGGACCATTTTTCACCAACTGCAATAGAGTTACCTCTAAAATTCTATAGAGTGGTCAAAAACAGACAGAGCGACAAACATCGTTAAATTGACTCCGAAACAGGTATTGAGAAATCACTAAGATCGCACAATAATCTCTTTAAAATGTTCAAAAATTTACCAAAAAAAATGAAATTTTCACTAAAAATTCAAATTTTCACTAAAAATTGAAATTTTCACTAAAAATTGAAATTTCACTAAAAATTTAAATTTTCACTAAAAATTGAAATTTTCACTAAAAATTTAAATTTTTTACTAAAAATTGAAATTTTCACTAAAAATTGAATTTTTCACTAAAAATTGAAATTTTCACTTAAAATTGAAATTTTCACTAAAAATTGAAATTTTCACTAAAAATTGAAATTTTCACTAACAATTGAAATTTTCACTAAAAATTGAAATTTTCACTAACAATTGAAATTTTCACTAAAAATTGAAATTTTCACTTCAAATTTAAATTTTCATTAAAAATTCAAATTTTTCACTTAAAATTCAAATTTGTAAAAATTATTAACAGTTTTTATATTTGACATGATTTTCACTTTTTTCTAATTTCACTGACTTACGAAAAATTTAGTTTAACCAAAAATTTTATTACACTATTAATTTTTCCTTCAACCAATATCTGTTATTTCAATTATTTTCTAAATATTTATTTAACATTAAATATTTTCTTTAATATTCCATTTCCTTGTAAAAGTCATTGTCATATATGTTTATGGTAAATTATTACTTAAAAGTCTATATTATTTTACCCTAATCAGGATAAGAAGTGCGTGGGGAACATGGCTTCACTGGAATATCTATAACTTTGTAATGATTTCCACCTGATGCTCTTATGCGGGTTTCATTATAATTTATTATCCTTTGCATGTGAGTGTTTAACTATTCTAACTATAGTTCTTTGTTGGTTTTAGTCCTAATAATATTTGTTAATCATAGTCTTTTTCAAAGCAAATACTTGAGTACATACTTCAGCCATAAATGAACATAAATAATATTACGATGGAAAACATATAATTTTTCACTTTTCATATTTTAAAAAAGGAAGGACTTGAAAAACTATTATCAAGTCATTTTTTTCCACTTTTAATAAATAACTTATGGCATGAATGAGTTTTATTTGCTTTAATAATGAGTGCTTTTATCATGATGAACTTACACGACTTAGTTGGAACAAAATATAGGGTGTACACGAAAAAGAAAGTACAGTTTTATGATTTCCTTTTCTGAAAAATAAAATTCCCACATTTTTTTTTTATAATTCAATTAAAATTTCAATACGCTTATCAAGTGTCAGATGTTGAAATGATTTTTTTTGAGCAAACGGCTATTAAAAGGACTTTTTGACGTTTAAAAGAAAACATTATAAAATGTTTATTAAGAAAAGAACTGTTTATATTTATTTAAATATAAACAAATATATTTCTCTTCATTCACAAAGATTGATAGCCATATAGAACTTTTTTTCAAAATATCAGGAAAACAAGAGAACAAGTAATACGTCAATTACTTGTCAAATATTTAACAAAAGCTGGTATATGGCGCCACTTTAAAATATAAATAAACATTTTTTTCTCTTTTTAAAAAAGTACCAGAAGAGCGACGTTTGCTTCGATATAACAAAAAAACATTAAATTAAATTTTTTAAAAAAGTATCAACCTAAAAATTTCCAAAAAAATAAAAAAGAGAGAAAACGTGTCTTAGTTTCCGCACAAGTTGCTGTCAATCTTGTGTTCCAACTAACAAAAGGAAGAAAGAACATGAAATCAAGTTGTTGAAGAGAGAGATTTTCTACATTAAAATCCTACATGCGGACACACGTACGCTTAAAGTACTTGTTGTTGTAACAGGCATTAAAAATGCATTATTTTTTATAAATTTACAACAACATACACATAAGTTTAATTCCTTTTTTGTTGGAAAAAGGAAATTTTAAATTCAATAAGTATTTAAGGATTAAATTGAAAAAAAGTATTTCTAATTTAAAAAAAAGCATTTATCTTTGAAAAAAGGAGCAGCAGGCATGAAATTTGAGACGAATCTTAAAAAAATATTTTATTTTTTTGAAAAATGTAATTTAGATTAGATTTTTTTTTAATAATTGAAACTTTTTTCCATTTTAAATCGTATTTAAAAAAAAAAAAAAAAAACATTCTAAATCAAATGAAAATTACTAATTTTGAAGGAAAAAGTCAAACTGATTAATACGACCGCTTCGAATCTTCAGTACCCTCCACCACATAGAACAACAATACATGCAAAATGTTCACAACCAGCAGTTTTTGGTTATTGTCCCAAAGTAGTCATTGGGCAGTTTATAAAGGGATACCACCATTCTCTTTACTAATCTCTTGAATAGTATTTTTAACACGGGCTTATCTTTATCCTATTTTATTTAAATATTTGCTTAAATTGGAAAGGACTTAAGCAAAGTCCAAATCGGTCTATATTTAAGAACTTTTCAAGACTTAATCCTCATGTCCCGATAATTGTCAAGTTAGTTACACATATTATGTACAGTTAATATAATTTACAAAATTTAAATAAATTTTGTTCAAATTTTTTTATAAGCTTTTATCCCCATTCCAAATGGGACCTTAAATGGAATCTGAATGGAACGTAGGCCGATATTCATCAGATTTATCAATTAGTAATTAATTTATTATAAATATAATCGTAACGTTTTTCAATAAAATTTTGTTTATTATACCAAATTCCGGAAAGAGGATTCAAAAGATGAGGATCGAAAAATGGGCCAATATTCACCAAATAATTTACGTATATTGAAGATTGTTAGAAAAATAATTGTGCTAAATTTCATTTAAAACTTTCATAAGCTCAAAACCGTTTTGTGGGAAGTGATCTTATATGGGGATTATAGCAAAACATGGTATGATAACTTGGCCGAATTTCAATTGGCTTTTTATAAGCTTAAAATTATATTCCGGGAACGGTCCCAGAACAATCTAGTAAAACATTCTTTCTATTGATCTGATTTTCATGTATTTCTGTGCGATGATGAAATGTTTACAGTCGTATGTTACGATAAAATTCTGTCCAAGAACAGTTACTTTTTATTGAAAAATTATGCAAAGTTTTTTCTTCGGAAGCTTTAGTTTGTCTCACTCTATAACTTGCTGATCGGTTGCTATAGCTATTTTCATTGAATTCAAGTAGATATTCTAGTCGTGAAAATGTTTCCAACAGACACACGAAATGATACGAAACATACATTTATGGGTCACAGATGATTCCTTCTTGCCATAACACATGGAACAATAAAGTTAATATACCTTTATCACAACTTGTAGTGGTGGAGTGTCTAGATTTGGATCCGATTTTGTTCCGTTTTGGAATAGTGATGAAATATGAATGCTAAACAAAATTTTGTTTAAATTCATTAAACTTTTAATTGAAAATTTGTAAAGTAACGGACAACGTAAGTATTACCCCCGCGAAATAGAAACTGTTGTTAAAACGCCATAACATGCACAAAAGCGCCCAAATGCAAAAAAAATCATTAATGATGAAAAATCACAAAAAAAAAACTTTATCATTTCTAAATTATTATTTTTTCTAATTTAATGAAATATTTTTATGGTTGTCATTATAAAAATTCTTAAATATTTTATCTGAAAATTATTTATATTTTATAATTATAAGAATTTTAATGACTTTTCTTGGAAGTTTCTTTCAGAAGATTTTAAATAAAAAAAGGAATCATTTAACTTTCATGCTTATTAAATTATGCGCTAATAGTTTTTCTTTCTTTTACTTTTATTTTAGATAATAAAGTAACGGAAATTGTGGTTAGATTTTTTTTAATTATTTTTTTTCAATTTTTTAATTATCGTAAACATTAAAGAAAATCTAATCAAATAGTTAAATAATTTTTCAAGGGTTTCTTTATTAACTCTCCAATAAAAAAAAACTAGTTGCGGAGGAAAAATTCATATTATTAGCAACGTAAGTGGCTTTTGAAACAAAACCTAAACTAGAAAATAATCATTTATCATTGAAAAACTATTAATAGTTTTATTTTCATTAAACTAAACCCTGTTTAGTATTCGGTTTTCTATAACCATAACATTTTTAATTAATTTCTTTTAGGATTCATTTCAATTTTTCTGTATTTCAAATGTCAAAGCATTAAATAACATCATTATTCATTACAAAATAAATTATTTTCCTCTATTGTTTACACAATCATAGAAGAAGTCATTATTATATGCATTACATTAGAAGAAGGTGGTAACCACAAAATATCACAGCATAACACTTTTATGGAGTATATCTCTCTCTCGTTTTCCCTCTCTGTCTCTCTCTCTCTCCCTTTTTCACATAAGTGGTTATATGGAACTTATTAAGGAATTGAGAAGTGGCTTTTCGAAATCTAAACACATGTTATAGATTTAATTGTAGATTTCAGTCAGAAAAAGAGTTTTTTGTTGTTTTTCTAACAAAGTAATCAATTTATTTGATTATTTAGAAAAAAAAACCCATAATTAAATAAAACAAAATAAAATAATGTTTATATTGACAGCTTTTGTTTATTGATTTTTTGTATCTTTCTTTGGAGGGTTCCAAATTTCATAACCAATAACTGACACTTCATGATAATTATAATTAATTATGTAACAAAACCTTATGTTATTTAAGTATTATTGGGTTTTAGGTTATGAAACACTCAAAACCCATTAAAGTTCTAACACCTGTTTCAAAAACAATTTCTATAATTTCATTATTTTGTAATGGAAATTCAAGGTCTTGTTTTAATTTTAAAGTTTTGTTTTTAATAAAATTTTATGATTATTGCAACCTGCACAACCACAAAAGATGAAGGCATATTAAATTTGTCATTACGTTTGAAACACCAAGAACAAATCATTAAATTTACACTTGTAGTTCATTTTTAGTTTCATTCTTAATCAGTTTTAGTTCAGTTTAAGTTCAGTTCTAGTTAAATTCTGGTTTGGTTTTGTTACGACTTTCCACATATGGAGATTTAAGCATTTTGAAGGGCATTTAAGATTCGACCTAGCGCAATATAATACTCAGACTTTTTTAATTATTTTTCCTCAAATTCTTTTTTGTAGCTTAACTAATGTTTAATTTATGACTTGTCGAGAATTATTTGTTTAAAAAATTTCTAAATTAAAAAAAAAAACACAAATTAACAAAAATGTGATACAAATTTGTCGTAAACATGTTAAAATACACCGAGAGAAAGAAATGAAAATAATATTTATAAAAAAGCCATCAATGATAAGAATCATCAAATGTGGGTCTGTAATAAATTAAAAAATGAGATTCCAAAACTTTAAAAATTTTTTTTCAGTGTATTACGTTCTTCAATTTTCTAGCAGACATTGCGGCATCAGAGTTTCCTAATTAAGTTTTGCATTTCAATGAATTTTATTTCTTGTTTCTTTATTTTTATTATTTTAATACATTTATTTCCACAATTTTTATCTATTTTCCATTTGTTTTCTATTGTTTTGCATAAGACCCACCTTCTTCTTTTTTTTACAAATTTTATAGTCCTCCCCTGCCCCCCTCCGCTGCTTAACCGTTTAAGTTATTTTACATTCGAAAGAAAAAGCATAAAACATGCAAACTATATTTATATTTAATGCTTGTAATCGTATGTTCAGACTATAAAATTCTCTTTTTTTGGTTTTTGTTTTTGTTTTTGTGTTTCTGAATCCTTAAAATGAAATTAAAATAAATTTACGTAAAAAAAAATATAATTTTATGTCTTAAACAGAGTCATAAAACTAAAGTGATAGAAATTGATGTTTTGTTAAAATGAATGTGTGTATGTGTATGTATATGGGTGTATGAGTGTGTGATAACAAGACACTCCTTATTTTAATTTTTCGTATATCGTTTTATTACTTTTATATAACCAGTTAAATAAATATAAAAAATTAACTTAAATAGGACAAGTGTGACTAATTTTCGAAAGCAACAAGAAAAATAAAACAAACAAGATTAAAGCGCCAACAGGTCTGTAACGGTTTTGGAAATGGATTCTTAATGTTAATATGATATTTGAATTAATAGTAAAGAAACGGTTTATAATCGAAATTAATAAAGAGGGATTTACCATTTGAAGGGAGTAACATTAAGTCTAGTCAAATCGTTCTTGAATGATATAGTAAACTATAGTAAAATCTGCTCAAATGTCATATTACAGACAGTTTATGTTATAAAATCTATATCACCAACTAGTTTATGATCGCATCTGATTACTTGTGTAATGACATTTGTATATCGATTCATAAAAAAGCTTCAACGAATCTTTATTATCAGTTCTAGATTGATATATGTTAGACGATAATTGAGACTTTCGGATAGTTTAAAGTGTTTGATGTGAACTAATCAATATCTGTTATCATTTTTTAATCGGGATCGATGTAACAATTTTTTTATCATCTATTAACGTTCCCGTTCTATCGAAATATTATACATGTAGTTTTTTAATTTTCGTAAAAAAATAAAATTCTCACTTCTTTATAATGCACATTCCAACTAACAATTCACTTATTCACCAAAAATTTAAATTTTTTACTGAAAAGTTAAAATTTCACTAAAAATTATAAATTTTATTAAAAATTTAATTTTTTCAATTACATTTTTAATAAAGATTAACATTTTTTCTGATATTAATAAATATCGCAAAAAATCTTTAATATTCTCATTTTCACTAAAAATTCATTTTTTTCACTAAATTTTTAAATTTTCACAAAAAAGTCAAATTTTTACTAAAAATTTTTCACTAAAAAATCAAATTTTAAAAAAAATTCCAGTTTTTCATTAAAATTGCATTTTTTACTAAAAATTCACAACTTTGCTAAATATTTTCATTTATAATTTCGATGAAAATTCACACCTACATAAAAAATTTCACACTTTCACTCAAAAAAATTTCTAATTTTCAATGAAAAAATTTAATTTTTACTGAAAAATTTTAATTTTCACTGAAAAATTTTAATTGCACTTAAAATTCGCAATTTTACTAAAAATTAAAAATCTTATCTCCACTAAAAATTTATATTTTAACAAAAAGGTTTTGGATTTTTTTAAATTTTCACAAAAAAAATTTCTATAAAAAATCTACAAAATGAACTCATTAAAATAAAATAAATTAAAATAAAGTAAAAGATTTTGATTTCACTTAAAATACATAATTTCACTTAAAGTTATCGAAATATTGTTCAATTTTAAGTTAAAATATTTAAAAATCATATATTCGCTAAAATTGAACATTTTCACTAAAAATTCACATTTTTGCTTTTCTTAAGTTTTCATTAACAAATTTTTCCTAAATCTTCTTTTCCAAAATTTTCTTTACACCTAAAATCCCTTAACTGCTGTTAACAATAAAAATATATCGAATTTATTAATCTTTTGAAGTAAATAAGAATCTTTCTTAATACTTATAAATATTTCCTTTTAATTCCCCTCCTGCTCCTTAACCAATTTATGGTTGACATAAACAAAATTAAGTGGCAATCAACTTAATTAGAAAATGGTATCATTAAAAAATATATTTTAGTTTTAAACCAAAACAAAATCATAAATTTATTTCCATTTTAAATCCTCTAACAAACTACAAAACAATCGTTAAATTTTATGATTTGACTCCTTTTTCGCTGTTTAAACCTTCGTATATAAAGAGACACCCTCTGTCTCTATTCATCTAGTTCACACGTTCTCTAATGGAAAATCTAATTTTCAAAATTTTCTCGCCCACCAAAAACATAAACCAATTTTATGGCCAAAAAGTATTTCTGTGTTAAATAATCTCCAAAACTCGTTACATAAATTCAGTTAAGGCTTTTTTTCACTTCTAAAGCTGCGCATCTAAACAGGATGGAATGTAAAGATGATGATGATGATGGGCATCTAAACAAGGAAATTATGAGGAAAACAGGCTTTTCCTTGCAGAATTTACAAAACACAATGAGACATTATTTTTGTCGTGAGTGAGTGTTTTTGGAAAAAAAGTTTTCACGTTAATGTTTTGCATATTAAAAACATTTTAGGGCGAAACATAAAATTATGCCAATAAATATTCGCTTTACTTCTGGAAAAGTTTTTGAAAAAGGAAAATCAAAATTTAGAATATTTGGACATGAAGTTGGAAAGTGTTGGTGTCATTATGATGGTAACCTAGACAGGATTTAGTCATGCAAGCATTTTAAAGATATCATTTTGGTGTTGACATATTTGTGAAGTTTAGATATGAATTTTGAGGGAAAAATTTACATTTTCTAATAATATTCATAAGACTTGTCTTAACATGTTAAGTTTTAATAAATGATGAAATTGGTCTCTTTTGTAATTCTAGATGGAAATGTACTTTCTTAACCCTCCGCTGGCACAGAGGAGCTTATTAAATGACAAAAAACAAAATCACTTTTCCGTAAATTTCAAATTACTAATTTTTATTCCTTAAAAATATTTGCTTTTCAAGGGTTAATTTAATAACTTCGAGTTAAGTTATTCATCTGAAACATTCAAAATATAAAATAAACATTCGCATAAGAATTTGAAAACATTTCTTATTTAAATAAACAAGTGGAAGTTTTTCTGCATAATAAGTACAGGATATCTTACATACTTCCACATAAATGAAGACACAAACCTCAAGAATTTGAAAAAATATATCCTTTTTTCTTCAAGTTCTTAACTCAGGAAAACCACATACACATCAAAAATAAATTGAAACTCTACATCATTCATTTGAAACATAAACATCAACATACAAGTTTAATACTTAAGTTTTCCTCATCAAAACCATCGCATCCGTTTAAGTTTATTTTCCATTTGCAACACTTGCAACAATTCTTTTTGACTTGTAGTTTTTAAGACAAAAGACATCAAGAGAGTTTCATCGTCAAAAATAATGTGAATTGTAAATTAAAAGAAGCCTTCATTCACTTCTTAATTTTATTTTGTTGTCAAAAAATTTTTAAATTAAGAAAACTTTTTTATGGGAACACAATTGAGGAATGATATTTTTGAATCTAAAATGAGATATAAAGTTACATGGCATCATTTATGTTTAACAACTAATTACCAAAAAAAGGAGATGGTTTAGTAACCTACACCGGAAAAAATATGAAAAGAATCCATAAACTCTCCGTATGATCCGATTATAATAAATTTTGAATCACTAAATGTCAGGAAAATAGAACGAGATATATTTATATATGCATTTTATTCTCATAGTAATCCAGTCTTTATTATCGTCCATATCGCTCATAGCCTTTCCTATAATAGAGGAGACTAGTTTTGTAATAGACATGATTTATTCATTATCTCTTTCTTAATATCGTTTATGGTCTAGTAGTCTTGTCAATAAGGCCCTACATTGAATTCTCATCTATAAACTCCTTATCAATATAACTTTATGTTAGTACCATACATATGTGTAAATCGTCTGTACTTTCTAGAACAGTCTTATCCAAAACCTCGTTCATAGTTCGCAACTGCTCCATAGATTGTTTTTTTTTTGTCTTGTTCGTTATCTCTCTTGCTGCTAATATCGTTCAAAGATTCTCCTTTATACTAGTCGCAGTATCATTTATAATATCTTCCATTATTTGATCTAAAGCTTTGTTTTTCTCAACAGCCTGACTTATAGTACCTTTCCAATCTTGTACATAATATAGTACACCGTTTATATTCTCGTATATTAACCTATCCATATATTAATCACTTATACTAACCAATCCGAGATTATAAACAATATAAACGATAAACATATATCGTTTGTAGTTTAATATATTAACGTATTCTCTTATTATACATATATTTAACTAGTACAGTACAATGTGGTGTGCAACCATCTAAAGTCTGATCCACAGTCTCTTCTATATCCATTATATTTTTAAAACTTTTTCTTTAATCGGGTTAACAACTTCGTCTTAAATTTCATTCGTAATCTCATCCATAGTCTGGGTCTCATCATCTATGGTATTATCAACAATTACGTTTGTTATATCCTTCATTATAGCCTGATCCGTATTCATATCTATAGTTTTATATATTCATTCACAATTTTGTCCATGCATTTTATGTGAACATATATTCACAATCATGACTACTTTATATATAGTTACTTCAGTTATCGCTTTTAATAACACGTCGAGAATCTTGTCTTGCAATGGTTTATATGACTTCGTCCACAGTAAAGTTTGCAGTCTTGCCCAAAATCTCTAAAGTTTCTCCCGGTCTATAGAACGTGCACAAAGTCGTAGTACAGTATCATTCATAATATATAGTCTGAATCTTTATCTTCGGTCTCGTCTACAACTTCGTACCCTATCACGACTGTAGTTTCGTTCACCAACTCCTCCAGAGTCTTGTCGACAGTCTCGACTACAATCATGTTTTCTGTATTGTCTACGATCTTGCCTAAAGTCTCTACCGGTCTATACAGCGTCCACAAATTCATCTTTAGTATCATCTACAACTTTTTGTCCGAATCTACATCTTCAGTTCAAAGTTTCGTTTATAATCTCGTCTAAAGCTTCGCCTTGCAACAATGATCCTAATGTTTTAGCCAAATTCATTCTCATTTGTATTCGTATATAATTTCATGCCTACAGTTTCAATAGGCTCATATGATAACAATTCACATTCTCGATATAGTTCCTGCATATTCTTTTTTATATTTATCTTATCCTGTTATCAGCCTTAATATCGTATTAGAGCCGTTTATATAATTCAGCTTGATTTGTCATCTTCTATTGTCACTTAAAGATCAAATTATATTCCTTTTTATGTTTTCACTGTATTTTGTCTTGTGTTTTATTTTCTAATTTTATGTGTCTGAGGTTAACTCTAAAAGTTTTCTAGAGTTTGAACTTATAGTCTTTCGAAAAAATAACCTAAAACAAAATTTCCTTTTCCTGTTGTAGATTTAACGTATTTATTATATTTTTCATTCGTGTACCTTTTAAACACGTATTTCCTGTAGCTTAAACGAACTTTATGTTACAGTTTAAAGTTAACTTTTTGTTAACCCTTTTTATTATCTTTATCCTTCCGTTTGTAATAATTTTCGACAAATTCTGTTTAACTAAAACTATAATATGAAATATGAGCTGAAAGAAAAATAAATTGCTTAGAAAAGGATTAGTGATATGTAAACAACAAGGATATAGTGATTTAATGAAAAAATTAAATAAAGTTGGTAACGAAAATTTAAAAAAATGATAATGTATCAATTTTGGCTATAACGCGTTTTTATAATAAGTGTTACTAAGTACAGTAGTTGATTCGTCTGTCCTTTTAATTTAAGTTGAAGTTAAATTCCAAAGAATGTATACAGTAGATATTGTACTTAACATAAGATTTTGTCAGCAAAATATTTGTTGTTTCTCCATCCGTCCGTTCGTCCTTCCGTCAATCTTTAGTAAGTTTATTTCATTGAAAATTTTATCTGGACTTGAAAACGATTTTTAAATAAAATTATGTAACAATTTTAAAAGGTTTTATATTATCAATTGAATTACAAGAGATCAAGCTTTTCAAAAAGGTGAATTGTTTTATAAATCGCTATATATTAGAAGTGTAGGACTGAATGTCCTTCTGTCCGTCTTTTTCATTTTTTTACAAGAATTTCATTAGTCATTCTCAAAAAAATGTTTAACAAAATCTGAATTTATTTGAATAAAATCTTTAAAAATTCTCTCAAAATATTTTTGTCAATATATTCATGATAAACTTCCTTAATATTTTAGACCAAAAAAAGGAAAAATAAAAATTAATGTTTTGTATCAAAAAACAATCAGCAAAAAATTAATATTAAACTTCAATATAAGACAAATTTTCTTACCCAAAAAAATATATTGACCCTTGTTGAATTTTTCCCACTTTTTCCGAAATAATAAGAAAAACTCTTACAAATGTTGCTAAATCAAGGAAAACAATCATAAACATAAAATTTTATTGAATTTCCTGTTCCACATCTAGAAAAGAAGACAACTAGTTTCCTTTAGAAAATCATTAAATGTTGTGTACGTCTTAACTAATTTTAGCTTAACTTTGAGGCAAAAAATAATGATTTTTCTTAATTTCTAAAGGCTGAAAAGAGAAAACAGATACGCCTCTTAGCTAAGGAAAAAATCTAATCATTTTCCTGTTTCCAACATTCAATATATTTCTTTTAATAAAAAAAAAATAAATGAATAAAATAAATGAATTTTCCATATAAAAATCCAACTAAAACTTCTTCCCTAAACCGGAAACAACAAGAATTGGGCGCGGAAATAACACTAAAAATAATATAAAATCAAATAAAATTCTACAACTTTATGTTGTCTAGGAGTTTGATTAAAATCTTGTTTTGTCTTTGGCCCTTCCTAACATTTTAGTTTTTAGTCTTTCTTACTAAATTTCTTGTTGTCCTTTTTTTATTGTTTTTGGTATCGTCGTATTTACTTTTCTTATAACTAAATGATGTAATTTTGACGTTTGTCACTCACTTATTGTGTAGAAAGTTGTTATTGTATCGAACGGATATGATGTGAAATTGTAATGATTATTATAGCAATTGCTTTAAATTGGTATAGCAATTTCATTACTTTAACTACGACAACTACAATTTTCTTAGGAATTTATTTTGTTATTGTTGTGTGGTGTAAATTAAACTCCAGGGAGGAGTTCTCTTACAGGATAACAAAAGACAAGAAAATATTTTTACGTCTTAAGAGGAATCAGGGCGAATGTAGATCTTTAAGTGAGTTAAGTGTGAATTAGGAGAATGAAAACTGTACAAAAAATTATATAAATAAGGACTCGTGGTAGATCAGCTCAAAGTAGACTAAAGCTTATGAAGAAGCTTTACGCAACGAAAAGTGTGGATCCCGCAAAAGTATAATAACGATACGGACATAATAAATAAAAGTTTATTTATATTTTTAAGACCTCCAGGACTCAAATTGAAAAAATGTCCATTTAAAATTTTTATCTCTTTTTCAATATCGTTCTAATTTAAAAATATTTTATATAAAATGCAAAAAATATTAGAGGAGACATATTATTTAAAAACAGTATGACGCTCTTTTATATGAGCGTGTTATAAGCGGGGGCCAATTGACTCCCATTACATTTAGCGCTTTAGTTTACAGGTAGTGCGGACATGGATATTCATATACATTTTAGTAAGTTTGAAACTGTACACAATTGAGGGCGTTTGTTTTGATGTTTGCAACATACAGAAGAAATAACGTTACTTCCACCTTTGCGTATACCGTTCGTTTAAAAATCATTTACTGTGTCGATTTTATGATGTCCGTCCGTCTGGCAGTCCAACTAAATGCTACCAATCCCTTATTGAAATTCTTCATGTTCGGTCCAAGCTTTCAGGTAGCTCCTATACGGATGTTCTCTCGGAATGTTATTTCATGCCCATAAAACTCACAGAAATGAAGGTATTTTAATAAAATTAGACCCAAATACCATTTTTATATGTCCAAATCTACATGTTAAATGTCCAAAATAGCGGACACTGTGAAAGTTTTTTTGTGTTAAAAAAATCTGTTTTGTGTTGATATATCGTATTTTTAAGACTTATGCAACCTGAAAATATCTTATCAAAATGTTCGAGGATCGATCAATAAATTTCTAAAGTCCACTTCCGAAAATCGCCCCAAATTACATATATATGAGAATGAAGAAATTAAGAACAAATAATAAAATCAAATTCTACGAGGGTCAGTTTAAAATTTTCCATATCTGCGTAACTGTTTGGGGTATATATAATCGGACTTAAGCGACTATTATGCTCTCACTTGTTTTATTATCATGATTAGACTCGACTGTGGCTTGAAGCAGCACTTTCGCTGTTCCCGTTAAATTCTCAGTCGCTAGAAGCTCTTTTATGATTCTATAGTAACGAAAAAAATTGTGAACTAACTGAACTTTTATCTTGGAATGATCTGCAAGGGCTGTTATTGAAACTAGACCCAAATAGTGATTCATTTAAAGTTTATGTTTTAGATTTCTATTGGGTCCTTGTAGACATAATGAAGTCGTGACTACAGGGTCCTTAAATTGGAAGCCTTTTGTGTTCAGGACAGGTCTGTTAAATGTTTTGAAAACTAATCAAAAAATCTATATAGACCTAATGTAAGTCGAAGCTATTTTCTTATAAATTTGGGAATAAAAAAACGTTTGAAAACAAATTTCTATATCATTCACATATTCAACTCTTTTTGAGTCTCTAACAACAGATAATTTTGATATAATAATTGTACCCCCCATTGACAAATTGAGTAAGTTTAGTTTCCTTAATTTTGCTGTATCATGTCACTATACAAAATTCCAAAAAAAAAAACAAATTTTCCCAAGACATGTGTGACACACCCAGAAAGCTAAAAGAAAACCCTTTCCACCAATTACAGACACTAAACAACCCGTATAAAAATAAAAATATACAAACACATGAAAACTTCATAGTCATGTGTTGGTATGTGTATGTGAATCCCTGAGGAACATTTTCAGCTTGCTTACAAGTACTAAACGACATTAAACTGAAAAAATAAATATGACCTAAAGGTAAATGGAAGACAAACGAAAAAAAACAAAAGATGAAGAAACCATAAAATATCACCTTTTAAATGCTCTAAAGACAAAGAAGCATAAAAATAATAATCCATCACACATTTTTGAAAACTCTTGTAAAGATCTGAGATATGATTAAGGAAAAAAAAGCAGTAAACGATTATGATTCTGGATACTGATAATTTTCGATAAAAGCCCATCAATAAAAGCAATAAAATGTCTACAAATCAAACCAAAATTGGTACCTTATTAAACAGGGGAAAATCGAAGGGACTGAATAGAAATATTTTGGGGAGGGATGTTTATGACACATGCAAAAAAAAACAAGAGTGAACCCAGAATTTTTCAGGAAGAAAAAAAGGGTTACTAAGATGTTGATGATTTTATTCTTGTTTTTGAAAGAAAAAAGTATAACAAGAAGTCACGTATCTCACGTTTTTGGTTAAAATTTAATGGTTAAGCACGCAAGTGTAACATTTAAGGAGATTTATTAAACCTTAAACACTACAAGAGTTCCTAAACGGGTTAACGGATGTAATAAAATATGTGTAGTACATTTTTTTTATATTGCCCGTTTAAGGTTTAATTTAATAAAAGTAGTGCTGATATGTTCTTGATTCTAATAGCTGCTTTAACACGAGAGGCGTTACTGACAGCAAACTTATTTAAAAATATTTTAGATAAATATTAATGACACTTGAAATAAAGCTCTTTTTTGTTATTTTTCTATAATTTTCAAAAAAAAAAGACTTTTTCATTTAAATTTCGTTTCTTTTAAATAATTTTATTCTATGTCATTTAACCCGCTGAGTTTATGTTACTAAATGGTAGATATTCAGCCTCCAAAGAAGTAAAATGCTATTAAATCAGCAACCACGAATTCATATTTAACTGATTTAAGAAAAATATTTCACTCACACGGTGTTTTTGTATTATAAAAGTGATTAACTGTCACTGATGATCTATTAGTTTTCAATCAAACTGATATGACGTGTTGTTTTGAAATAATCACCAAATCAAATACACACACACACATATATATATTTAAATGATAAACCTATAGATCGACCCGACCCCCTAAAGAGATTTGGGTTCGTTTGCATAATGAAGCTTAATTTTGTTTTGTTTCTGTTTCGTTTACAGAAGATCTACATAAATAATTTAATTTTCCTCTTTTTCTTTATTTGTTGGACTCTTATACATTTTGTATTCCATCATCATTATAATTATGAATTGATTTTTGCGATTTGTCATGCTTGTAGAGATCATTTTCCAAAAAATATCAAAAAAAAAAAATAGTTTTGAGAAAAACAAAAATGTTGAGAAGAAAAATGATTATTAATTGTTTTTGTATTTAAATCGATTTTTTTTTTTTTCAAATAATTTTTGTTTTATCTATTTTTCCAAATGATTTGTTTTTTGTTACAAATATCAAATGTTAATGATCGTTTTCATGTTTGAAAACAATAAAAATTTCTTTTCTATGAATATTTAATGAGTCTTTTGATCTTATTAAATCCTAGAAGGTGATCTATCATTTGAAGTTTTTTTGGAAGAGAAAAAATATGGTTCTGTTCTTCTTCTTTTTTGTATCAAATTTGTTGAAAGTTCATCAAAAATGTTTAAATGTCAAAATAGAAATTTATGAAAATATTTTATAGTGTGTGGAGATTAACAGTCATATTTGATAATTAAATTTACATAAAAAGAATTTTTTCCGTTACAAAAAAAATTGAATTTCAGAAAAAAGTGTTTTACGAACACAAGCTTTTTAAATAAACAAGGTTATGGAAAAAATATGTACGCAAAATTGTGAATCCTTTTTTACGTACTAATAATCCTGACTAATGACGTGACAATTTTTTGATCCAATACTTGTTATACCCTACACCACCGTAGGTGTTTGTGGTATTATGCGTTTGTAGTGGACAGCAAAATATTGATTTTGCTTTAGAATCGCTTTCCGAGATATTAGGCTGGCAGGCTCCTAGCAGGTTCACGTATACAAAGTGCCTTTCGCAATTTTGGAGATAACTTGAGGAAATTGACACTATTTTGACTTAAAAACGATGCCAATAGAAATAGGTGATGATCGGTTCATTATTTCATCTATTCCCCACATATAAATGTTCCTTCCTGAAAGGGGTTTTAAGGTTATAAAAGTCTTAAATATAAAGCAATTTTAACGAGATCTTGCACAAATGAGTATTATAGTATTTTTTTATCCATTACTTCTCATAGCTACCATACAACCCTCTTCCAAATATCACTTTGAAGGACTTTAACCACACATATAAGTTGGTAGTGTAATAATATTTTACAAGTGTCGATCCAAAATTTCCTCCTGTGTGGTCTCTCTACACAATTATGCTGTCTGTTATTTTGCTTTGGTAAGATTTCACATGACTGCTACATTCGAAAAATAGCCTTCTTTGGGTTTCATACTGCAATCTTAAGAGTAAAAGACCAACTCTAGAAAACAGTCGTTCTGTCAAATCTACTTTTCTAACGTTCAGAATAGAATCAATTAAAAGAGAAAAAAGACTGATTTTACAATAATATATTTCCCGGTACTCGGAACCAGTCACTTTGCTTTAGCAAATCCGTATCGTTGGATCCTATCAACCCCAAACACTTATGTGAAAATTATTATGAACTAAATGAGAATTATTATGGATACATAATAATCTCAAAAATATATTAACATTATTTGTCCTTAAATCCTTTATAAATCGAAATTTATCTGCAGTTCATAACGATATTGAGAGATAAAATATCTATTTATTATTCATTTTTTATTCTCCTTAGACCTGAAATATATGTATTTTCTGTAATTGTTTTTTTACCACTTGAAGCATAGAAAATAGGAAATCTGACCCGATATAAAAAAACTTAAATTTAGCTTTTTGTATTTTTCTTTGATTTTTCTTGCATTTTGTAAAATTTAAGAGAATTATTCCTTTTCTCACATATAATGCGATAGCGGGCCAAATCAAATTAACGATACCCGATATTTGGTCAGCAATCGCAAATATCACAAATACTTTTCATCTACCTTAATTTCACATATTCCCCTTAGTGCTATAAATTCTTGGTCAAGGATTTTAATTATTTTATCCTTTTTTCATTTCACTCAAACAAAAGTATCCTTTCGTTCCTTAAAACAAATCAAATTCTTTCATTAAAGTAAATTATCACAAATATTTAAGTAATTTAAGTAAATAAATAAATATTTATATTTCTTATCCTTTTGTCTTTTATTGTATTGCATTGTCCTTTTCAATTATTTGTGACACTTGCACATTTTACTCATTATAAAATTCTTTCAACAAAATTCTAAAGATATCCTTACAAAAACAATACAAAAATTTTAACTCCTGCCCCATAAATTTCTATCATATTTTTTTGTAATTCATTCTCTTAAAAAAGTATTGTTTTTGTAAAGGTGTAACATTTAGTGTGAGTTTTCTGCTAAAAGTGTGTAATCTTACACATATGTGTATAATGTAAGGATACCCTACTCCTTGTATGACGACAGGATTAAATATGCAAACATTATTTTGAGTGACATTTTCATACAACAGTGTTGGCATTTATTGTTTTCCAAAATAATGTTTTTTTTTTTTGAAAATGTAGCAAAAATTACAATACTTAAATGTAATAGAAGAATATGATAATGAGAGTGGGGAGAAAGGAGGAAATAGAGTGATATGAGAGTATAAAATTTAAGGATATTTTAATAATACCTGAGGTTATATGGTTTGACAGTGTTGCACATAAATGCAACATTGTACATTTGCATATAAAATACACACTTTAAACAAGCACATTAATGTTAGATGTATATGTGTGTATCTGGTTAGCTGAGAGAGGAAGAGTGTTATATAAGAATTATAACAATGTTTAGACAATTCTCTATAACATACATTATAGCCACAAGATATTTCAAAGCAAAATACAGGGTCTTTTGTTTTAAAATATTGGAAATATTATTTAACATATTCATCTTTATGTAAGGCCAAATGTTTTGTGTCCTGTATATCTTATTACAATTTCTTAATATCCTGTTTTACTTATTTTGCTTGTTGCATTTTAAATATCCTTCGAAACATTGTTGTCAGTGTGAAATTTCAAATAATACAAATAGTTTACAAAGTTCTGCCTATTTAATATCTATTCATTAAAACAAATACAAACATAATGTCCTTTCAAATTTATCCTGCTAAAGCAAAAGGATGAAGAGAGTAGAGTATGTAGTTTGAGTATTGAAACATTTAAGTTATTATTTATGCATGAGTTAGTAAATAATGTTGATTTTAACACTAAAGTAAATTCTTAAGTAGTAAATTGTAAATTTCAGCCTAAAGTTCTATTAGGCATCCTTCATACTATTACTTCCCTAAACAACAATTAAATATTTCATTACTTATGCTTTTGCTCACACAAGTGATTTTATTTTATTGTTGCCGAAAAAGGATTTTCATTAAAGATTTATTTTAAATGATTTAAAATTGTTTTGAGGTTGTTTTTTAACCATAAATTGTTAACAAAAAAAACATTTCAATTATAAAGTCATGTTTGTAAAATCCCTGCACTCATTTTGCACTCCTGTTTGTTTTAAAATTAAATCACGTTTGTTACGTATTTTACTCAATAAAAGTATGTGAAAAAGTATATGTTTTTGTTGTTAATGGAAATTTACATTTTTCATCGAATTTCTTCTCCATAAGAGAAAAAGCACAGTGATACATAAAATACTGAAAATCGATATTTCAATATTAATTTTTATATAAAACTAATAAATGTCATTGAATCGCTATGAAATTTAGTGAAAGAATGTCTTCTAATATTCTAATTAATTATACCAAAAATTTTCTCTATTGCTTTAGAAACAAAAGGGCTCGTCATATATCCTTTTTTCACAGATAATATATTTTGACATTTTCATAAAAAATTGCATACAAATTGTAAAAATAATACCCTCAAATATATAAGAAGTTCCCTTTTCTGAAGGTTTGTGACATTTTTCTAAAAGTAATTTTAACTACTTCTCTTAACTAGAAGATCATTTTAATCATTCTGTTCAGTTATTTGGTATAGAAATGTCTTACAATCTGGCGAGTCCTAGTGACAAACTTATTTAATAATTCAAATTTGGAATTCATAAATTATTTTAAAAGATTATAGTTGTTGCAATTAACAATAACATTTTAGTATTCAAAATCCTGTTTCAAACAATTTTTAAATCCTTAAAAATTAGGGTAGTACTTTCAAATTGTGCAGATGAATATGATTTATTTAAGAGATAAGAAATTTTTAAACATTTTGAAAATTTTGCATATTTCTTAAGATTTTGATCTGTTTTTTATTTTATAAAATTAAAATTGATAAAAATTGATAAAAAAATCGGACATTTGTAGCTACAGTTAATTATTACAACATTTTTAAAAATTTCACAGAAGACAAATATTCAGTTGTTGCTTCCAAATTGAGATTGAGAACGTACAATCATGTTTTCTACCTTTTCACCAAAATTCAATAAATTTTCTTAAGAAATGAAAAACCTGGCCATATGTCCTTTTTTGAAACAAAAAAATATTCTTAATATTTTTTTTAGTAAAAAGTTTTCAGAAACATTTTAAATTTCTTGAAAATTAAGCTGTTGTTTTCAAATTGTTTTTATGATTATATCATAGTACAGTTTTTATAAAGACTAAAAATCAATTACATTGATCATGAGATATTAAACCTTACAATATATCCTTTTTTGGAAATTTTGAAAAATGTATTTTCATCAAATTATTGTAATTTGTAACATAATTTACTGTATTTAAATAAGAAAGAATATAAACACAATTTATTTTTAAATTACTTTTAAAGGAACAAATCTTTTCCAAAAAAATACCCATGGAAAAATTGAGCTACAATCTTCAAATTAGGTGTGCGAACGTCTCATTGTGTAACATACGTGTAAACCAAAAATCAATACATTGTATTAGTAATTGCGAGAACTGTTCAAATATCCTTTTTTGAAATATTTTCAGTATTTTTTAACATTTGATTGCATTTTAATCACAGTGCTTAATAACGAAAGTAAATTACAGCCTGAATTGATATACAAATAATATTGAATGAGTGTCTACATGATGCATGTAGCAGCAACAACAAATAAATACAATACAAATTGTTTTCAATTAACTAAATTAAATTTGTACTACAATGTAGAAAAAGTATTCCATTTTTTCATCACAATTTTAATGAATGAAAAGTGTACATTAAACAGGATAACAAATGAATGACATAAGAGTTTTCTTCATTTTTTCCTGGATTGATGATGAAGCTGCAAGTGATGGAAAGAATCAATATTGTTACAATTGAAACAAGTAGAATGAATGATATGATTTCATTATAATTTAAAAATATAAAAACAAAAGAAAAAATCTGAAAATGTGAAAGTAAACTAAAAGAAAAAAACTAGATTTTTATTTTTTTATAAACATAATAACAATTTAATTTAAATATACTCTATTTCCCCAGGACATTAAAAATAAATGTGTTAACATACTTGTACAGGAAATATTTTAACAGTTCTATTTAAAGTAAAACCTCCCTTTTAGGTTGTTAATCTACAGACCAGTTCCAACATTGCTTTTGTTATTGTTTTTTTGTTTCCAACATAATATTTAATTCAGAGGCCCATCCATCACTGACAGTAGATTTAATCGCCATTTAAAATTGTTACAATGTTTTCTGCATTTCTATTTTTCTCCTCTTCTTTTTTTTTTTGTATGTATGTTACGGAAATATATACAGGCTGTATTTACCGCAGGCTTTTACAACATAAAATACAACAAAAATAAGTAAATTTTATCAAATAAGCCTGGGGTATGACACTGGTCAACATTTACTTAAAACCGTATTATCACTTCATTTTTTGTTATGTATGTGTGTTTTCTTCTCAATCGCAAAGAATTGGGGGAAAACAATGGAAATAAATCTATTTTGTTGACCGCCAAACTAAAGGAAATGACAAACGCCAGAAATAGCCTTTGTCACATATAATTTCTTGCTTTTAATGGTCATCTATAGTTTTTTTCCTTTTTTCTTTCACTTTTTCCTCGATCTCGAAAAAGTAACAATAGTTTAACTTGAAGTCACGTGTCCTTTGTTGCCTTCCACAAAAAAGGACTTACTTGTTATTTGTTCTTTACTAAAAATAGTTTTTCATGCTTAAGCATTTATAATTGCAATAAATTAAAATTGTTTTTGTCAATTTTTATTCTTATTCGAAAATGAGAGAATTTATTTTGTGGCATAAAACATTATTTGTTTGCCTTCACCATAAATTAATAACGTTTGACCATTCGATGACCATTATTGTATAGACTATAGAAAATTATTTATTTTTTGGTCACATGTGTCCTTTTTGTTGAAAACAATCAGAGAATTTTCCTTAATCTATCAAATTAAAGGTGACTGTTGAAATATTTATGGGAAATAAATAAAGTCCTTTATATTTTTAAAAGACAAAACGATTTTATTAAGTTCCAAAAAAAACTATTGGTACTATTCTTTTTAGTGAAAATCTGAATCTTTATTAAAAAATGAAATATTAAGTGAATAATCGAATTTTTAGCTAAAATTTGAATTTTTGGTGAAAATTTGAATTTTTAATGAAAATTTGAATTTTTAGTGAAAATTTGAATTTTTAATGAAAATTTGAATTTTTGTGAAAATTTGAATTTTTAGTGAAAATTTGAATTTTTTGTGAAAATTTGAATTTTTAGTGAAAATTTGAATTTTTTGTGAAAATTTGAAGTTTTAGTGAAAATTTGAATTTTTAGTGAAAATTTGAATTTTTAATGAAAATCTGAATTTTTAGTGAAAATTTGAATTTTTAGTGAAGATTTGAATTTTTAGTGAAAATTTGAATTTTTAGTGAAGATTTGAATTTTTAGTGAAAATTTGAATTTTTAGTGAAAATTTGAATTTTTAATGAAAATTTGAATTTTTAGTGAAAATTTGAATTTTTAGTGAAAATTTGAATTTTTAGTGAAAATTTGAATTTTTAGTGAAAATTTGAATTTTTAGTGAAAATTTGAATTTTTAGTGAAAATTTGAATTTTTAGTGAAAATTTGAATTTTTTGTGAAAATTTGAATTTTTTGTGAAAATTTGAATTTTTAGTAAAAATTTGAATTTTTAGTGAAAATTTGAATTTTACTGAAAATTTCAAACTAAAATATAGTTTATAGTGAACTGTTATCCTTATTACGGATTAGTCTGTAGTCTATGTTATGTAAGAGACTATTGTCGAGACAATTCCCCAGATTATGGTAGACTATAGTCCAGATAATTGAATGTTATCCAGAATATTTTTTACACTTGTTTTTCAATAAACACATTTGCATTTCATAACAGGTTTCCTACGACCACTTAATCAAGCTGTCACTTTGACACCTGATTAAAATTTATGTTTTTAAAATATTTTAAAAATAAAAATTGGTCATGGCTATTTAAGTGCCTAAATACCTCACACCCAAAAAAAAATTATAAAAATATTTAAATAAGTTTCATTTTGTAAATTTTAAATAAAGATATTCATCAAAAAGAAATTCCTTTTTTACATTTAAAGTGTTAACAATGTAAAAAGAGACTCGTAAATTTCGAAAAGAAAAAAGTAAATTAAAACATTTCAAAGCGATAAAAATTATGCAAAACCATAAAAAACAATAAAACCCCCCTAAAAACGAATTTTTACTTGAAAACTACATTTAAGTTAACAAATGCAAACACCAACACTATCATAAATTATGATCAAAATGTCTTAAATGACAGGAAATAAAAATCGTTCATTAGTGTCAAACGTCTTTAACACAAACACACACACACATATATATACAATAACTAAAAACAAAATATTTCTTTGGAGGAGAAAGAAATAAAACACACACAAACACATGGAACAAGTGTAAAAGTGTTAGAAAAATAAGAACATACGAATGTGTGTTTTATTTGAGCGATAATACCTGTTTCGTAGACATTTAGGCCGCGTTAGTTTGACTAATTGTTAAACATTAACTTGTAGCATGTGGTCAGTACACTTTGCAACATATTAATAGTGTGTTGCAAGGTGCATAAATATTTCTTGTTTCATATGTAAAAATGCTTTTACCAAAAATGATAAAGATCTCCAAGTATGAAGTTATATTTAACGAATTAAACGAAAAAGAGGAAAATTCAAGTTTAAATGTAGGAAAATTGAGTTTTGACTGGAGTTTTGTTTGATTAAAATAAATGTTGTGCTAATGGCGTGTCATGTTGTATGAAGTCTTCTTTTTATTTTTGTTTTTGTTTTTGCGGTTCCTATTTCCATATGAATTTTTAGGTTTTTGTTAACTTTATAAATTATTTTAGTATTTGTTTTGAATTGTTTTTGGAAGACCAAAAAAACGGAACAAAGAGTGAGAGACAGATCATAGATTTATGATAGTGACCATTAACAATAGTGGCGCTAATGTCTGTCATTTTCATTATTTGATTTCCCCCTTTTATTTTATCCATTTAAAGGCGTTTCTCTATATGAAAGTGAATAATTGTTGTAAATTAGTTAAATAAAAACCAAAAACACTATAAAATATTTTGTATGGAAAAAGGATTCTTTTAAATGAAAATATGATGTATCATGTTTAGAAAATTGTTAGTTTTTTTCTTTTTTGAATTATTTATAACGGAAATTTCATATGAAAGGAAATCCTTTTTTTATTTATTATTTTTATTTTCTCCTATTGATTTTTATCTGGTCTCATTAAGCACATACTGGAACTGTTGTCTATTTAATAGAACATTTTATTAATTGGTTACATTAGCGAGTTATTTTTTTTCTTGGTTTGGAATTTAAGTTAAATGTTTGTGGGAGGAAGTGTTAATGGAATTTGTGTTTTATGTTTTAGATTGTAAAGCCGATAATTGGAAAAACAAATAATGTTGTGAGAAATAATGTTTGTAAAATTTAGTTTCAATCAAATGGTACAGTTATGAAATATACTTCACATTTCTTTGAGTTTTATACTCCATGACATTATGTGGACCGATATTCCGGAAATTTTCTATTTGAACTTTTTTAAGTTTTGCCAGTTAATGGGTTTTATGAGCCTAATACCCCATTCTTTGGGTACACTTTTATGGGAGCTCCCTTTCAACCAAACACGATAAATTTCAATAAGCCTCGTCCTTCCTTCAAAATAATATATACCAAATTTCGACATGATATGTCTTAAATTGCGATCTGTAGAGTGTTCCAAACGATAACATTAACAACCAGCTGTGTTGATATCTTAATATCGACTCGGAAAATAATTCTTAATCGATACGTGAAAGACCACTTTGTATGTTACAAACATCAACGTAATTAGCCAGACTATAATTCCTAAAATGAACTATAATATATTTTATATAATGGACTTGGATGTAGTCCATATTGTGGTCCATAGTGTTCATATTGTGGAGTAAAATAAATATCATATTCTGTACTAGAATTCGAAGTCTATTGTACTAAGTTTATATTGTGGGCAATAGTCCAGTCCAAATTATGGACAAAACAGCAGTCTAAGTAATGGACTGTATTCTAAATTATGGACAAGACAGTAGTTTAGAATATTGTCATTATTAAGGACTTGTGCATATGCCTTATTATGAGCTAAAATACATTTCGTATAATAGTTGACAATGAAGTCTGTATTATGGACAGGAGTATAGTCCATATGAAAGACTTGAATAAAGTTCATAATATGACTGTACATCACAGTACAAAATAGACTGAAATATAGGCCAAATTATACATCAGACTATAATCCGTAACATGAACTGGAATATAGTCAATATTATGAACCAGAATACAGCAAATATTATGGTCTACATTATAGTTCATATTGTATAATGGAATAAATTCCATATTATAAACTAAACTAGAATCCACATTATTGAATATAAATTAATTCGTAAAAAAATATGGACTATATTGTAGCCCTTTTATGGACTAGTATTTAGTATTTATTTAAGTATTTTTGAACTAAAATACATTCCAGTGGGAACTAGAATATAATTCATATTATAGACTACAGAATTTTACGTAATTTAAACCATATATTATAGTCTATATTACAGTTTGGTCTAGTGTATATTCTACATTATGAACTAGACAAAATTCTATATTATGTATTAGATTATAGGTCAGACTATGAGTTAGATAAATGTTCATAATATAGACCAGAGTTTGGACTAAAATCCATCTATGGATTATATACTATAAAACAATGAGATATAGTTTAGAATATGAATTCGACTACAAATGATCTATTATCTAGATCTAATATATCTTTTAGACTACTTTCCAGAAACAATGGTATAGATCAGATTATGGCTTAGTCTCTAGTCATATAGCGGCCTATATAGCAGCTTTCTTCAATTTAATTTTCATAATATTTCATTAATCCTAATGAACTACATTAAATCAAAACCTAAAATATCATTTTAATTGAAATAACAACTACTTCCCAACCAAAACCTTGTCAAAAGCATATTATTCTCTTGTGCGTTTGCCTCCGTTTGTAATTTTGATTAAATATCTGACATTAAATAGACAACATTTGCAGTTCATCTTTAGACACGCTAAAAACAAATTAAGCATAAACAACTATAAATAGACAAAAATACAAACAGACAGACAGATAAATTTAACTAAATACAAAACACTCGTTTTTGTCTAAGTTTCTATAAAAATATTAAAGATATGAATAAAGCAACAATATGTCCTCGAAAATATTCTATGAATGAATGAATGAATGAGTGAGTGTGTCATCATTATTGGTTTAATATCATTGAACTTTTGTTGGGTTATTTTCATTTAGATTTGTTTATTCAGTTTTGTGGAAAAAAGAAAACAACAATAATAATAACAACAAGAAACAAAATTATTAATTGAAAATCATTTTTCTTAAGACTCATTAAATGTAACCGAACATTAAAGCATTGACAGCCCATAAATCTGATAGACCGAAAAATAACAACAATACAAACATCAAAAGGAAAATTATTGAAATACATACAAACAATACCAATACACCGATACAAATATATTTTTTAAAACAAAAGGAAGGACATCTTGGGAGAGAGAAAATGAGAAAAATTCTATACGGACTTTGAAGTAGTTGTAGTAGTGGAAATAATGACAATGATGATGGAGATAATGAAAATTAGTTTGTAGACAAACAATTCAATATAAAAATTTAAATCAAATTGATGGCACAGTGGTTAACGGGAGATAATTATTGGTAAAAATGTTAATAATGCAAGAAAAAAATTCAAAATAGGAAAAATAAAAGTTTTAAAAAATTAAGATATTTGAAAAATTAAAATTTTGAAAAAATATAAAATTAAAAAACATATATTTTTTTTTAAATTTATGAAATTCAAAATACACATTTTGGAAAAAATTACAAATTTTGGATAATTAAAAAAATACATTTTTAAGTGTTATTATTTTTTAAATACCGAAAAAAGAAAATTTTAATTGATTTAATAAAAATTAAATATAAACAAAATTTCTTTGAATATTAAATGAAAAATTTGAAAAATAAAAAAAGTTAACTTTTTTGAAAAAATTAAATATTGAGATTTTTTTTAATTTAATTCAGAAAAAATAAAATTTTAAAAATATTAAATTATTTTAAAAAAAGATTTTAAAAATTGAAATTACATTTTGAAAAAAAATTGATTTAATAAATAATTAATAAATTAAAAATTAAATAAAAACAAAATTTCTTAGAAATTAAAATGAAAAAATTGAAAAATTAAATTAAACTTTTTTGAAAAAAATATTGAGTTTTTTTTAATTTAGAAAAAATTAAATTTTAAAAATATTAAAAAATTTTGAGAAAATTTAAAATTAAAGAAAAAGCAAATTAAAAGTTTTATTTAAATGAGAAATTCTTAAAAAATTTAAATTTAGAACAAATATAAAATTTTGAATAAATTTAAAATTTAAAAATGAATTAAAAAAATAAAATTTGGAATAATTTTAAATATCAATTTAAAAGAAATTAAAAATGTAGATTTTTGTCAATTAAATTTTTTGTCCAGATCACTGTTCATCAATTTGTTTTCGTATATTATTTTGTCAAACATTTGATTTGTAATAAATTTGGTTACATTTTGTAAATTTTCTTCTTTTGTTTTATGTTTGTCAGGATTTTAAAGAACGACTCCTCTCCTACCCTCAACTATAATCACTATTATCCATAGCTCTATTCAGTCAATTATTTAGGACACGTGCTGTTGTAATGAAATGAAATTAATAAGCACTTCCAACTTCATCCTTCATTCAATCTCTGTGTCTTTATATGTAATTTTCAGTCAACCATTCAAGTGTGATTTTTCTTAATAACAAACAAATATTTTCTTGTCTTTTATTCTGTTTTGTTTTATGGTCACACCCTCCTGCTTATTTGGTTATGTTTGCAACACCTTGTAATGTTAATGATGATGATTTTCTTGCCACAAATAGTCAAACTGTACTTTTCCCAAAACCATATTTCTAGGAATAAAAATAAATTTAAATCCCAACCAAAATAAACTAAACCCAACCGAACTGAGCAGAACAGAATCATACTCTGATTAATGTTTAAGATTTTGTTGTAAATCGCATCATTCTTCTTCTTCATACTAAAAATTTTCCAAATAAGAAAAAAAAACATGCATTTCATTTTACAAGTTTGAGTGAAAATAGATTTATCTGTGTTTGTGTGAGTATGTGTTTGTTATCAATATGTATTAGTAGTGTGAATTTTACAAATGTCAAACGCTCCCATGAAATTTATTTAATCGCATTTTAAGGTGCAATCAAGCTGAACTGTTGTCGTCATTATCATCCTTCTCATTGTCGTCGTTGTCTTTACTAAAATTCACCTAAACCCTCCTAATACTTCTCTTGTTTTAGTTGCATTACATTAATACAATTTTCTATTGTTATTTGTCATGGTATTGGTGTTATTATTGTGGGTGTTAGTTGGTATATTTGTGTGTATGTATTTGTTGTATACAATTGCCAACTCTTACCCATTTCAAGATTTACATTTGTCTTTGTGGCAAAAGGGGTAACTTTTTGTGGCGGGATTAATATTGTTTTAGTTGTTGGTACGAAGCTGGAATGTGTCTGTCAAGTATGAAAGTTAAATTGTGGTTTTATCTAAAATTTAATTAAATGCTAATTTTAAGCACACGGCTTAAATTTGCTGCAACAGAGCAACTGGAGAAAAAAAATTAAAACAGATTAAAATTTTCAACGAAATATTGAGGAGATTAGTTGAGAAAAAAAGATGGTTGGGAATATTTTAGGTGGAGGGAGAGAGACAGAGAGTGACAGACGTAATGAAGATGGGGATTTTCTTTATAAAACTAGTGGTTTTAATCTATAGTCCATTTTATAGCCAGATCAATATTTAGGTCTTTAGTCCATAACGTTATTTATATATTCGTCTTTATTGTAGAATATGATTTAATCACAAAAGGTTCTGTAGTTTAATTTGAAAAAGACACTGAAATTTAATCTATTGATAGCTTAATCCATATAATACAATCTATAGTCTGGTCTATGAAATGATCTGTAGTCAAGTCTGTTATAAAAAATACAAAGAAATACATAACGTGGACTAAACACTGTTCTATATTGTACGACATCATTTAGTCTGTGATGAACATTATACACTAGTCCATAAAGTGTATTGTAGTCTATACAAATAAAAAAGGAACTAAACGTCCAAGTGAATTATACTTTCCGAAGAAGGAAGAAGAAAAAACGAGATTCAATGCTCTAAAAGCAGCATAGAGAAAATCGTGTAATGGACAGAGGAGTGGGATAAAGTTTAATTTAGACGTCCAGACTCAAACTTGTGTTATAAGCACGATTTGAGGTCAAATTATGAATAAGATAATATTCCTTATACATTGACATTAAATAAATTTGGTGCCTAAGAAAAATATTATTTTTTTTATGTCCAATAATCTAAACCATATTCTAGTCCATAATGAAGACCGTAGTCTAGTCAATAACTTAGATTAGATTATATTCTAAGGCATAATTGAGAATGTAGTCTAGTTTATGGCTGGATTTAGAAAATGAAACTAGTAAACTATTACTTCACAATCGATAATAGAGCCTTGTTCGAAATCTAGACTATAGTGTAGCCCATTGCATAGACTATTATCTAAACCATTTGGATAACAGTCTAGTTTCTAATCAAGACTATAGTGTAGACCACAATTTAGACAATAGTTTAGTATATATAATTCATAATCTAGACTTGACTGTAGTCTTGGCCGCAATATGAACTATACTGTACACCATTTATTTGCTATATAGTCCTATATGTTGTAGTTTCATTAATAATCTGTTTTTAATCTGAACAAAAAAATTCTCAAATTTTCACTTGTCACTACTTTTTCGAACTTAATTGAAATATATACTTAAATATTATGTTAAATAATAATCTCCATATTCCAATTTCTAATTTTATGAGCTCAACCAACTGTTAACTTTTTGCCGACATATGTAGTAAATCTGCTTATAAAATGATTAAAGCTAATAAATCCTTATAAAAATTCAAAATACTCGTACATTCTCTCTCTCTCTCTCTCTGTCTGACTTTCAGACTCTCATAGTCATAATGAGGAGTCAATTACTAATAGCAGGAAATAAACACCACAAAATTCCTTGAAATCCATCCAATAAACTTATTCTGAAATGTTGGCAAATAAAACACAAAAACAACTGAAAGTCATTGTAACAAAATTAAAGGTCGAAGTTAAAAAAAAAAAATACCAAAAATATAATAATTGATGGGGTGGTGAAAATGATGTTTTTTTTTATAATTCTAGTTATTCTACAATTTTTGGTAGCTATTAGGACTGAAGTCTGAAAAAAAATGAATTTAATCCGATAACAAAAGATTTTGCACTTGTTGAGGGGACTAAACTAACAACCACTTACACTCTTATGGTGAAAGTGTGAGAGTAGTAGTGTATATGGAAATATTTAATTGTCATCACATGTGTTTGTGTGAGGATATAACATAATGTTAGTTCGTTAAAAAACACCAACTACAAAAAAGGACTATTAATATTTGTTTTTCCTTTAACAAAGAAAACGAAGCAAAACAAAAAGGGTCTTGTAAAAAAAAATTCTAATTCATAAAAAAATTGTATTAATTTCTGAACATTATTTAGTCTAGAGGAAAAATTTCTATATAAATATTATTATAACTGTTTATTATTTAAGACGATTATATTGGCAACAAATGCAAATATTGCACGTGTATTTTATATTTTTTAGAAAATTTTCTCCAAACAGCGGGTTATTGAGGGTATTAAAGGCATTTTAACTCGTATGGGTAGTTTTTTTTTTGTAGCTTAACAGTTTTTTGTCTATTAATTTAGGGTTTATTTAAATATATATTTCCTTCTTTACTTTCCTGGTTTTTTTGTTTTATATTTATTCATTTATTTTGCTTTTTGACTTGCTAAAGAAGATGTCTGTTGGTCTGTCTATCCTTTTTAGCTGATTCAGCAAAATAAAATATTAAATATTCTAAAAAATATATATATAAATATATTTGTTAACCACAATTTGCTTGAGACTACAGTAAGTAACAAATGTAGACAGACTGTCATATAATTCAGATATTAAATGAAAACCAAACAATAGTTTTCTCAAATTATTAATCCATAATACAGACTATAGTATGTTTATAATCAAAACTAAAATCTAGTTCATAATCGCAATTATATCCTATTTCATAAAATAGATCGTAGTTAAGCTCATAATCGTAACAATTGTCTGATCGATAATATATGTCATAGTCTATTCCCTAATCTAAATTATAGTTTATTTTATAATGAAGACCGCAGGGAAGTTCACAATACAGACAATTGTCTGATTTATAATCTAGATCATGTATATTCCATAAACTAGATTACAATCTAAGTATATAATCTAACCTATAATTTAGTCCATAATCTAGATTACAGCTTATATCATACTGTAGTTCATAATCTTTTCGTTAACCCGATTCATAATGTAGAAAATAGCCCAGTCCACAATCTATGTTCTAGACTATAGTCTAGTTTATAATCTATATTTTAGTCTATTTCAGTTCATAAGCTATCATATAGTGTAGTCCATTAACTAGACTATAGTCTATTTCATTTCGTGTAGTTCTAGACTATAGTCTGATCTAATAAATATATTATTTGTCTAGATCTTGCCTTAGTTTAAATTATTTAATTCCTAATCCAGACCATAGCTTGTACCATAAAATATATTACATTTTGGGCCATAATCTGTACTATAGTGTTGATCATAATCTGTTTTTCGTTAAGTTTAAAATTTATGCTATAGTTTAGTCATCTATTCAGACTATAATTTTGAGCATAATCTGGGCTAAACTTTATTACATAATTTAGCCTCTAATTTAGTTAACAATCAGGTCTTGTATAGATCATGAACTACACTATATGTGAATTTACATTATATTTATTATATTTTATTTTATTTATCCTAAACGTTAGAAAACTTTCACTCTGCACTGTTCACTCTCAACAGTAAATAATTTATTAAGTGTTTGGTGGGTGTATGAATGGGGTGTTACTGCCGATTCATATTTATAGAGATCTTTTTCAAGTCATTTAAATACAACAGATGTTTGCATACGGGGCAGCTTAATTTTTTTAGGTTATGAGATTTTATTTTTTATTTTAACAAAAAATATTCATAAATAAACAAAAGAATTATTTAAGATGATTATATGATGAAAATAAAATAATTTTTACATTTTTAATGATAAATCATGATCATAATTTATCACTTCTTATCATTTTCCCCAAAACAATTTTAACCAATAATTCTTTAACATTTCCCTCCTTTTCTAAATATTCTGTGTTAATAAACCTTGTGCTTAAATTAAATTGATCTTATAACCGTTATTTGTCTTTAATAATTAATAGATTAATTATCTTTTTTTCACTAAAAACCATAGAAAGCGTTAAATTTAATGACCTTTTTCTATAATTAAAGCACCTTTAATAAAATGTCCAGCCTAATAATGTTATTTCAAAAAACTGTCAATAATTGTCTTAGAGAGGTTTTTTCTGATATTTCATTATTTCAGAGCAGCTGTTATGTATTTTCATGTTTTTTTTCCGAAATAAGTGTTGAGTATTTGATTTTTACGCTTTTATGTCAGCACCTTATGCCCAGCACAGGTGCTGTAGTTTTTCTTCTAATGAATAAAAAATAGTTTTTAATATATAATTATCATTAGTTTGTCAAAATTTTATTTTGATTGAAATCCTGTCAAAAAGGTCCTTTTTGTGTGTGTGTGTTTTTTTTTTTTAGATAAATAAAGTTAATTTTCTAATTGTCATATGTTTATTTAATGTCACTTAATTAACTTTAATTTTTGAAAAAAAAAATAAAAAAAAGGACAAGTGTGGTTTTGTTATAATGAAGTCCTGGGGGTTTAATAGTATCCTGTCTAATTAACTTTGGAAAAGAATAAAGTCAAATGCAAGTGTTAACCTAAACAATAATTCAATTATTGAATTGATAAAATATAATTTCTTGATTGACACACACCCTCACATTTTTTTAAATTAAAGTATAAGAATAAAATTTATAATTTTGGTCTTTAAAATATAGACATACATTTGAACCGTAGTCTTAATTATAAACTAAACTATAGTTTTTTCTATTATATGGAGGATAATTTTGTACATGGAACAGACTATGTTTTTTTCCGATATTTAGTATTCACTTTAGACCATAACCAGGACCACACTTTAGAACATATTCTAGACTCTGCTTTAGTCTACACTATGTATGTTTCCATAATCTGGACTACATTTTAAATCATAATCTGAAATATCTTTTTTCATTTTAATCTGAAATAGTTTTATGTTCATCATTTGCACTTTAGTTTAGTCTAAAATACTGTATTTTACTCCATAATTAATACTGCATTTTAGTCCATAATCTTGGCGATATTATTTTCCATTATCTAAACTAAATTTAGTCCATAATATGGACTACTACATAGTCCAAACTCTAAGCTGTAAGTTAGTTTATAATCTGGATTATATTCTTATTTTTTGTACTAAACTTTAGTCCACAATCTTGGCAATATTTTTTCCATAATCTGAATTATAATTTAGACAATAATATGGACTAACTCATAATAACTTATTCTAACCTTAGAAGTAATTTAGTCTCTTATCTGGATTATTTTTTGTTCCACAAGTTGAACTTTATTATAGTTCATTTATGGACCATATTTTAGTACATAAGCTGATCTGTTGTCTGTTTATAATATGGGTTTTATTTTGTCCATAATCAGAATAATAAATCAGTAAAAAATAAGGATTTTCATGAAGCCTTCAAGTGAGTCTACTATGAGGACAATAGTAAGTCCACAATTTAAACTGTGATCTTTATAGTCACACTATAACATAGTTCAAATCTGTACTTTATACTGCCTAAATCTTTATCTGGTCTCTAGTTGCCACCTTAATTCAGTCAATAATATAGACTTTGGTTCTTACTTTATTATTTATTTATATCATGACTGTAGTCTAAGTAGTTTATAATGTGGACGTTAGTTCTGTTCATAACTATGACCTGTAGATGAAGACCTAATCTGATCAATAGTTGATGCTGGCATATAATTTATAACATAATCTGAACAACAGTTAAATCTCTCCCAAAATCGGGAATGTATTACATAGACTCACTTAGGCTTTTATTTATGCTATAATCTCAATTATACTATAATCTGTTCATAATCAAAAGAATTCTATAACCGATAACCTGAATTATAGTTAAGTCTATGTGAACAAGTCACATTTAGCGTAGAATTTTTCTTACTGAAAGAATTAAATGATATTAATATTTTCATTTTTTGTTTGAGTCCTTGTCTTCCCATTATCCTTTTATTCAGATATTTATAATATTTAGTAACATTTATTTTAATTTTTGCTACATCAGCAGAAAAACTAACAAAAAACGAGATATCACACAAAGACTTGTGTTATTTGTATTTTAACCTTTTCTGTTTGCACTAAAGCTAGACAGGATATAAAAAATCATATATTCCTGTTTTTTATATTTATTTAAATATTTTTTTTAGTGCATAATCATGTGTTTTGATAAAAAAAAATATTTTTTGTATCGCAAACAAAATAATGATGAAATTCACTTGCTGACGGCCAAAATAAGCAAATAACAGACAAAATAAGTTTTTCTATTTTTTCGACTTCTTTTTTTCAATTTGTTTCATGCTTAACCTTTATCAAGGATACGTTATAAATTTTTGTTATTTAATGTTTATTTCGCATAATTCAGTCATTAATCATGTTTTTTGCAGTTAACAAAGAGAAAAAATAATAAAAAAATAATGGAAATTTGGTATAAGTTTTAATCAAAACCAAGTGAGAAGATTCGGCAATGTCGAATCTTCAATACCCTCCATAAAAATGCGTGTGTAGTAAATACGTTGTGATACGTATATACACACTCACAAGTACGCTCGTACGACAAATACATACGAAAGATTTTCTTAAATATAATTCGGTACGCTTAGTGAGTCATGAATTTAGTTATATTTTTGGCTATAACTTTTGTTCTACTGAACCGATGTTGTTAGTTTTTCGATTGGTAAAATTTGCAATTTTACGAAAGTTTTTTTCTTTAACTTTGAAATTGCCTCAGATATCGGTAATATAATGAATCGATTTTGCTGGTTTTAAATAGAATACTTCGCAGGATTATGACAAAAAATACTCAGGCCGAATTTCGTTGAGCTGTTTTAATTATTGTTGGTGTCAGCGTATCAACTCCAGCAGATGGATACAACTTAATCGAATCAGATTCTGATATAATGCAAGAATATATAAATATTAAAGGGTCTGAGATAGTCCCTTCCTAGCGTTACATACGGAATGATAAAGTTAATATACCCTCTTTTACCCACTTGTGGTGATGGAGGGTATAACAACGAAAACTGGGTGGTGTTTTGGGATTTTGTTTCTGAAGTTCTTAATTTTATATATTTTTCTTAAATTTATGATTTTATTAAATTTATTCTTGCGGTTTTTTATCAAGTATTTTATGCAATTTTATTTTTATTGCATCACAAAAATTTCTCTAAGACCTTAAATATTTTTTTTTTTATTTCCCGTGACCATAAAATTATTTGTTCCGAAATTATGTCATTTATTTGTTTACCAAAGAAAAATCTCTCATATGTTATTTGTTCATAGTTTAATCCAATTTCGGTTTATCTTTTTTGTTTGGTAATAAAGTTTATTTGTTGTATAAAATTTGTTTCATTTTTTTGGCGTTAAATTGCGTAATTAAATTTTTCTATTTACATTATTTTTATTCATATTGTGACGTGCTTAACAATGCATTCACCAGATTTTAAGATTTATTTCTTTAAGTCACTATTTATGGAGTTTTCTTTTTATTTTGTGTATAACTTTTATGATCGAAATGTAATTCAATATAATAATAAATTTTATATTGTAACACTTTGTGATTTTCATATAAATGAAATAAATTTAATGGGAAATTTGCAAAAAAAAAAAATAAATAACGAAAAGAACATTAAAAATTTTATGTGCTAAATTTTTTGGTAAAAAAAATACAGAATTTAAGGGGGTGAGTTTTCTATTGGAAAAACAATATCAGAAATTTAGGAAATTATTTTATTTGTGAAATTCCTTTTTGAGAAAATCTCAAAGTAAAAAATCTTGTAGAAAAACTATGAAAATATCGAAGGACTTCAAACAGGATATGAACGCAACGTTAACATTTAAATATTATCTTTCAGATTCTTGGAAATTTTAGTTTGATATCTTTTCACTTTCGATTCATAATGTGTCGGAATTGATTTTTAAAAAATTAAAAACTTTTGAACCCTTAGAAATTTATAAATGAAATAACAGTCAATTAGAGATGCGATGTTTTCATTTAATTTGGATAAGTTAAGATCTTTATCCCTTCATGGCAGTAGTCGATGACTCTCTAAAGTTGGTCAACTTTTGAATGTTGATTTTCTAAAATTTCGCCAAAAATTTATTTGTGAATTTAGACAAAATAAATTGCGTAGTTTTCCTTTAAAAAACCTTTCAATTTTCAAAAATTAAAGTAAACGTTTAATTTTTTATGCGTGTTTTTTGAATTGGGAAAACATTCCCGTGGAAGAATTTGAATGTTTTAAATTTCTTAAATCGTAAACAATTTCGTATATATTGTATTGAAATTTCAAATAAATATTCGTTTAAATTTGATTAAATTTTATTTAAAGAAAATCGAAATTTGGGATTTTGGGAGTTTTCTCTTGAAAAAATGGGAATATTTTTTATTTCCAGAAAACTCACATAAATATTCGTTTCAATTTGAATAAATATTAATTATTTAATTATCTTTCTACGGTGTGACCTAATAGGGGTTTGTACTCCTCCAAATCAAACCTAAAAAAATACCTCAGCTCTCAACATGTGAAATTTCATTGTGATATCTCTTACAGTTCAAAAATTTCAGAATTATTGAAAAAAAAATTATATAAACATTCACAGTAAAAGCTTTCATAGCATTACAGTGATCATCATTATAATTTAAACCCGTCAAAATTTCTCTTTCAAATGTACTTTCTGTTTCTAAAGCTGAAATATTCTTTACTTTATAGAAGGTGAAATAAAGATGTCCGTTTTTGCGTCCGCCTGGCATTAAGTTGTAATTACCATTTTGAAGTTCCTTAAGACCACAGGTATTTTATATACCAAAACATTAGTAATTCATTCAAAAACTGAGTCCAAATAAACAGATGATAGCGCAAATTCTCATCAATCTTTAATTATTTATAACAATTTCCTAAGAATCTTGTTGGTTTTATGTTCATGTTGTGTTATAAACAGAATCCTGGTTTCATAAGACCAAAATTTAAGTTATGTTTTTGTGGACTTTTTTCTTTATTTCAATAATTAAAAAAAAAGTAAAAGATATTTGCTCTCATTTCAAGACAATGACAGCTGTCATTTGCACTCACAGTCTTTAAGAACAAGAGTATAAAATAAGACTTGAAAAATGTCTTGCAACCCTTTCACGTTTCAAAACATATAAAAATCCGTCCCCTTTCTGATGATACATGCCTTGACACACTAAAGTAATACAAATATGGAAAAGATTTGTACTTGATAAAGAACGACTACTTAGAACACTTCATTACAATATGACATTCATATTGGAGGCAACAACAACAAACTAACTCTCGCAAATTTCTAAATTGTATACCATACTCTGATTCATGTAGATCTGTTTAAGAAATTTTGAATTAATCACCATAAAATTACGAGGTTTTCTGATTTTTTAATCACAATAATAACATTTGTTTGATATTTATTCACTTTAATTTGTTCTTCTATAATTGAGTTTTGTACGGGAGCTACGATCATTTGCGAATTGACCTTACTGAAATTTCGGAGCTACAGGAAATCTTGAGTCCAATTTTTATCGAGATATCTTTATAGTTTTTACAAATTAAATAACCTTAAATGGGCAGCCAATAAGACGAACGAACGGAGATAGTTAAGTAAACTCCCTGATTTTGAGTCGATCAGTAAATTTATGGAACATTTGTCATTATTATTTCTACGCGTTACAAACAGCTGCACGAACCTTAGGGACCTATTCATATATATAACTACTAAGATAACTTTATTCGGCTAAGCCGAATCTTTTATCAATTTAGACATAATTCTGGAACCGTTGTAAGGGGATAATACTTCCTATATTAAATTAATACTGCTACATTCATTTCATTAAATCTCCTACAATAGTTTCAGGTATATTCCAAAATTTTGATCTTCTTTAACATTTTTTTATTGAGACTTCATTTATATACCAAATTTTAAGAAATTAACTTTAATATTTTCAGAGATATGTGATATCAAGAGCTAAACTCTTGATATCACATATGTTTTTTGCCCTAACTGCAAAAATGGAGATATACGATATTAAATGCTACGTTTGTAAGTATGATATATCGGTCCCATGTCTTATCCAAATATTTTTATAATGTGAAATATTTTTTCCTGAAGGCAATATCGGTGTGCCAATTCTCTAACATTAAATTAAGTGTAATCATAACCTCTGTTGAAGTTAAGGATATTGTGTCTGATATCGGTATATTTATTTTTATACTGAACCAATTTTGCCGGTTGCATAGCTCTGACAATCGTTGTGTATATGACCGTGCCAACAACAGACAAACAATTGAACATAGATGAATCGACTCAGATTTTTATTAGACACTTCTTGAAGTCTTCTTGTTATTGCAAATGGAATGTCATATTTAATATACCATCATCACTACTTGTGGAGGTTTAGAGTATAATAATGCTTAGAGGGGAACCCGAAAAAAGTGGAGATCACAAAAAATCGAATGTTGCAAAATAGCAACAAATAGAATTAAAAATTTTAAAAATCCGAAGTGAAATTTAATGATTCATTCTTTTCACTCTCATTTTTACTTGCATGAGTTACAAGTACGAAGCGTTTTTGCCCTTAAAAGAGATGATGAAATATTTAAATGAGCAAAAAGAAGAAGCAAAAAAGTTGAACGACCTGGGTTAACATAAAAATCAATGTGGTATTGCAAAAATGACTCCTTAACAAAGAAAAAATATTATAAAACTGATTAAGGGTTGTTCAAACTTCATTCACTTTTATTGAATTTTACTCCCTTTTGAAAAAAACAAAATTATAAAATCAAATTGATTTGATTTTCTTAATAATTATTTGTCTAGATTTCCAAAGATTTAATATATAATTTAATTAAACTTGTATTTAAAATCATAATTAAGGGTTTTCATCTTCTTGATGTCACATAACCTCACTTTCTAACATATTTTCAAAACAATAGAAATCATCATAATTAATGTTCTTCAATTGATATTTTCCTTATTGTTGGCAAAAAAAAAAGAGTCAATAGAAAATACTAGAATTAAATAACCCTTTTTTGGTTTATGTACTTCAATCAATATTTTAGATTTTAACCACAAGTCTTCCCTATTTAAGTTCTTTTTTTCTATATTGCATGTTGTAGTTGTTGTTGGCCTGTCATTATAGGCAATTTTATTGTCAATATTCTGCCAATTTGTCCGTGTTTAGTTGAAAATAAATAGTCTCACTATTCTTTCTTCATTTGCTTCTATTGTATAAAGTTATTTTCTATAATTACACTTATTTGACAATTTTGCACGCTTTTCCATTTTATAATTATTTACTTGGGAGCCAGTTCCTTGTTTAAGTGTGTATGTGTATGTGTGTGTTTGTATGAGTGTTAATATTCAATTGGGGTGGTATACGAATTGGTTTTGTGACAAATTATCATCTCTAAAATGGTAAGTAAATTACCCATAATCTATTGGTTTAGTTTTTGGTAGGGTGTTCAATAAAAAATAGGGTTCGCAATACAGAGAAAGAAAAAGGCAACGACAAATGAAAATTTAATCAAAAACTGTACCGATAACAATCACATCAATTGTCTCTAAAACTAGTAGCGATTTTATGTGACAGAAAGCACTCAGCAAATCCAAATATTCAACCTGTGATCCATGTAGTCACTTTTCGTCGGAATTTTTTTTATTGACATGAGATAATAATATTATGTTCTAAACATTTATATGGGCTTACAAAGGTCTAGTATCGATCTATATAATTTCACTAGATTGATTGGACTAATAAGAGCTTTTGTTTGAACTTCGAAATAGATCCTAAAAAAACTTTGAAAGATTGGAAATTATGGTCGTGACTTTTAATTGAAATCAAAGAATTTAAATTAACCTCAAATCAAATTTTTAATAGTGTTTATATTGCCAGAGTATCTAACAAAATTGGTCATTATAGAAAGTTCTATAAGGAACCAAAAATTTGGGACCTTTAAATAAAGCAATTGTTCGAGAAAGATGGCTCTTAAATTTGTCCTTTAAAATTTCCTAATTTAACTTCTTATAATACCGATAAATCTGACACGAAGGATGATCGAGATATGCGAGAACCAGAAGTATTCATCATACAGTACCTTTGCAAGGTCCTACATTTTTGTTCGCCGACATCTTTAACAAATCTTAAGTTTTTGAATAGCACAATACAAAAAATGCTGGCATCTGAAATAACGAAACGAATTTTGCGATAGACTTACAGAAATGTTCAAGATAATTCAGATTTTTCACTGTCTGAATATAAAATTCCCTCTTGCTTTAGGGTTGGATCTATCTAAACTCCAGCCATACCATTGGTTATTTCTATTTCAATGCTACAGCAAATCGTAAGCAGCAGCCCGCACGAAACTTATGAATCGATCCCCGTCAAATTTGATTAGCATTTTCTGGGTGTATAAATCTTTAACTTACGAAATATTGCCACAATTTGCTTCAGAATTATTTATTCCAAAAATGGGTTTCAGAAATGGTTCTGAAAGGGAGCTGAGGAAATACATAAGTCGATCTATTGAAAATTGGTCGTGGATTTGGATTAATACAAAACGTATTTGTGCCAAATTAAATGAAAAATCCTCCCATGTGAACTATAATCCTATACCGGAAGGACATTTGTGTAAGAACTACCTCGGTCCCGAAAAAACATGTGTTCCATATTGTAAACTAAAAAAACTACAACCTGTGGAGTATTTACAACGTTGTAGGGGCAGACTGAAAGAAAAACAGGCGGACATTGTTAAATCATCTCAGAAAGTGATTCTCAATCGATCGGTATACTTGAAGTTGAAGGTAGCAATTTTTGTAGGATATGGAACAGAAATTTCTCTCTGTATACAATATCTTTTCCCAGTCAAACCCCACTCTGAAAATAGCTAATTTTCGTACTGTATTCAATATTCATTTGACTGCGACTTTTTTCCTTTATATTTTTTGTACCATTCAAATGTTAAATTAACCTCATCAAAGTAGTTAGTGGTCATGTCCAATGCACACTTAAGTGTGTACTTTTTTCAGTTCCCAAAAATCACGTCCGTTTCAGTTCGTTTTTATTGTCTTTCTAACTTTGTATTTTCCTAATTTGTTTTTTATTTAATTTTTGCTTTTTTCCAGTATTTTCATTTCTTTTCTTCTTCTTTTTCCTTCTACATGACTTGTTTCTGAAGTGGTTGATTTCTAAGGAAAAATTCTTGAACTATTTCTTGGTATCAGGATTTTTATTCAAAAGTCCTTTTTTTGCATTTCAAATACTGTATTATTGTAATTATGTTGGAAATTGTTGATTTTTAACTGTCAGTTTTATTTGTTTTGTGATTTGATTAGAGGGTAATTTACTTTTCCTTTTGTATGCAGCTCTTGGAGGGTTAGAAAATCTTTTTTAAATTTTAATGATTTATTTGTTTTGGTAAAAAGTTCAATGGCATAATTGATTTATTTGATTAAGGAAAGAATTTCTTTTGATTGACAGAGAATGGTTTACCACAAAAAAATCACGGAATGTTAACAATTTCACAAAAAAAAATTAAATTTTCTTTTAAATAATTTCTTGAAACTTAAATTTATTTAAATAATTTTTTGTTAAAATTCTTCCTTTAAATTGAAATGTCAAGTAACATTTGCAGGCAACAAAAAATTCTTCTCTTATTTTTTGCCCATAAAAAACAAGTGAGAATGTTATAGTCAATCAAGACCGAATATGCATTAACCTTCAACATAATGTTGGTTATAAATGGTAGTTAAAAAATATAATCAGTGATCCTCGTATAATTTGATTTTCTGATTTGGTCATACGTGTGCAGTACATTATAGGATTTTTTAAATAGGGGCTACCAGAAACTATGGACCAACCCTCGTATAACCTTGTACATCGATTTTTGCTTCTAATTATCTTAATTTAACCACTTATTATTACAATACAAACTTATATATGATATTTATGCCATTCAAAGTGATAATTGGAAGAAACTTGTATGGGACCTATGAACCGACCCTTGGATAATTTGGCACATCAATTTAGAATATTATAACACATATTTTATTATAATATTTCGTTGAAACTGCTTTATATTTTGAACTTTTATGAGCTTTAAATCTTATTTCGGGAAGACATTTGTATTGGAGGTACCTGTAATATTTCGTTAAAAAAATTTTCTTCACAGTCCTAGATCTCGAAAAAAATTTCATAAATCTCGACATGGCAATCAATGTATGATTTGTATGGGGATTACTTCTCCCCTTGATTCTTTCCGTCTACACTATGTCCATTAAAACAGTTCATTGAGGAAAAGATTGGAATCAAATTTGAAAATTCTCGCAGTTACAGTTTTTAGATAATTGATAATCAACATTAGAGTATTTTTATTAATGAATTCAAATAGTCATATTGACAATTTTTCACTAATTTGATGAACTTACGAAAACTGAACAAAAGATTAGTTATGATGATTAAAAGTTTCGTTGGCTGATGTATAACCAACATTTCTTCAATTCTACACCTTTTTGTTCAATTTTTAGTTCAGTTTAGAATTCATCCCTGGATCGAAATAATATATATCAAATTTCACCATGATATCTTAGAAATGACGACCTGTAGAGTGTTCACATCGTTTACATAGTCAGCCAGACAGACAGACAGACAGCCAGGCGGGCGGACGGACATCGTCCGCGTCAGAAAGTGATTCCGAGTCGAACGGTATACTTAGAGGTGGTTGTAACGCAATTTTTTGCTGTGTTTTACAAACATCTGCACAAACGCATAATACCCCCACCACCTATGATGGTGTAGGGTACAAAAACGGAAAATAGCATGTTTTTTTATAAATAACAACAATTGTGTTACTTTACCTGTCCTGCTGAGAAAATTGATTGCATTTTGTATCTTTAACAAAAAAAACTACAGAAGAATTTAGCAACTGCAACTGAACAATGGCCAAAAATAAACATTTAAGTATAAAAAAACTTAGATTCCATTTTTTCTGTTAGACAAAATATCAGTAAAACGCAAAAAATATGCAAAAACATGAAGAAAAAAGGTATATAAATAGCCGTCATTTAGTGGAAATTGACTTGTAACCAACAACAACATTTTACAAAATAGAAAATAAAAAATGAAAATAAATGAAAAACTAGAAGCTGTAAAGTATAATAGAGAAAAGTACCGAAATCCATAAAACTTAAATGAAATGTAACTCCTAAATGGCAGCCAAAAAAGAAAAATATGAATAAATGGATCCAAACAAAAACTTGAACAATAAAGACAACCTGCTGCGTCTGAAAATAATGTTAAAATAGACGAACAAAATAATCGTAATGAAAAATTAAATTTTTGGGTTTAAATTGAATTTAAGAGAACATTTTCTAAAATCGGTGGAATAAAACTGAAAAAAAACAATAATTAAAAATTAGTTAATTAATAAATTAATTAGGGTTAAAAATGATATGTAAGGCTCTGCCGAATTTTGAATACCATCCGGCACTAACATTATCCACACATTTGCGTCAGTTTAAAAATGATTCATAAATTAAATTGAATTCATATGGTGGTGGTTCAAATTTTCAGTGGAATTGGTCCATGTTGGAGAATCTTTAAGACTTACACCTTCCACCGATAGAGTTTTAAACGAATACGGCCCAAAAATTTTTTAACTGGGTTTATATATTTAAAATTAATGGACCGACTTTCGTATAAATTTGCACATCGATTTTTTGCTTATATTTATCTCAATTTAAATAGTTATTACTACAATACCAACGTATATGTGAGATTTATGCAATTCACAGTGATATTTGGAGGAGGTTTAATTGGGAACTATGAGAATCAATGGACTGATCATTTCATAAGACTTATTTTGACCAAATTTCATTAGAATCTCTATGAATTTAGGTATTTTATGAGCTCAAACCTTTATCCCGAAGAATATTTGTATTTGAAGTACTTGAGACATTGAACCGAACATGACCTTATTTAGAGACAAAATAATATGTAGCAATTTTTATCGAGATTTCTCAAATATTTCGTCTTAAGTATTCACAACGTTTACATAAACAGACAGACAGATAGACGGACAGAGCATTATATTATTATGCGACAAAATTTGGAATATAAACCGATATTCATTAAATTTGTAATATATATTAAAGACTAACGATAGTTTTATGAACTCAAACCCGTTTTCATCTATATTTAACCGTTTTATAGGCTTAAAACCATATTCCGAAAAGGAGCTTTCTAATAACGCCTGCACAATGTAGTTTGTTTCTGGGATTATTTTTAGATCAAATATAATATTTGTATTATATTTGAGAAAGCTGTATTTAAAATTGCGACCTACAAGACGCTACGATTTTAGGGTGTATTGAAATCTTGAATATTTAAGCCCATAACTTTCTCCAATTTGCATCCAATTTGATGATTATCTAAGCGACTATGAAGTACATATAGCTGTATGTTATGGTAATATTCTAAATAAATTCAGTTACATTGGGAAATTAAGAGGTTGTTTCAGATATCGGTCTATAACTGTTTTGTTAATAAAACTATTCTACTACTAAATCAACTAAATTTTTGACTAACTGCAAGAATATAACAACAGACTTTACTGGGTCTTAGATGATTCCTTCTCGGCGTAACACATGGAATGACAAAGTTTATATACCCTCATCATCGCTTGTGGTAATGGACTTTATAAAAATAATATTCTCGAAAATCATGAGGCTGAAGTCAGTCTCTAGTGACTTTACCGCCCCCTGATATCTTGTGTGCTTACCTTATTCCACAATATTCAGGATTTCCGAATAAAAGCGTAGTAGTTTACAGCATTTCATATTCACCATTTCTACTCTTATTAGCTTCTGACTTTAATTATTCCCTTTTGTATTACTTCTGGTATTACATTCTCTGAATTATAATTAACATTTTGCATTTATGGACGTAGAGACCTTTTAATGCATAAAATCTTGCAAAAATAAAACGCATTGGAATTTATTACAATTATGTCTACCGTTATGCTGATAACAGTCAGTGTCATTAAATGACATTTCTGTCAACAGACACTGTTTATGATAATTATTTATTTTGACATAAACATCAACAGTTAAATGTGAAAATCCAGAGCTAACAAAGTATGAAATCTTCGTCTTGTATATTACTGTTGCTCTCACTAATGTCAAAATTCATATCAAATTTAACTTAAACTCTCTGTTACAATCTGACATTTTATGTGAATTTTCTTTTTATAAAAAAGTTTACAATGTTGATGCAATAAACAAATATTTAAATATCATCTAAAGAATCTCTCTTCCTGTCTCCCACTCTCTTGACTTATAAATTTTAATCAGTCTTTCTCTTCTCAGTCATAAGATAAATAGAAATTATTATTGCATTTATTGTTATTACAACAGCTAAATAATGCGTTCAGAGTTCAGTTTTATCCTGCTCTCATTCATTTAGTCATTGCAAAAACCCAGTCATTAATTCATTCACTTCGTCAGTCATTCATTTTACTTCAAAGGTAACAACAAAAGCAGTTTTATTCCTCTCTTTTGTTTTATTCATTTTGATGAAATATTATTATGACTTTTATTATTCCGACTGTTATTTTTGTTTTGTTTTGTTTTGTTTTATTTTAGTTTTTTTTTGTTGTATTTAATGCAAATAAATGTTAAATTTTATGTTTATTAGATTTTACTCTTTATAAAGTTTCCAAAATTATTTGAAATGTCATTTCAGTTTGTTGTTGTTGTCGTTGTTGTTGCTGCTGCTGTTGGAGGGTTAAATCCCTGGCATTTGCAACATTAATATAAATGTTTATTTAAGGAAATTAAATTTAAGTTTATGCGTTGAAAATCCATTAAAATGTTATAATTAAAATAACAGAAAATAATCCGAATGACAAAAAGGAGAATAATGAAAGATTTTCATGAAATTCTTAGAAAATTAAAATAATTTGAATATCAACTTAAATTATGTTCTTCTACGAGGGATTTAAGAAGTAATTGTCGGAAAAAAAGATAATTTTCTTTAGTTAATTTTTAATCAAATAAGGAAGATAATTAACAAAATTGTGTCCGATGTCCAAATATCTGATAATTCAAACATAAACCAATATTTCACTAAAAATCTAAAATTTTATTAAAAAATCGAAAATCTATATATATAAAATAGGAAATATATATGTAACGCATAGACTCTAAAACGACTGGACCAATTTTTGATGAAATATTCAGAGAATGATACTCTCAATAGTAACACAGGCTATTAAAAATTTTGATAGGACCAGGGGAAGGGGTACCCCCATTAAAAAATCATATTTTCGTCAATATTTAATTTTAATTTAAAATTCACATTTTAACTTTAAAATATAAAATTAAATTTAAATTTTTACTAAAAATTTAAATTTTCACTAAAAATTCAAATTTTTACTAAAAATTCAAATTTTCTCCAAAAATTCAAATTTTCTCCAAAAATTCAAATTTTCTCCAAAAATTCAAATTTTCTCCAAAAATTCAAATTTTCTCCAAAAATTCAAATTTTCTCCAAAAATTCAAATTTTCTCCAAAAATTCAAATTTTCTCCAAAAAGTCAAATTTTCACCAAAAATTTAAAATTTTACCAAAAATTTAAAATTTTACCAAAAATAAAAATTTTACCAAAAATTTAATATTTTACCAAATATTTAAAATTTTACCAAAAATTTAATATTTTACCAAAAATTTAATATTTTACCAAAAATTTAATATTTTACCAAAAATTTAAAATTTTACTAAAAATTCAAATTTTCACTAAAAATTTAAATTTTCACTATAAATTATATTTTACTCTAAAAATCAAAGTTGTTTCACTATAAATCGAAATTTCTTAAAAAATCTTCTTTAAAAATCTTCGCCAAAAACTAAAATGTTTACTAAAAATCCAAATTGTTACTGTACTCAATTAACATTAAAAATTCAAATCCTCTCTAAATAGATCCATTTTTAAAACCTGGTGATGAAACCATCGAAGATCATCTTTTATCAAATTAAAATCTGAGTCAATTTACCTAATTACGTCTGTCTATTGTTGACATTCTCATATTCACATTTGTAGACAGAGCTCAATGAAATTCGACTTAAATATGTGTTATTTTCGTAACAAGATTTCAGTTTAAAATTGGCGAAATTAGTTTTGTAGAAGAAATTAAAGACTGATATCTGAGACAGTCTTCTAAAACAGAAAAACATGAAACACTTAATGTCACATATCTCTATAATTAATTCGAGAAATCTCACAAATTTTGACACATAAAATAGTCCTTTCACAGCACATTATTGCAGACTACACAATTTGGGCACGAGGGAATGTTATCCCCCTAAACGAAATTTGTAATAACGCTTATCTCTGAAACTGTTACATGGTTTAGTGAAATTTGAATTATAGTAATATTATAATACCTTATTTTTGTATAGGGAACACGGGGAAGTGGTATCCCCGGAATTATTACATGTTCCCACAATTATTTCCAAAATGGTTGTGGTGTTTAAATTTTGAAATGTGACTGAGTTTTAAAAACGACTTGTTATGGTTTATCGATTCGGAAGAAGCTATTCGATACAGGAGACAAAAGAGTAGAAGGTGTTACACAACAAGCCGGTCAAAAACTATTTGGATTATTCTCGGTGGGATTTTTTAAGGTCATTTAATTTGCAACGTAGGCCTTGATTGATTGACTGCATTACTTCCTTCATGAATCATAAGTCGTCAACTCTTTTTATAACTAAAAAATTTAATTCACTTAATAAATCAAATTATTCTGAAATTGAATTTCTTTAAATCCTCAAATTTCCCTTAAAACAATTAAATCACTTACGATTGTCTCTTCTCTCAAATATTAATCACATTTTCTCAAAAATTAAATTTAATCAAATTCACATTTTTAATTCACATTCATTATCCTGCATCCTGTGAATTTATTCGTCTTTAATGAAAATCTCAAAACTTTAACAAAATTACTCTTCAAGTCATTAAACATTTTGGCAAAGAATTAACGACAAGTCATAAAACAAATTCATAATTCAACAACAACAACAACAACAAAAATTAAAATCAAACTCTAAAAAAGAATGAAAAATAAGAAAAGAATAATATCAAATTAAACTAAAAGTTATTAAAAGATTTGATGTTTTCCTGAAATATTTATATAGAACTCGTTTTAACGAATTCATTAACCGGAGGGAGTTTCTTGATGATGAATTTATGAATTTATGAAATTATAATTAAACTTTTTTTTGCGAAAAGATACCATAAATGAACATTAAACATTCAGTTATTCAAACCATGGAAATGCAAGACAAAACAAATAAAAAAGATGGACTTTATATTCCACTGAAAATAAAAGGATATTTTATCTTATGGTTTGAAAAAGGAAGAAAGAAGGAGTTTAGAGGAAGAAAAATAGAATTATTACGTTACTTATAATAAATTTGAAGTCATATAAAAATGATAAGTTTATTTTTCATTTTCTTATGATGATTCCGTTTTGAGGTAAAATTAAAATTAAAAGGTGGCTGGATGTCTGCAGCAAAATTAAGCGTTTTAACACCCTCAACAGTGCTCAGCAACCAAACGCCACTAATGAATTTTGAAGAATTGAGGAGAACAAAAACAAAAACAAACAAGAAAAATTAAAACTTGATGAAGATGATGAATTTTAAATAAAATACTTAAATACCTGTAATTTAACTTGTTCAAAACTTTTTTGCGCTTTTATTCTTGCTTTTGTATTTATATAAACCAGGATTTTAGAAAGAAAGTGGGGGCAACATTTCAACACCCTTTTGGTGCACTCTGGAGAATAGAAACTCAGTTAATTTCAATTCGTGTTGGCGAAAAAAGGTTGTTGCTGGTTTCTTTTGCAATTTGGCAAAAGCATTTTAATTTAAATTGACTTCCCAATGGTGAAAAAACAACAAGAACTTTAGTTGTTGCTCTTGTTTTATTATGTAGATCTACATAACTTTTCTTCTTTTGGTTAAACTAATCAAAAAGCCATGAAAAAGTTTCTTTTTTTTTGCCAAAAATAAAATGAAAGAAAGAAGAAGCAAAATAAGAAATAAAGAACCTTTAAAATAATGAAAAACTACAACTATTTTGATGTTCCGTAGAGTGGAGGAGGAGGATTGTTGGTTACGAGTCCAAAAAGAAATGGAGAAAAAAACATGCGAAAAATTAAAATGAAATTTCCCAAAAGCATGAAATATGTTTTCACTGATGAATACTTAAGCGAAATAATTTACTCAGTAGTATAAAAACCAACAACAACAAAAATACAATAAAATAAAACAAAAGAAAGTTTTAGAAAAAAAAGAATTGTGCATAAACTTAAAATTCCACAGGACTTAAAGAAATAATATGAACAAGGATATTTTATCAAGACAAAGGCGAAATTTGTAGGGCCCTACAAATAATACTATTTACGGATCTAATATTGCTCAGACCCTTGAAAGTTTTTAATTTATTGAAATTAACCTATAAAAATCTTTGGAACATGATCTCTTTTCTTGAAATTATTGTAACATCATTTGGATATTTATCAGTTAAAGTCATTTACCGATATATGAGTTACCAACTTGACACAATGAGAGCACAATGAGGAAATTTTAATCATCATAACAAAACCCGAATTTGATTCAGATTTATATCTAAGAAAAATATGAAGAGAGTCAAAATATTCTTCTTTTAAATAAACCAAATTCACCTCTGACACTAAGTCATTTTGCGTAGAATAACAGCGACGGGAATCATCGTTAGAATAAAAGAAATTTAACTTATCGGTACACAAATTTCTAACTCTTAAAACGTTTTTATAACCACATTTCTTTCTCAAGCATAAGCACCGTAAATATCCTTATAATCCTTAATTCTTATCAGATTTGAGTATATTGGTAAAACTCTCCCATATTGCAATTTCAATAATCGATTCCTAAATCTTAGATCCGTGTGTAAAGTGTACAGAGCATCCTTCGAAATAATTAAATGTTATCTTATCATGCTCATTGTAAGACCCCTATAAGTTCACCAAAATAATGGTTTAAGAATCTAGGAACCTTAGAAACTTCTAATAATAGAATTATTAAATCCAAAATCTTTAAAAAAGAGTTGCTCATCGTGAAACAATTCTCAAACCCGCGTGTAAAGTTGAACTTTGAAATAAGCGAACGAGTATTTTTTATGTTCTATATGAAACTCCTCTAGCTATAGCTTCACCAAAATTATAGTTTAGGAATAAAGAACATCTAGTTCACCCTTAAATTCTAATAGTTAATACATAGAAAAAAATCAGTTTCTGATACCCTTTTGAATGAAGGACAAGATCTAGACTTCTGGGTGGTTACAGCAAAAACTTACCATGCACTGCTTTCCAAAAAGTTTTTGATCAGTCTGGCAACGAGAGTTGTCATGAAACAAAATTATGTTATTATATGTCTGGATGTACCACACGGACTCATATTGTTTTACTTACTCTCGTAAACAATCAATGGTCCTTGCTACTAGTCTCCTTTGACCACCTCACCCGAATCCATCAATACAAACAACGCTTCTAATACCACAAATTCAGAGCATTAGCCCTTCGGCCTTTCTCATTTGCATCTGTTATACCGTTTTTTTTATTAGCAGAAGCTGGACCATGAAAAAATAGCGTCCAAGCATATTTTCCGACATACAAAGTTATCATTCAACGATCCAGGGGATTCAATTCATATGGGACCCAACATTATTTATTTTAAAAGTAAGAACATGTGTTGTAGTCTGATTAAAGAATCTATTATTCCTACATCATTCTTTTTTGAATATTAATCCTTTTTGAGAATGTTTTCTAATATTTGCGATAATAACGCAAAATAAATCTGGAAAAGCTGAGACACAACTCCGCAACTAATAGATGAGATCACCATCTTTACTTACTGGCAATGATTTTCGAAATGTAATGTGTACCTGAAATCACAAATATGAAGCGGTTCAAAACTTTACCTCGTAACCCAATTACAGCATCCTCTCTTTTATATATTTATAATAACTTCCATCGCAGGCAATAATTTTGAGCTGTAAAGCTTAAATCAGTTTATAAGTAGAGCTTTCGGTTTTTACTGTTCCGGTCACTGACAGTTTCACTTTGATTATCACCCCAACTGGTGATTGGTTTAAACGGGTTTCTTACATATTCACTCTCTCAAGGAAAAATTACTCTTATGGATCAAATCTAAACTTTCTCTTGACTCAACGAACCCCAATCAGCTTTCCTAATAACAAACCAAAATTACTTGAAATTCCTTTTGTACATCACCCCCCAAAAAATACCTGTGTGCGTTTTATCCCAAAAACAAAAGAATCTAAAATAGGGAGGATGAGGAGGAGTTAGATAAGTATATTTTAAATATTTCTTTTTATCAACATCACGTAAATAAGCTGCATTTTCTGTTTTTAGTTGAGTTGCTGCTGCTGTAGTTCAGAGCACAGGAGTAGCTTTACAGGATGCATTTAATATGCATTTTGTGGAATATTTAATAAAGTTAGTGGTTCCTTGGCGTTGCTGTTGGGTTTATAAATTTAATGCACTTTCACAGAGAAGAACAAGTAGCTGCATTATTACTAAAAGTAACAACTATTTGATGTCTTATTTTAAAGGTATTAAGTAATAAAAGTCTCTCTAAACTAGTTGAATTACCTGAAATTCTAAAGAAAACAAAAACAAAAAAACAAATAGTTCTTCTTTTTTTTTTGGGGGGGGAGGTGTGTTTTAACTTAAGAGAACTTTACGACTAAACATGATGAAAAATTTAAAAGTTTTCCATAAACATGAATAACAGAAGTGAAGAAGAGGAATAACTGTGAAAACATGATGAAAGGTGACGATGGGGAATTTTGAAAATAAAAAAATTTTTGATATATTTTTCGTTAAGCTTTGAATTTTATGACATTAAAGAGGAGGGAATAATGAATATTTAATTGAATCAAATAAATTTTAATACATATTTTGATGAACGATCAACTTTTGAGAAAAAATCAAAAGAAATAAATTTAAGAAACTTAAATTAATATCCTTATGACAACTCATAAAATACTTTATCCTTACACTCACAAAACAAATAAATTTCCAAGAAATGTTCTATTCTTCTTCTTTTTATTTTTTCAAACAAATTATTACATCAAATCTTAATTCATTTTTTCAACTTTTAACACCCAATTAATTTTCATATACTTAAAATTTAAAATCCACAAAGAAAATTTCTGTTCATGTCTGCATCAGGACGAAGCTATAAAAAGCTACAAAAATATGATTTATATTCATTTAATGTATCCCTTGCAGTCCTTGTATGTCTTCATTGTAGGTGTTAATGGCTTTATGAGTGTCCATGAATAGATTGTTTTACAGTTTATGAGAAAAATAAACAAAAAAAAAAAATAACATTAAGAGATATGAAAGCAAAATGTCCTTTTTTATGACACTCTGCAGTGAAGCTGCAATATTGTTGGTTATGTCATAAGTTGGTGTGAGTCTGAGGATCCTTTCCAAGTTTGACAAATTATGTTTTAAACAGGTCTTTTTTATGGGAAAGTGTTACAACTTAAATATGAGTAGAAGTTAATGTTATTATCAGTTACAAAAAACATTCGAAAAGGGGTTTCAGAAATATTGTTCCGACTATGACCAGACCAATGTTGCGAAACAACAATTGTCTAAGAATATTTATTATTTAAAAGTCTGTAAGTTTTGGGATGTTAACAAATTAAAAATCGATTCAAGATTAAGGACATTTAAGATCCTTTAGAAACTTGATAATTGATTGACAAATTCATATTTTTAGGTCTTAGAACAGATTTTAGTTTTTGGGTATAACGTTCATCTATAATATTCAATATTCTTACAAAATTTCAAAAATCGATCATGTCTCTTTTAAAACCGGTTTAATCCGAGATTATTTTAAATACCAAATGATTTTTCTAACTATGCTTCCCACTATATTGCTGAGACCAATACCGATCAAAGTATTTTTCCCACAATAAATCCAGTGACAGATCCTACAATAGTGTTTTTTTGTTTGACGAAAATCGCTCTAAAATTATCACTCTTTTCTCCTTTTCTAACATATCTGACTTCGGCTACAAATTTTATTCCCGACCAAAATTTCGTCCATTGCTCCCTATATACTACTATTCCAATTATACCAGTGCTGAAATTCAATGGAACTGCAGAAAAATGTTTTGATTCACTATCCGATTTATATCTGAGGATTTTGGAAATAAATAAAATTTCAAAAGAATTTCCTCAGGTAAATGGAGACTGTTCTCAAAATTGGCATTATGTAACCCGATATATATTTTCAATAAGACTGAAGATTATACTTTTGAATTTTTTTTTTACCTTTTCAATGTTCTGCTTATCCAATAATAAACAGGCGTATTATAGAACACCCAGCAGGTCTGTATGCTCAGGAAAAATGTTATATATGCTTCGATAGGATCAAGTGTATGGAAAGGATTCTTTCTAACATATTCGTAGCAACACTTCCATTTTCATGTCATTATTTGTTATTTTTGTCAACTTTTCAATTATTGAATTAAATTTATTTTTGAAAATAATTTAGTTGCTGCAATAAAATTATTATCAACTGACCAACATAATTCTGATAAAGACTCAATTATAACAAAACTATTGTTATTATAGTAAAATATTATTTTTTCTAAACATAAACATAATGAAAGTTTTAACAAAAATATTTCGTTATTTCGTTAGATCAATTTTTTTTTAATTTTAATTTACATAAAAATGGGATACAGTGTAACCACAACATGGTTGCTGGTGTACACAACCATAATATTGTTATGGAACCACCACATTTTGTCCGGGAAAAGCCGTATTGTGCAAATTTATTTCAAAATATGATAATGGACCCTCATAATAATTCAACTGAATATGTTGCCCGCCACTCTATTATAATTACCACAACCATATTTTTTCTCTGCGAAAATAATATGGAAATATATTGTTGCATCTAATTTGACACTTTCCTACGAATTGTATTTAATGAAAACCGAACGGAAGAAATCAAGGGATGAGATACCCGCTATACAAAGCTATAAATTGTGATCTATTTTAAAATTTATTTTATATTATTACAGGTACAATCAGATTCAGTGTACAAAAGAGGGATATAGGATAGGATATAAGGGTACTCCTCCAATGTAAATATTAACTAGTAAATTTTGGTTTGGTTTGGAAATATTTCGACTGGATGGGCTTGGAAAGAAGTATTTCCCAAAGTAATATTCTCTTTAATTTTAAAATTTCAGAAACCCTTTTCTTAACTAAATCAAAATATCATTTATCTCCATTATCCTTCACAAAGAAAGTTAAAAAAAATACACAAATTGTGTGCTAAAGAAAATGTCAACTACATAAGATAAAATTTTACATATGAGTGTGTTTTTTATTCCTTTGCAACACTTGCAACACTTTCTCTATGCCACACTTGCTGTCTTCTCTCAGTCGAAATTTATAAACAAAAAAATTCAAATTAATAGTTAATTTTAAACTGTCAAAAAATTAATTTTATGTTCATATTTATGAAATTTCTAAATGCTCGAACGCTTACCCCTTTTTTCCAAAATAATACACATAAGACTACAAACTTAGTCAAGTAGCAAGTGTCACTAGGAAAGGGAAATAAGAAAAAACGTATGAGTAATTTTATGGACTCGTATGTGTTAAGACATATAAATTATGGTTTGAAAACTTAATGGTTTTTATAAATTCAAAAAATCATTCGAGCATATTTCTTTTTAGCATTTTCAACATTCCGTTTGAAATATTAAAATTTGTAATTAATTTTTCCGCTTCTTTTATCTTAATGTCATTCCTTTATTTATCATGTTTAATGTCTTAAGGAAACATTTTAGCAGTTTTTTATTATTTTTCTTACAATCAATATTTTTATAATAAAATTTATTTATTTGTTCTCGAAGAAAAAGGAAATAACACATTAACCTTGATATTTTCCTTGACAGTGAAATGATTTTTAGCTAAAACACTCCTTAATATGAAATATTTCTCTTGCAAAAAAAAAAAAGTAATATTCATTATCAAGGACCTTTTTTTTCTACTTTGCTGCCACTAACAAGCTCCTGCTTTCTTTTTCAATTGCTGCTGTTACTGGTATTTCCGCTTTAAAACACATAAAAGCAAACAATTGTAACAATTCTTCTAACTGCCACCAAAGGATTTAGTTAAGGATCTTAATGCACATACACACACACATTCACACACATTCACACTTTAACTAAAATACTACATCAGCAGAAAAGCAAAGACCCTCTTTAGTTCTTACTCTCTTGTATTTTTGCAAGTGTTACTCAAAATTATGTTTAAAAAAAACATGTTACTAACCCAGTTTTTCTTGAATTTTATATTTCTTCTCCAAATGACCTTGACAATGAAAATTGTTTTATTCTGCTTAGCAACAATTGAAACAATTTTCCAAACTTAAATGAAAGTGTTTTGCTCTAGAACCAAAATAAATGGGGTCCTTAATATCCCTAACATTTATTCCACTTTGTAATCGTATTATTAGGGAGTTTTAAGTTAATAAACGATAAAATAAAATATCAAGGTCATTTTCTTTTAAAATCATGCTGCTAAACGACAAGGTCATTTCTTAAGTTTTCCGTTTTCATCACAAGCGGGTGAAAATTTACAGTGGAAATTCTTAGAATTGTATGGTTTTGTTTTAACATTTAGAGATTTAAATATTTAACGTCATTTAACCAATTTTATGATAATAAACTGTTGCGGTCTTAAGTGTTATGTCGGGATATGAAAAATATGTAAAGTTTAAGGTTTTCCAGTTTTCATTTGCCTGTTACCACGCTGCAGAGATTGTGTTTTACAGCTTAAGTTTTTTTGTTAACATTTTACATAAGAAATGAAAGAGAATTTATATTTTAAGTTTAAAAACTATTTTCATACTATTAAGTCACTCTAAAACTGTAAGAAAATGTATATTTGTGGAAATCTATTTTCCTCACATTTTGAATTTCTACGATCAGCAGTATTGAATTTGGTTTTAATTGTATCAAGGAGTATGATCAGTTACAGGTCCTAGATTACGGTTGACGTAAACAATTTCATTGTAATCTAACTTAGATTCGGGAATCAGGCCAGTTCCAAATTTACTAGTTTGATTCTAATGGACTGTAGAAATTATTAGTATTCGACGGGAAGAATATCATGAAAACAATTGTGGGAGCGTATAACATAATGAACTAGAACTGAACCAGAACTGAACTAGAACTGAACCAGAACTGAAATAGAACTGAAGTAGAACTGAACCAGAACTGAACTAGAACAGAATCAAAACTGAATTAGAACTGAACCAGAACTGAATTAGAATGGCACTAGAACTGAACTCGAACTGAATCAGAAATGATCTAGAACTAATCTTGAACTGAAATATTTATTATTATTTTTTTTTGCCAACGAATCTCTTTCTGATATCCGTCCGTCCGGCTGGCTGAATATGTTAACCTTGTGAATGAAATGCAGGTCACAATTTAGGGATATATGGATGAAAATTGGCAGATATCTATTGAAATTGGTGATGACTGGTGATTAATTATTTTTCTGGCTCCGTGTTCATCACGAAATGTTGTTAAAAAAATATAAAAATCCTAAACATAAAATATAAAGCCGAATTTAACAAAATTTTGCACAAAGACATACGGTCCATTATTATTCATAGGTCCCATAGACCCCCCTTTCAAACATCACTTTGATAGGTATTGTAAGAAGTATTGTTTTGTTTTTCGTATGGTTGATATCTTTTGGAATTGATTTTGTGTAAAATAATTTTAACGGTTTGTGGGTGACCCATTTAAAAAAATGCACCCAAATTTGTAGGATCTTTTTCACTCTTTATACATTTCATTAATCCCTTTATGAAATTTATTATTAATTTTTAATTATGTATTTCTATCCAAAAGTATATTTTTAGTTCTATAATATATCACCCATTATCTTTATTGATATTGAAGGAACATAAAATTCCTGTAGTGTAACATTTTTCTACCGAAATAATTCCCTTCAGATTTAAGAGATTTAAAATTAAATCTCTATGAATTGTTTGTTAGAATTAAATATTCATGAATTAACGCATTTCTATAGCTTCTACTCTCAAATAGCAATTTCAGATTTATTACAAATTTTCGCTCTTCTGGAGGTAAAAAGGAGAAATCGAAATCAATTCCAAAGAAACAACAATAAAATCGTTTATATTCTCTAATAGAGAGAAACAAAGTTCGAAAATTGTAAATTTCTCCTTAATAGAGAAAATTTTTACAAAAAGTCTTATTAAGAAAAATTGTAATAAACTCCCCCTAAATAAAAATAAACTCCCCTAATTTTTCAAATGCGAATTCGAAGTATAAAAGTTTTTCAATGAGTGAATAAGGGTGATTTCTATCACGCAAAGTATTCGAAATAATACCGTTAAAATGTAATAAGAGAATTTGAAAATGAGAGTGAGTGAGAGAGAGAGAGTTTTATTTTTAAATTGAATAAAACTTATAAAGGTGATAATGCAATTCCAGTTGATAATTTGAGAGAGTGCTTACTGTATAACAGTATAAATGTGTGTTGAGTGTGCGAGAGTATGGTGTGTTGTGTGCATTTGTGGTGGTTTGAACTTTTCTTCTGTTGCTTAAATGGGAGGGTGAAATAAATGTTTTTCTTTACTTTTGTTTTGGGTGAACTTTATGGGTATTAAGTTGGATGTATTGTGAGGACTGTTGCTTCCCAGTAAATAAACAGATATTATAGAGAGTGACTTTTGTGTATGTGTGTTAGAGTGTGTTATATGAAAGTGTATGGTGAACCATGAAATGCAATTGAAGCAGGAAATGTTATAAAATTGTGTTGTTGAAGGATATGCACAGTCAGTCTATTACGAACTAAGCACAAGACAACTTGTAACCTTGTAACGAAGGATAATTCTTAAGTGAAAAACTAAACCAGAAACGTTATTGAAATTAACGTAATATTTTACGTAGTGAAAACGTACATTTTTTTGGCGCCAAAATTAATATTAGAAATAATAAGGGCGCGCAAGTTCCTTTTTTAAATTAAAATAAAAAATAATTAATTAAAAATTATTTAAAAGACATTTTAATAAAAATATTTTTGAATTTAAAAATAAAAAATAAACTTAAACAAAATATTCAAAGAAGTGTAAAAAATGGCTATTGCATACTTTATACCAGATCAAGCCAAATTATTGGCAGGCCAACGTTCTAACCGTGGTAATTCCAATGCCACTGCCAGATCAAGTAATAATAACAACAATCAAACTTCCTCCAGATTACCGCCCTCTAATCAAGGTAATGAATCGGCTCCCGTTAATTCCACGGTAAATAGAGGTTATGGAACCACCATTAATATAACAGTGCCTACTTTAAATACTACGCCGCAAGAACCTCTAGGATGTTGGGATTTTTTGACACAAGTCTTTTGTCATGCCTTGAGATTTTACCATGAATCATCACAATTGCAACCAACTGTTATACAAATATCGGTTAATTTTAATTCCCAAACAACGGCCACCAACTCAACAACTACCCCAGACACAACGGCAACTACAACTCGTAACCAACAACAAACAACGCCGACGGCAGAAACCACCAGGGACACCAGCAGTGAGGAACAAAGGCAAACAAAATTTTCCAAAAGAAAAAATTAATTTTTTTTTTTAAATTTTGAAATCCCAAAAAAGAAAACTTAAACAACGATAATTAATTTCTCCAAACAAAATTTTGAAAAATTCTGTATTCAAAAAGAAGGAATTGAATTGTTGTAGGGAAGAATTGTATTTTTAATTTTTAGTTTTTGTTTTTATTTTTGTATATTTTTTTAATTTTTTTGTAGCTTTTAGCGGCTCAATCAAAGCAAATTGTGATTCCAAAAAAGTAAATTAGCATAGAAATGTTATATAAGAAAAAAAATACAAAAGATAAATAAATAAAATGGATTTATTTTTGTAAATCTTTTCTCGTTTTTTTATATAAAAATATTTTTCTTAAAATTTTTTGTAAAAAAATATTTATACAAAGAAAAGTGATATTTTTTAAAAAAACCAAAGAAAAATATAATTTTTTATCTTTACTTTTTTGGAAAAATTTTATATTATTTTTTTAAACTAAAAAAATAAAAATTATAATCAGATGCCTAGTAAAAATAATGTAATTGAAAGGTTTCGTTTTGTAAGGTTCTACTTAAAACAAAATATATTTCTTAAATTTTATAAAATAATTTTAAAATTAAAATTTTAAGATAAAAAATTAACTAAATTTAATAAAAATACATTTTTTGAAAAAAAAAACTTTAAAACAAAAATTGGCTTTATATTTTATTGCTTTTATTTTTAGAAAAACAAAAATTACAAATTGGTGTGAATTTTAATAAGCACTTGATTTAGGAAAAAAATTATATTAAGAAAAGTTTTGAACTTTTTTTAAATTTCTAAACTAAACAAAACCCCAAAATGTTTTCAATTTTTTCAGATTTTGAAAACTCAATTTTATCTAAAACTTGGTCAAAATCCACTATAGCCGCCACAAATTTCTGAAATTTTTGAAAATTTTCGTTTGCGGATTTTTCAGTAAAAATTTTACTTCTTTTTTTTTTTTTTGCGAACATTTGATTTATTATTTTTTTATTTTCAATAGAAATGTGAATATTTTAGAAATTTAATTAAAATTTAAATTTTTGCTGAAAATTAGAATATTTAATGAGAAGTAAATTTTTTTGAAAATTTAAATTTTTATTAAGAAGTGAATTTCTTGTAAAAAATATTGAACTTTTGTGAAAAATAAAATTTTTCAATAATTTTTTTTCTAAAAGGATTAAATATTTAGTGAAACACTGAAATTGTGTAAAAAAAAGGTTTCCTGTATTGAAAAATTTAATTTTTATACAAATTTGGATGTTTTTAGTAAAAAACCATTTTTTTAATTTTTATTTTTAGTAAAAACTGAATTTTTCGTGAAATTTTAAAATTTAATGAGAAATTTTAAAAATTTTATTTATGTTATTAATTTGTGAACATTTAAAATTTAGTGATGATTTTGTTTTTATTATTATATTTTCATTTATTTTATTTTATTATTATTATTATTATTATTATTTTTTTTTTTGTGAAAATTCAAATTTGTGTGATTATTGTGATTTTTTCTTTTTATTTTTTATAATAAAAATTTGATTTTTTTTGTGAAAAATTGCTTTTTTGATGATAATTCGAATTTTCAGTGAAATTTTTTTTATTAAAAAAATTAATTTAAGTTGTATTTTTGTGAATTGTGAAAATACGAATTTTAGTGATTATTTGAAAGTTGTTGTTTTCTTTAAAAATTTACAGGATTTTTTTAATCAAACTTTGTTTTTTTTTTAATTTTAATTTTTGGCGAAGATTAATTAAAATATTGTCTGATTGCAAATCCTTAAAAACAGTAATAATAAATAATATTTCTAGTTTTTAAAAATTTGTTAATCCGTATTTTTCAAAAACCTAAAAATTATAAATGAAACGTTAAAACCTCAAAAGAGCCGTTTCCTAGTAACCGGGTTTTTCTTAAATTTATGTTAAAATAAAAACCAAAACAAATTAGTTTACGGGAATTACAATGAGTGTTTTAGAATATTAACAAAAATATTTTAGAACTTTTTTAAGTTCCATTTATAGTGAAATGTGTTTATTAAAATGTTTATCCGAAATTCATTTAACATAAAATAATAATAATTAAATTTAAATAACTTATACAACACTATACTAAGCTAATCACTTTTACTATTAAATAAAATATCTACTTAATCTAAATAAATAATATTGAAAATATATTTAGAATTAAACTACTTACTCCCAACAAATACAACTCTGTGTAACGTAACGTACAAGATAAATGCAACTGAAATATTAACTTAAAATATAAAAAGCAGCTGAAAATGTATATTTTTTAATTAATAAATTACAAAAGGATCAATAAAAGACCAGCCACTACCAATAAATTACATAAGAAATAGTGTACAAACTATATTTTAAGTCAATATAAAAATATTACAAGAAAATATACATAAAAATATGAATAAATAAAATTATTTATAAATAAACCTACCGATTTAATAAACTATTTGAAATATAAAGAAAAATATTTGTAAACTCTTTTTAAATACAATTTTCAGATCTTTTTTGATGCATTTACAAATTTAGAATTATAAAAAATACTCGAATTAAATAAAAACGACTTTAATTAAATAAAACTTAATTTTAATAAAAATAATTTTATATGCTTTTATTTCTCTTCTCAAAATTACGAATTATGATCAAGATTAAAACTGGAATCTGACATGATCCCTATAAGATTTTTTATTTTAAATAATTTTAATTTCTTGCAACTGATTTGGAGAAGTAAAAATTGCTACAGCGTGACAGCCTCAGATATTAATAATTTTCCAAAGTATATGATTGTAATACTTTTAATCTATACACGATACGGAAGATTTTTTATCCATCAAGTTCTATCACGTTTAGCAATAGCTCTTGAGTGGACTTTTCCCCAAGAACTTAAAGACCGCAATGGATTTTCTCTTACGGTATTTTAGACTCCACTGACTTGTCTTCTTTGAAGAGTTTTTGCTTTTGAGAAATTTCCACATTTCTCTTGGGAGATTGAATATAATTAGTCATACATACTATACACTACTCTACTACGGATCTAAGTATATTCATGTGATTTAAAATTAAATTTTTAGTGAAAATTTGAATTTTTAGTGAAAATTTGAATTTTTAGTGAAAATTTGAATTTTTACTAAAAATTTGAATTTTTACTGAAAATTTGAATTTTTAATGAAAATTCAATTTTAGTGAAAATTTGAATTTTTAGTGAAAATTTAATTTTAGTGAAATTTAATTTTAGTGAAATTCATTTTTAGTGAAAATTTAATTTTTAGTGAAAATTTTAATTTTTAGTGAAAATTTGAATTTTTAGTGAAAATTTTAATTTTTAGTGAAAATTTGAATTTTTAGTGAAAATTTGAATTTTTAGTGAAATTTGATTTTTAGTGAAAATTAAATTTTTTAGTGAAAATTTCAATTTTTAGTGAAAATTTGAATTTTTAGTGAAAATTTCAATTTTAGTGAAATTTGAATTTTTAGTGAAAATTCAATTTTGTGAAAATTTGAATTTTTTAGTGAAAATTTCATTTTTAGTGAAATTTGATTTAGTGAAAATTTTCAATTTTTAGTGAAATTTGAATTTTTAATGAAATTTCAATTTTTAGTGAAAATTTGAATTTTTAGTGAAAATTTAATTTTTAGTGAAATTTGATTTTAATGAAAATTCAATTTTTAGTGAAATTTGAATTTTTAATGAAAATTTCAATTTTTAGTGAAAATTTGAATTTTTTAATGAAAATTTCAATTTTTAGTGAAAATTTGAATTTTAATGAAATTTCAATTTTTAGTGAAAATTTGAATTTTTAATGAAAATTTGAATTTTTAGTAAAAATTTGAATTTTTAATGAAAATTTCAATTTTTAGTGAAAATTTCAATTTTTAGTGAAAATTTGAATTTTTAGTGAAAATTTGAATTTTTAGTGAAATTCAATTTTAGTGAAAAATTTCAATTTTTAGTGAAAATTTGAATTTTTAGTGAAAATTTGAATTTTAGTGAAATTTGAATTTTTAGTGAAAATTTGAATTTTAGTGAAATTTGAATTTTCAGTGAATTGAGCTTTTTTCGCAAAAAATTTTATATTTCCAGTAAAATGTTGAGACGTGGTAAATCAAATCGTAACTGTACATATATAAACATTTAGCTTGAACTATCGCCTTTAAAATTCAGTGCCAAAATTTTAATTTTTGAAAATCTTAAATCTACGTAAAGCCGCTTAAATTGTAACTACCATTCACAATATACTACCGATATTCACTTAACCCAGTTCCATAACAACTTAAAAATAACTTGATGGACTCTAACTCTTTCATCTTCAAGAGAATCTGACAATTTCAAATAAAATTTCAAAAAATATGATTTTTTATCTTTTCATAATTGTTAAGTTTTAATTAATGAACATTTGTTTAATGTCCTCTTTACAAAAACAATCTTGTTAATCCTTTCAATTTTCTACTTTCTGATAACAGAATAAATATTTTAAAGCTAATTCAACTACTCTCTCCTGTTCTCTCCCTTCCGCTCAAAATAATTAAACTCTGTGAAATGAAAGCCTGTTAAAAATTTTTAAACCGCAAAAACAAGACCAAAAAATATTCCATACAACAAAAAGGACATTAATAGATAAACATCAAAGACCAATATGTCATCACAATTAAACTTTAACAAATTCTACAAAGTCACTGCGGCAGACAATGAAATCATTTCGAAACAAAAATATGACAAAAAAAACAAAAACAAAAAAGAAACTTTTAAAGAGACTAAATGAATGAATGAAAGAATGAATTGAATTGAACAAATGAAAGAATAAATGAATGAATGGGCGAATTTAAAGGGTTAAAATTTTCTGTTATTTGTTTGAAAAGGTTACGGTTAAATACCATTTGTTTAACCACAATCATACTTATAAATGTTAAGTCATCATAACTTTGGTTGTCAAGGCAAAATGAAAGTTAAAGACAAAAAAGCCTGACGAAATAGAAAAAAGGAGTAGCAGGACATTTGGTATAGAAGATATTTAGATACTAGCACTTTAGATAAATTCAACACCCCACTTACCACAATTTGATTCATAAATATTATGATGATGGTGGTAGTGGTGGTGCAACACTTTCAAATTTTATATAACACAAACCAAATGAAAGCTTTTCATGGACTTAATGATTTCGTTGTAATAACTTAAATGATAAAAAATTAACATGGAACTAATAAACCAAACATCTGTGACAAATGATCGAATTGAGGAGATAACACGAACACACAAATTATTTTCACTCCACCGAAATGGTGGAGAGAAAATCATAAAATGTTATATAATCGGTGAGGTCAAATATTCAATAAGATCTCCTTTTAAAAATATCGAATCCTGCGATTTCTTCACAAATTGTGAATCAAATATCATGAGGTTTTTCACCAAAAAGCTAATAAAAAAATTATAAAAAGTGAACATTTTCAAAAAGTACTCCCTCCGTCCCATGAAAAGCTAGAAACTTTTGCTCATCCAAAATATCGCAATGATTTATTGCAATATATTTATGGACTCAAAAGTTTAGCAACATTGTTTAAAAACATGTTTACAAAGAAAATGTGCAAAATTCCTATGCAGGGATTCAAATTCCAAGTCAAGTAATTTAAAATTAAAATAGTGCATTTTAAAGCTTAAAAATGTTGCCACCTTTTTAGAAAACTAAAACAAAAAATCATATTTTTTCAGAATTATTATTATTATTATTTTAATTTCAAAATAATATAACTTTCTATCAGATCCATATTGGTCTTTGATTTCTGGACAAAAGTTTCTATGAATTTTGAGCAGAATGCAGAAAATATTTTCCATTTTTTTATTGGACCGCAATTTAGCCCGAAAATTTAAAAACATTAAAAATACATAACCAAAATTTTCCGAGTTGATCAAATTTGAGTTTCCACACCTTGAACCTACTTAAGCTTGCGATACAATGTATTTACCGCATAATACCACAAAAGCTATTTGAGACCACTGTGCGCTGGTGACAATAATTAAACCAAACATTTGAAACATTTTCATAATCTTTCATTCCTTTAAGCGTTAATTTGTTTGTTATCTTTATAACAAAATCGGTAATAGAAACAAACAAAAATTTGGTTAAATTTAATTGTTGCTGCCACAGACATATTTTTACCTGCCCATTGCACCCCTTAAAATACAACAACATTATGAAACCTCCAATAAGAGTGTTAGATTTATTGGTCAAGATAATTTTCGAAATGTTTCCTAAAAAAGAGGAAAATTACTAACTCTAAATATGTCGCGACTTGATGGTCACTCAAAGGATTTGCTTGTTTTTCTATTTCGCTGAGGCATTTTTTAACGCCTACAATTATTGTCCAAAAAATATTATGTCATAAACGTTTAAATTTTATATATTAAAAAAGAGAAAAAGGTTTCCATTTTTTGTCGCAATTGTCATTAAATGTTTGTAATTGTCCTTTAGAAATTAGCGCAACATATGCAAGGACATTAATTAAATTTTATGGTAACAGTTGTTGGTTAATATTGCTTTCAGTCCCTGCCATTAAATTAGCGATAACGATTTTGTTTCTCAAATATTTTCACTGAAAGAAAAGGTTTGTAAACGTTTTATATTTTTAATAGTTTAACATGTTTTTAAAAGTCATAAAAGAAGGAAACAAAAGTTAATTTTTTAAAATTAGTGGGTGTTTCTTGAACTTGACCGAACATGATTTTAAAGTTAATTGTTTCAATTTGGGGTTATTATTAAATTGAATTACATTCGAATAACATGATTTTGTTGTTTTCTGAAATAATTGCAGGAAATCCGCAAATATGACATAAAAGTAATTTTTTAAAAGCGAAAATTTGCTTAAGCGTAAATACAATCACGATTCTACGACAATTTGATACTTTTTAATTTTGCTACATATGAAACAATGATGTGATGGATATTTAGAATTTAATTTAAGCTCTTTGCTTGGAGACAATATATAAAGTCGACCTTTCTTTTTCTCAATAATTCCATGTTAGTTTTAGTCCACCTCTAGTTCCGTTCTATTTAAGATCTAGTTAAATTCTAGTTCAGTTCTGGATCCGTTCTAGTTCAGTTCTAAGTCATTTCTAGTTCAGTTCCAGTACAGTTTTAGTTCACTTCTAATTTAGTTCTATTTAAATTCCATTTTAGTTCTATTTTAGTTCAATAACATCTCTTATTCAGCTATTCGCCTATTAAGATCTCCCATTATGGATTATTGAAAATTTGATATTCTTACTTTTGTTGTTAATTTCAGCTTTTGATTAATTACATTTATTTATTTACCTTCTTCAAATATGTGTAAAACAACAACAATAACAAAATCTCTCTGGCCACCCTCTTCCTGAAGAATCTATCAAACAAAAGAGCAAACTTATTTTAATAAATGGTCAACGGGCGTTTGAGTGACAACAAAAACTTTTGATATATCTCGCCTTAATCAATGGCGGTGAAATGGTTTTTGTCTAACACACCAACACTAAAGTGATACGGTGACGTTTACGTTTTTTTTCCTGAATTTGCAACATTTAGAAAATTAATTAGTTATGTTCACTCCTTCTCTTCAATTCTCACACAAAAAGGCGGAAATTACAAACACATTTTTCAGTTGTCTTTTTTGCTTTTTCTATTACTAAAAATGCTTAAAGGAAGGAAATGAGCACAAGGACACTCTTTTCATTCTACCACTGTTATGCAGATTCATTCCGTTCTATTTGGTTGGGTCAATGAATTTGCGGGAATTTCGAAACGTTTAAATTGTAGAAATAACAAAATATTATTGTTATTAAATTGATTAATTTTTAAATAGAAAAATGGAGGAAAAACCTCCCTGGAAGTCAGAATGAGAAAATCATAAAACACTCCTTATCTCGGTGGGTAACTAATGAGGCTCACACTCTATTTAAGTTATATGGCAACAAATTGTAGAGGAATATTTTTAGCTAAACAGATGATACCACAGTTGGATAAATTATCTTGCAACTACTAATAAGTGGCACTGATTTAATGGCCACACGTAGCAACAACATTGACTACAACTACCTAAGAAGAGCAAAAACAACAATCAAAAAAGAAAAAAACACACTGCGTGGCAACATACACACACTCGGATACTTTTTGATAAACTTCAGTTCTAGAAGTCGAGAAGTAACATTATTAGAAAAATGAAGATAAAGAACGTAATAAGAAGGAAAAAAAACAACAAAACATAACATTGTCTATTTTCAATTTCGTTAATGACCCAAACGCCGTAAAGCAATTTATACTTCAACCAGAAAGAAATGTAGGATGAGAAAAACAAGTGAGAGTATTTTGAATCGGTTATGACGAATTTAGAATGTCCTCTATGCGGAGAATTACTTATTTAATAAGTTCTATTCCAAAACTTTTTTAGTTCTAGTTCAGTTGTAGTTCAATTCTAGTTCATTCCTAATACATTTCTCGTTCGGTTCAATCAGTCAGTCCTAGTTCAGTTGTAGTTCTAGTTCAGTTCTGGTTTGGCACCAAACATGGTGTCGCACACAAAACGACAAATTTAATTCACCTCTTCTGGCGAAGCAGAGTATTAAAACAGTACACAGAATAGAATCACCAAGGCAGCCATTCATAGAACAACATTTTAAACGTCCAGTCATCATTAAACAACAACAACAATAATAAAAATAAAAACTCCCTGGTCAAACCATTGAAGCATTACGTCTATTTGTCTGCCCAAAATAAAAAAAACCAAGAACTAACGACACAAAAACATAGAAAAAAGACAAATAATAGCGCAGCAGGACATTGACAACACTGCATCATCATACCTTTTGTTCGTGTGTGAGTGTATCTTTGTCTTTCCTTTGCCATCTCCAAGTATGTAATAACAAGTATATATGTGTGTGTGTTGTGGATCAAAAAACATTAGAGTAATAATTGACTGAATCTATTGCTTGTCGCCATCGAAAACATAACTCTAAGGTTCTTTCTCAAAAACTTTGTCTTCTATTTCAGTTTTTGTTAGATTCTTCTTGGTCTTTTGGTTTCTTATTATTCCAAAAGGGGACCATCAATACAAATTATCTTCATGTTGTTGTTATTTTTTTTGTATCACAGAAAAAATACGCAATTGTTAACAATTTGGTTCGTTTAGAGTTGTTGCACTAACTGCATTGTTTTGTATACAAACACACGCACACATACAAAGACAGAAGACAATTAATCATAACCTCGATATCACTATGGTGTTGAGGTTGCGATAGTTTTTTTTTTATTTTATTTTCCCATTTTTCCTTTAACTTTTAAGGCGTTTCTTTATCATTTTTCTTGTAAAAGTTCCTTTTCCAAATATCGAACATACAAACATTGATATCTTCACAAATCGTCTACTAATTTTATGTGTTTTAATAAATTTACTTTCGAAAAAAAGGAAAGAAAAAATCATCATTAATTTTATTTAAAAATGAATTTTTTATTTTGTATCGAATTTATCAATTATTTGATAAAAAAAAGAATTTTTAGAAAAAATCTATAACACAAGCCAAATGTTTGGTGGATATTGAATAATGAAGAGGGATATAAAATGTTTTGGTGGGTGTTAACATCACCACTTGACGTCAGTTTTTCGACAATTATTTTTTTTTTTAATTTCAAAAAATTTAAAACTCAGGAATTTTATAATTAAATGTAACAGATAAATAATAATGTTATCAGTCATTATCCAGACCACATAAGCAGAAAACCCCTTTTATTCGATTTTAAATGTGGTGAAACTATAATTTAAAAAAATTCATCTATATTAATTCAAAATCCAATCAAATCAATTCAATCTTAATTTTAGTTAAATTTAGTTCTGGTTTTATTTTTCTGTTCAGTTTCTACTTTAGCATCTAGTTCAGTTCATAGTTCAGCATTCATTTCAGTAAGTATAGCTGCCAAGTTCCGCTTTTAGTTCATCTTAAAGTATAACTGTCACTACATTTCAGCTTCTACTTTAGCATCAAGTTCAGCTGCAAATTCAGCTATTAGTTCATCTCCTAGTTCTGTTTCTAGTTCAGCTGCGAATTCATTTGCTAGTTCCTCTTCTAGTTTAGCTACTTGTACAGCTGCTAGTTCAGCATCTAGTTTAGTTTATAATCTAGCATCTACTTCTGTCTTAAGTTTGGCTATCAGTCCTAGTTCAGTTCTTAATTACAATTCCCCTGTTCAGCTGATTGATTCAGTTTCTAGTCAGCTACAAAAACAGTTGCTATATCAGTTTCTAGTTCTGCTACAAGTTTAACTGCTAATTCGTCAGCTAGTTCCGCTTCTAGTTCAATTACAAGTGCAGATGCTAGTTCAGCTTTTCTTACTTTTAACTGAGCTTCTGTATCAGTCCCGGTTCAGTTCTTCATTGCAGTTCGCCTGTTAAGCTGTTTAGTTAAGCTTCTCATTTAATTTCTAGTTGAGGTAGCTAAATCAGTTCTAAATCAGTAATAGTTCAAGATAACTGAACTAGGACTGATTTAGAAGTTCCAGCTAAGTTAAGTTTTCTAGTTCACTTCCAGTTCAATATTTTAAAGTTTACTTATTTCGATTAAGCACCGGATGTTTAAATAAAATTTAAAAATTTATGTTTTGTTGGTCTCCTGCTGACAAACTTTAAGCCGGACATGTTGTTACAAAATTGGCGCATAAATTGCATCAGACACGTGTGTTGCCACAAATATTGAAGTGGCTTAAAAAACTGTTTCAAAACATTTTCAACATACAACACGTGCGACGATTTTAAAAATGTTTTAGAAAATTTGTATGAAATTTTTTAAAGGGTTTAAACATTATTTTATTACAAAAGAATTTTACCTTAAATCTCCAAAAATCTTTTCACTTCTTTGGTGGGAAAATGATAACTCTATTATTTTTATTCGATCTAAACTGCTTTAATTTCCCTACATTAAAGGTCACACTTTTCAGTTAGTTTTGCTCGATTTTTCATTTTTCATTGCAAACACCAGAAATTGAGAGCAAAACTATTTACCACCCTTTTGAAAGAATAATTCAAATATTTTTAAGAGCTCAAAACGTTAAACGGTAAATTTGTATTGTGAACACAAAACAATTTTCACAACATAACAAAGAGCGAAAGAACTGTAACGAATTAACAGTTAACAAACGAAGATGATGCTCTCAAGCTGATGTATTCGCTGTGAAGGATAATAACTAATAGAGATGTTGTACTAAATATCCATAAACAAGTTCTAATGCAGGATTAAACTGCGCGCATTTATTGTCATACCTATCCATAATCTAGCACGTGACTCTTACCACTCACTCACTATGTCATTATTAATGTAATCGTACCTAAATGCATGAATATTTAGTTCGATAAAGGACTCTCTTAGTACCTACTTCACACATACAAGAACAAGGATTTCGTCATCGAAATTAAATACCAAACACAAACAAACAATCAATAAAATCAAAATGTCACATGCTTAGTTTTTCATTCTAACACACGTACACATATATAGAGATTCAATTTGTACAGGATTATTTACAGGATAATTTTTCATTTCGAGTATTTGGTTTAGTAGCTTGATTTTATTTGTTTATCACGAGTGTGTGTGTGTATGTTTGTGTGCGAGTATCCTAAATCTGTATCAATTTAATTCACTATAATCTCTCATATTCGTTATGCTTGATTTTCTTTACTGTTTCTTTAATTATAATAAAGTCCTTTTTGAAAAGCATCTCACCCATAAATGATGTTTTATTTGGGAAAGTATTTTAATCATTTGGTCATCCATCTATTGATTCATTATGTGATAGAGAATTTTAGCATAAAATCAATTTTCACTTTTGCATTAATTTTAATATTTTTGCTCATAATGAAAATCGCCAAAAATTGTTATTGTCTTCTTTGCTAAATGAAAATATCCTGTCAATTTAAACAATTAGTAGTCGGAGTAGCGTTGTGTCATTGATTATGACAATTAGCATGACGCGTGTCCAGCTTTTGTGTGATTGGAAAATACTAAAGAGAAAAAATCTGACCGGTACTTAAGTGATACTTGTGAAAATAAATAAAAAAATATTCCAAAAATATTCAAAGAATTATTGACATTTGTAACTGACCACTCATGTATGCAAATGTAATTCATTGAAATTAGGGAGTTTTTATTTAAATGTCACTAAAAAACGTTGGGTTTTTTTGCAGGGTTCAAAAAGTTCGTATTTATTTTTTAACAATGAAGGTAATTGAGATGAAGGAATAATCATCCATTTAGTTTAATAATTCTAATAGAACTCAGATGCTGATGATTAATTTTATGTGGGAATTTATTATTTAAGGAGATTTGATACGCATTGAATTATCGTCGCTATGAAAAGGGAACGATGGAATAGAATTTAAATAATGAAAGCATTTTTGATTCGTTTATGTTTCAGTGTTAGTAAAGTTCTAGTTAACATCAACTTCTGCTATTAATTCAGCCTTTAAAATTGCTTAAACTCCAGCCTTAAATTCAGTTCTGATTCCGTTCTCGTTCAGATCTAGTTCAGTTCTAGATCAGCTCTAGTTAAGTTCTTGTTCAGTTCTAGTTCAGTTCTAGTTCTAGTACAGTTCTAGTTCAGTTCTAGTTCAGTTCTAGTTTTAATTCAGTTCTAGCTCAGTACTAAAGCAGTTCAGGAAGGCATGAATCATAAAATCCCCTTAATTTTTCAAAGGAATTTTGTCTCTTTAAGTTAAAGGTCCTTTTTGAATAACCTCTTTTAACTAATCACGCATTAACCAGCCATCTGTTTGTAACTTGTTAACATCTTCGCTTAGGCAAAAGTCCATTATTATTGTCTTTTAACGAAATGAATTTATTTCAAGTATGTAATTAAGCCTCATCTTTATTGATTTTACCCAGATATGTATTTGTGTTTATATGGTTGAGTGGTATAATTATCAACTTCCGTGTTTAGCCAATAACACTACTGACCTCAATTCGTAAAAGAAATCCAAATACGCCCCAAAACTCCTATGAAATTCATTACTCTTTTCACCACAATAACTTCATTCCAAACTACAAAGGAAAAATTAGAATTCAAATAACAAAAACAAAAAATAAATAAAATAAACAATTTGAAATTCCATATGGCAAAAAAGTAAAAGTGAAACGCAATATATCGTTTGTATATGAATGGAAACCTAGAAACATATAGACAGACGGATGGACAGACAACAATTAGTGGAAATCAAATATCAAAGTGGAAACATGTAAATCGCATTTCTTTGTTTTCATAAAATACAAAAATATTTGCCACAAATTAAAGTATGGTTGTTGTAACTAAATGTTCCTGGAATGAGGATAAAAATAACTAAACTAAAATAAACTAAAAATAATACTTATACTTATATTAGAATAACGGTTTAACTTTACTTAATAAAGAAATTCTTTGAATGAGGGGATTTTACCATAATTAAATTCCTGATTACCTCATAGACATTCAAACAGACGTTTATTTTCGCAAAATTAAAGGCATAAAAGACTTTAATATTTTCTCAGATTTTCTAAAATACAAAAATAAAAATTCAAGTTTCCATAAAAAAAAACATAAATAAGAATGTAAATATTTTCGAAAAACAATTTATAAAAAGAATCAAAATAAAACTTAATCATTTGTAATTTTTAACTATAAAAATTTTCAGAAATGAAACCCTTTTTTTCTGAAACGATTTAAAGAAATCTTCAACATTTTCAAAATAAACATTTTCCACTTAAATGATTTCTGACAATATAGAATTTCGAAAATTCTCTTCAAAAATAATAAAAACACTTAAAAATTAAAAATTAAAATTTAAAAAAAGCGCACATTCAAACATACGATTTTACAATTGTATCAATAAAAATCAATGAAATTTGTAATTTATAGCTGATTTGCCAAATCAGTGATAATAAAAAAATAAGGAAAATAACAAATAAAAGACATGAGTACTTAATGGTGGCACCAAATTACTTAAATCGATGTTCCGAAAGGGTTACTGTGAAAAATGTTCTGTTAACAAAATGTAACTCACACGCAGCATTAAAAAAAAGTCATAAAAAACAATTTTGTATGCCACTACAAAGCAGAGCAAGACCAAAATTTGACATAAGTGATGTTATTGCAACAACAATAATAACAACAATAATAATGTGAGTTAGTACTTTATGTACTCAAACAGGCAAACGTGCCCATAGAATCCCAAACATATACACATATCCTTTTCAATATGTTGGGTAACCCTTATCCTTTGATTATCAAAGGACTTTAATAGAGAACAAAAAAAGGTAAAAACAATTTACAGTTAAAAGCCTTTTAAACTTTTTTTCACAATATTGCTGAACAAAAAAGTGGGAAAGATTCGATTCAATAAATATTAAAATAAAAATTCCTATTGAAGCTTTTTTAAAAATACTAACGTTAATGGGTGAAACTGAAATTTTGAACGAAAACTTAACTGAAACTGACTTAGAAGTGAACTAGAATTGAACTAGAATTGAACTAGAACTGAAGTAGAACTGAAATAAAACTGAATTAGAACTGATTTAAAACGAAAAAAGAACTGAATTAGAACTGAACTAAACCAGATCGACCGGACTGAATGGTATGGTTCCACTTTATCTAAAGTATTTATGAAAATGTAACCCTTTTACTTTCACATTGCATTTAGGAATAATTTTTAAAACTAATTTAGTTCTGCTTTTGAATTGTAATAATTTAAACATTTTCTCATATTGAAAACATACATGGTAACACATGTCAGCAAACGAATTAATCGAAGAGAAATGATTTATTTACGCTTTTGGTGGCTGATTCCACAACTTGACGCTTGAATGCCTTGTTAGCACCCAATTCACACACACACAGACACATCGAGTATGCAAAGGGTTAACTAAACTCATATAAAAACGCACACATCCACATGAATGAAAGGAAATTAAAGGAACCCTTCACATTCACATACACATTAATTTATGGTTATTTAGTTGAAATAAAATTTATATAAATTCTTTTTTTTTAATTCAAAAGTAAACGATTACAAAGGCAATAATAACAATAACAACAATAATAATAAAAAAAAACTCAAAAGTCGGTAAGAAGCACTTAAAAGGGCTTTTATTGGTTTCTTAAATTGATTTAAATCATAAGATTTGTTTTCTTTTAATTTCGAAAATGATTTCTGTTTCTTTTCTTTAAGATTTTGTTTTTTCTTAGGTTTTGAACAAAAACTACCCCTTTTTTGGGATTTGGCAAATTTTTAAGGATCTGGGAAGGTTTTTCTTTTTTTTTTTTTTTTTTTTTTTTAATTTTGTTTATTCGATTTCATTGCATTTTATTGCATTTTTATTGCTGCAAATTCCCTTTTGGATTTTTATGGCAAAAAACGATATAATTTTTTTGTTTAAATCTTTTATATTTTTTCTGTTCATTTTATATTTTGACTTTATTTTGATTTGTTTTGAAATGTCAATGATTGATTTCAATTGTTTTCAAACATGCAAAAAAGATTTTTTTTGTAGCAACTGGATTTAGTGAAAATGAGAAAAAATTGGAATTTTGATTTTATGAGTTTCACTTTTTATAGTTTTGTTATTTTTTATGATCCAGGTTAATATCGACTTTTTTCGTTTTTGCAAAAATATCCTTTTTTATATAATTCAGCATTAAATGGCAGCTGCAATTTCTAGTTAAAAAATGCTTTAAATCTTTTTCTATAAAAAAAGTAAATTTTTTATAGTTCCTTTCATTTAAAGTGAATTCTTGTTTCTTGGCACATAATACTTTTTTTCGTTCACATTTTTTATTTATTTATTTATATTTGCATTCGTTTATTTGTTCAATACCCCTGGTAATCATCAATCTCTGTCGTTATTTTGTTGTCTACCAAAAAATACTGGCAAAAAAGAAAGAAATAAAACCTGAGACGGAAATTTTCAAAACAAAAAAATTGCATGCATTTAAATTAGACATTTAGAGTCAGTGTTGTACCACCCACTCAACCGCCAAAATATCTGGTAGTTACAATTTGCTGTCAAATTCTAACTAAACTCACGCTATTCTTTGGAAATTCATGGGGTACAACAACAACAATACAACGACATCATGCATAAATTGGTTTATCGCCTTTTCTCTTTTCATTTTCGGTTAAACTAATATTTTTCATTAATTCATCCTGATAGTATTTGCTACCGGGTTTGATAAAACTGGGGAAGAAGAATTTGGAAAATAAAAAATATTTTTTTTAATTTTTAGTAAAAAATTGAAATTTTAGAAAATTTTAATTTTTTAGTGAAAAATTATTAAATTTTTTGGTAAAATATTTATTTTTAGTGAAAAATTTATTTTTAGTTAAAAATTGAATTTTTAGTAAAAAATTTAATTTTAGTAAAAAATTGAATTTTTAGTAAAAAAAATTGATTTTTTTTATTGAAAATTTGAATTTTTAGTAAAAAAATAAATTTTTAATAATTTTTTTTTAATTAAATTAAATTTTTTAGTGAAAAATTGAATTAAAAAATTAAATTTTTAGTAAAAAAAATTAATTTTTTAGAAAAAATTAAATTTTTAGTAACAAAATTGAATATTTTAGTGAAAATTTAAATTTTTAGTAAAAAAATTAATTTTTTTAAATTTTTAGTGAAAAATTGAACTTTTTAGTGAAAATTTAAATTTTTAGTAAAAAATTAAATTTTTAGTAGAAAATTAAATTTTTAGTGAAAAATTCAATTTTTTAAATTTATTTTTTTTAATATTTAGTGAAAAATTTAATTTTTTTAGTGAAAAATTAAATTTTTAGTGAAAAATTGAATTTTTTAGTGAAAATTTGAATTTTTAGTAAAAAATTAAATTTTTAGCGAAAAATTTAATTTTTAGCGAAAAATTTAATTTTTAAATTAAATTTTTTAGTGAAAAATTTAAATTTTTAGTAAAAAATTAAACTTTTAATAAAAATTGAATTTTTTAAATTTTTAGTGAAAAATTTAATTTTTAGTGAAAAATTGAACTTTTTAGTAAAAAATTAAATTTTTAGTGAAAAATTAAATTTTTAGTGAAAAATTAAATTTTTAGTGAAAAATTTAATTTAAAAATGAAATTTTTGAGTGAAAAATTGAATTTTTAGTAAAAAATTTAATCACTTAATACTAAAGACTACAAAATTTCGAAAATATCTCTGATGTCTGTATATATCTTATTTTTAACCGATGTTGCTGATTAAAAATAATAGAATGTTTGCGTGCGGATGGACAAACAGTCCCATAGATGGATGAACATGGTTAATTTTCCACAATATACAGGAGCTCGTTTAATTTAGCACATCAATTTTTGCTAATGCTTATTCTATTTGACCAATATATTTTACAATACCAACTTATATTGTGAGATTTAGGCCAAGTTGTGTGGAACCTATGAGAAATTATCCATCGATTTATGTAAAATTTCGATAGCATCGCTTTATATTTATGACTTTTATAATCTTTTAACCTCATTTCTGGAAGACATTTGTATGAGAGGTATTTGAAATATTGGACAGAACATGGTAAATTTTAATAGGCCGTGAGCGAAAACAATAAAAGGGACCCAATTTAGTCAAGATATCTCAAAACCTGCTGGCTGCCCATAAAAATGTTGTGTTTAGTGTTCACAACATTTTTATGGGCAACCAGCCGGAAGGACTGACGGATATCGTTAAATCGACTCAGAGAGTGATTGTGTGTCTGTATATTGCAGTAATTAACACAAACTCATAGTTCCCCAACCACGTACGGTGGTGTAGAGTAAAATAAACATTTTTTGAAAAACAAAAATTAAGAAAATGACTTAAATTAACATTTCGTTAGGAAGTATAAATTGATGATTAGAGATAACAAAATTTAATTTAATTTAATTAAAATTGATAAAAAATCATTAATCTATTTTATTATTTACTTTTTGTTTGTGAAATCCTTTTCTCCTCTTAACCCGATGACATATGATGTGACTTCATGTCCCAATCAAGAGGGTTACAATTCTTTTTATTTCGTAACCATAATTAACGGTTTTGTAAAATTAGAAAAAATATTTTAATTAAATTACAATCAAAGATCATTTTAAGAAAAACGCAAAAAGCCGAAACTGACACCTCAAAACAATCATTAATAAGACTTAAAAGAAATCACAGAAATAAGACAATTAAACAAACACTAACATTGTGAAAATTCCCAGGATATTTAAATTATACAAATGTAAAAATAAAAAAAATAAAAAAAAACAAATATTTATATCGAAATGTTTTAAACAAATAAATGAAGAATGAAGAACAAAAGGGTTAATGACACAAAAAGACAAAAAAAAAAAACGCATAAAAAATCAAATCAAAAATAAAAATAAACAAATTAACATCACTGATTAATGATGTTTAAGGACAAAACTGAAACAAACTTGTTTGGGAGTTTGGAAAAAAATAAAATAAACAGGATATTAAAGGATTTGGCAAAAGGTATGCAAATTTTTTAACAACTCTGAGAAACAAAATAAAAAACAAAAACAAATAAAAATCCTTTTTTGGTAGAACTAAATAGAGAAAAAAGAATAACTTTACATAAAATCATTAATTAAAATGATTAAAGGACGAATAACAACAACAACAAAGTAATCAATATGCAAAATTTCCAACCAAAAAAAGTGTTTATTTTATTCCACATGACGAAAAAAATTACAGAATTTAACAAACAAAATATTGAAATTGTCTTTCGGGAGAGATGAAAAAAGAACTAAAACATAAAATTATGCAAATTTGTGATGAAGTTTTGTAATGTTGTTGTTGTTGTTCTTGTCAAAAAGGCAATTTACCATAACCAAACTGCGTACATCATCATACACATATCATACATTTATAATTTCCAATTATAAATTCATTGAAATGACATTTAAGTTTCTCTTTGCATGTGTCTGTGTGTGTGTGTGTGTGTGTTTTCACCTTGATTGTGTGACAGAAAAGAAGAAAAATAATAATACAAAAAAAAATGAAAATAAATGACACCAAAAAGATGTCAAACAAACAACCAACCAAACCCCATTCATCCGTCATCACAAGAATACATCACAGTAAACAATCCAACCAACAACACCATCACTTACTTCCTTCTACATTCTTTCACCCAGGTTGCATGCAACATTATCATTCTGAGTAGACAAAGTTAATGATTTTTTTCTTTTGTTCAGATACAAAAATCAGGAAAAATGATGCTGTGACATATTTATGCTATGAAAATTAATGAGCTGCTTCTTCACTTTAAAACAACAACAAAATTTAAACGTTTCTTTTTGTTTTATTTCAGATTTTGCCACTTTTATTTAATTTCCAACGAGAAAAAAAGTTTACTGAGAGAAAAAAATCCTCCCCAATTGTTTCTTCCTTTAAATTTTTATTTATTTATTTTTTCAGATTTTTAATTCTCATGATTTTAATATGCAAATTTTATTTAAGTCCATTTTTTTCTATTTTGATTTCGAAAAAAATCTAATCATATTAAAATCTACCGCAACGTTTTTGGGTTAAACCTACGGAAAAGTTACTTCCACTCAATTAATTTTAATAAATACAAAGAAAGAAATTAACAAATAATTTGGTTTCATTTAATTGGATTGAAACTTAAATAACAAAAAGATTTTAACCCGAGTTCAGGGTATAATTACACTCACAAACAAGCGTGTTCTTATAAACGCAGTATTGCGCTTACATAACGGTTTTTTTGAAAATAATCCTGTAATTTTGTTTTAAAATTTCACAGGAACATTCATGAGGTGTTTTCCTATTTATCTGAAAAATACAAATTCTTAGTGAAACCAGGGAGCAAAAAATTTACCTTCAAAGTTGATGTACTCGAGGCGATCAACATTGAATTAAAAAGATCGACAAAATAACTGTCATGATAATTCTTTACAAAAATTCTCTTATTATATTTGGGAAATCTTCTAAATATATGTGGAGATGTACAAGCAGAAGTAATTAGAGTCCTTCCATTCGTCTGGACCGCCGATTGGGCTGCAATCCATGCGATGTTGTGGTCACTCTCCTGGCTGCAATTGGAGTGTTTATGTCTTTTTGAGCTAAATTGTAAGCCTTTTGAAATTTGTGATGTTCGATTGAGTATTACTGGTAGCGTCTGACCTAATGCTTACGAAATTCTTGAATACAAAATTTAAACATATTTAAACTAAACATACGGGAGCATTTTTTAAAGGCCTCATCAAAGGCTGTTAGAGAGTAAAAAATTGGTTAAGAAATATTTAACAGACAATTAAAAAAATATATCTATGAGACTTTTATCCGCTGCGCTTTGCTGCGCAAACATTCTCCTCAGTCAAAGTTCCCGAAAGAAATTTCACAAATCACAACATGTATTAGCAAAATTTATGCAATGGTCATTTTGCCAAATGTCCCTGGTTCTTAAATTTTATTTAATATCCGCATTGCATGGGAGCTACATCTTGCCTCTATCCTAACCGTCCTATATTTTGTACAGCTAAACTGTTTGGAACAAAATTTTGAACTTTCAATGTTATAGTTGTTTAGATATTCGATAATCAAGAGTTCTTTTGTATGGAAGGTAGCCCTCACCCAGGTCAATTCTACGTTTTGTTCACTAAAATAGTTCCTTGATTGGGACCAAATTTGGATAGTTCTTTATCTTTATTTGCTACATTTTGGCCAGTAAAAAAGATCTTTGAAAAAGTAATTGGAACGAATTTTAATAATTCCGCTTTTACAGTTGTTTAGATATTCTATAATTAATTTTTTATTTGTATGGGAGTACCTTACCTTTGATCCTACCCATCCTGTATTTTTATCAGTTAAACAAATTCTTGAGAAAGTGTTTGGGGTCGAATTTAAGAACCTTCGCTGTTATAGTTCCTTAGATATTCTATAATCAACATCTTTTTGTATTGGGGACATTTTTCCTTATGATCCAAACTGCCCTTCATTTTGTCCAGTAAAACAATTACTTGTAAACTCTCCATGTATTGTTTTTTTGACATTCTATTATCAACATTCTCTTTGTATGATGGTTAGCTCTCTCCCTGATCATATTCGTCCCTCATTCTGTGTAGTAAAGCGGTTGGGACCAAATTTGAAAATTCTCGCTGTTATAGTTCTTAAGAATAAGATGATAAAAATTTGCTTTGTATGAGGGATACCTTTCCCCTGATTATATCCGCTCCACATTTGATCTTGAAAGATTTATTGGGTCCAAATTAAAAAAATTTTCGATAAAGTGGTTCTTTAGATATTCGATAATCAACATTTTTTTATATGGGGGTTATCTCTACCCCTGATCCTACCGAAATTTTTTATAACCTTTGTTATTTTCGGGTATAAGGGGATCATTCTGTGAAAGCAAAATCGAACCAGTCCCAAGCAAAAAAAAAAAAAAAAAAACAAACAAAAAAACAAACACAGATTCTTTTTTATATATATAGATACCATTTTTGTAGCCATGTAAATCAATCCGTAGACTCCCAAAGCATAATACCACATTCCTGTTATTATCATATTAAATTGCATACAATTTAATTTAGTTAATCAATTCTGAATTATTTGAATCGATATCTTGTGATCAGAGTTAGAGTTTAAATAAAATAAAAATTATAATTACTAACGGTACTTGACGCTCACGAACTGGTTCATTTTAGGAAGTCAATAAATACCTTTTTTAAAACACAAATTAAACTTTGGGACTGATAAATTATGATATTTTCTTTCTGAATTTTACTTTATTGTCCAACTTGTTTTCAATGTTTTGACATAAATCTTATGACATTTTTTATCTTTTATTATTAAAAAAACATATAACATTTAATTCCTAATAATTTTTAAAAAAATTATCTTTAGAAGCCAATAAAGAGAATAAATGTCTTTTTATCTAGATTAACATAAATAATTCTATGAAGTAAATAATAACAACCAATAATGCTAAATATTTCCGAAATGACATCACAATCACAATATAAAATAAATTGTTGGTAATTTATTAAAAAAAATTATAATAATAAATAAGAAAAATAATATATAAAGAAAATTATACATCGTTTTTTATGATATTAAGGAATAATAAAAAAACACGTTAAATAAGGGTAATTTAGGAAGAACGTAACGAAGTGTTAGAGCGCTACAAAAAGGGAAAGAAAGTAAATATGAAGAATAAAGTGAAAGGAAAAAAAACAAATAAAAATGTTATTATAGTCGGTCAAGCCCTACGCCACACTGTTGCTAGCATATGATTGATCCTCGTATAATTTGCTATAATAATTTATGATTAAGTAGGAGTTACATTTATGTGAAAATTATGCGAGATCATGAATTAAATCCCGAATATTCTTAAAATTTTTAAAATGATCCCTTTTGGACTTGTAATAACTATGGAATCGTCAGATAAACATAAAAAACTAAATCAGTTCAGATAGCTTGGATTTATTTACTTACTACAACCAGTAGGGTGTTCACAACAATTACATGGTCAGCCAGACAGACAAACGGATGGACGGACATCGTAAAATCGACAAAGATAGTTTTGATCTGACTTATTTTTTCTATATGTTTCAAACATCAGCTCAAACACAAAATACTTCAACCAACTACGATGGTGTAGGGTATAACTAAAATACATTTTTTAATAAAATACAAAGTGTTGTGAACACTTTCCTCAATCATTATAAAATGTTGCAAACCTTTTGTGAGTTTAAAGATAATTTCTTTTTTCAAATAGCGATTCGTATTTTCAAAATTCACTGATAAAAATAATAAAAAACTATGCCCCAGAGTACTGAGAAAACAAAAAAAGAAAAAAACGTACCCCTCAAAATATACCCTCACACAAACAAATGTTGCAATATGAATGAGCAACACATTAACGCAATATTTCATATAAAAAAGAAAAAATAAACTTTATCACCGATAAGAAGGAAAACATTTCTTTTGTTTGTATCTATAAGTGGTTTTTCAGTTTTCCCAGAAATTTTCTCCCGTTGTTCTCAAGATTATGTAAATTTATTTATTTTACTTTTCGTCTTCTTGATTCTTCAGTTATCAAAAGTTATAGTTTTTTTTTTGTAATTCACACCTCATCTGATATTCATGCGAAAATGAAAATAAAAGAGTTTTCAAATTCGTGTTTAAACCCGAATAGTTTTTATTTAAATAAATTGCTTTATTATGCGGGCCACTTAATATTTATAAATAGCACAACCCCTTTTTCGTTTTCTTAACCCCTTGATTTGAAGTTAATAGATTTAAAAGAATTCATCATCATAATCATCATCATCAATGATCATAATTGATGGTTTATCTTGTTGTAAAACAATCTTGATTTACATGTTGATTTTCTACGCTTAATGGAAAATTCTCTTTTTGGAATTATTTAAGACCCGCATGTAATTTTGGAAAAGTTTGGATTTTCCTGGTTTCTAGCTTAATTTATAAGTTAATTGACTTTTTTTTCGTTGGTCTATCAAAAAGAGTCAGTTTGTTCGATTCTTAAGGCAGGTGTTGATTTTTCCACCCTCTCCTTCTCTTGGTTAATATCTCCCCCAGTTTACACAAATATCGTTTATTTTATAGATTTTTCAAATGGTCATTATTATTTTATTATCCAAAAACGCTACTAAAACTCTTTGTTTATTTTTAAAGGATCTATTTAGTTATTTTTAAAAATTTACGATCTTTAACGAATCGGTTTAGTAAAGCTTCATAACACAGTGGGGCAGAAGCAGAACTAATGGAATGTGCATACAATTTTATATTGCTTTACCATACATCAGGTTTGACAAATTTTATTAAAATAATCAAGTTTTGTGGGTCATAGTTTTCGAATTATTAGTATTTAGGATCTCATCTACCCAAATTATATAACAACTTGGTACAATTTTGATATATTTTCCAAAATATATCAAAACCACTTAAGATTGCTAAAGTCGGCTATTCCACATATTTAGTATACTCCTCCACATAATTGTGGGAAGATATTAAAAAATTCCACTTGTAAGAGAATACTATTCCCCCCATGCCCTATCCCAAAATTCCATACTCTATTATATTCGGACTGTAACAGTTATAGAATTTTGCGAAATTAACACTTCGTTTGTTACAAATTTACGTTCTGATTTTTTCGGATCCAGTATTTATTTGCAAACATTTTTAATTATTATTTGAGGGAACTTTTTTCGACTCACAAGAGACTCCTCAGACAAATGTTCAGAAATTAAATCATATTTTTGGTTTAATTTGTTTATGACCTAAAAATTTTTAAATAGGTTCCTTGACCTGTCAAAAAGTCTTAAATACAAACAAGGAATCTGATCAGACTCTTCGAAAAAAATTCTATTATATATACAATTAAACTTTGAAGGAACAAATATAAATTCGCTATCGCGTTTCCCCCGACCTATTTCAATTGAGGTCTCTGTGTTGCTACACTATCAAAAGAGAATCTGTCCATATTCTCACTTATTCGACCAGCACGAATTTATTGAGGACATTTCATAAAACTTCTCTGAGCGATTTTTCCATATCATTAATAAACACTGAATCTATATAAAATCAAAAAAAAATATTTAAACCTTTCCGAAAATGTACATTGTGATTTCATAAATCTTACGCGTTTCCAGACTTATAATTAAGGACTTCATATAGCCAAATAGTCTAAATAGTATTTAGACCTTTCCAAATTTCGAAAAATTTTGTTAAATTTTTGAAGGAATCATTTAATTGATTCTTACCCACTGTGCACTTCAAATACTTACATTCTCTCAAATCAAAAAATTGTCACAAAAACTCTCATAAGTTTTTATTACAAACTGTCCAAGTGACAGTGATAAAATAAAAATCTCTTTTAAATGATAAAAATCCCCGCTTAAATGGACACATAAAGGATAAAGATGATAATGAGGTCATTAAATTAAGGGTTGTCCTTTTTAAATAACACATATAGTACAACAACCATACACAGATAAAAAGAAAGAAAGGAAATCTAATCAACAAACATAACTTCCGTTTATGAACAATTTTTATTTTTCAAAACTAACACAGTGATAAAAATTGTCTGATTATGATTTTGTTGTTAATTTACGATAATGTTTCACAGAAAGAAATCCTTTGTCCAAACAAGGATATCATACATGTATAAAGGTAACACATATGTATGTTATTGTATCTATTTGGATTTAAACTATTTTTAAAATTTTTCAATTTGGGGTGTAAATTTGTTGCGCTTAAATAATTTTTTCTTTTCCTCTTTTTTTTTTTTTGATCTGTAGTTCATGCCGCTTCAACCACATGGGTCATGTTTATTTTTGTTTAAATTTAAGTGTATGTCTGTATGTGTGCATTCAAGTGTTTGAGTGCTTGACAAAAATCTCTACGTTATTGCCTTTTTTGATTTAGTTTCGGCTTTGGCCTTTTGTTGTTGACTTTTATAGAAAAGAAGCCCTAAATAAATATGTCACAATTGAAAATTCGACTAATCGAATTTAATATCAATAATATTGCGTAACATAATGATCGTCTATTTTAAAAGTTTTAACACTTTAAAAATGACATTATTGTCATTAAACGTTTTGGAAAATAATTAACGCTCAATTAAATTTTGAAAAATCAATTGAATTCAATGAAATGATTTTTTTCAAAAAAGATTTTATTATAATAAACGTTTTATAAAGCAATTTCAATACGTTCTACTTTATTTTCTCCTAAATCTCCTTAAATAAACTAAATTCTGTGGTTTATATAATTCTACTTTATTTCAGTATAAATATAAAAATTTTAATACTATTTAATGCCAAAGACATTATTTTATATTCTCAGCACCTGTAAGGAAATTAAAATCTACGATTAGTAGATTTTTATGACTTCTTTATATCCAGTTTTCGAAAAAGGGGATCAGTGCATATTTTATGAGGTTTTCTTTGCAGAATTAAATATACGTATTTTCTTCCTTTTCAGGTGATGCAATAAAATTAAATTATATTAAAATCTTTAAGTTAGAAAATACTAAAGGTGTTATTTTTAGAAGAATATTTTTTTTAATTAAATGCTTAAAAAAGTCACGTTACTGCTTAACTTAAGTAATACGAAATTGTTAAAAAAAAACTTTAAATTAAATAGAAAAACTATTAGAAAAAATTACAGTGACTCAGATTTATTTCTGAGAAAAATTTTGTGGTACACTTTTTAAGAGCTTAAATCTCTTAACAAGAATTTCTCGTGTCACTTTAGAGAAATTTTTAACTATAAAAATATTTTCTATAGACGTTTCTCAGTAACTTACTTTTTTCTATAAAAATCTTGTACAAAAAGCCATAGTTTTTCTAAAGAGAAACATATATTGTTTACAAAGGACTTAACGTGTGTAGATGTTATTTGTAGAAAACTGAACGTGAGTTGAGATTTTCAATAGAAGAATTCTATTGAGAGAAGAGTTTAGATTAAATTAACTTAAGTAAAAATAAGAAAACTTAACGTAAGAGCCGCTCTTCCATAGTTTTCCATAGAAATTTAATGTTGTTGTTTATGTATAGACAATTTAACGATAGTGAAATTTTTCTAAATAAAACTTAACGTGAGTGAAGTTTTTCTAAATTAAACTTAACGTGAGTGAAGTTTTTCTATAGAAAACTTAACGTGAGTGAAGTTTTTCTATAGAAAACTTAACGTGAGTGAAGTTTTTCTATAGAAAACTTAACGTGAGTGAAGTTTTTCTTTAGAAAACTTAACGTGAGTGAAGTTTTTCTTTAGAAAACTTAACGTGAGTGAAGTTTTTCTTTAGAAAACTTAACGTGAGTGAAGTTTTTCTATAGAAAACTTAACGTGAGTGAAGTTTTTCTATAGAAAACTTAACGTGAGTGAAGTTTTTCTATAGAAAACTTAACGTGAGTGAAGTTTTTCTATAGAAAACTTAACGTGAGTGAAGTTTTTCTATAGAAAACTTAACGTGAGTGAAGTTTTTCTATAGAAAACTTAACGTGAGTGAAGTTTTTCTATAGAAAACTTAACGTGAGTGAAGTTTTTCTATAGAAAACTTAACGTGAGTGAAGTTTTTCTATAGAAAACTTAACGTGAGTGAAGTTTTTCTATAGAAAACTTAACGTGAGTGAAGTTTTTCTATAGAAAACTTAACGTGAGTGAAGTTTTTCTATAGAAAACTTAACGTGAGTGAAGTTTTTCTATAGAAAACTTAACGTGAGTGAGAAAATTTGACGTGAGTATTGGTTTTCTATTGAAAGCTTAACGTGAGTGTTGTTTCTCTAAAGACAATTTAACGTGGTTGTTACTTTTTGAAAAAATCTCTTAACTTGAGAGAAGTTTTCCTTAAAAAAATTAACGTTTTGATGTACTAAATAAATTTTAATGTGACTGAGAATTTTTCTCCGAAATGACATTAATGTGACAAATGAAATTTATCTTTAAAATTTTGTGCTTTCTTAAATAAAGTTATTAATTTTAACTTATTTTAATTCTTTTACTTTTCCATTAATTTGTTATCAATCTAAAACATTTTTCAAAAACTTATTTTCTTAATTAAAACAATTTCCATTTCACTAAATCTTTCTGTTTACTTTAAAAACTTAATTAATTTTATGAATAATTAAAAAAATTGTTCACCAAGGAAAATTTATCTTGAGTTAAACAGTCATTTATCTTGATAATGAAAGAATAATTTTCAATTGTTTTGAAGATGGAAATAAACCCAAAAATCTCAATCTCAAAAATCACGTGTCAATTTTCTTACCCGAAAAGGGAACACTTGACATTTTTCTTGAATTTTAAGAAAAGATGTCTTATTAGGAGCACAATATGATGTCACATAAATGAAATGCGAAGAGAAGAACATTAGATAATTAAGTGTCAAACTTTGGAACGAGAATGGAATCAAGAAGGGTTTTTAAGATTTTCTTATCTTTCTTTTCCCCTTTTTTTTGGAAAACTCAAAAAAAAAGAAAACTAAAAATTTAAATTCAAATCTTTGACTTAAGACACGTGTTAAGAAGGAGAATCTAAAAATATGGAATATGGAATATTTTCTGTTACATAATGATTTGTATGACATTTTTATTATTTGTTGAAGTTGGGGTTACAGCATATTAAATTGTTGGCTTTTAGGCATGACGTGACACTTTATTTTCCCTACACATTAATATGTTTCATAGTTTAGTTGGTGGGTGTCAATGTCATGTGTTAAAAGACCCCTAAACTAATAGTTCAAGTGATAGCTTCTGTTCTCCACCGGACTATAAAGAATCTGGAGCAATGATATGCTTGTCACATGTTTTTCAAGAAGCGTGTTGGGGAAAATATGGTGTTAATTATAAAATTTTTAATTATTAGATCTTTATTTTAAAATATTGCTGAAAATTAATTGTTTATTGTATTTTTAAAGACAGTTTTTCTTAAGAATAAAATTAATTAACAACAAATTTAATGGTTTTCCAAGGAAATAAAAAATTTTTAATGGTTTTTCCAATTTTTGAGGCAACAAGTTTTTCATAAAACTATAAAATAAAATATTGAGAAATTTTAAAGATTTATGAAATTTTTATAAAATAACTTGCTTTTACCCGGTGCTCTTTGCTGCACAAAAATTCTCCTCAGTATTAGATCTCGAAAGAAACTTCACAAAACACGACGTGTGTTAAAAAAAGTGATCGTGACCAAATTTGTTCCCTAATTTTGTTCAGTAAAACAGATCCTTAAGGAAATATATCTTTAAACATTCGTTAATTGCTATTTTCATTATATGGTGGTACGCCTTCCTCTAGTCCTATTCGCCCTACGTTAAGTCCAGAAAGAGTAGTTGAGACCAAATTTGAAAACTCTCGCTGTTAGGGATTTTTAGATATTCGATAATCAATATTCGATAATCGGAATTTTTTATAGCCTATACTTTTTACGGGTATATTGGAGTCAGTCTGTGAGAATTTCATTAAAATTGGCCCAGCCATTTTGGAGAATATACGTTACATACAAATACACACGTAAGTGAGCGTGATTCCTATTTTTTCTTCTTTATTATTTTTATTTTCCTTATATTTAACCACATCTTCTTTTTGGATTTCACTTATTTCATCAAGGATAATTAATAAAATTTGTCATCCTTGTTACAATTTCTATATGATGAGACATGCCACCATCATTTAAATCATTTCTTTTTTTGATTAAAACTAATTTGTTTTTTTTTTTCTCAATTCCTTTTCTTAAAAATCATTCATGTAAAATTAATCCTTTTTGTAGTCATTTTCTTGATTTCTGTTACATCTCTTATCATTTGTAGTTTTATTTTTTCTCTTTTCATCTCAAAACTCTACAAAATGTTTTAATATTTACGAATGAGTTTTAATACCAACAACTGACATAACTAATCACGAAACGTGACGTTATTCGTTACGCCTTCATATTATGATTTTTATTAATGATCTTTTCCAATTTTGGACATTTTATTGTACATACAATTTAAAAAGTAGCAAAATGTCATTAAATGGCGCTTCAATTTGTGGCATAAGGAAAGAAATCAAATTAAAAAGTAATTCACATTAATGTTTCCATAACTGGAGATTAATTAAAGTGAGTGATCACTATGAATCACACATGTAAAGATTTTCTAATTAAAATTTAATGTCGGTAAAGATTTTCTATAGAGAGTTTAACTGAGTGAATAATTCTCATAGAACAATAACAATTTTCTAATGTAAAAATTTTCATATAGAAAACTCATTGTGGGTAAATGTCTAGAACAACAAGAGTTTTTTTCTATAGAAAGCTTAAAGTGAGTTGTTGTTTTTTATAGAAAACTTAACGTGAGTGTTGTTTTTCTATATAAAACTTAACGTGAATGTTGATTTTCTATAGATAACTTAACGTTAGTATTGGTTTTCTATAGGAAATTTAACGTGAGTGTTCGTTTTCTATAGGAAATTTAACGTGAGTGTTGGTTTTCTAAAGGAAATTTAATTTAGTGTTGGTTTTCTATGGAAAACTCAACGTGAGTTGTTGATTTTTTATAGAAAACTTAACGTGAGTGTTGTTTTTCTATATAAAACTTAACGTGAATGTAGATTTTCTATAGATAACTTAACGTGAGTATTGTATTTCTATATAAAACCTAACGTTAATATTAATTTTCTATAGTAAACTTAACGTGAGTATTGGTTTTCTATAGGAAATTTAACGTGAGTGTTTGTTTTCTATAGGAAACTTAACGTGAGTGTTGGTTTTCCTTAAAAAACTTAACGTGAGTATTGCTTTTCTTTACAAAACTTAACTTGAATATTGATAGAAAACTTAACGTGAGTGTTGGTTTTTTATAGATAACTTAACATGAGTGTTGGTTTTCTATAGAAAACTTAACGAGAGTGTTGGTTTTTTATAGATAACTTAACGTGAGTATTGTTTTTCTATATAAAACTTAACGTGAATGTTGATTTTCTATAGATAACTTAACGTGAGTATTGGTTTTCTATAGGAAATTTAACGTGAGTGTTCGTTTTCTATAGGAAATTTAACGTGAGTGTTGGTTTTCTAAAGGAAATTTAATTTAGTGTTGGTTTTCTATGGAAAACTTAACGTGAGTGTTGGTTTTCTATATAAAATGTAAAATATGTGTGTTGGTGTGTGAAGTTTTTCAATAAAAACTTATCGTAAGAGAATTTTTTCTATAGAAAACTTAACGTGAGTGAAGTTTTTCCATTGACACTTATCGTGAGTGAAGTTGTTCTATAAAAAACTTAACGTGGCTGAGGTGTTTCTATAAAAAAAACATAATATGAGGAAATTTTTCTGCAGAAATCTGAAATTGATTGAACTCTTCTTACAGAAAATCTAAAGTAATTGAATATTACAAATAACGAGTTCTAAGTTTTTCACTGAAAATATTTTTAAACTTTATATTTTATTTCAATCCACTAATTACATTTTTATTATTTTTTGGTTCAATATCCTTTCTAAATTTTTCATTCTCAATTTTTGTCTTAAAATGTTTTTTTCGATATAACAAGTCACGCCATGACTCCCCATATGGGAAGCAATTACTTGCACCTACAATTTTTATAACTAATGATATTTTAACAACAATAAAGAACTTTTATCAATTGTCTACCATCAATAAATTAATGCAATATCCTTTTAAACGAAACGAAATTACAAAAAAAAAGAAGACGTGAATGGGAACCAGCGAAATATAAATGTCGAAACAAATCAAACGTGAAAAAATAAATATAAACATTATAATAGTGTAATATGAGCCAAAATAAAATCAATGTCATCCAGTCCGTCATCATCGTCGTCAGCAGCTAAAACATTAAATAGAAATCCATTTTTATTGACCTGAAGGAATACTGGGACCTGTTTCATTTAGTTGGAAAATATATTTAATGTACAAAACAATCTTCAATTCCATCAAATGATTACTTTTTTCTTTCTGTTCCATCTAAATGTCTTCGGTCATTTGACAACTAATGACTTGTTAAGCTCAACAGTTTTATGATTTAAATTTTATGTTAAAAATAAAAAAAAATAAATTTAATGTCTTTATTTTTTGTAAAATAAGAATTTTCAATATTTGTTTAAAAACTTAAAGCACTTCACGACAATCACGTCAATATGATGCAAAGTTTAAGTCACTTAAAAAAATCAATTATTTCTATTCTTTTTTCATATTTTCAATTTTGCGCTAAATTTTCAGTGTCATAACAAATCACTGTCATTGACATTGACCGCTTTGTTCTTTGCCATTCATGTTTTATGTTTCACTACATGGAGTCCTCACTTATGTGGTGAACTAAATATCATTTCTGAATATTTTTAGCGTCATCTGGTCTGTCACAAAATTAACACATTTTTAAAATAAAAAATATTGATTTTTATAATATTTCTTAAGTATTTAATAATTAAGTCTGATTCATGAATTTTTTTATTATTCACCAAAAAAATTCGGTCTAATATTTTCAGAACACAATAATTCTTTACTTAAAATTTCTTCATGGAACAACTCAAGCTAAAATAAATTATTAGCTAACTTTTTATACAAAATATATCTATAGAAAAACTTTACTCACGCTACATTTTCTATAGAAAAACTTTACTCACGCTACATTTTCTATAGAAAAACTTTACTCACGCTACATTTTCTATATAAAAACTTTACTCACGCTACATTTTCTATAGAAAAACTTCACTCACGCTACATTTTCTATAGAAAAACTTCACTCACGCTACATTTTCTATAGAAAAACTTTACTCACGCTGCATTTTCTATAGAAAAACTTTACTCACGCTGCATTTTCTATAGAAAAACTTTACTCACGCAACTTTTTCTATAGAAAAACTTTACTCACGCAACTTTTTCTATAGAAAAACTTTACTCACGCAACTTTTTCTATAGAAAAACTTTACTCACGCAACTTTTTCTATAGAAAAACTTTACTCACGCAACTTTTTCTATAGAAAAACTTTACTCACGCAACTTTTTCTATAGAAAAACTTTACTCACGCAACTTTTTCTATAGAAAAACTTTACTCACGCAACTTTTTCTATAGAAAAACTTTACTCACGCAACTTTTTCTATAGAAAAACTTTACTCACGCAACTTTTTCTATAGAAAAACTTTACTCACGCAACTTTTTCTATAGAAAAACTTTACTCACGCAACTTTTTCTATAGAAAAACTTTACTCACGCAACTTTTTCTATAGAAAAACTTTACTCACGCAACTTTTTCTATAGAAAAACTTTACTCACGCAACTTTTTCTATAGAAAAACTTTACTCACGCAACTTTTTCTATAGAAAAACTTTACTCACGCAACTTTTTCTATAGAAAAACTTTACTCACGCAACTTTTTCTATAGAAAAACTTTACTCACGCAACTTTTTCTATAGAAAAACTTTACTCACGCAACTTTTTCTATAGAAAAACTTTACTCACGCAACTTTTTCTATAGAAAAACTTTACTCACGCAACTTTTTCTATAGAAAAACTTTACTCACGCAACTTTTTCTATAGAAAAACTTTACTCACGCAACTTTTTCTATAGAAAAACTTTACTCACGCAACTTTTTCTATAGAAAAACTTTACTCACGCAACTTTTTCTATAGAAAAACTTTACTCACGCAACTTTTTCTATAGAAAAACTTTACTCACGCAACTTTTTCTATAGAAAAACTTTACTCACGCAACTTTTTCTATAGAAATAAGAAACTTTTCTATAACAAAATAGTCATGTAAATTTAAAAAAAATATTTTCAGTCTCAACTTTTCTGTAGAAAGTGTCACTCACTTAAATTCATTACAGAAATTGCAAATTTTTTCCCTTAAGTCTAGTAAAAATTCACTTACCTTAATTTTTCTGTAGGAAATCTTCCCATGCCTTAAGTCATCGTTCAATTTTATCTTTCTAAACAAAATTTCTCTCTTATAAAAAATCTTTTTTCATGTTAAATTTTGTATAGAAAATGTTACTTTCAATATTAACTAAACCGGATTTCTCGGCTAACATTTTTATTGATCTGGTAACTATACTTCTATTAAAAGGGAACTAGCAGTGATGCCAAATGTTTTAAAAATATTTTAAATACATTTCCATTTCTTTTATTTCAAAATGTTCTATTTCCTTAAAAAAGTACACACACAAAACCATAACGAAATTTTCTTGAAATTCCCATCATTAATGCCAAATGAAAACCAAGATCATAAATATCGGCAACGTTATACTTAAAGTCCATTAAGCATTTAAATGATTTAAAAATTTAACCCTTTTATGTGCAAAATAGACTCAAACTAAATAAATCTTTTTTGTTTTTTCAAAAAAAAAAAAAATAGAAAAAAATACAAAAAAACATTAAATTAAATGACAATTCAACAGTTTGGTAATTTGAAACATTAGTTACAACCCTTTAACTGACTCACACAATCCTGGAACGACTCAAAAAGAAAAAAAGGAAATGGCATAAATATAAACATCCTCACAAGATGAACGGCAAAGGGGGAACCTAAATACTTCCACAGAGAGATAGACCGGCATTAACACATCTAAACTGGGATAATGAACATAATAATGAAGACAATGACACTAGGACAATTGTGTTGAAAGGACTAAAAGTGTAGAGACCAATAGTAATTTATAAAATACATTTAAAATAACAGGAAGAAGGACCATTTTAGAACATGACCAATACACGACCATTTAAACAACCCTAATGGGACTCATATTTTGAAATTTATGTAAAACGTTATTCACTCATTCATTCATTTATTTCAATATAATTAGTAGATTTAAACATGAAATTTATTTAAATAGAAAACAATTTTCTTAAAAAATGAGACAATTGTTGCTTTTTTATGCAAATTTGTCCGAACCGAAAAAAAATCCCCTTCTCAAAAAAATTCCTTTACTTTAAAAATCTTATGATGCAATTACCCCGTATATGATTGATGCTTGACAAGTTTCCCTTTTTTTACTTTGCAGCATCCTGGAATTATTTTACAAAACAGGATTTTAATATCTTTTCTTGGGATGCGTCAACAAATATTTGAATATTTATGACCAGCGGTCATATGAAGCGGAAATTATTGCATTTTCTTTTATTTTCTTCTTAAAAGCAAAAAATCGTTTAATGTCTTTTCTCTATTTATATACAAAAAAATTAGGTTAAAATAACCGGTTTCCTTTTTTAAATAAAACACAATTTTGAGGTTATAATATTTTTAAAAGAAATCTAAATGTAGTGGAAAAATCCATAAAATTATGTTAAATTTATTCATAATTAAAATTTTATTCCTAAAATTTTATCATATTGAAAATTAGAACGAAACGAGATTTTTTAAGAAAAAAAAAATACACTTGAATAATTTTAACCACTTTTAATAAGTAAAAACGACTATTTCTTTATTCACTTTAAGTTTTTTCATAGAAAACTCATGCAAAGTTTTCTATGGAAAACTAATACTCATGTAATGTTTTCTATAGAAAACTAACACTCACGTAAAGTTTTCTATAGAAAACTAACACTCACGTAAAGTTTTCTATAGAAAACTAACACTCACGTAAAGTTTTCTATAGAAAACTAACACTCACGTAAAGTTTTCTATAGAAAACTAACACTCACGTAAAGTGTTCTATAGAAAACTAACACTCACGTAAAGTTTTCTATAGAAAACTAACACTCACGTAAAGTTTTCTATAGAAAACTAACACTCACGTAAAGTTTTCTATAGAAAACTAACACTCACGTAAAGTTTTCTATAGAAAACTAACACTCACGTAAAGTTTTCTATAGAAAACTAACACTCACGTAAAGTTTTCTATAGAAAACTAACACTCACGTAAAGTTTTCTATAGAAAACTAACACTCACGTAAAGTTTTCTATAGAAAACTAACACTCACGTAAAGTTTTCTATAGAAAACTAACACTCACGTAAAGTTTTCTATAGAAAACTAACACTCATGTAAAGTTTTCCATAGAAAACTAATACTCACGTAAAGTTTTCTATAGAAAACTAACACTCACGTAAAGTTTTCTATAGAAAACTAACACTCACGTAAAGTTTTCTATAGAAAACTAACACTCACGTAAAGTTTTCTATAGAAAACTAACACTCACGTAAAGTTTTCTATAGAAAACTAACACTCACGTAAAGTTTTCTATAGAAAACTAACACTCACGTAAAGTTTTCTATAGAAAACTAACACTCACGTAAAGTTTTCTATAGAAAACTAACACTCACGTAAAGTTTTCTATAGAAAACTAACACTCACGTAAAGTTTTCTATAGAAAACTAACACTCACGTAAAGTTTTCTATAGAAAACTAACACTCACGTGAAGTTTTCTATAGAAAACTAACACACACGTGAAGTTTTCTATAGAAAACTAACACTCACGTAAAGTTTTCTATAGAAAACTTACACTCACGTTTAAGCATATTGTTTCGATTTATCCACATCCATCCATCTGGCCGTCCATGTAAAACTTGTTCGCAAAGGGGATCGCAGTTTTAAAGAGGACGATGCCTATTGAAATTGGTGATTTTATAATCTAAAGAAACGTGCCAAGTTTTATGAGGATCGGCCACTGTTATCCATAGCTTCCATAAAACCTTCACTTTCGAATATCATTTAAAAGTGACTAAATCGTATATATTCGTTGATATTGAATTAATATAAAATTTTATTTGTTTTTAATATTAAAATAATATAAATATAAATAAAAATTGAAATTATACGAGGGTCGTTTTTGGGCAGGTACTACAAATAACCAACAATGTGTAGCAGGGTATTACATATTAAAGATTGACTTGTTTTAATGTTACTCTGTATATATTGCAAACATTTTCACTCACCTTAATTTTGCTTTTAAAGATTCACTTCCAGTTATTGAGAGGGAATATTTCACATTTTTAAAAATTATTTATTTCAGAGTTTTTATTATTATTTATTATTTCTTACAGTTTTTTTTAGCCATCTGGCCACCTTATTATTGTTTTTCCCACGCCTAATACGTCATTCGCTAAAAATAACTTGTCATTAATTTAGTTTTCTTTTGATCGTCCGCACGTTTGACTTCGTTTGTTCAATAAATCATTGATAAATTAATTAATTTATTTTTTAAAAAGTGTTTATTGTTAAAAAAAAAATATTTATTAAGAAAAAGTATAAATAAAATAAGTGAAAAAGTTTTTTAAAGTTAAATCAAGTGCAAAAGCACCATAAAAGTCTAAAAAAGTATGAAAATAAAAAAGTGTTTGGCAAATGCAACAACACATGAAAAAGTTGTTGTTTTATTTCAAAAAGAAGCAAATTATATTGAAGAAAATAAATAGAATCGTGTTTAAATATAGCAAAATGATAATATAATTTATTATTAAAAAGTGAAATGCCGATAATCTAAATTAATTTTAATTATTGTTGTTGATGTTTTTTTTTGTTGCTCCGTTTCTTGATGCAGATAAAAAAGCAACAAAAATCATGTGTTTTGTTATAAGAAATTTATTAGTGTTTGTGTGGAAATGTTTGTACTTTCTTTTCTCATAACGGGTTAGAGTAAATTGTTTTTGTTTTTTGTTTGTTTTTTCAATGAGTGCATATTTTAAGTGAGATTCCATTAGTTGAGTGATGACGTCACAAGTTTATTGAAAATTTCGCAAGTGTATAATCATCGGTTTGACGCGTTCGGTTTATAAATAATCTGCTTATGTTGTTGTTGGTTATAATAATAACATTATTTCAATGAGCGTAAGTAGAAGCAAAAACAAAACAATAAAGAATTTAATGCAAAAACAAAATAGATTAAGAAAGAAATACAATGTAAACAAAACAACTGTTTGAACACAGTGATGTAAATTTTAACGTTTTTAATGTTTATGATTAATTAAAAAAATGGAAAATTAACTTCCGTTAGTGCGAATTATATATTGTCAGGCATTTTCGTACTACCAAAAAATTCGTTTTATTGAACAAAAACAAAATAATACAACATTTTCCAGTAGAGTACAGATTCATTCGCATTAAATATTGCTTCGTTAGTCCATGCTCTAAAATAGTAGACGCTAATTAATTATTACGAATGTCCCAACAATTTCAATCCTGGTGAATAATTTCTTACTAGACTCATTTAATAATCGTATTCCATAACGCTTTTTAAAATTTATTTCCCCACCACAAAACTGGCACAAAATTGATCATTGTAGCAATATTTATGCAGCTCCACAGCATTGCAATTTAATTGTTCTTAATGGATTGTGATTAAAAATTTATTTCGTAAAGTGCATCTTGCATTTCTTTTAAATTCGCCATTTGAAAGTCTATAGCGATTTTTGAAGGAACTCAAGGAATTATTCAGCAGCGGCGTTATATTTTAATTATTATACATGGATTTGAATAATCCATAGTTGGCCCGCCATAATTTTTAACTTATATTGTAACCTCTACCATCACAAGTGGTGAAAAGGGCATATATTCTAGCATCAAATCAAAATCTATGTCCGTCAGTCTGTCTGTTGTTCGCACGCACATATCTACAAAAATTTACAGAGCTCACTGAAATGTGGCATAAGTATCATTATAGTCCTGAAATATTTTCTGTTTTTAACAACAATATCGGTTCAGCATATTAAATGATATAGACCGATAGATATCTGATGCAACCAAAAAGTTGTAGCCAAACATTTAACTATTTTTATGATTCATTAGATGTTCCGTGTTATATTTAAGAAAAACTTGTAGACATTGTATACGTGTGGGAGTGTTTGTACGAAACATAAGGTATTTACATCACACGCATTTGTTGTGGAGCGTATTAAAGATTCATTATAGCCGATTCGTCATAGCATTTGACATCGTTATACTTGCAATATTTTGACAGTTAAAAACACAAAATACTTTAAAAAAAACTTCAACGTCATGTAAATAAAACAAAAATTCTTATAAAATATCAACATTCATAATATCGAATAGAGAAAATGATCTGGCTATTTTTACTATAAAGTAGTGAATGCAAAATTTTTTATTGGAAATTAATAATAAAGAGCGTTCGTACTGCTGGACGAGCACTGTTGTTAATTAAAGATGTTGATAGAATAAAAAATTATATATTTTTAACTTTTCTCTTGTGTATGTATGTGATTAAAACAATTAAAAAAACCTTTAACATTTTAAACAATTTGTTGTAATTCCCCTTATTAATACTTTTTCATAAAATTAAAGTTTTTTCTTCTGACATAAAAATATCAGTTCCATCAACAATATTTTTCTTGGAATCATTTCAAGAATGCAACATTAATTCAATGACAAAAATAAATAAATGTTGAGATTAAAAAGCTAATTAAAATGCATTATATACAACAAGTTCTCTTTTTAAACTCCCCCCCCCCCCTCAAACAAATGCACCGATTAGAAATGTTTGACATCATACACATTAAAGTGCATTAGAAGACACACTCCTGGGGGTATAAATTTAAACTCCATATTTACATTTTCAATGATAAATAAATTCAATTTTTTATAACAAACATTTTGAAATTATTCATAAGAAGAAAAAACACATGGCTTTTTAAAAAAAAATATGTATTAAACAATCAAAAGAAACTACAATTTACATATTTATGAAGAAAAAGTGTTAAATTTATCACAATATTTTATTTGTTGTTTATTTTTGACTCAGCCAGACAGAATCAAGAGGGGGAGTGCTTGTGACTTGCAGAGCTAAAAGGTGGATTTCATATATAGAAATGCATTTTTATTTCAATAAAATTAATATTATTTATTTCAAGACAATGGATCTGTCTTGAAATAATATAAACTTTTTTTCTGTGCACTTATGACTGTGATTGACATACAATAAATACATGTTCAAAAGTTTTTTACACTGTGCCAAAATCAGCACAAATCGACTGTAAAAAGGAGTGTCAAAGTGTTTTTTATTTAAACGTATTTTTTGTTTTTGTTATTCCTTGTTTCAAACAAAGACTAAAAATTGCAAAATAAAAGTAGGAATTTGTCAATTTCAAGGATAAAAGAGATCATTTTAAACAACAGGAATTCGAAAGTGAAAAAAGTAAGCCAAAGTAAAGATCGAATTAAAGGTACCCTAAATATGATATCCGAACTGAATTCGAAACGAAATAACAAACTGAAATATCAATAAAAAAGATATTGAACCAGAAATTAAATTCAGAGTTAAACTGGGGATTAAAAGAGAAAGAGAACTAAAAATTGATTTCCGAAATGAACCAGAAATTGAAAAAAAGAATTTAATTAGGGGTTGAAATAGGAATTTAACAAGGAATTAGACTAAGATCTAAAATAGAACTGTGCTAGAACAGAAATAGAACTGAACTAGAACTGGAACTGAACTAGAACTGAACTAAAACTGAATTAGAACTGAACTATAATTGAACTAGAAATGAACTAGAAATGAACCAGAACTGGTACTGTACTAGAACTAAAGCAGAACTGAACTAGAAATCAACTAGAACTGAAGCAAAACCGATCTTAAATAGAACCGAACTGTAACTGGATATGCACATAGGGGGAATCTAGGGGGAATTACCCATATATTTTATAGTTTAAAAAGTGATATTTATTTAATTTTATAAAGTTTTATAAAAATGTAGCGTACATTTTAGCAAAAAGAGTTCTTTTTTGCCCTGAACCTTAAAAGTCTTTTGACACATGTCATAAAATATGATTATTCTATAAATTACTATTCCATATTCAAGATTATATTAAGTTCTTTGTTCAATTACAGAATTTAGCTTTTAAATCTGTAAAAATAATTTCGTCATTTAATAGGAATTCACAATAAAGAAAATCAAACATTTATATAAAAGTTAACACATGACAAGTGTCAAATAAACCGTTAAGTATTCTAAAATCATTAAAAGATCATTTTAAAGTTTAAGGTCAAGTATTTGATTTGAATCTTGGCAAAATTTAACAAAAAAAAAAAACATCTGAAATACATTTGATTTTATTATGAACACAAATACAAACTTGAAGTTTAAATCATTTAAATTTCAATAATCCTCTTGAAACTTAGAAAAAAGAAAACGCATTAAAATTGACATTGAACTTAAATTCCAATAATAAATATCAAAGAACATAAATTAATAAATTTGAAAGCAATTTAAGCTCTTTTTACAAACAAAAGTCATGAATTTTTCCAAAGAACATCAGTTTTGTGTGGAAAAAAAAGAACAATCTCACGCAAATTATTGCGATTTTTGTTAAAGTCATTTCGGTTGTCTACAAAAAGTAATTGATGACATAATATTTATTTATTTTTTTTTCTTAAATACAAAATCTCTAGAAAAACTTGTTTTTGAAATACTCAAAACTTACAAGGATTAACTTTGGCCTTTGAAAATTTTAGGAAAAAAACAAGTTTTCCTTAAGTTTTTTTGCTAACAAAATGTTTATTAATTGAAACATGAGTTATCGTCTTTTATTTCTCCTAAGATTTATTATTATTTAACACCCTTTTAGTTTTTGGGGTAAAATCGTCTAAAATGGAAACTAGAAAATTGACCAGTTGCTCACTTTTTGTTTCTTAAATAAACAAATTTCTTTAGAAAATTATTGTTGTTTTATTAAAGATGACAAAAGTGATGCTGCTGCTTATTGTTGATCACAGACACTTTTATCTCAAGGTGTTTCATTATTATTTATTTTAGTCATTTTCTTATATGACGCAGATGATATAATAGAGATTTATTAAAAATCATTAATCTTTTCTCTTTGAATAAAATCAAAATTTCTTCGTGAAAAGTGGTCAAGAATTTTCTTAAGAAAATTTTAATTTGATTAATTATCAAATTATTCATACATTTTTTTTGTCAAACATTCTTTTTGTGAAAATTGTTAGAATAGGAAATTTTGGATAAAATATACTTTATAGAAAATTTGAAAATCGGATATTGAAGAACAGAAATAGAACTCAACTAGAACTCTTAAATTAACGGCTTAAAATTCTTAAGCTCTCAATGCCTGTTGAATTGCATGATTTTTTTTGTTATTTTTCCTAATTTCAATCTTCAGTTTAACTTCAAGAGAAATCTAATTTATTATCTTAATTCTTCATCCTTCTACAAAAATAAAAAATATTTCTTTCAAACTTTCTTCCAGGTGTTTTTCATCATAAATTTCATTTTTTTTACCATCGACCGATTGACCTTAATGTTTTGTTTTAGATAATAAATTTTAAAAACTTAAAAATCCTAAAAAACCACCACAAATGTCCACACATTGTAGAGTTAATTTTATTGTTTATTATTATTTTAAAACAAATACCTTCACACACATTCACTAAATCTAAAAAAAGGCACAAAAACAATATCCCGCAGTTTTCTATCACTTGAACATGGTGACTACATCACTAAGTGTTTGGGTCATAATTAAATTGTATAAAAATTTTAAAATATTTTAGTTTCCTTTAGGCAATAAATGTCTAATAAAATATATTATAATTTTAATTATTGCATTTTTTTGTTGTTTGTTTTCTTTTTTTACACAAAAACACCTTCACCTTTTACATCCTTTTCTCCTTTGTGAACAGGAAGATATAAATAAATTTGTTGGTTTGATTATTTCCTCACTAACTAGAGTCTTTTGTTATCTGGTATTTGAACCATATTTTTCATTTAATTCTTATCGTTCATTAATCTAGTTCTATTGCCAAGACCCTCATGTGTTGCTTCATTATTATCCTGTTAAAATTGTGTATGTAGATTTTATTTGAAAAAAAAAATGGTCATAAATTTTCTTAAGTGTATTTTTATTTGTGGTTTTTATGTCCTTTTATTTTTTCTCATTCCTGTAGGTTTGTGTGTGTTTTTACAATTTCGGGTGTGGAAAATTGTAATTTTATGTGTAAATTTGTTTATTAACTAATTTTCCCCCCAAAAAAAGTCCTTTAAAAAAGCAAGAAATTAACAAAATTTATTAGTGTTTTGAGTTTAAAGGTAAAAAGTGGAAGCAATTTATTATTTTAAGTGGATTTTCATTGGTTTATCATTAAAAATAATTATATGGGAGTGTCTTAATAAAGAATTAATTTTTATTTACGACTTAATGTACCAAAAACTAATAGCAGAACTAAACTTCGTATTCCAGAGAGACAGAGTCATAAAAAGAATTTTATACGATTATTTTAAGAAAAAAATAATAATAATGATTTGTTTATTTTGTATTTACAAAATTTAATTACGTATTTTGGGGAAAAGAAAGGACAAAAATTTATTTACGGAAAAAAATCACGAAATTAAATCGCAAGAATTTCATTTTAAAGTTTAGTTCTAGTTCAGTTCTAGTTCATTTCTAGATTAGTTCTAGTTCAGTTCTAATTCAGTTCTAGTTCAGTTCTAGTTCTGTTCTAATTCAGTTCTAGTTCTATATTAGTTAAGTTTTAATTCAGTTCTAATTCAGTTCTAGTTCAGTTCAATTTCGGTTCTATAGGACTGTCTCCTAGTAGGCACTACAGAAGTTATTTAAATTTTTTTATTTTTAGTTTAAATTCGATTATATATAAAATTTTAATAAATATATTTTTTAATTTCAGATATAACTCGTAAAACTTGGTAAGTTTGATTTTCCTGTAATTATTAAATTTTACTGCTTTAAAAGTCTTACGCGTTTTTAGGTTTTCTTAAGACCTTAATAATTTCTCTATTACCGTTGGTTATCTATAAAAGGTCACTTCTCTTTTAATCATTATTAAATAATTATTATTAATTTTAATTACTTCAAACACAAACAGTAGTTGGTTTTCAAAATTATAACTTAATAGGCCGACAAAGTGAATCACAATATTTTTACCGCCTCTTAAAATTAGATAAAAGACTTAAAGCCGTACAGACATTTAAAACTTTCAATTATTTTTCTTTTTTATTTTTTAAATATTTTTATGTTTTTTTTTTAATAAAAAAAGAATTATTAAAACAAAGAAAAATTTACAACTTTTACAGTCGTAAAATGAAATAAATAAAAGAAAATTACGCTAATTTCCAGTTACAAGATCCTTTAAATTAGAAAGAAAAAATCTAAATTTTAAATGAAGATGAGGTAAATGAAAATGTGTAATAAAAACAGCGAAGAAATGAAAATGAAGAAAATAGTGACCCTTCAATAATGCGGTCTCTTTCTTTGTCCGTCCGTATGTCTTGCAGTCTGTCTAGGTTTTTTTTAATTTTTTTCAAGCCGCCGTTTTTACTTGCTGGTACTTGAAAATGTGTAATTGCAGCAGAGATAGAGTTTTCTTAATTTTCCTGTCGAGTTAAAACTTTTAAGTCCACAATAATGACGACACACGCTGACGTCGCGCCATATCTTCTAAAAAACAACAACAACATTTAACCAAATTGATGAAAAACAAAAGAACTTGAGAAACATCTTTTAGTTGTTGTAAATCTTTTAAATAAACATAACACAACAACAACATGCAACAAAAAAATGCACTAGACTTGATTTGGTTTTCAGTTACTCTTGATGAGGAGTAACTAACAGAAAAAGGGAAAAAATCCAGCAAAAAAAGAAGAAAATGAAAATATATGTTACATTTAACAAAAGACCACAACTGAATGATGGTAAAATTATAAAAATAAAGTAAAAGAATAAAATTACTTTTTCTTAACGATAGAAAACGATTTGGAGAGAACCTACAAGAATTGACTTGAATTGTAATTAAATTTTGTTTCAAGATCCCTGAATTTTGCTCATGAAATATTTCATAAATTGAGGACCATTTTTTGTTTTCTTACGAAGTTTTATGAAAAAATTATAAATTCAAAATATTTTAAGTGATCACGAATTATAATCCTTTTTCGTGATTTTAGCTTTATTACGGAAACTCAAAATAATTTTAAGCTTTTAATATTTTTTCTTTAAAATATATATTTTTTTTTCAATTTCAGTGATCACCGATTATTGTTATTTTTGCATTTAGAGAACTATTTATTAAAGCACATAAAATTTTAGAATTCTGATAATATATTTTTAATGAAATTAGTTTCATTTTATTAAATTTTAAGGGATCACAGATTAGCACTGGAGTAACTGGAACTGCAATTAAAGTTTTTAAACTTAATTACATATTAGAGTTGTTTTTGCGATTAAAGTAAATTCGAGTTAGTACATTTTAGTTATTTACAGCTTGTTGACCATTTGCTTCGAAAAATAGAAATTTCAAAAAATTATATTGATCACAGTTTATTGTTATGTTTACAATTAGGGTTTTATTTAAGATGCCTAAGCAAATCTAATATTTTTGAAATTCAAGATTATCGTTATAGATTAGAAAATTAAAAAATATGTGTTTTTTTAAAAAGGTATCACAGATTATCGTTGTTTAAACAATTAGAGTCTTTTTCACGATACTTAGTATTTTTAGAGGTTCTTCGTAGTGAGTTATGGAAAATCAATAATTTTGGGAAAATTCAAAGTGATTTATTGTTTTCATAATAAAGTGTTATTTGAGTCACTACAGTTGTTTTAGTTCATGTAGTTCATGTAGGGCATATTTTCATTAAAAAAAAATACAAAAACGGCGTCATGACTTGTCAATGTTTAGTCTGTTTTGTTTGTGTTGCAATGGTTTGGTCTGGTCCTGGTTGCAATGGTTGCATTTGTGGTTAAAGTATTAAATTAAGATCTGATGATGAGCCCCTCTTTGCCATTCTATACTCTTCTAAATGTATGTTAATTTACGTCGTTACAACAAATACAAAAACAAGACAAAAATAAACATTACGACGTCTCAGTTTTGTCTTGCTTTTTATACTTTTTTTACCATTTTTAGTTAATTTGTTATAATTTGTTTTTTTTTCTTCTGTAGTCTGTCCAGATGTCTGTCTGATTAAACGTCTGTCCTAAATTCTACGTGATTTAAGTAATTTACTCAAGTGTAACGAGTGAAAAAAGGTTCTAATGATGTTTCTAATTTGTATTTATTTTTTTTAAGTTTTTTTCTCTTCTCCAATTTAAGAAAAACGCATAAATAAAATGATGACTTTTTTCTTATTTTCCACTCTCTAATTTGGAATCTTCTTTCTGGTTTTCTTTTCCCGGTGAACAAATGATAAATTTTTCTAAATGCATTAATGCATTTTGCTTTAAGATTTTGTGTCGTTTTTACCTTTTAATTTTAATTATAAATAATTATTCTTCTTTTTACCATTTTTCTATATTTTATTCATCCTTCTAATTGATTTTTTTTCCTTCAGCTACTGGTTTTTAATTTCTTACAAATCATTTTCAAAATTTACTTAACTGAAAAATAATGTCTAGTCATTATGGGATTATTTAAGTGAAATTAAAGAAATTTAATTTTATGTCTTGTAATGATCACTCTCCTTTGGGCTCATACCCAGAAGGAAAAACTAAAATATGTCTTTAATCCTGTTTAATTTTCTTATTATTAGTTTTTGTATTTTGTTTTCTTTTAGTTTTTTTTTTTGCAATATTATTACACGTTAACTTCTTTTTTGTAACGCTTTTGTTCCATAACAAATTGTGTAAATAAAACCCTTTTTATCGTTTTTATTATTTCTTTAGTTCCTTTAGGGAATCCAAAGGTAATCAATCACTTATTTCTTCATAATCTTGTATCTTTTATATGTCATTTTCTCTTATATGAGTTTATGGTTTATGGGGTTAAAACTACATTTACTGGCCAGTTTGCCAACAACAAAAATCCCAAAGGAATTTTATCCTTTAACTGGTCAATCAAATATTAGTTAAAGGAGGGGAAAAAGGGTAGAAATTGGAACGAATATTTAATTTTGTTTAACTAGAACAAATTGTAAAATTATTTATGCCTTGTAAGACAAGAATATTGATAAAGTTTTTGGATACCACAACTTTAAGAAGGGAAAAAGAGATTAATCTTATATTTAATTCTTTACAATTAAAGTCATATTTAAGAATTTAAATGAAAAAAATAGATGTAGCTTGAAAATTCGAGGTGATCACAAATTAACGTTATTTTTGCGTTTCGAGTGATATTTAAGAATTTATAGAGAATTTTTTTCAAAATCCTTTATTCCCTAGAATAATTGGTAGAAATTTCAATATTAAAAAGTGATCACAAATTATTGTTAATTTACAGTAAAATATATATTTTTTTTGGAAAAATTGGAAGTGATCACAAATTATATTTATTTTTTGTTGTTGTTTAGAGTGACATATAAAAAACGATTGCAAATTTTATACTTCATTAATTTAGTTAAAATGTATTTTCGAAAAACGTAAATTGATCACAGCTTAGAGTTCAAATAAAATTAATTGTATCTTATTCGGTTGGACATTATTGAAGGAAATAGAGATTAGATTGAATCGACATTATGGAACATTTTCTATCGTTTGTTCTTTTTTGTATTTATGATTAATTTTAGGTATTGCAGCCGATTTTAAGTTTTTGATATTTTTTCATTAATAACTTTAAATAATCCATTATAAATAGACCACAGATTGTCGTAAAGTTTGCGTGTGGTGCTCTGTAGAATATAGGGAATTAAAGCCAATTTTAAGTTTTTAGTTGTTTTTGTAGAAAAAAATCTGTAGATTGTTTTAACCACATAATAATGTTAAATGAATTATTATCACACTTATTATAGAAATGCAAAAGGGATTTACACAGAATTTGATCATAACCAGGGAAGTGGGAGATGATCACGTTTTTGTTAAAAACAATAATTGTTTTTCAAATTGTTTTTTTTTTTTTAATTTAAGGTGTAAAAAGTAAAATAAACCAAAAGTGTTGTTGAAAATACAGAAGCTAAATTTTGTGGTTTTTAAACCGCAGCCAAACAAAAAATGCTAATAGCAGCAAATTATTTTTATGTGATTGTAAAATGTGAAAACAATAGGGAATTTCACAGTTTAAGAAAAGAGTAAGTGGATGAAATCTCAGAAATTATTGAAGACAAAAACCAGTTTTAACAAAAATATTTCGGTATTTTTTGGGAATCCTAATTATTTAAAGTTGAGTTCACATCCAATAGCGGATTTTGTTTGGTTAATAAAATTTCAGCATGAGAAAAATTTTAAAAACCACAAAATAAATTGCGATAAAAATTCATCAAAAAGAAAATGTTAAACTGAAGAAAAAAGAAACATATTGAAATCTTTAGGAAAATACAATTCAAAAGTTAAAGAAATTGATCAACTCATACGTGGCAAATGATATACTCTTCTTTAGGGAATTACCACCCCTTTTAAGACTCCATAAAGTGGAAATGGTACATATTACATATTTCATATTATAGCATCTTAAATAAAGCAATATTTAATGGTCACAATCATTGGTTACATAAAAAAGGGTTACAATTCAGCTTCTTGTATTCCATTTAATACTCTTTCTCTTCAACTCTTCAACTGACCCTTAAGTCATTTTTCATTTTTTCTAAAGACATTTTTATAACTAAATTTTACATTATTAACATTTTTATGGCATAAATTTTATTCCAAAAAATAAAAATTATAATTTAACTTTCCAAAAAAGAAATTTGTTGCGCTTCTTGTTTTTTTGTTTTGTTATTTTTTCGGAGTTTTACTCTCTATCAACACACTTGACCACTTGTCAAGTAAAACAAATTGTTTTCTTTAGTCCAGAACGGGTATTTTATCATTATTTTTCCTAAAGGGATTTTGGTTGTTATTTCCATTTTTATACTCTTTTTTTCATTTGTTTTTTTAAGGAGTTTTTTTTGTGATTAAATTTTTATCCTTTTAAGGTTTTTCTATTTTGTTTTCAGTTTATGTTGTTTTGTTGTTTTTGTTTTTTTAGTTTATTTTAATAAGATTTTATTTATTCAGTTTATATTTACAAATTACTTACGGTTAATAAATCATTCTCCGCCTGTCAAAATACAAAAAATTGCATAAGTTTTTAAATTTGTAGTTTATCTAACAAAATAGACAAAAATTGCTTGATTTGAATGTTTATATTGTACTAAAAAAAGAAGTGAATTAGTAGAAAGGAAATAAAGTTGACAGAATACGCTTAATTTCATGAGAGAACAATTTTTCTTATTTTGAGATGAGATCACTGTTTTAGATATCTTTTGCAATTGGAATGTTATTTTAAGAAATTTAATTAATTTTTGATTTTTATTAATTTTTAATGCAAAATTTTAATTTTTGAGAAAAAATCAAAGTGATCACAGATTTGTGTTCAATTCGCAATTTAAGCACTTCTTAAGAAACATTGTTAATTTTAATAAAAAATCTTTTTAAAATATTCAGCAAGATCGGTGATCATCATTATAAGATATTTCGTATAAAAAAATTTTGAAAGTGATCACAAATTAATGTTATTTTAGACATCGGACCATCATTAATGAAAATGCCAACATTTGAAGTTTTGGAAATAAATTTAATCTATATTTCTCAAAGGAGTAAAGCAGTCGAAGATTTTCGTTGTTTTTGTAGATCACTAATTGCACACCGATCATGGATTATCCTTGTTTTTCGGACTAGGTGTTTTAATTTTAGTATTTTATTGCTGATTTGAAATTTTTTGATCAGTTTATATGAACACTCCATATAACATAAAAATTATTACATATTTTAGTAGATTTTGTGATCACGGATTGTATTAGTTTTTGTTATTGAAGCATTATTCATGGAAATTTTTGGAAGAGATCACAAAATAATGTTGTTTTTATTATTGGAACTATATTTAAGACACTCCGATCATTTAAAAAGGTTGCAGGAAAAAATCTAATATTTCTTAAACTCATAGTGATCACATATTACTGATCTATTTGTGATCACTGATTGTGGTTATTTTTGTGATTGAAATATTATTTAAGAAACTAAAGTAGATCCAGATCTTTTATTTAAGATAGTTTTCAAAGAACTAAAGCATATTTTTGATGTTTTTTTATAAAAACCGCTAATTTTTGAAAGTGAGCACAAATGAATATTTATTTTGTCATTGGGACGCTGTTTATGAAATATATTTATGAATGGTATATTTTTCGAAAATGATATATATGAAATTTTAATTGTTATTGTAATTGGCACGTTATTTAGAAACAGATCATTCGTTTTCATTGTAAGAATTGTAATTGGAAGCTCTTCAAAATAATGCTAATTAGGGATTTTTTTGAATATTTTTCAGAAAAATACTTATATTTCCTCGATTTAAGCTTTATTTAAGGTGTTAAAGGTAATTTTATATTTTTGCTATAAAACTTTTAAAAGTTCAAATTATATTCTAAAAGCGATATTTTTAATAATATGATAGTGATCGCGGGTAATTGTTCCTCTTTTATCGCAGATTATGGTTATTTTTGCTATTGAATCTTAAACAACTGTTTGCTAATTTTAATTAATGTTTTTTTTATCAAAAATCTAAATTATATCTTTTTATAGTTATTCTTGCGATTTAATTTTTTGATTTTGTGACAGTTCTTACATTTTGGGAGTTCCACTCCTTTTTACATATTTTATGATCAAAGGAACAAAATTTTAGATTTTGAATTCGGTTCGAAGGAACATTTAAATTTTCATAAAGTTTTTATTTTAATACAACAATAATTTTATTATCACAAAATTATCTCCTTTTTGTAACTGGTAATATTTTTCTAACACTTGAAATTTTATCCGTCATTCTTTAATTTTCAATTGTAACATTAATTTGGGATTTAAAGAAAAAAGTATAAGCGTGAGTAAAAATAATATTGCTTATGACAGCTGTCAAAACTTTTAATAATCACTTTACAATTTGTTTGTTATTTCTGGCCAAATTGAAACAATTCTCTTCTTTTTTCCAAAAACTCCACAATTTGTGGTACAAAATTACAAATTGGTAAAGCTTCTCAAATGTCACCAACATTTTTTGTTTGTTTTGGATTTTAACAACAATTTTTGAAAACCTAAACATTCGTCCTCAATCCCACCAACAAGAGCAGAAATAAATTTGAATAAATTTTTTGGAAATTTCGTAATTGTCTCTCCTTCTCCAGGAAATTTAAAATCAAATGATTCAATTAGGAAGAATTTATTTTTAAATCTAAAATCTATTTCTAAAACAGAAATAATATCGCTTTTTTGCAATTATCTCTTTGAAATCAAAAAATACACACCCCTCAATTAAATCGGCTTCGGAAAACGGAAGGAAGCAGGAGTGTTTGAATCCTTGTGTTGTGTTGTGTTGTGTTTTGGTTTTTTAAGTTTATTTTCGTTGTCATTTTGTTTATTTAACGTTAAATTAATTGCGGTCTCATATTTCGTTATGCAAAATTTCAAAAGTCCTTATTTCATTTCATTCCATTGTTTTTGTTGTTGCTGTTGCTGTTGTTTGTTTGCATATTTTATAAACGTCGAACTATTTGCGTAAGATTTACTTAACGGCAAAATGTATTTACGTTGCTAATTGAAGTAGAAATTTGATGTTTATTGTTATATTTGTAACTACAACTAGTGGGTGTAATGGATGAGTAGCTGGAGCTGACACAAAGGTGATGGGAACACCACCCTTTAGCTTTCTTCACTGAAATACTTAAAGGCAAAAATGTTTTGGGTAAGAAGACACTTTATGATTTTAAACTTTAACTCAAAAATTATTTGGTGAATGAATAAAAGACGAAAGAGAAGTGGTTGTGATTGTCTCAAGTGTTATTGTCGTTGCCGTTTTGTCGCCATATTGCTGGCTCAGGTTTTTCTCTTATTTGCTTAAGTTCAAGTGTTTTATCATAAAATGTTTAGTGTCTCTTCTCCTTTCGTCTATTGTTTATTTGGTAATTATTACAATGTAAAATTTCACTTTAATTGTTAACCAAAGACAGATGATAAACAGAGAAAGTGATCTGAGTGGGGGATATATTTGTCTTTAGATTGAATTCCAAAATAGTTGTTATGTAAATGAGAGATTCACGATATTTGTAGAATTTAAGAAAGAATTCTTAAAAAGCCATTAAGTTCAAATAAAAGCGATTTATTTAAAACTAAAGGACGATTTTAATGAAAAATTAATGAAATTTTTTCTAAAAATTTTTCATAAAAAATTTCTTAGGAAAAAAAATTTTAACTATAATTTTCTTATAAGAAATTTGAACGAATTTTTTTAAAGCAAAATTTTAATGATTTGTTTTTTTAATTTAACTGTCATTTTTTTAATAAATTATTTTTTAACTAAAAATTTTCTAAAGAAAAAAATTATTCTAAAAAGTAAATTTTAACAAACGGAAAAAAATTAGCGGAAATTTACGAAGTTAATGAAAATTTTCTTTAAAAAGACATTTTAGCAAAAATTTTCTACAAAGGAATATTTTACTAAAGATTTTCTGTAAAAAGTAAATTTAAAAAAAATCTATAATTTTTTTAACTTTCTATTATACAAATTTAACAAAAATTTTCTATAAAAAATTTAACAAATATTTTATATAAACAAATTTTAACAATAATTTTCTATAAAAATAAATTTTACCGAAATTTTTCATTAAAAGGGAAATTTAACGAACATTTTATTAAAAAAATATTAAGAAAAATTTTATATTAAAAAGAAATTTTGACTTAAATGGCCTATAATTTTTTTCGAAAATTTTTCTATAAAAGTAAATGTTACCAGAATGTTTCTCTGAAAGAAATTTTTACGAAAATCTATCAAACAAATTTTGTGAAAAAAGGACATTTTATCGAAAATTTTCTATGTCAGAAAGAATTGTCTATAAAAAGAAATTTTACCAATAATTTTCAAAAAGGGATGTAAAATGCCCTCTTTTTTCTGTAAAAGGAAAAATTTTTTAAAAAGATTTTTTTATATATATATAACAAAAAAAATTCTTCTTTTACAGAAATTCAATAACTCTCTTTTTAACAAAGGATCGTTTTTAAAAGGTCATTTAGATATAGAAATATTACTCTATACTATATAAATAGCGTCAAAATAAGAATAATTTGCGATAAGTTTGGCCAAAATTAGCTCAATCTGTGTTCGCGAGTCCTGAGACGGGTTCTTGCCAATCAATTTTTTTGTAAATTATTTTTCAAAAATTTAACTTCCTTAAACCATGAAAAATATTTCTCCTTAATTTCATATATTTTTTCAAAAACCACAAAATTGTTTATTTTATCTGAGTGTTAAATAAAATTTTCTCCTTTTTGTCTTCAAAACTATTTTTAAATTGATTTCCTCCTATTACGGAATATTAATCGTTCTGCACTGGCAAACGAATTCCCTTAAACACAAAAGGATCAAGCAATAAGGGAATTTCTAAGGTAACAAAAGATTTGTTGACTTTATTCATTCATCTTACAAGAAAAGAACAAAATAGAAAAAAAATTTAACATATTGAAAATTCCCAAAAAATATTATAAAGGAAAAAAGGGTACATTTGATTATATCTTTTTATGTTGATGACAAATATCACCATCATCTATTCAAACAGTCAGTCACTCATTCATTCACTCATACAAAAAAAATTCTTCAGTCATTTATTCATTCACAGAGAAAACCATATAGAAAAAGAAAGTCTTTTGTTACCCTAAACGGGATATTATTTATCAAGGTATTTTTTCATCTTCACATATTATACTCCTTTTTTACTCGTTTGTATAGGAATTGTGTTCATATGTGTAAAGAAAGAAAGAATCCTGTGGTTTCTGCTTATTTAGATTCTTTTTTTAAAAATCATGGTAAATTGTTATAAAAAAAACAACAACAAAACCATTGTTTGTTGTAAATATAATATTTTCATAAGATTTTCCACTATTTCTCTCCTTTTACACTTAACAATTGTAGTCAAAGGATACCTTTTGTACCACTATCCTCTTCCTGCAATATGAAGTCCTTGTTGTTGCATTTGTATTTCTTTGTTTCTACATTTGTCATGTTGTAACTTTGTTTGTTTGTTGGTTTTGATATTTGATTTCCGCTAAATTGACTCGATTTGTTATTTTATAGTTTATTTATGTTTTTGAAACTTAAAATGAAAAAGACAAGAAAATTGCAAAGTAACAACATCCCAGAGTCAACTTGTAACTCAGCAATTGATGTAACTGAAAATAGAGAGAGAAAGAGAAAATTGAGATGAAAATATCCTTTGAGATTGTTGAACTTTGAATTAAATGATTTTAAGAATTTTATGATGATTACAAGATATATAAAGATTTTCGAATCAAATTCATTTAAACAGATAAACTAAATTGACTTTTTGATTAGAGATCTTAAATTCGCGTTATTAATTTAAAGCTGGAAAACGGAAAAGAAAGGATTGAAAGTAAAAGACAAAATTATGAGAGCAAATTTTAACAAAACATTTTTTATAAAATGAAATTTGGAAAATTTAACGAAAATTTAATGAAAATTTTCTATAAAATTAAATATTTAACGAAAATTTTCTACAAAATGAAAATTTAACGAAAATTTTCTATAAAATGAAAACTTAACGAAAATTTTCTATAAAATTAAATATTTAACGAAAATATTCTATAAAATGAAAATTTAACGAAAATATTCTATAAAATGAAAATTTAACGAAAATATTCTATAAAATGAAAATTTAACGAAAATTTTCTGTAAAATGAAAATTTAACGAAAATTTTCTATAAAATGAAAATTTAACGAAAATTTTCTATAAAATGAAAACTTAACGAAAATTTTCTAAAAAATAAAATTTAACGAAAATTTCCTATAAAATGAAAATTTAATGAACATTTTCTATAAAAAGAAAATGTAACTAAAATTTTCTATAAAAAGTGAGTTAAATGAAAACTTTCTACTTAAGGAAACTTAATGAAAAATATTTATAAAACAAAATTTTAACGAAAATTTTTTAAAAAGAAATTTAAAGAAAACTTCTAGAAAATCTAACAGCGTAAATAAGGCTAATCAGTGATCGCTTCTATAAGACATCAAATAAAAAACAAAAAAGAAATTTAATTTCTTAATCGTTTACTATTTCGGAAATAAAATATTCGTGGAAAAATGGATTAATCTTTAATCCATTTGACAAAAATTTTAAAAATTTAATTTAATAAAAATTTAATGTAAACAAATTAAACGAAAATTTACCTATTTTACTTTAAATGAAAATTTTCATTATTATTTTTGCTTCTTCTTTTGCTAAATTTTCCTTTGTTTTAAAGAACAAATTCCCAACAATTGTTTATTTTCCTAAATTATCGGTTACTGGTAGTTTTCCTTTAAGGACATTTGGAAAAACATATAAAGTAACTCTTGAATAATTTATAACAAAATATCTGCAAATATAGTATATTTCCTATTAGTCACATTTTGCACATCAATAAACATGGAGAAAGAACTTTATTGAATTTGCTTCTCTCTTTTCCTTTTCTCTGGTTAACATATGAATATTAAATGTTTTTTCTCTATGTAAAAGCTATATATTTTATACACCGACGTTATAATCACTTTACGCGCGTAAAATCCACTTTACATTTTGGACCCCCAACCACTCTGAGGAATCGTTAAAAGAGAAAATATTAATCTCCTTTCCTCATACCCAAATGCCCCACTTAAAAAGGAAGTGAAGAAAAAAAGCAAAAAAAAAAAAAAACACATTAATAAAAGAAAATTCTGAATTTTGTGGCATGAAGAATGAAAAACACTATAATTTTTCTACCACCGTTCGGGTTTTTTTCGTTAGATTATATGACAACAATTTCAAATTGGATGATTTTCTGTTGTCATTTGAATGTGAAAATATTATTACATGTATATATAAATGTAAAAGCGTTGGAATTATACTTACGAGGTCTGATTGGAAAGTAATTAAAAAATAAGTTAAAATACATTGTTAGATTGAACTCACAACTCCTAAGTTCATGTTAAGCCTTATAGTTGTACCCGTTAACCTCTGAACCACAATTCATATTTACGAACTTTACGTCATTTGTAATTTTAAAGAGGCGAGCACAATTAACCCTTCACTGATACTTTTCTACAGGTTCTAATAAAAGTTAACTTTCCTGTCTACCCTCGTATTTTTAAGAATGTTTATAGAATTCTGACCCAAACCTGCACACAAGCAAAAACCCCCTCTTTTTGTTAATCATAACAACAATTACACAAAACACAGGAACAAAGAGATGAGCAACAGTATTTGTATGTGTATGTAGTAATTTTATTGTAATAGTGTTAGTAATGGAAAAAAGACGGCATAGATTTACATTAACAACAGTATCAAAGTACAAACTGTACCCTTTTTTGAATGTAACACTCTCTCTCTCCCCCTATTTGTGTGTGTATAACTATATGTGTATGTATTGTACAGCAAGAAGGCAGGGAAGTCAAACTAAACGAAACTGAACTCTCTCAATGACAATATGACGGTTTGACTTACTGTTTTCCTGACAGTTAAGTTCGTCAGTTAAACTGTATGTTTGACACATGTATTTATAGAGTGATATAAAGAAATATGTAATAAAGTACTAAAGCGAAAAAGTACTCATTCAGTCGTTGTGTATTTAGTAGTCATCATTGTTGTCGCACTACTTATTTATACGTTTTACAGAGAAAACGGTCAGAGAGTTTAAGAATTATGGCAAAATATATAAATCCACCCTTGTACAATGCAAATGATGATGATGATGATGTTGACGACTATAACTGAGTTATAGAGTCCACACTGTGTGTTGGTTTTGTGTGAGAGTGTGACGGTAAAAATCTAAAAAAAATTAAGAAGCGAAAAATAACCGCACATAGGCCAAGAGACCATTCATTATATTTAGGCCAAGGGCGGGGTGGTGTTAAGCCAAAAGGAATGAATGTTGTTGTACAGTCAATTGTTCGTATTTTTATTTATTTTGTTGTTTTACGGATATGAAGGAAGAGAGGAAAAATATAAAAAGTAAAAGAAGGGAGAGTATCTTACAGATATAATACACTTTACAAATTCGGTGATATTTTTTGAAAAAAGTGTATTACAGTGGGCTTGAAAGAGAGGGAGAGGAGGTTAATAATTTATTTTAAGATTTATTTGAAAAATTAATATGTTTTTTAAATAATTAAAAGGAAGATTTTGACAGATTTAATTAATCTTCGATTAATTTTATTTTTTAAGAAAATTTTCGATAAATGTTTCGTGTTTAGAAAAATTTTCAAAAATCTTCGTTTATAGATCAATTTTTGTTTTATAGAAAAATTTCGATAATTTTTTTTTACAGAAAAATTTTAATAACTTTTTCTTTTACAGAAAAATTTTTATAAATTTTTCTTTTGCAGGAAATTTTATAAATTTTCTTTTGCAGGAAAATTTGAAAAAATATTTTTTTGTAGAAAATTTTCGATAAATTTTTCCATTATAGAAAATTTTCTATTTCCATAATAGAAAATTTTCGATAATTTTTTTGCATGGAAAATTTATTTTTATATTTTATTTTAATGGAAAATGTTGAATTTTTCGTGTTTAGAATTTTTTTTTAATTTTCGTTTATAGAAAAATTTCGATAATTTTTTTATTTGAATAAAAGTTCAAAAAAAAAAAAAAAAATTCAATTATATAAATGTTTCTTACAATAACAGTTTTCGATAACATTTTTCTTCTATAGAAAATTTTCGAAAAAAATGTTCTTTTATGGAAAAAATTCGATGATTTTTTCTTTTTAGGAATTTTTTTTCCCCTTTTTCTAATTCCACTGTACGTGTTCCTCTATTTTCCTTAATATATATAAAGAAAATGATACTTAAATATCATGTTGATGTCGTGAATTATGAACGATATATGAAGGTAAATGACGATTGTGATATTATTGTCTATAATGTTGATGATGATGTTAACGATGATGACGTTGGCGATGATGACGTTGAAATTTTTCGTTTTATTGATGAGTGTAACTTCAAGCTGACCATCTGTCATGGTACATCGAGCATATTTTTGTTCAACACTAAGAAACATGTAGACAATAATTCCTTAATAAAATTTTATCGAATCACGAATAAATATTTATGTTCATGTACGTATATGTGAATGTGCGTGTGAGTGAATAACTGTACCTTTGACAGTCCTTCAGTCTTAATATCTTTAACATATCGTTTGCCGTGAACAGTAGTTGTTGATTGTCATTGTTTGTTATGGATTATGAAGGAGGTTGGGGGAAAGTTCCATCTTTAGGAATTGTTGTTATGATATCAAGTTGTTGTAAATAGTAGAAGTAGTAAAATAACCAATAATACATTCAAACACACACACACACATACACTCACTTACTGTACACCCCCATCATAAGCAAAAGACAAGTGTTTTGGTTTTTCAATACTCAATACATTTTTTTAAGAAGTAAAATCTTCCCTTTCCGCTGAAAAAGATACCAGGCAGGATAAATGGACAGACTGACTATTGGCTTGTAGTGGTTTTAACTTATGTGTGTGCTTGTGTGTGCGTTTGAAAACATTTCATTTGGATTTTATTTCGATTTTGTTCTGTTATTATTGTAGTTGGTTTTGATGTGGGTAAAGTGATTATAATGTTTTGTATTTTTGAGTTTAATTCACAGTCTGTTGTTGTTGGTATTTTGTGCCCTGAACACGTGCAATATTGGCTGTGTCCTTTTATCCTGTTTTTAATAACGTTAAAAAGTATATGTGCATTCGTAAGAATGAAGAACATGTTTAAGTAATTTGTAGATATTGTAAAGGAATTATATTTTTTTATTTTTTGGTTGGAAAAATCTTCTTTTGTGTAACTTTTGCCAAAAAAAAAATGAAGTGAAAAAGTGTGCAGAGGATTTTAAGCTTTTTTTCGCTTTTCTCTTTTATTTTTAAGATTTTATTATTTTTTTATTTACACTTAATATTTTTTTCTTCATTTTTTGGAGTAATATGGAAGTGTCTGCTTAAAGGACCAATTTACATATTGTCACTTAATATGATTTTTTTCCTTTTTATATGAGTGTGTGTGTCTTATACATCCTTCGATGGTTTAATACAATTGTACGTTAATTTAATGATAAATTCAAAAGTGTTAAAAATGACACACTCTTTCATAAAGCACGAAAATATTTAAACATTTCGAAAATTCTTTTAGTGAGGATAAAGGAATGTCCTTTATGTGTGAGTTTATTTTACACCATTCAAGTTAAAGGCAATATAGCCAATAAGAGATCATTTAATAATAAATTTATGAAGCATATAAGGAAAGGAATATTGTGAATATCCTCTATTTCAGATTGGATATTTTTTGCTATAATTAATATTCAAATGATGAATACATTAAATCGAATTTATTAAAAAATAGTACTGAACTTATCTTTTTACAACGATAAATTCCGATAATTTTTTATATAAAATTTTCAATAAATTTTTCTTTTATAGAAAAATTTCGATAAATTTTTCTTCTATAGAAAAATTTCGATAAATTTTTCTTCTATAGAAAAATTTCGATAAATTTTTCTTCTATAGAAAAATTTCGATAAATTTTTCTTCTATAGAAAAATTTCGATAAATTTTTCTTCTATAGAAAAATTTCGATAAATTTTTCTTCTATAGAAAAATTTCGATAAATATTTCTTCTATAGATAAATTTCGATAAATTTTTCTTCTATAGAAAAATTTCGATAAATATTTCTTCTATAGATAAATTTCGATAAATTTTTCTTCTATAGAAAAATTTAGATAAATTTTTCTTCTATAGAAAAATTTCGATAAATTTTTCCTCTATAGAAAAATTTCGATAAATTTTTCCTCTATAGAAAAATTTCGATAAATTTTTCCTCTATAGAAAAATTTCGATAAATTTTTCCTCTATAGAAAAATTTCGATAAATTTTTCCTCTATAGAAAAATTTCGATAAATTTTTCCTCTATAGAAAAATTTCGATAAATTTTTCCTCTATAGAAAAATTTCGATAAATTTTTCCTCTATAGAAAAATTTCGATAAATTTTTCCTTTATAGAAAAATTTTTCTTCTATAGAAAAATTTCGATAAATTTTTCCTCTATAGAAAAATTTCGATAAATTTTTCTTCTATAGAAAACTTTCGATGAATTTTTCTTCTATAGAAAAATTTCGATGAATTTTTCATTTAGAGAAAAATTTCGATGAATTTTTCATTTATTTAAAAATTTCGATGAATTTTTCATTTATAGAAAAATTTCGATGAATTTTTCATTTATAGAAAAATTTCGATGAATTTTTCATTTATAGAAAAATTTCGATAAATTTTTCACTTATAGAAAAATTTCGATAAATTTTTCATTTATAGAAAAATTTCGATAAATTTTTCATTTATAGAAAAATTTCGATAAATATTTCTTTTATAGAAAAATTTCGATAAATTTTTCTTTTATAGAAAATTTTCGATAAATTTTTCTTTTATATAAAAATTTCGATAAATTTTTCTTTTATTGAAAAATTTCGATAAATTTTGATAAATTTTTCTTCTATAGAAAAATTTCGATAAATTTTTCTTTTATAGAAAAATATCGATAAATTTTTCTTCTATAGAAAAATTTCGATAAATTTTTCTTCTATAGAAAAATTTCGATAAATTTTTCATTTATAGAAAAATTTCGATAAATTTTTCATTTATAGAAAAATTTCGATAAATTTTTAATATATAATTTTTCTATTTATAGAAAAACTTCAATAACTTTTTCTTTTATAAAAACATTTCGATGAGTTTATGTTTTATAGAAAATTTTTCATAAGTTTCATAAGTTTTTCTTACATCGAAAACTTTCAATAACTATTTCTTCTAAAGAAAAACTTTGATAAGTGTTTTTATAGAAAACTTTAAATAAATTTAGTTTTTATAAAAAAGTTTTCTTTTGTAATAAAATTTCGTTTAATGGAATATTTAGAAAAAGTTTTGGTTTATTTTAAAATGTCGATACATTTTCAGTTTATCGAAAAATGTGCAACATAAATTTATTTTTTAAGATTTTTATATTTATTTTATAGGAATTAAAGTCTTTTTCTTCGTAGTTTAAACTATAAATTATTCATTGCAGCGAAATATATTTTATAACTTTGACATGATCTTAAAATGAATAAAAAGTGAGAACAACAAAACTTAAAGAAATTTATAACTTTATAACATCACGTTTATAACTCTATTAATAGCAATGACCACGATTGAATGAATTAAATAGAGGAGGCAAAACCAAAGAAATGAAGCAAAAAAAAGTACTGAAATATAAAAATTTATGTGTTCAAACATCAAGCAACCATCCATCCAACACAGGCATGTATGGCTTAACACTTCATCAAGTGGTGGTCAATGAAATGTCCATCAAAAGTGCTCATGTAGAAGAAAACAAAACAAATGGGGAAAAATGGGAAAAATATTAAATAAAACACAAGGAAATCTTCACGAATGTAAAGAATTACAAACGAAGAACACTCACTGAAATTGAGGAGTAAAAATATGAAAAAAAAACACACACAAGTGGTTGTTTCAATTCAATTCAGAACAAAAAATAAAAAACAACAAAAATCAGCACGATTTTTTCAATAAAAAAAATAAGTTTTCAAACGAAGAAATGTATTTTATACATGATTGAGCAATGAAGTGGTATTTATTGTTATTATTATTTTGTTAGATGTTTTTAAACACACACAATCATGATAATAAGGATTTAATGCAATTTTACTCGAGTCAGGGAACGAACCTCAAATACATCATTCATGTATTTCAAGTGTTTGCTTAAATGCAACAAATCGATAAAGACAGACAAAAAGGGAACTAATCATGTTTGACCATTAAATAAATACGAATTTATTTAATAAAAAAAACGAAAAGAAACCCAAATAATTACTACAACAATGCACTTGATATTTATAGTCAAAAATAGGGGTTATTCGAATATTTGAACCCTTGTCAAATTTAAGAGCCTGGCATCATCCGAAGGGGAAAGATATATTTATTTGCATATAATATTTTTGCCTTTAATGCACATGCAGTTAAATAACACACACACAAATAAATATCTGAAATAAATAATGAAACCCTAAAAAAATAACGAATAACAAAAATTATTTGCATTTTACTATAAAAGTGTGTAAACAACATAAACATAAAAAACGACTCATTTGTCGGCTTCAAATCAAATAAAAAACCAAACGACCAGTCATAGTAACCCAAGAGTTCAAATTTTTTTGGTTGAACAAAAATACTATCACATAAAATTGGATTGCACTTCTTAAATGAGAGAAGTGGCAACGAATTTTAAGTGATCTACAGGATGGTAGATTCACTTAGAATGTAATGGAAGTGAAAGGACCAAAAATTATGTTCGGAGAGCAGTCGATTAGTCGTTGATAATGGTTTTAGATTACGGTTGCAAAATTATTCCCTCTTCTTGGCGTATATTCATCATAACGATGTCGTCTTTCCGTCTCGCCATCAGCAACGTTTTGAAGAAACTTTAAGTTCACAATTATAAGAAATGAATGAAGATCGGTATGTAATTCCGAGTAAAACCCATTTTTATAACCCATAATTCGTCTTAATGATGTCCTTCTTTCCGTCTGGCTGTCAATAACGCTCTCAAAAATTTCAATGTCCATAGATAAGAATAGTGATGATATTGACTGAAATGGAAGAAGAGTTCACTTCCTCGTAGTTCTTATTCTTCTATGCTCTGACTGGTCTTAACGACGACCACTTTGCGTCTGGTTGTCTATAACGTCGTAGGAAAATTCGAAGTCCACAAGGATTAGGAATGGTGATAATTTTGAGCATTAGTAACGCTAATGAAAGTGGACACTTTAACAAACTGATTCATCATTAAAACCAAATAAAATATATTTCCGAAATTTGGTCTAATGTAAGAGTCTGCTTAACTACAATTATATTTATGACGAGACCTTTTCTAAAATCCGCTTGATTCAAATTTTATAATATTTTTTGTATTTAATGTACTGACACCAAATGGTGTCATATTGTCGATATAAAGTTATAAAGAAGCAACAGACTTAAAAATAAAAATTTTTACAGGCATGAAATTCTCTCTCGATATCCTTGTAACAAATACTACCTTGACCTCAACATATCTTCTATCTTCCAGTAGTTTTCCCCCTTTTTGCGAAAAAATAAATTCCAAGATATTAATGATTTTTTGCCTGAATTACAATTATCAAACGATATCGGTTGTTGTTTCTTTTTTTTTTGCATTCAACACTAAATAAACCTAAAAAAGTGAACTGTACTTTATGTGAAAATCAAGTGAGAGAACAACAAAAAACATCAACTGCAGTAATAACAATAACAATTGTTTTTGTTGTTTTACAACAAGTTGCAACAATAATAATAACAGTAACAACTGTGGTCAAGCTGTCAATTTTTTTTATTTCGATATAAAAAATAAACTCAAATTTGTTTGTTTCAATTGCATTTCAGTTTTGTTTGTTGTTTATTTTTTTTTTTTGGTTTCCAACACTCATTTTTGTTTGATTTATAAAAAGTTGCAAAATCATTTTTTTTGCCTCTTCCTAACCTAACAAATGCATTTTTAGTTAGGTTTCATATTGTCCGGTATTGCACTTTCATCTCTTGCAATACAAAACCCCCCGAAGGTTTCTATTGTCCTTAATTTTTTTATTCTCGCTGTTAAATCGTCATGATGACCATGATTCCATTTCATTTTCATTTCCATCATCGTCATCATATCTGTTTGTTTTGTTTGTTAATCTAACCAAAATTCAAATATGTTGAGTTTTTTAATTGTTTTTTTTTATTTTGTTGGTATTTTTTTCTTGCAAATTTGTTTGGCATCTCATTTTTTATTTAAGTTCTTTTTTTCACTCTCTAACAACAATTTTTAATTTTACAAGAAAAAAAGAAAACAATCAACCGAAATTATTCATTTGTTTGGTTTGCAACTCGTCATCATTACTCTTCATACATGTGTATTGTATTGGGGGGAGTCCTTTTTTTGTGGCTTAATTGAGTTTTTTCTACATGGTTGCATTTTTAATGAAAATTTAGGTTTTCAATTCGTCATTGTAACAAAAAAAAAATGAAATATTTTATTGGTTTTTTAGCCAATAATTTGTTGCAACAATTTAATACATTTTTTGTAGTTTTGGATTTAAAAAATTTTAGTTCTTCAATTTTGTATAAAAATGTCACAATAGCAAACGCTTCAAATGTAACATTAAATATTCAACAAATTTACTATTTTGTGAATTTTTTGTGATTATCAAAAAGTTTGATAGGAAAAATGAACAAAAGTGCATTTTGGAATCATTACTTCAATAATAAAATCCAATATAACCCAGTACGAGCTGTATCTGTAGCTCCATTTCAGTCAATATCATCACTATTCTTATCTATAGACATTGAAATTTTTGAGAGCGTTATTGAGAGCCAGACGGAAAGAAGCGCATCATTAAGACGAATCATGGGTTATAAAAATGGGTTTTACTCGAAATTACATAACGATCTTCATTCATTTCTTATAATTGTGAACTTGGAGTTTCTTCAAAACGTTGCTGATGGCGAGACGGGAAGACGACATCGTTATGTCACATTTATGTTACAATCCGTACAGTATTTAAACGCAATTCCTTTAGAAATAACTTGGTGAAATGACGTAAGTGAATTAAAAAATTTGTATTATATTAAGAGTCTAAAGGTCTGTGACCATTAAAACACATTGAATGTGTATAGACCCCTTTAGGCACCGTGTGCATCGGTATAATTCCTTATTCTTTTTTCTAGTATAAGTTAATTTGAGTTCCGTAATATTACGTGTTGTTCATTTCACCATTTCATGCCATTTTAACCGATAAAAGGGGCTTCAGTAGTTTCGGGATGTTGAACTGCCTTCTTCTTAGCCATTCTTCAAGTGTGGGTTGTCAATAATGTTCGGTATAATCGGGATGATGCTTTAACTGTATCTGTTTCCGTCGAATTTTCTTCTAACAAGAGACTACCGTTTCAAAGTTCATCACTCAGTTTATGAGAAAAGCTTCTCTGTAAATAAAGGAATTTTGAAACTAAAAGAATTAAAAATATTTAGTCGATCTTAACTCTGAAATTTAGAATTTCTATATGTTCTACACACAGAAAAAAATCAATGTCAAATTAACTAAAATATAAATAATTTTAATTTTTCAATTATGATTTTGCTTCATAGATAAAAAATGTTAATTTGATGTTGTTTCACAGTTTCTTGAGAATATTCTTGAAATTTTACTACTTAAAAGTAATTTAAAAATTTAAAGTAAAAAAATTTTATAAATTAATATCGAAAGATTCTAATATGTACAATATTATTTTACAACGAATGTTAAAATCTTTAATTTAAACTAAATGAAAAAATATTCAATCTCAAATCAACTATTTTCAACGTTGTTTTTGCTTAAAGTTTTGTTTCTGTGTGTACCGTTATAGAAAATTAAACTAAACAATCTGGTTGATACAAATACTATATGATTTTATTATATAGAAAAAAAATAAGACATGTAAGCGACGATCTTACATCTAAGAAGTAGAATTGGGGTCACGAGCGAAAGGCAGAATTAGTTTTCCTGAAATTCAAGCTGAATTTTTTTATGCCTTAAAAACTTAAGTGACAATGAGTCTGTTACAAACGCGTCAAATATAATAAAAATCGGAAACGACTGATCTCATAATGTGAAGTGCTGAGATAGTTATCATTATTTTAATACGCAATTTAAGATAGAAAATATTTTAATATTTAAAAATTCGTTAAAACAACTTTAAATAAAATTTATAATGTTTCGCTTATCGCATTAAATAATTAATTGCAATTTTTTTTTACTAGAATTACAAAATTAGTCATCATCACCCGTATGAAACAAATTGTTTAACATCTGTTTTCATTTTCATTTTTGTTTTTTTTTTTTTTTTGTTTTTGCATAAATAAATAGTTGTATTTTTCTATTATTTAGTCATAACTATTTAAAATTCCTCAAAACAAATGTTATTTTTCAACAATATTTATAAACTGGAAAGAAAAATGTCACAGTTTAAAACTGTTTTGCAACCGTTAAAAACTGACAATTATTGTCTTTTATTTTTCCTTAAAATATGACGTGTCCTAGTCCTTATACAAAAACAAAATGCCTATAAAAACTATTAATTTATACTAGAAATTCCTAGACAAAACTCACTCAGTCACTAAACAACAAAAAAGGTGTTTCTTTTAATTACAGAATATTTTTAGTCTCCGTTTAACATACGATGACATGTTAAAATGTTCAACTAAATTATGCAAATTTCACTTTCAGAAGTCCAAAAGACTACAAAATGGGGGCAAAAAGGGTTTCATTGTGTCTAATTTTATTATTAATTAAATGTTTGTTCAAACTAGTCATATTCTGTTTAATAAATTTATTGACTCTTTAAGTGTAAATTTAATGAGTTTTACTCTAGTTTTTCTTTTGCTTTTCCACATGAATTCCAGTTTTGTTTTAATGTGTTAATATAATTAAAAGACCAAGAATAAGGAACAGAAATAGTTAAAGTTATTTGTTATACATCTGGAGGAACTCCTAGACAAAGTCACGTGTTAGGAAAATAGAAAAAATAGAAAATTTAATTGAGCATAAAATTGTTTATGTCAACTAAAAAAATATTGACTTAAATATTTTCCAAGACTAAAGTTTTGAATTGTTTTTTTTTTCTTTTTAATTTTCTGCCTTAAAAGGTGTTGAAAATGTTTAATAAAATGCGAAGAAAACCAAGTGACGACAGATGGGTTGCAAAAGGTGTATGAATTATGGACAGAGGTGTAAATTTACAATTTTATTAAAAATATTGTAAAATTCTTGATGGAGAAAGATAAAAGTTATTGAAATAAGACACGGCAACTGATAAGGAATCCTTTTTATTTGATGTCAATTTTCATCCATAAAATATTTGTTCATATTTTCAAAACGATAAAATCTAAATCGATTTCTTGATTTAGATATGTTTATTTATTCTTGAAGAGCTTCTAGTTTAGTTCTAGTCAGTTCTAATTCAGTTCAGTTCTCGTTGAGTTCTGTTTCACTTTTAGTTCAGTTCAAGTTCAGTTCTAGTTCACTTCTAGTTTGTTTATATTTTTTTAATTTAATTTTAGAATAAAATTTAAATATTAAATTTTGTAAAATATTTATAATTTTTTATACTAAATAAAAGTTCCAGGATCTTAATAAAAATTCCTCTTGTCAACACTTGTTTTGTGGCTTCAAGTTCACAAATGAAAAATTTTGGTCTCCTGGGCTTTATGGCACGTACTACAACTTGGCATATTAATTATTTCCATATTTTTTTCTAAATAAAATAGAAAAAACATAAATTCTAAAAAATGAAAGTGTGAGGCGAAAAGCAGCCTATCAAGTGTTGAAATGGAAAAATTTTGTGAAGGCAGAGAAAAACTGAACCCAATAAACAATTTTGAAGACAAGTGGTTTTGTAAACCCACAGGGAATTTGAGGAAAATGTAAACAAATATTGAGTGAATCAAATGACACTTTGAAGTTTTTTTTAACACACACACATGACATTAAATAACACAAACACAAACTCATTAGCAGATGTTAAACATTTTTAAGAAGTTTATGATTATTTAGCGGCACCAAATTAGAGTCTTTTTTAATTTATACATCGAGATGAAGATGAGATGTGTTAAAATAACAATTTTCTTTGTTTTTATTTTAACATAAATGTCATGATAAAGAACGAAGAAAGAATGAAACAAAAAACAAAAATTTTTAATTTCTATTTTATTTTCTAAAAAAAAAAATATAAAACAAAAACAAATTTTAAAGAAATAAAAAAAATAACATAAACAAAATTTATATAAAAAAATAACAAAAATAATTTAATTATGAATGAAAAATAAAAAACAAATTGTTTATTTTGTTAATGAAAAATTAGCGCACGTGTTCAAAAAAATAATTATTAAAAATAAAAATAAATATAAATATAAAAACAAGTTGGTGTTTATTTCAAAATGTTTATGTCAAAAAGTGTTTTTGATTTTAATTTTAATAAAAAAAAACATCAGACTCCTCTTTTCTGTGTTGCATCTTTATTGAAGTGAGCTGAATTGAAGTGGCACAATTATGGTACTTTTTCGGTTTAAAGTGTCTTTTTTTTTAAATAAACAATTTAAATTTCTTAGAATTTGTTTATTATTAAATAATAAAATTATGTTTTTTTTTTAATAATAATCACATCTTTATTTTATATCTTCTTTTAGTTTAGTTTATGTTTATTATTTAATATGTTTTTATCAGATTTTCAAATCTTTATCAGTCCAAACTATAACACTTAAGCACCTTTCTATTACCACGTGCTCACGCGTGCTTAAGTAGTGAAAGTTTTTAGAGAAAAGTGCGTTGGTCGTTATTTTTTTTTTTTTTTTTGAAATTCACGGGAGTAATAAAAACCCTTTTAGTGTTAAAGAGTTGAAAGAATATGAAAATATTTTAAGTAATTAGAAATTAATCATAATTGGGTCAAGTAATAATGTGGGTTTTAGTGGGTTTAAATTTTCATCTTTTAAAAATGAAAACAAATCTTCAAACTCGGGATTCCAAACTTAAGTTAAGAAAATAATAAGAGCTTTGCTCTTTTGCATGTTATTCTTATCAGTGGATTACAATTAAGCTCCTGTATATCCAAAGAGAAAGAAAAAGGAACGTCTAAGAATTTTTACAATAAAGCCATCTCATAATAAAGTCTATATGAAAAATCCATTATGGTAATAATTCTTTGGACTTTCGACAATAATTGTTAGCTCTAACCCGATTTTATTTTATACTGTTTTTATGAAAGTTATTAACTAAGAAGTAAGACGATCTTCCTAAACGACATAAAGAATTAAGGCAAATGGGTTTACACGAAATTATGGTGGGATGATTCAATATACAAGTATACAATTTAATACTAAATTTTCTAGAGTTTTCCATTACTTCTAAACTTGTGAACTTATATACTTTTTTAGAAATTTTTTAGCTGTTTCAGACAATTTTTTGCACAGTTTGCTCTTTTTTCTATTCTCAAAAAACAATATCTTCCATTGATTCTAGCTCTTGAGAATTTGTAGTAACTTCTCTTGAAACCAATATAATGCCATTGTTTGGTACCAAAGTTAAAAAGGGTCCAGTCAGTTTTTTCATTAGTTAAGGAGAAGGTTTTTGTACTTTTCAATTTTGTATATCTTCCTTTGACTTTAGCTCCGTTAAACTTGGGAACTGTGGAACTACCTGTACCACACTAGAAATTTTTGTAGTTTCAGTAATAATTGTTCTTTCTTTTCCTTTTCACAAGAACCGTGGATTTTGGCACCGTCAAAGATTTTTGTGATTTTTAATTTTTCAATATCTTCCCATGTATTTGGAAATATTAATCCCAGTGAAATTGGGAAATTATTAATCCTTTGAAATTGAAATTAATCCTTTGATAGCTTGGACAAGTTTTTTGTGCTCTTTAATTTTCTTTATACAAGATGTCATGCCATTTCCCATGATTGTAGCTCCGTATTATTTTAAGTAATGAGATCTCTTGGTACTAAAACTGTGCCATAGTTTTGGTTCCATATTAGAAATTTTGTAATAGTTTCATGTACTTTTCGGTAGTTTATTACAAGCTTTTACGCTTTTTCTTTTCACAAGAAGCTATTGATTTTAGTACCATAAAATTATGTTCTTTGGTACCAAAATTATGCCAATGGTACCAAAAAATTTAGTTAGACATTTGGTAAGAGTTTCTATCTCTTTTTTTGCAAGAGTTTTGAACGAGGATCTCCTTCGATTACTCTCGGAACAGAAAGAAGCAGCAAGGTATGGACTATTAGGCGAATAATTCACAAATCCTAATCCACTGTTTTGGTTATCAATGCTTTTTAAACGATCTTTTTGAGAACGATGAGAGTTATGATCTCCTATCTAGTTGATTTTCGACAGTATCTTCGTGTGAACTTAATTAAACTGTTTATTATAAAAAATCCGCTATTGTATTGCTTTCGAGTTTCAATTCACTTGGAACCCAATTTTCTTCTTTTTAACGCCAGATAATAGATTGTTGTGTGATTCCCAATTATTTCGAAACAAAACACTTTCAAATCTTATTGGTTTCACCAAACATAATTTACATAAGTTTTCGTTAACTTCTGTAATTTTATGATTTTCACAGTTTCATCTCAAATTTTCAACACTAAATAAAAACCAGACAGAAATACAAATTATTTTTTTACTGATATGCAAAACCATTCAACTACCCCTCTCCTCTGCTCAGCTAACAAATAATTTAAATCTAAATATTTCCATTATTATTATTTTTTTTTTTTCAAAAATCCTTTCTATTAAATTACCAAATGCAAATAATGTTTGTTGTGTGTTTTAAATTGAAACCAACCAAATAAACATAATTTAAATATAAAAATAACAAAAATAACAAAAAAATAATTTACGAAACATAAAAATCACTCAAGTTTGACGAAATCAATTCGTTTACAATTGAATCATAAATTGACGTTTTCTTTTCAAATCGCAAGACCTTTTTATACCCTCCACCACCACAAGTGATGAAGAGAGTATATTAACTTTGTCATTCCGTGTGTAACTTTAAGAAACAATCATCTTAGAACCCACTCATCAAATAAAAATTTTAGTCGATTTAGCTGTTTATGTCTGTCTGTCTGTCTGTTTTTGGCACGCTCCCATTTACAAAAATTGACAGATCTCAATGAAATTTGTCCTGAGAAGTTTCCTATTACAAATCAGAAAAATTGGTTCTGTATATTAAAAGATATAGACCGATATCTGTATCTATCTGAGGCAACTTTAAAGTTCCAGCAAAGAATTTTCGTAAAACTGTCAATTAGAAATCGACAAATTAGAATACGATTTTGGCACAACATAAAGTTATATGTACTTCATTATCATGCGGCTCAGTAAAAAGTATGGCCAAAAATATAACTAATTTTTGGTCTCATTAAGTGTCCCTTTATTGTATTCAAGAAAGAGGGTGGAGGGTACTAAAGCTTCGGAATCGCCTTACTTGGTTACATTTTTCTTTCACGTCTGGAGTTTTGAGAAATAAAAAACGCCAAATGTGTTTTACAAAATTCTTACATGTGTAAAAATTTTCAATATTTTATGTATTTTATGTTGCTGTTGTTGTTTTTATTGTAAACAAAATGTAACTTTCTTTATTTTACATTTTTATTTAACATAATTTACATATTTTTTCCCAGATTAAAGAGAAGAAAAAGATCTTGTAGAAACAACTGTTTTTTTTCTTTTGTCAAAAAAGGGTTGAGTTAACGCGTATTTTGTTAACATTTTTTTTGTTGGAGGAATTCTGTCTAGAAACAAGGGATTAAGTTGTCATTTTGTTGGTAACTGATGCTGCTTATTTGTTCCTTTTTCTCATTTAACTGCTTAAGGCATTTTGCTATTTGGCATTATATAAAGGATTTAAGAACTTGATTTTTACTATTAGACTCCTTTTTTTGATTTGAAATTTATATGGGAATTAAGTACTTCTGGGGAGGATTTTTTCCAGATTTGACATATTTAAATTTATATTTAGATAAAATTAAACAAATCGAAAATAAATTAACATTTCGGGTTAAATTCATTAAAAATGAAAGTTGTTATTCATAAGCTGTTATCATTAACACATCAATTAAGGAAGGATTTTTAAAAAAGGAGTTAAATTTAAATGTTAAATTTTGATTTCCTGTTTTTGCATTAAATCTCGTCTGTTTCTTGATTTTATATCTAAAAAATTTAACTTGATTTTCTAATTAAAATTTTGGTTCATTTTCGGATATTATGTTGACCACCTTAATTTAAAAGTTTTTATTATCTAGTTTATCTCTTCCTTTTTTAGTTGTTGGTTTTTGTGTTTAGTTTTGATTTTAATTTAGCTCTCGGGGATATTTTTGTTACAAATGTCCATTTTTTCTAAATAAACTCTTTTTTATTTTTGTTTTTGTTAATATGATATTTTATTTGTTTAGTTTCTGCAGATATTTAGCAATAAAAAAGTTACTATAAACGTTCTTTTCTCTCAGTATCTAATTCAATGTAAAATTTAACGGTTTAGAAGTCCTGTAAAAGGAAACAGAAACAGGGTGCTGCAATGTATTTGTTAATTTAGTTTAAATTATTTATTTCTTTTGTTTATATTGAATTTCTTTATTGAGAATATTGAGTTTATGTAAGATATCGGTCTATAACTTCCTTTTTGTTATCGGATGGATATTGTTTAGTTCGATCAACAAATAACTCGTGATTTAATTCCACCAAAAGTGTATCTGTGAAGAATATTTTTAAACAGACAAACTGGATTAAAATGACTCGATTTTTTTATTTGATCAAAGATTATATGAACTTTGGATCTTCTATAATGAATTCTAATGAAAGAGTCCAAAACCCCTTATCAGAATGAAATTTAAAGTTAAATAGTCTTTTACATTGTTATTAATCACATTTTACAAAAATTCAAAAATTTATATAAAAATTTATTATTTCTTTTTGACAAAAATAAGTTTAACCTGAGATCACTTTTTGAAAATTTTTTAAATTAATTAACAATCAAATTTTAAGGTGATAACGTCTATAACTAAAATAAATATCGGATTTTTGTCCAAACAAGCATTATTCAAATCACTTTTTCAAAAATCGAGATAAAATGAAATTTTGAATTTAAAACGTCTATATTTTCGTAAATAACGTGCTCTTGGGCAAAAATATGCTTCACTCAAGCTTATTCTTCCGCAATTTTTAAGGTTTGGAAACGTCCATAATGTCGTAAATAATGGCTTTTTCGCTAAAAATGTGCTTCATTTATGATACACGTTTTTTCAAACAAATTCAAAAATCTTCGCAAAATGAAATATAGATTTGTTTTTTGATAATGAGGTAATTCTGCATCCAATTAAAAATTCCAAGTTAAAATTTATTTCGTCATCTGAAAATCAAATCGGCTCCTTACTCTCATGTTAAAACTTCGACTTTATTATGTTCTAAATTAAATAAACTATTATTTTTTTGAAAGTTTTAAATTTTGTTGATCACAATAAATTAGTTTTCTGTGAAAACAAACTTAATTTGTGATCACTTTAGAAATACTCACAAAATCAATTTTAAGTTAAAGACTCCTATAATAATGTGTTTTTCAGCAAAATGAGGCAACTTTAAGAAAGAATTGAAAATCGTTATAAACTGAAATTTCAGCGTTATGGAGTTATAGTAGAAATTGAGATATCGATGTTTTTATTATACGTTAGAACGTCTAAAATTTTGCAAATATCGTTTATTGGTCAAGTAAGAGAAAAACAAATAACAAAAATTGTTATTCAGATTTAAAATTTGGTGATCACAAAATCAAATTTGGATGGAAAACTATAATTTGGTAAAAAGTTTTGATAAAAAAATTTAACATTTTTGGAAAATTATTTGAAGTTTTTCTAAAAATTTATTTAAAAATTCAAAATTTTATTATAAATTCAAAGAAAAATTATAATTAATTCGCTTTATTAATCATAAAACAAAATAAATTATTTTTGAAATCATATTTCTGTTGGACCCTGTACCTTTAAAATACTCTGTGGTTGGTGGTCAGAACCTGCACCAGCAAAATAACCAAAAAACCCAAACAGTATTCTCATCACATGTCGTGCTGTGTCATTTAATGGTTGATAAGCTAAACTTTAATCTTTTCTAATGTCCATCATATTCACCAAAAAAAAAAATAGAAAAAAGGACTCATGTTTAGAAACATATCCAAAGAATGTTTCTAATATTGCGTCCCTAACACACATACAACAAAATGTGTATCTTTTTATATTCATATAAAATTCAAATTCAAAGAAACATTTGCAAAATAAATATATTTTTCACATTTTATTAGGAACATTAAAAAATAAGAAGGAAATAACTTTATTTTAATATGAAACATTTTCGGACACGAACGCACAATTAAAACTAAAATGAACTAAACGAAATTTAACGTATGAAAAATTCAAATATTTTTAATTAAATGTTGCATGACATTAAATGTGCTGCTCATTTGCTAGATAACAACAAAAAATATTGCATACTTAAGGTAAAAAGCAACCTAATTAAGGATTCTATTTATATTAAAAAGAATATATGTGTGTGTTTGTTTTTCTTTCTGTTAAATAAAAAGAGTTTCTAGTTTTAATTGTTATAACAAAATTGGTATTAAACATACTTTTTAAATAAAAGAGAATCACAAAATAGAAGGAGATGCACAGAGAGAAAAAGTTGGTTGTTCCAGATAATTGTTATACATTAAATCATTGAACCTATTTCAGGATAACATCATGTTTGCTTCCATGAAATAATAGATCGATTGTTTCAGACAAAGAATATTATCATTCAAATATCGTAAAAAAATGTGATCTTGATCAAACAATTTACCTAAAACCAAAAATAAAATTGAATAAAATCTCATGTTGGGAGTATTTTCTTTCAAATGGAAAAACTTTTAAACAAATTGTTCCATAAATTATGTTGTTTTTCTTAAGCAAATCATATAGAAGAAACTATATTTAAAGTACATTTGTCATATTATTACAAAAAGAAAAGGACACGCCCACAGTAAATGATATTTTGATCCATTATTTTGACTACTTTGACATCAATATTTTTACTCTTTAGTGAAGTTCAAATTTTCCAAATCAGTCTATAGAAAAATATATAAAATATATTCATCTGCTAGGAATTTCTTAAAAATCGTGCGTCGAATTGTTTTATTTAAGACCTTTTTAGGTTATTATTAAGACACTCTGGTAGGGCAAACACCATGAAATTTATCCTGATAGTTTGTTATTACTTTTAAGAATTTTGGAGTCTAATTCAACAAAAAAATACATAAACTTTTATGACCTTTAACATTCTTATAGTCACTTTATTTAGTTATCGACTTATGGCCTCCAACCACTTTATTTAACTATCGACTTGTTTTTTATAACCTGTGCCACCATAAGTGGTTGTGGTGATTTAAGGTGATTTAATTTTGGACGAAGGATGAAGCCTAATGGAATTGGTCATGTTCGGTTAAAAGTTTCAGTTAGCGTCCATAACTTCAGAATTAAGTTTTAAGTCTATAAAACTCTTTAATATAAAATTATTTAATTTAACGTAAATAAATTGTGTCTCAGCACAAATCCAAATTTAAAGAAGATCTGTTTACAAACAGCTGTAGCTCTCATACTAATTCATTTCCGAAAATCACTTCTCAAAAATATTGTGATAATACTTCGTATGCTTAAGACTTATGCAATCAAAGAAAACCAAACCTAATTTTACAAGCATCGACCCATTATTTCCTAAAGTTCTCATACAAACTCCACATTCGAAAATCACCGTTAAATTGTATAATTCTTTCATATCGGGGAGACCTTGAAAATCCATCAGGTTCGGTCCATAATTTTGTATGCCTGCAGTTTGTTGTAGAGCATTATTAGGTCGTGCTCAACTTGACACTCTTATTTATTACAAATTATCTATTATTCCTTTTTACTTTAATGGAGAAAAACTTAAAAAACAAGACATTTTAAACTTCAAAGCAATTAATAAAAGTGCATTAAGTAAAAATTTCTCTTTATCGTTGAAACCCCTTCTGCCCCACCTCCTGAAATGAAAATAACCATAATGCAAGTTATAAGTAAAATTTAACTTTATACGATGTTGTAATTAAGCAAAAAGATAATTAAGTTTATCATGCATGCAACATTGGCAACAATTTATTTACTTATGTTACAGCAATGACAGATTATCCTTTTAAACACACACACATACACCCATACACTCATATATATATATAAATTGCTATCTCTAGCACACATTTTGGAAGGAAGAAGCGCCATAAGGAGCATAAATGTATTTTAAATTTTAAAGTGTTAAGTGCATTCATATTCTCTATCAGGGAGGAGAGAGAGGTATCCTCGTTCTTCTTAATCTTATAAAAGTCCTTTTTCTCTTATTGCCTATTTGATATATTGGCTTTATGGTCATAATCATCATTATTATTTAGAATATTGTGTTAAACATGATTGTGCATATTATTTATCTAAAGTGTTTTTTGATTTTAGCAACACTGAGCAAAAGGATTTGCTTTCACTTCAAGATTTAAAGTTCTTTTTAGATATTTGATTTTCAGATCTTAATTATTTCAAGTGTATTTTCACATTTACAACAAAACCATAAATTGTTATTTGAAATCCATACTTAATAAATATCAACACTCATTAATCATCACTTGTCATTTGACTTAAGTCAATAAATAATTAATTGTGGAAATTTATAGAGGGAAAGAGAGAGGAAGAAAGAGACAGGGAATTAATTTCTTCCTTCTTACTTTTAAGATTTATTTATACATATTCAGAAATATATATATATGGAACTTATTTAATATACATTATCCTTGAATGAGAAATGTTTAGATTTAAAATCGATTAAAAAGCATAAAAGAACATAAATTTCTTTACATAAATCTTATAAAATCATGATAATTTATGGTTTTGGAGAAAAATTAAAAAGTTATAAAAAACATACATTAATAAACCGATAAAGAGTTATATTTTTATAGTGTAAAAAAGTTATAAAACATTCATCAGGAGTGAGACTGAAAAGGAACTGAACATTATTTTTGTTGTCTAACTTATTTTGGAATCTATATTTGTAGGAAGTAAATTCACCAAAATTATTTTATGAAAGAATTTTTGGAGTCAATATTTATTGGCTGATAAAATTTTTGTTTCAAACTTTTAGGTTTGTATAACCTCCACACCACAAGTTGTGTGGCGCTTGTAAAACCAAGAAGGAATCACCTAAGATCACTTAAAGTATATATCTGTTGTTGGCATGTTCAAATCAATAGTAATTGGTGAATAGTATGAAATTTGTCCGAAGCATTTATTATCCTACTTAAAACCGGTTAAATCGGTTTAAAAGTTGTTGACCGAAATCTGAAAAAACCCTACCAAAACTGAAAGTCAATCCATGTGCAATCCATGATCAAGATTGCAACTAAAAAGTGTATTAAATTTTTTGGAAGTCTTTCAATCTGATATTGACTTTGGTCAAAAATTCTTGGACAGGACACTTAGGACATTTACAGAGAATTTAATTGTTTTATTTAATTATTAATAAATTTGACCATTGGATGAAGCGATAATAGCAAAATATTATAGAATACGTAATGTTGGACTAGAATAATAGTATTTACCGTATTTTTTTTTACCGTCCAACGTACAACTATTTCTATTGATGATGCTTGATTGATTCGGCCTATTCGAATGTAGCTTTTTTACTTGTTTCTATAATTTTTCAAGATGGGAAAATATGTCCTCGAAAGTTGAAATATTTCACTTTATCCAAAAAATTAATTGGTTGGGTAACCCCACTATATAATACCCACATCTTTAAAGTAATTTAATAATGGAAAAAATTTCTTCGCATAAGTGAGTTTGAAGAGCTTGAAATCCCATGCCGGGTGGATATTTGTATGGAAGTTACCTGAAATATTGGATCGAACATGACCAAAAAATATTTTTAAGATTGCGACCACTAGAGCATTCACAACCTTTACATAGACAGCTAGCTGGATGAGCACGCAGAAGGACTTTTATATAAAAATCAATAAACATAATTTCAAGTTTTTCCAAAGGGACCTTTTAAAAATATTTTTTTTAATTATAAATTTAAAATGAAAATTTTTCATTTATGACAAATGAAAATTAAATTCAACAATTATTGTTTTATTGTCATGTCTTACAAAAATTCAAAATACATAAATTATACACATCCTTTGCAATACAAACACATATCCTTATATCCTTCGTCATATTATATATCATTCACTCATACTTTAGAATATTTTATGTTTGATATAATTTTTTTCCTGAAATTATTTGTTTTCATAATAAATTTTCCGCACGGTAAATTTTTATTAGCGTATTTATGTTTTTCGAAATGAAATGAAACGCTTTTTTTAAGTTGCATGCAAACATTTATAGCATTTTTTATGTTTTTCTTTTCTCTTTTAGCTATAATTTATGTTTGTATGTAGTTTTAAAATTGTGGATAATATATCCTAAGGAATTGAGTAGTTCAAATATATCTAACCAACAGGATAATCATAAGTTGTTATGACTCCTTTTTCTCTATTTCGGTTAAGGTTTGTCTAAGGACATGCATCAATAAGTTTTCTTGGCAAAAGATGAAAAAATGCAAATAAATTTTAAAATAAATACTTGAGGCCATTTTATCTTAAAAATACAACTAAATGATGTATTTTTAAGATATAAAAATATCAATAAGTATAATGTGACAGATGTTTTGTTGTTGTTTTTTTTTCTAGAAAACAGCATAAATTGAAATTTATTTAAATAATAAAATCACAAACAACAAGACAAATAAAAACAAAAAGATTTTACAAGAATTTTTAAAATAAATTTGTAAATTAAAATATTTTTCTCTTTATTCATTTATTTCTTCCTTTACATAAACTAAGGAGTGAGAATGAAAAATGCTTAACACACATAAACGTTAAATAAAATGAAACTGCTACACTTACTGTTTAAGTTTTTTATTTGACTGAAATAATTATTACAATTCACAAAAGAAATATTTTTATAGTTTTATTCATTAGTGATGAAATTGTGAACCTTTTTCGGAAACACTTCCATTCACTTTTTTTATTGTGTTTTTGTCCCTCTACTCGAACAGGTCATTTATCTCCGTTTAAAATCACTTCTTTGTGCTCTTCAATTCCTTCTTAACGTGAGCCCAATATTACTAAACTGGCCTCAGTCGTTTACCATAGTGATCAAGATATGATGTCAAGTCTTGCCAAAATAAGTGACACATTATGAAGTCTTAAGAATGGAAACAGCCTTTTTGGCCTCTTTTGCCACCACTGCATGATGCTTGCCAAAACGAAAATTTTTTGGCCAATTTTAAATGCTTTTTTGCCAAACCATTCGTTATGCAGCAAGAATATTTGTTCCAAAAAACTTGACTTTTCTGTCTCTTTTTATGACCTCTTAATTTTTAATAGCGTTCCTGTTACAAACTTTTTGAGCCTTGTATATCTTAATCGTGCATTAGCTTTATCTTTTCGTATCAAATAGTCCGAGCATTGAACTAATTAGGATGCTTTCCTCTATCTCTTTTGAAAATGCTTTTTTTTTTGTTTTTTATTTTTTTGGTTCCAACTGAACCTGGTTTTCATTCAACAGACAAGTTCTCCGGTGGGACTAAGTTGGGTTTTGTTGAAAACATTTAATCACTTTAGTACCCACTTTGAAGAACGTGTGTTAAGAATTTTTCCATCTCACTCCTTATATTAAAAAAAAATCCATAATAATTCAATTTATTTTAAAAACAAAAACAATTCTTTAATAACTCAACAAAATATTCAATATTCTTAAATTAAAGTGTTTTTACACGTAAAACCCTTTTAAATTGTAATAATGTGTATTGAGTAAGTTGATATTCTAATATAAATTGGATTATCCTTTGATTCATTTTATTTGAAAAGCTTTTTGTGAGACCAGGCACCACACACATAGACACACAACACTATTACACAGAAACAGAAATCTTTTGAAAATTTTGGTATGAGTCCAATTTATCATTTTGCTTTTGGCTTTTATGTTACAAAATCTACAAAAGTTTATATGATTAAGAATGAATGTCCTTAAAACTGAACACATACACACATCACACATTAACATTAAAGACGAAGAAGAAAGGTGTTAATTGCATTCGGCATCTATTTAAGTTGTTCAACTGAATGTTCGTTAATTTTGAAATGTCTTTTACTTTTTGGTCATCATTGATCACATAATAATATGCATTTCAAATTGCATTTGCTGTTGTTTTTTTCTGCTTCCAAAAAAGACATTTGTCAATTGCGAAGTGACACCATCTTACATTTGATAAAATCTAATTTTCGAATTTGTCAATTTTTGTTCAGTGAAGTGTCAAAGTAATTTACGTTTTGTTAATATGAGATTTCGAAAGAAAAATATTACATTTAAGGAATTTGAATTGTAAATCCTATAGGTTTTAAGGTGGGAAGGTGGGGACTCGGATAGAAAAATAATAGAAAAAAAAACTTTAATATAAATATGTCTTCGCTGCGACAATAACGTTGGAAGCACTACAACTCTTCTACAAAAGAATTTTCTGAAGAGAAAAACTCTTATCGAATTTTTTTTCTAAAGAGAAAACTTTATTTTGAATTTTTTCTGAAGACCAAATTTTTTTATCGATTTTTTTCTTAAGAGAAAAATGTTTATCGTTTTTTTTCTAAAGAGAAAAATTCTTATCGAATTTTTTCAAAAGAGAAAAATTCTTATCGAATTTTTTCTAAAGAGAAAAATTTTCATCGAATTTTTTCTAAAGAGAAAAATTTTCATCGAATTTTTTCTAAAGAGAAAAATTCTTATCGAATTTTTTCTAAAGAGAAAAATTCTTATCGAATTTTTTCTAAAGAGAAAAATTCTTATCGAATTTTTTCTAAAGAGAAAAATTCTTATCGAATTTTTTCTAAAGAGAAAAATTCTTATCGAATTTTTTCTAAAGAGAAAAATTCTTATCGAATTTTTTCTAAAGAGAAAAATTCTTATCGAATTTTTTCTAAAGAGAAAAATTCTTATCGATTTTTTTCTAAAGAGCAAAATTCTTATCGATTTTTTTCTAAAGAGCAAAATTCTTATCGAATTTTTTCTAAAGAGAAAAATTCTTATCGAATTTTTTCTAAAGAGAAAAATTTTTATCGAATTTTTTCAAAAGAGAAAAATTCTTATCGAATTTTTTCTAAAGAGAAAAATGTTCATCGAATTTTTTCTAAAGAGAAAAATTCTTATCGAATTTTTTCTAAAGAGAAAAATTATTTTCGAATTTTTTCTAAAGAGAAAAATTCTTAACGAATTTTTTCTAAAGAGAAAAATTCTTATCGAATTTTTTCTAAAGTGAAAAATTCTTACCGAATTTTTTCTAAAGTGAAAAATTCTTATCGAATTTTTTCTAAAGTGAAAAATTCTTATCGAATTTTTTCTAAAGAGAAAAATTCTTATCGAATTTTTTCTAAAGAGAAAAATTCTTATCGAATTTTTTCTAAAGAGAAAAATTCTTATCGAATTTTTTCTAAAGAGAAAAATTCTTATCGAATTTTTTCTAAAGAGAAAAATTCTTATTGAATTTTTTCTAAAGAGAAAAATTCTTATCGAATTTTTTCTAAAGAGAAAAATTCTTATCGAATTTTTTCTAAAGAGAAAAATTCTTATCGAATTTTTTCTAAAGAGAAAAATTCTTATCGAATTTTTTCTAAAGAGAAAAATTCTTATCGAATTTTTTCAAAAGAGAAAAATTCTTATCGAATTTTTTCAAAAGAGAAAAATTTTCATCGAATTTTTTCTAAAGAGAAAAATTGTTATCGAATTTTTTCTAAAGAGAAAATTATTTATTGAATTCATTTTTAGGAGAAAATTCTTATCGAATTCTTTCTAAAGAGGAAAATTCGTATAAAATTCTTTTTAAAGATTCTTATGGATTTAACATAGTTGACAATAACATCCAAGTACATCAAATTGACTATTTTAAATTCGGTCTGAACGGAATTGGGAACAAATTAGATTTGTTGGGTGATTTTGAATAATTATAAACCTTTTTTGTCATAGAATTGGATCACAACAAAAATTTTATAAACCGATTTGTAATTAACCCTACAATAAGCAAAGAAGCCACTTTCATTGTTTGTCTTTTAACTAAAAATACTATAATTTTTCTTCCCAACATAATTATAAATTTTTAATAAATTTAAAACACTTGTAATAAAATCATAAAATTAACGAAATAAAATAATAATTCGTTGAAATATAAAAATGAGATTAATGGCGTCTGCTGCCACTCGGTCCCTTACGTTCTTATTAATAGCAATTTAACATAAATGAGAAAAATGTTGATACGAAATAAAATTTAGGACAATTAACATTAATAAACTCTTGTCTAAAAACATTATTATTTTTTTGTTCTTTTTTTGTTATTATTTCATAGAAATATTATGGAAATAATAGTGTCATTTTAAAAGAAATAAAACATTTTTCATTTGTTACATTTTTTTATAAAAAAATCTAAACAAAAATTTATTTTTAATGAGTTTTTAACCGAAAAATAAAATCATATAAATTTTTCATAAAAGAAATAAAAGAACATAAAATGAAATATCTTTAACACTTGATCTACATTTCCCCCCAAAATAAGAAAAAGGGGAAAAAATTTATAACGTCTTGTTTCTTTGCCACACAAAGATACAAAGATACAAATATTCCAAAAATCTTCAAAAAGGTGCTTTACAAATCTCTTTTTTGAAAAAAAGAACGAAAATTTATTAGCTTTTTATACCCTCCACCGCCACAAGTAGTGAGGAGGGTATATTAACTTTGTCATTCCGTGTGTAACGCTTACAAGGAATCTTCCTCGACCCAATAATGTATACAATCGGTTCAGTATTTCAAAAGATATAGAACGATTGCTGAGGCAACCTCTAAGTTCCAGCAATGGATTTTCGTAAAACTGTCATTTAAAAATTGACAAATTAGAATAACATTTGGCGTATTATAAAGTTATATGTACTTCATTATCATTCGGTTCAGTAGAACAAAAGTTTGAGCCAAAAATGTAACTAATATTAGGACTCATTAAGAGTTCCTGTGTTGTATTTAAGAAAAACTGTTATATTTAATGCATCTCTAAGTGTGTGTGTGTGAGTGAGTGAGAACATAACGTATTTACTTCACACATATTTGTGTTGGAGGATATTGAAGATTCGGCATTGCCGAATGTAGCATTCTTGATTGTTTTTTACTATTATTTTTCTGCTTAACAATTTGAAAAATTTCCTAAATAAAAATCTTAAAAATGACTATAAATTATTTTTTAAGAATTTGTTTAACAGGAAAAAACCTAAATAAAATTGTCTTGTTCACTTTATCTTTTAATTGTGTAATTTTTCTTATTGTAGTCAATTAACGAACCAAAATATGTTCTACGTGTTGGCATTTTTCTTATTTTTAAAAAATCTCAAAAATAAAAAATCCCATCATCATCTCATTTATGTTTTATGGTTAAAATGAAAACCTTTAAAAATATATTTTAAACTTTATTTTTCAACATTTTGTAGCTTCTTGTTTTTCAGTCTTTATTTCTGTTAGTGACCGCCCCACAGCTTCATCATTTACATTTATGTGGAAGATGACCACTTGATTTATTGAAGACACAAGAGAATTTTGTTTTTATAAATTTGTAAGAAACAGAAAAAAAGCTTAAAAATTTATTAAGATTTTTATCAATTGTATTAAATTGGTTATAAAAATTTAACAATAATTTCTCAGTAATTCATCAAGTTTCTATACGAGGAAAACGTCAAGACTAGAAAATCTCACAGAAATTTATGTCTTTTAAACTTAAAAGTCATAAATTTTAAATAATAAAGAAATTTCAATAAACGTTAAAAGTTTCAAATTGAAAAAGATTTAAAATAAAAAAATTGGGAATTTCAAAAAGAAAGTTATAAGCACAATTTTATTAATAATATTTTTTAGAAGAAAATTATTTTATTTATTTTCTTCTGAAAATTTCATAAAAAATAATATTTTGCTTTCAACGAAAAAATTCTGATTGACATTTTTTAAGAGAAAAAAAAGATTCTTCTCATAATTTGTTTTTAAACAAAAAATTCTTATCGATAATTTCCTTAATGAAAAATTCTTATCGAAATTTGTCTAAAGAAACAAATCTTAACGAAATTTTTCTACTGAAATTTGTCTATCGAAAAAAGCCATAAAAATTCTTAGCGAAATTAGTTTTAAGAAAAAGTGAAACTTAACAAACTTTTTATAAAGAAAATGTTTTTCACGAAATTTTTCAAAAGAAAAAGTTTTTAACGAAATTTTTCTAAAGAAAAAAATTCTTAACTATTTTTTTAATTTAAAAATTTTTAATACAACGAAAATTTTTGTTTAAAGAGTAAATAAAAAGAAAATCTTTTTAAAAATTTAACGAAATCTGTCCCAAAAATAATAATAATAATTTTCTCTTAAAAATGTAGAATTTTTTCTTAAAAAAATTAATTAAATTTAATGAACATCTTCTGCAAAAGTTTAATGAAAATTTTCTCTAAAAAGAAAATTTTATGAAATTTTTCTCGAAAAAGAAAATTTAATAAAATTTTTCTCTAAAAAGAAAAATTAATGAAAAGTTTCTCTAAGAAGAAAATTTTTCTCTAAAAAGAAAATTAAATGAAAATTTTCTCAAAAAATACAATTTTATGAAAATTTTCTCTAAAAAGAAATTTAATGAAAATTTTTATCTAAAAAAAATTAATGAAAATTTTCTCTAAAATATAATTTAATGAAAATGTTCTTTAAAAAGAAAATTTAATAAAAAGTTTCTCAAAAAAGAAAATTTAATGAACATTTTTCTAAAAAGAAAATTTAATGAAAATGTTCTTTTAATGAAAACGTTCTCTAAAACGAAATGTTTTTTTAATCTAGAAAGAAAATATAACGAACAATTTCTATAAAAGGAAAATTTAACAAAAAACTACAAAAAGACATTTTCCGATCAGATATTTTGAGAAAAATATAATAATAAAACAAAAAATAATAATTTTTATAAATTTCTGACATTTGTCTCTTTAAAGACTTATTAATGTTTATTTTGTGACAAAAAATGTATATTTTTAATTTCACAATATCCGTAATTCTCCCATAGATTGGAAAGAGAATTCCGTTTTTATTGTTTTGAGCCAGACACTTGTTTATTGTTCATTGTCCTGGCTGATTTTTAATCAACATTAAAAATCCTGCGACACCAAAACATTTAAACACAGGAACAAAACCAGAGTTCCAGCTAAAAAATGGAAAAAATGGAAAAAAGACCTTAATAAAAATATTAATGAGTCTTTAGCGTTTTTTGTATTTATATATTTTTATTATTTGTTGTTATTTTCTTCTTTTTATTATTCGTATTATCCGTCAACCAAAAATTACTACGAATTTATTTTCATACCATTTTTCTAGTCATCCTGTCACACTTCCTACTCTGGCCCCTTAAAATCATTCCTTTCTTGTTTGTCATCCATAAAACAAATGTTAAAATAAAAAAAGTTTTTTATTTTTTTGCACTTTTTTCTGTTTTTTGTTTTTGTTTTAACGTGGCGTGAATTTTTACACGCCATATAAATAATGAGCTGCTTTTATTTCCAACAAAAGTCCAACTTTCAACTTTTGTTAGGAATAAAAAAATAAATAGAAACAACAAGTCCCTAAAAGCCAGTTACCTTTCTGAGATAAGGGTGAGTGGAAAGCAGACTGGTTAATAAATGTCAAAATAAAAAACCCACCTTTAGTGGACACAAAAGCGAAAAGTGTAAAAAAGAGTGAAACTCTGGAATTATTTGGCAGTATTTCATCAAAAGTTCTGTGAGTTTTTTTTTTCGCATAGAAAACTTTTTTTCTTTTTTCATGAGGATACTTAACTTTTTCTCCTCTTTATTTTTTTGCGAAACATAATTTTTTCGCAATATTTTGTGATTTCTTCTTTTGTAATTACCATCCTTTAAGCTATTTAGCTGCTGCTTTTGTTGTTTTTTGCTTTTGACATGATTTTTAATAAGGAAAACTCTCTCCCACTGATTATCCTTAATGAGAGTTGTGTTGTTGTTTATTATTTTCTTTTTGTTTTTATGGGTTCATTTCCCAGTGGTCAATTATTTTGACGTCTGTGATTTTTTTGTCACGTTTCAAGTTTCAGGTATTTGAAAATGTTTTCATCATCTTTTCGTTTTTTTTTGTTGTTTTAATAATTTCATTTTAATTTCCGTTGAATTTAACAAAGATATTATAAGCATGCATGCATGTGCATGTTTAAGAGGTTGTAAATATTTTAAAACTGATTTTTAGTACAATAATTTGAGTTAAAACGATGAACTGTGGGGCAGAATAATAGAATTTTTGTAAAATAGAAACTTAAAATCCGAAAAAACGTATCCGTTCGTAAATTTTCATTGAGTAGATTGCGTTTGACAATTTTCTATAGAGAAAAAAGCGTTTGACAATTTCCTATAAAGAAAATAGCATTTGGAAATTTTCTATAGAAAATAAATAAACAAATAATAATTAAGAATAAAGTTTGACAATTTTCTAAAGCGAAAATTGGATTTGAGAATTTTTAAAGCGAAAATTTTTTTATAGAAAAGAAAGTTGCAGTGAACGTTTTTCTATTGAAAAAAACATGAAAATATTAAAAAAAAAATAGGAAGAAATTTGAATAAATATTTTATTTAAGAAAACATCTGATTGAAATGTTTATTAAAAAAAATTTTTTTAAAGAATTTATTTTCGACAAAAAATTTATTCTAGAAATATAGAGGTTTTCAAAGAATTTTCTCTGACTAAAATTCTTATCGAAGAATTTTTTTATAGAAAAAATCTTATTGAAGGAAATTCTATAGAAAATTCTTATAAAAGACATTTTCTCTGGAAAGATTATTTTCGAAAAATTTCTCAAAAAATTCTTATAGAGTAATTTTTTCCAGAAAAAAATGTATCGCAGAATTTTCTCTAGAAAATTGTTATCGAAAAACTTTGCTTATAAACAATTTTATGGAATAATTCTTTTTAAACTAATTCTTAACAAAGAATATTTTCTAGAAACTAACTTTTACCGAACAGAAAATATTATTAACGATAATTTCTCTAGAAGTAAATCTTACCGAAAAATTTTCTCTAGAAAAAATGATATCGAAAAGATTTCTCCAGAATGAAATTGTTATCGAAATTTTTTCCCCAGAAAGAATTTGTTGTCCGAAAAATTTCTCTAAAATAAATTAGTTATCTGTAAGTAATTTATCGAAAATTTCTGTTTTATCTTTGGAAAAAATTTTAACAAATTTTTCCTAGAAAAAATCTGTATTGAAAAATTTTTCTAGATAAAATTTGTTATCGAAATATTTTTCTAGAAAAAAAATTTTATCGAAAAATATTCCATGGAAAAAATTGGTTATCGAAAAATCACTGAAGTTCTTATCGATACAATTTTCTCTCGAAAGTAACCGAAGTTATCAAAAAATTGCTATTAACTATTATCTTCACAAAGAAAAAAAATGTCATCGAATAATTATCTCTAGAAAGTCCTTAAATAATTTGCAATGTTTTTTATCGATTTGTTTTAATATACTTCGTTTTATCCATTTCTACCCACTGTGCAATTTGGGTTAATTAACTTTTTCAACTTGAATTGTATGTGATGCATAAATTTCATACTTCAAAACTCTTAACAGTCTGTTTTGCAAATGACATTTTGAGCAGAAATTTTAAAATAATGTAAAATTAATTTGTGAAGTATGTAAAAGGTTTTACACCTTTCAACAAATGAAATATATTTAATTAACTAAAACAGAAGAGACTTTTAAATAATAATGAAATGTAGAGTAATATAGAATTTTGTTCCTCCGTTCTGATTAACAAAATTATGTGACTTTAAAATTATGACAGATAGAGGGGATCCTCATGACTTCTCATTTTATGATTATTTCTGTACATTTGCGGTTCATTTGTCTCATCTTGTTTTAATGTTCGAGTTATTACGGTTCAAAATAATTGTAATTGCTGTAATTTATCTAGAAATTTAAAAAATATTTTTATATAAATTTTAAATTAAAAGAAATAATTATAAGTTTCATTTCTGAAATTTGTGTTCCACTTGCTCTCGAATGCTGAGAATTTATTTGATGAAATTCCGAAGAATTTGTAAAATATTTTGACGGATGCTTTAGGGCCTTAATAAACTTACAAAACTTGTCATTTTTTTATTTTTTTATATTTTTCTCTTTGAAACGTAAATTTACTGTTATGTGTTAAAAAGAAGAAGACATTAAAATTTTTATTTTACCGATAATTTTAAGAATTTATGTCTTTTTTTAGAAATAATTCTTCTAAACATTAAACATCTTTGGTGGCTTTTTTCAACCAACAAACAAGAGATTTAATTACTTTTTGTTGTGTGTCTCTATTTTTTTTTGGTTCCAGAATTACCATTATTACAAAAAAGACATCAAGATCATTAAAACCCATTTATTGTTTATTATTTGTAGATCTTTTTTATGAAACATATTTCGATGTAAAGAAATTGTATGTATTTCATTTACCTTAATCTCATTTAAAATGCACTACATGTCGCTTATTTTTATGATCATTCTCATTTTAGCTCTGAAATGTTATTAAAAAAAGAGATCTTCGATAACAAATACAGAGAAATATTAAAAACATTCAACTGCAAAACAATAAAATATTAAGATCATCAAGTAAAGATGATGATGATGATGATCATTATGATCGTCAACGACAACATCAACTCCAGATATATAATTATTAAAACGATTACGTGAATAATAAATTTCACACGCCTATGACTCACTTAGGTCTCCTTTATAAGGTGATCGCGTTCTATTGACTTTTCTTTTCTGTTTATATTTCTACTTCCACTATTTATACCCTACACCACCGTAGGTGGTTGGGGCATTATGCGTTTGGGCTGATGTTTGTAACACACGAAAAAAATGTTATCAACCCACCTTTAAGTATCCGGTTGGACTTAGAATCACTTACTGGGTCGATTTAATGATGTTCGTCCATCTGTCTTTCTGTCTGTCTGTTCGGATGGCTGTCTATGTAAACTTTGTAAAGACTTACAAGTCGTAATTTTTTAAACATCAAAAATGATGAAATTTGATGCAAGGACGAAGCCTGTTGAAATTGGAGAGAATGTCCTTAAAGAATAAGTATTTAAGCTTATAAATGTCCAAAATATGAAACGATTTTAACAAAATTTGTCAAAATCAATTCTTATGGAATTTTAAAATTATTATACGAGAATAAATCAGAAAATCAAATTATAGGAGGGTCGTTCATTAATTTTTCGTAACTATCATTTACAACCAACAATGTGTTCTAAGGTATTAGAGAGTCGAGCTTGACCGGCTTTAAAATTCTTATTTGTTTTCTCTTGTTTTTTTTTTTGTATCTTGTCAAGTTATAGAAATTGATAATTTAAACAGTTATAAAGTAAACATTTTACATGAAATGACATCAATACATTTCCCTCTCTAATTGTTTACACAAACAAAACATTTATTATCTTAGTGAACTGAAATGATCGTACAACTCTAATCAAACATCAATTGATTGTTGTTGCTTTATATTCTTCTCTTTTAGGTGGCTTCTTCTTTCTTCTCTTCTTCTTTTTCTTATTCTAACAAATGACAGTTAATAATTTTCTATAGCTAATTGTCAAGTTTTTGTTAAGAGTTTTATTTGTTGATCATTTTTCTTTTTTCAACTCTTCATTTCAGTTGATCTATAATAAAAATAAAAAATAAAAATTAAAAATTAAAAATAAAAAAATGTTGAAAATTAGGTTAACAATTTTGTTATATTTTCTATACTTTTTTTCTTGACATCTGACAAGAGTTTCTGTTTAACTTTGAATATGAAAAAAAAAGAAAGAAATATTTAATGAACGATATTGTTTTCGTAATACAAATTAATGATGACTAATCGTTTAGATCGATCAACAAAAATTCATCATCAATCTTTGTAAAATAAGAAAAATGCACCTAAATAGTAAATAATATGCAGACTTAAAGAAATAGAGTAAATTCCATTTTAAATAGGGATTTTTAAAATTGTTGAAGATCAATTTTGTATTTATTTTGAAATGATCAAATGTCAATTGTTTTTGTACTCAAAAAAAATTTAAGGACAAATTTTAAAAGTGAATTGAAGGGATTTATTAAATACGGGAGTAAATGAACTAAGACTTCACTTAAAATATTGTTAACTAGAAACTTTGTTATTTACTTAATTTACTTAATTTTAAAGTTGAATTCTCATTTATAATTGATTTTTCCTGTAAACGCACTTAATTTGCGTTCTCTATAGCATTATTTATAATGTGTGAATAATTCTTTGTTGTAGCCAATCTCAATAAAACGGTTTATCGGACTTTACGGATCATGTATCTCCACCATTTGGTTTAAGTCCACACTGCAACCGGACATTTCAACAGGAGTATTATGTGTATGTTAATTCATGACTTAGACTACTTGACTTAGGAACATGTACCGTAGCATTATCTTGCTTGAACATGCAATCTTTATTCCTTTTTTAATCCATTAACGAGAGTAGAGCGTCTTCCAGAAACTCTTTATAAAATGTGCTATTAATTTTTGTTGTAAAATAAACAAATTTTAGATTTGCCAACTGCTGAAATTATGTGTTGGTGAGATCGTTTGATCTCAAATCGTGTGAATAGCACTAGAATGGATCAGGACCGTCTAGAGAAAAATACCTTTTTCCGATCCTCTACCCGTTTCATGAATTTTCTTTATGCTGTTTTTTTTTTTTTTTTTTTTTTTTGCAAATTTGAGTAAAAAATTATTTCGGCATTTAAATAGTTTAAATATTATTTCCAAAAACATGGTGGGAACTGAGAAATGAGTGCAATGAATTTGAATGTGTGTAAACGCAATTAAAGTTCTATTATCTAAAAAATTACTTTCATTATAGAATTTCTTGACTTTTTCGTTTTCAGTTAAAATTTCTATTCATCTCTTGGAGTTTCTAATGAAACGTATAACAATTATTATACTAAAACTCTCATTAAACTAACTTTAAATTCCTTTACAACAAAATAATTCACAGGGTTTAAATTAATTCAAAAAATCATCATGTCCAAATTAAAATATTCATAGTCCTCATTATTCTTGGCACTCTAAACTCCAAGAATCATTTAAAACAATTTATGATGAATAAAAATCGAAACTTTTCGTATTTAACGAATAAAGAAAAAAAATAACTTCTCTAACTTCATTAGTTTTTCGCAGTTGACATCGAATTGTTAATTCTAGAAAAATTAATCGAATAAAATAAAAAGAAAATCATTTTATTTCATTTATCATATTCGCCAAACGTTAAAATATACAATATGAGTTTAGAATATTGATTAGAATGAAATTATAATAAATAAATATATTTAATACTAAACATACCTACATTAACACATACATACACATGTATATGTATGTATTTGTAAACAGTAGTTATTATATTTTATATACAAAAGGCAATAAATTATAACAGATTCTATCAATCAAAATAGAATCGAATCGAACTGAATTTATAGTTAAAAGAGTGAAAAAAAAACTTTTGCTTAAACTGAAAATATGATTTATAGGAAAATAATGGTCGCTGCTAATTCTATTGGTGCTGCTGCCACTGCTGATATTCCAGTCACTTAATGTTTAATTTATACAAATTCTAAATATTTACTCACTCACTTGCACACTCGTTGGTCACTCACAGTAGTGAAAATATAAATTTAAACGTTTATAAATAATTTATAAATTTATTATTTAAAAATACACACACGTTTTAATATGAACAAATTGTAACTGTCAGAGAGTAGACCACAAATCTTAATGATTTTGAAAAAAAAAAAAATAACAAAAACAAAAAAAAACGTTGAATACAAATGTGTCAAAATAAACTATTGAAAACTAAAAAGTGACTTTTGCAAAAATAAAATGACAGATATTGAAATGTCGATTGAAATTTAAAGTAGATTTTTATAAAACTAAGTGGACATTTGAAATAATTTTTTTCAAAAAATATTTATTTAGAATTAAAATTAATTTGCAATTAATGTCCTTGATTATTTAATTGGAATATACAACAGCATAAGTGGTGGTATTATGCGTTTGTTACGGGTAGAAAGAACAGTCCTACCTCCACTTTTAAGTCTACTGTTCGATTTAGAATCAATTTTGGAGTCGATTTAAGCATGTCCATGTAAAGTCTGCTCGCAAAATACATGTTGCAGTTTTGAAGATATCATCATTACATTTGGAACGTACTATTATTTCGGTGCAGGGAGAATGCCTACTGAAACTGCTTATGTTCGGTATATTATTTCATATAAACGTTCAGCCGGAATGGGATTTTTATTGAATCAAATTGCTAAATATAAAACGATGTTAACCAAATTAGTCAACGATGTGTTAAATTGTACGAAGATCGGTCCATTATTTCTCATACAACCACTATAAATGTTAGTACCATAAAAATCTATTGCACTAACAAGCATAAATAAGAAAAGCAAATTATGCGAGGGCTGTTCACAATTTTTTTGGACCAAGAATCTTCCAAAATTGGTCGTTAAATTGGAAGGTGCGGTGCGGTGCGTAATTTTTTTAAGTAATGACAAAATTATGATGTTCGTAAACCTGCCAACAAAATGCCTCATTAACAAAAAGACAGTTTAATCTTATAAGACGAGAAGCAAACTGCAAGAAATTGAAATCTATACAAGTAAAGAACGATCTTAATCTTCCTGTCACTTTCAAACACGTTACTGAAATAAAAATATAAAATGGAAAAGCCAAAGTATAAACCAAATGTGATAAAAACAGCATAAATGAAATCGTCCAATATCGTTAAGAAGATCCTGACTCATTCATGCTCATGTTATTGGCACGATTTGGCCTCCCAAGATTGACCATTAGGTTTTTAACAATTTGTTGACATTAATTGACATTCCTCTCACATTTCCTTTTCATAACATAAATATTCATATTGTAAGCTTTTCATGGATACCAGATACTTTTGCTTAAATCCCACCTTAAATAGGATTCCTCTGAAAAAATTGGTTTTCCTCTGTTATTTTAAGTACCAATAATTTCCTAAGAAGAAAGACTTTTAAATTCAAAAAATCATAACATTAAAACTTATCAACAAATTAGTAATTAATACCAGACACATAAAATTAAAGTCATTATTGATAAACATAAATAATATTAAAATTACAACTTGAAACATAAATGAAAAGATTTTAGGTCAATTGCCGAAAAACATTTAAATTGTGTTATTGACAATAAATTCAAATGTGAACCGATATTATGAATAATTTTCCAAATAAAACAAATCAAAACAACAGCAATAAAAATAAGATTTCAATGGGCTTGACCCAGAAAAAATACATTTTAAAATTTAAAAATGGGGGATTTTCTTAAATTGGACATGTTAATTGTTTTTGGAATATAATTTTTTTTCTTTTTATAAAAAAAGTTTTAATCTCTTTATTAACTTAAGAAAAGTGCGTTAAAGCTTTTGTGAAATTTGTAAAAACCCTTTTAATCGTTTGAGTCTGACATAAAGTCCTTTGACATTTCTTTTCTTTTATATGCAACGCACTTTTCTCTATTTTATTAGAGAACTAAAGAAAATGGAATTTTATGATTTTAATTATTAAAATTCTTTTTTGTTTTTTTTTTTTTTAGAAATAAAAGGCAAAAACCATATAAACATATTTTATTATTAAATTCTTCTTTTATTTAAAATGTTGTCACAAAAAGCAGCCTTTGATGACTTTTTGCTCTTAGTTGGCGAAGAGAGAACAAAAGAAAGCTTATTTTATAGGCTTTTAAAATATTCAACAACTTCCAAATTAACACTTTGAAAGTATTTAAACTCCACTTCTCTCACACACATTTAAATATATTTAACACAACACATACAAAGGCAGAGTATTATTATAAAAAGGCCAATGCAAAAATCCTTTGATCCTTTTTATGAATAGTTAACAACGCGTAAATTTTAACGCTTTATTATTTGTTTTTTTTCAAAAAAAAAAAAAAAAAAAAAAAAAAAGGAGAAAATGTTTTTGAACAAAAATTTCATTATTTTATTATAAAATAATACAAAAATGATGGATTCATTAAAGTTGGATATTTTTTTATTAGCACTCTTTTCCCTTTGCCTTTTGCCCTTTTTGTGAAAACACTTTAATTAACCACCCATTAAAAACGTTCCAACAAAACAGAAACTTTCAACTTTGTTTTGCTTTATATTTTTATCTTCACCTTTTTGAATATCATCCTTTTTTCAACTCATTATGCTGCTTAACAGCTAAATCACTTAATTTTAATGTATTATCTCAATAACAACTTTTTATTTAGAAACGATCATATCACTTACAAATCAGAAACTCTTGAAAAATCATTTAGCCATTTAGAGTCTCTCCCCCATTTAAAGGCCTCTATAGCAAAGTGCCATAAATTGTGAAATACATGTGAAAGCTTTAGATAAATTATTCCACCCAAATGGTCTTATAATGATTCTTATACTTAAATACAACATAAATGTATCTCATTTACTCATTCATATTAAACTTATGAATAATGTATGAAATGAAACTAAACATTTTATTTATTTATTTATTTTCAATCCATGAAATCTATATCAATTCCTATATAATGACCTGTCTTATATAGTTTTAATTCCTTTTTCTTTCTTTCTTTTTCTCTGTCATTCAACAGGAAATGCATTTAATCATCCTTCATTCAATTCATCAACATTTAAAAAGGAAGAAAATACAACAACAGTATGAGAATAATTGAAATTTCTTTATTTACTTATTTTACGTGATTTAGCAAAAATGGTGGAAAATTATAACAAGTGTATATTTTAATAAGAAAATTAATTAATTAGTGTGTAAATGTGTGACTGAAAATGATAATGGAATGAAAGAATAAGGATTTGTTTGTGTGTCATCTTCAATTTATTTGTGTTCGCCTAAAAGTATGCCATTCAACATTATTTTCTTTTATGATTTGTCATGTTTATTACAATCAATCATAGGAAAAAGAGGATATTTTTAGATTTAGACGATAATAAAGAAAAATTGTAATGAAGTTGTAAAATGAAATAATAATCAGTTTTAATGTTAATATTTTTTGGGAAAATATAGATGTTAGATGATTGAACTAGAACTGAACTGGAACTGAACTAGAACTGAATTAGAATTGAACTAGAACTGAACTAGAACTGAACTGGAACTGAACTGGAACTGAACTAGAATTGAACTAGAATTGAACTAGAACTGAACTAGAACTGAACTGGAACTGAACTAGAACTGAACTAGAACTGAACTGGAACTGAACTAGAACTGAACTAGAACTGAACTAGAACTGAACTAGAACTGAACTAGAACTGAACTAGAACTGAACTAGAACTGAACTAGAACTGAACTGGAACTGAACTAGAACTGAACTAGAACTGAACTGGAACTGCACTAGAACTGGAACTGAACTAGAATTGAACTAGAATTGAACTAGAACTGAACTAGAACTGAACTGGAACTGAACTAGAACTGAACTAGAACTGAACTAGAACTGAACTAGAATTGAACTAGAATTGAACTAGAACTGAACTAGAACTGAACTGGAACTGAACTAGAACTGAACTAGAACTGAACTGGAACTGAACTAGAACTGAACTAGAACTGAATTAGAACTGAACTAGAACTAAACCAAAATTGAACTAGAAGTGAACTAGATCTGAACTAGAACTGAAAATTTTTTTGACTCACTCAGTCCTTGTGTACTATTTAAGAAAAATGTATATGTTGTATTTTTGCGAGTGTATATGTGAGTGGGTAAATACGAAACATAAGATTCGGCATAGCCGAATGTAGCATTCTTACTTGATGCTTTTTGGAATGAGGTGTCTGCCGGACCACCAATTCGGTTTCAGAGCGATAAGATTGCTTCATGGGGTTTTGAAAGTATTTATAAGAGTTTAGTGTTTTTTTACACTAATTTTTTTTCAACTAAATTTTTATTCACTTATAAAAGAAAAAAACTATTTTTTTGCATGATTTTACAATCTCAACACCAAAATCGATAAACATAAATTTGCAACCCACTCACTTTAAGCTGATAATTTGTTTTGACGGTATTTCGTTGTGAAACATTCAATATCAATTTTGAAATTTGGGCGTTTTTTTTTTAATTTTAAATTTCCATAATCAATTAAAATGAAACTAAACAAGATTTTTTACATTTAATTTTTTTCGTTACAGGATCAAATCGCTAAGTTTTATTAATTTAAAATTGTTTATAATAAAAAAATAATGAAACAAAATATTAAGATAATTAATTTAATTGTAGCAAATTTAACAGATTAATTCTTCGCATGCAACAATACTTACAACAACATGCAATTTATATTTAATTGTATGAGAAGGTATGTACGTGTATCTCTCTCTCTATTCATAGCTTTTCTTAGGTATTTTTTTTTTGACAAAATGTAGTCTAATGACTTATTTATCTTACAGTAGAAAATCGTGTGTGTGTGTGTGTGTGTTTGTGTGTATAACTGCAATTTTTAAATTATACCTGAATTACCTGTCGTTGCAACAAATGTGTTGTAAACAAACCACCTTCGCACAAATAATAAAAATAAATATTCTTTAAGTTGGCTGGAGAAAAATATCAACAACAAACAACCTGTTGGCCTAATGTTTGGCGCAAAAAAATAATAACTCAGGTTTATTATTGTTGGATTTGTGTACTCTATATTAGGTATAATGATGTATGTCCATCTATCTGGGTGGATGTATGTATGTGCCAATCTAAGGAGCAATATGCACAGTACATTTTTAAGACAATGGTATTGAAACGGTTCTGTTGGCCTAATTTTATTTTTTTAAATGGCTTAAGAATGTCTGTCTGCCTGTCTTTTTGAATGTAAATCAAGAAAACAATACGATAGAACAATTGTAAGCCTATTTTGGGGATATTGCGGAAAGGGTAAAACCTACAATCTCCTTAAAACCCGGCTCGTATATAAATATGGTCATTATAAAGTCGGTTTTGTTGGCTTAAAAATTTTTGTTACTTATTTTCTGTAAGTTTTATATTTTTATTGTTGTTATTGTAGTTGGGGTTTTTTGAAGTTTTAATTCTTTAACTCGAAGACCTTATCAAACATGGCAAATCTATCAGCCATAAATGTAAAAAGTTAAACGTATTTTAACTGCTGCTACTTTAAACGTGACGTAGGTGGTGTTTAAGTTTTATTATTTTCCTTTTTCATATGATTTTCTTGATTTTTTTCGTAGAATTCAAGTTAGAAAAAAATAAAATAAATTTGCGTAATAAATTTTTAAACAACAACTTTAAAGACAAGAACATTAAAAATCAACAACATTGAAAAGAACTGCCAACAGGTGTCTATTTTTATGAAGTTTTAAATTAAATTTTTTTTTAAATAAATTCCAAAAAGAAATATTATTTGTCAAAAATTTATGATTATACGAAATAGGATTAAAGGCCTTTTTTACTTTTTCGAAACTTCATTACCCTTTTAATAGCTTCTCTGTCTTTTCCTTAACATCTGTCAGTTAAACCATTAAATATATTTTTAGAATCCATTTTTTTGTTCTTCTTGTTCTTATAACTCGAGAAAAAAAGCAAGAAAAATGAAATTGCACAAAAAAAGTTAAAGAAAATATAGTGCATAAATTGTAGATGTTGTTTCCCTTTCCCTCCTTCTTTTCTCCTCCTCTTCACTCACAGTTTCTAACATGCTTATGCAATTATATCTGTATCCATTAAATATAAATTTCCACATGCTCAATTTTTTAAGCCTGTTTGATTGTGAAAAATACTTTTTATTTCTATAATTCTTGCATTTCTGATATATTTTTTTTATGCAACACTTTTGTGATGAAGTTTTCAAGATAAGAAATTGTATGGCAGAGACTACAAGTGAAATGGGGAATTGGAAATTTCCCAATTAAACGAATTTGAATTGAGCTATAATTAATGTTAAAAAATTGTTACATAAAACTGATTTTTTTCTGAAGAAAATTCGATGTTTGAGTAAGAAAGGTGATCGAATATTTTTTGGGATTTTCTTTTGAGATTAATTTTGTAGAAAATCTTCATGAAAATTATCTTATGGATGTATTTCATATTGAAATAAGTCACCAAAATAAGTCTCGAAAGCGATGTTGAAATAAATCCTTAATTATCTTTGCTGTTGGGTTCAATACAAAAAATTTGGAGAGCTATTTCTGAACAAATTACTGAATCCAATGACAATTTTTAACATGAAGATAACAACTTTAATCCAAAGAAAAATATTTATATATTTTCAATCTTCTCAAACGATCTTAAGAAACGAAGAAAATCTGAAAAAAAACTACTCCGATTTTTGTATGAAACTTGCTAAAAATTTAATTTTTGACTTAAACTCGAATCTAAACATTTAAACAAAAATTGTAATTTTATGTGAAAATTTTAATTTTGAGAGGAAATTATTTTTTTTTGCTTTTTTGTAAAAAATATATCTTTTAATAAAAATTTTAAAATTATGTTTTCGTCTAGAAAATATTGAAAATAGAAAATAATTATTTTCAATAAAAAGATTTAATATAAAAATAAAAATTTTAATTATTGATAAAATTGTATTTTTTTGTAAAAATTGAGTTGAAAATTTAATTTCTTGTAAAATTTTTAGTAAAAATTTTAATTGTTCATGCAGAATTTTTCTTTTAAAGTTGCAATTTTTACTGTTTAAATTTTTGTCAAAATTTAAATTTTCAGTAAAAATTTAAATTTCCATGTTTATTGTTCGGAACAGATCGCTTCATAAGAGAATAAAATAAGGCTTTATAGAAACATAATTTAAAACCGATATTTGAGACAATCTCGAAATTTAAATATAAAGCTTTTCTATCATTTTTTTTTATTAAAACATGAAGGGTTAGAAAATATTGAGCTGTATCAACTTCCCCAATATGCAAAGAATTATGAAAATCGAATTAGATGTGTATATATAAGTGATTAACCTTATTCTCTTGTATATTCTATTTGAGCAAAGGCATTTATAGAGCTTTGTTTCCTTAAGATATTCCTCATACACGCTTGGGTGCGAATGAGTAATATTAATTAAGAAGTTCGTTTAACTACATGCCGTATGATTAATGTTTTTTAAAGTCACCTTTAAATTTATAAAATTTAAACAAACAATTGAAATAAACAAATATATTACTTTCCAACTATAGCGCCTAAAACCGATAATATGTTACAACATCAGGAACTAAATATAAGAAGAAAATCTACTCTCTTCCTTTACACTCTTTTCATTCTCGCTCCCCAAAAGCCTTAGATTTTCTGAAACAAGTTTCTCTATTGAAAAGTAAGTGAGTGAAGTAATCTAAGGCAAATATAATGTTTGAAAATAATGTTTTGTTTTTGTATATAATTTTGCGCGGGAAAACTGTACCCGGTTTATATTATTTTGTTTTCATTTTTTTTTGTGCTTTTGTACTCATCTTCTTATGCTAAAGATTTTAAAAATAAATCAACCGCAATATGGCAAAAAAATAGAAATAAAAAAATAGTAGAAGACAAGAAAAGCCACATGGCATTTCATATATTTAATCTTTATGGATCGTTGGAGCGCATGCGCCAAAGACCGCAAAAGAAAAGACATCGTCTGTGCCAGCTATATCGGGACCCAACCAGCCAGTCAGCCAGCTTTGTGTCTTTGTAATATTATGACATGTAATAGCAACTCGTTTGTTCTTGTTTTGTTTTCAGCATCTTAAATCTCAAGATGCAAGTTTAATATTTTATTGTTCATCTGCTGCATCTTTCCTCTTGTTTTTTTTTTTTTGTGTATTGTTGTTGTTTTTTGTGGCTGACTGTTTGCTAGACATATTATCTAATTTTCAATAAAATTACTATTAATTGTTGCAATTCTTGTTGCATGTACATAAAGTTATTTTCGAAAAATTATTGGTTTTTCTTTCAACCTCCTTTAAGGAGGAAAACACACGAAAAAAAAAAACGGCAGCTGTATTTAAGCTGAAATTTTAAATTATTACTTTTCTTTGAGATCTGTTAGTTTCAACAGATACAGTGGTTATAATATTTATGCAATTGGCCGCCTGTCACATACAATGTATTTACTTATAATTATTAACTTTAAATCATTATTTGTGATACTTTTTAAATGGCAACAAAAACTTAGTGATTACAACTTCAAATAACCCCAACTAAAGAACTCTAGATTTCTTTTTGGAATCTACGATAATGTAGTTTTTCATTTTTTCTTCTTCCCTAACCCACTGTCATTTTAAAGTTATTATTACTCTTTATTTTATGATCATTTTCGATTTTAGTTGTTTATTTTCATTCATTTTTCAAGATGCCAATTTTAATTGATTTTTAATCTAAAAGATTATTACCAACCAGTATGAGTAGATTTACAACAACAACTTGGCAAAGTTGCTAAAAAGATGATGAAGAAGATGAAGAAGACCTTTAGGCCGCATGAAATCAAATAAAGTTAATTAAGGCAATTAATTGTTGTAAAATAAACTTAATTGTTAACTTCACATGATAATGATTGTAATGTCACTGATGATGTTATTAAAATTAAATACTTTTTGTTGTTAATAATATTTTGATTGTTAAACATTACAATTAAAGAAAAATTGTGAAAAAAACCTTAATTGTAAGATAAAACAATTAAATTCAATTAAAAATAACATATTTAACCTTGAATGATTCAAAGGATGTAAAAAGGTCAAGTTTAGAGTTTTTTTTTAATTATTTTTATTTAAGCTTTTAAAGGAGGTATTTCTGATATAAATTCTTAATTTTATTTTATTCCACGAATTTTACCCCCAGTCGGGTTAATACTTTTAATTTTTTTTTTGATATAAAACAGATGTATTTTTTTATTGCATAAGAAAAAAAAGACATTTTTACTTAAAGATTTGTCTTCCATATTTTTCAATACTCCCCTGAGATGTAGACAGTTTTATTTTTTAAAGTTTTTTATTATAAATTTTGAATGGGCAAATATCTAAACATCCGTTAGCTGCTCAATTAAAAGTGGCAAAGACTTTGAAAATTTCTTGTCTTGTCATACCTTTAAATTGATATCTATTTTTGAGCTACATTAAAAGTGGCGGTATAATAAGTTTGGCAATATGTTGGATTTCCAGGAAGTAAAATTAAGAAAGTGTATAATTTTTAGTTCCATTTCAATTTCAGTCTTAATTTAGCTCTAGTTCAGTTCTAGTTTAGTTCTAGTTCAGTTCAAGTTCAGTTTTAGTTCATTAAAAATTCAGTTCTAATTCAGTTCTAGTTGAGTTCAGTTCTAGTTCAATTTTAGTTCAGTTCACTTTTTAGTAAAGTGAATTATAGAGTTCCCCTTAAAGTCCTTATAACCAGCATCTAAGATCACAATTGCTTCATTGGTATTATGACTTTTATTTATTTTATTTTCTTAAAAATTATAATGTTTTGTGAAATAAACAAATAGTTTTTTTTTTCAAAAATAAAAATTTACACTTGTGTTTTGTTGTACAACACTTCTATTACAACAAAAATCCAAGAAAAAAAAAGACAAATATACATATCAACCAACAACTACTGATAGTTTAGATTTTTTCAGTTTGAATATTAAGAAAAACTCAGCAGGAGATCTAATTTTTTAAACTAAAATAACAAAAACAAAAATCAGTTTCCCCCAATAATTTTCATTTATTTATTTTTGTAACGGACCAGAGGCTAAACTCACTCATTCACTTTAGTCAAGGAGGAACAAGCACACGCTTAAGAAAAATTTTCTCTCGCGCGATTCTATTTCAATTTTAGAAGGGGATTTCCCATGTCACAAGCACGTGTCTTTCCCCCAACCCCATTCTAAATAAATCGGTCTATTTTTAAAGGTTAAAAATGTAAGAAAATAAGAAGAATTAAATGGTGGCACTTTTCGAAGGGCTAAAGTAAGACCAAGACCATATGTTGTCGTCATACATTTTGATATTTTTGGTTTGTAGTTTTTTATTTTATTATTGTTGTTGCTAGTTGGGGTGATGGTGTTTTTATTATAGAATCCTCTTTTTTTCAGATCAAAAAAAAAAAAAAAAGGAAAGAAAAATCAGCAGAAATGTTTTTGTATGTTTTCATTGTGAATGGGGGAAAATGAACTTCTATCTAAAGAGATCCCCATGTTTTTTATTTTTACGAAATCAAATTTTACACTGAAGTTGAAAGTTAGAATTAATGCGGTTAACGCTATATTTCCTGAAACTACGCTACAAGAAAGTATCAATAAGAGAATGGTGTTTAATAGTTTTGCAGAGAATTTACCTCGTAATATTACTTATTACATATAATGATAAATACCGTGCTGATCATATTGGATCCAACTATTTCGCTAAGTGTTTTTGAAAACTAATACTTTTGCCTTATTTTCATTTCTATAGCCTGATCTGTGATATTAGAAGTTTTGTTTTTCCATTCGAATGAAATATAAATAGAGGAAAAAATAAACCCTCTTTTTTCCAAAATATAAGTCCTCGTCGTATACACCCAACTTCAACATCACCTCGAACTAACTTCAAAACCAACATGTGTTGTTTGTTTATATGTTGTTGTTGTTGTTACTATTGCTGTTCATACCAAAAGCGTTTTCAAGTACTAACCGAACTGATAGTTTTAATGTTGTAAAAGTGTCAGTTTAAATTCTGCTCTTTTCTGTCAATCAAATCCTAAAGATTTTTTGACACTTTGTATCTCTTTTTTTTAGTTTTTGGATTTTTTTTTTTTTTTTTTTGGTTTGATTTGGTTTAGTGTTGTTGATATGCATTTATGTTGCATTAGAATTTACATATTCATAGACTCATTCGTACTTGTAAATACCGCTACTTTTTTTGGTTTTTGATTTTAGATTTATTATTTTTTTTATTTACTCTTCATAACTCAAGTGTGGCATGCGACATTAGTTTTAAAATTGTATTTGACAGTTTTTTTCTGTCGTTAGTTTTATATTTTAAATACTCTGGTGGATTACATTTGTAGATATTTGTGGGGTTTTAAATTTTTATATTATTAGTTTTTGTTTTTTTGGTGTTGTTGTTGCTGTTGCAGTTATGTGTGTTTAATAGGGATCAGTGATTTGTTTTGAATATGATTTCAATATTTCAAATGTGTCATTTCAGTTTCAATGGCATTTGACAACACAGTTGTTGCTGTCAAGTAAATTTTTGATGTCAGCTTTTTTGTAGATTTTTCGATTCAAATTGGTTTTAATGGAAAATTAAGAAGATATTTAAAGTACAGGAAAAACAAGTGCATTTCAGTCAAGTCCAGCTCAATTGGGCCGTTGTTCTAATATCGGTCTTTAACTATATATCGTAAGGTATACCGATTAACTAAGAATCGCTTTCTGATTTGACGATAGACGGCCGTCTGGCTGGATTGATGTACATTTAAAATTTGGCTTTTGTTGCAATAACATTCGATGAAATTTTTCTTATTTAAAAAATTGGATTTGCAGCCCATAAAAATCCTAAAATTCGTTGAAACACTTATTAACATTGCGGCATTTTACACTGATCGCTTAATTTTCTCTCAAGTTCCATATAAGATCCGCATCCAAATATCACTTTAAAGTTTTTAAATCTAAAAAACGTTATTATTGTATTCAAATTTCAATGTTCAAGAAATTTTCTTTTTATAGAAAATATTCAAAAAATTTAATTTCTTTAAAATATTTTCGAGAAATTTAATTTTTATAGAAATAATTTTTTTTTGTGCACAAGTTTTAAGAAATTTTCTTTTCTTTTTCAAGAAAAAGTTCAAGAAAAAAATCTTCGTTTTATGGAAAACTTTTATGTAATTAGTTTTATATGCCAAAGATGACGATTTTATTTAGAATTCCCTATTTTCTTTTGATATCAATTGGTATCATTCCATGACACAAAAATGCTTTACAGTCTTTTGTTTGCAGATCACTTCACAAATCCGTTAAATTATTTAAAACGCTTGCAAATTATAAATAATTTCATGCAATTCCCTTCAATATTCAACGTCAATTACAAACACACTTTTACACAATTTTACATAATTATCTAATATTGTTGTTGTTGTTGTTTTTGCTTTTAACAAAAATACACGATCATGTAATAACTCACTCTTATACAAGTTCACCAAAAGTACACATGATCAACACATTAAGGAACGAAAAAAATGCAAGTTTTTGAAAAACGTATACTTCTGTGAATGTAAAAAAATGAAAATGGAAGAAAAAAAATACACTCTTGTTTTTCTCTTATCGCCTTAAGAAAATAAAGAAAATGTCAATCAATTAAATGTGACTGAAGACGATGAAGAAGAATAAATCTATAGAATACGCATAACAATAACAAAAGAAATCGAACAATAACAATAGCAGCAACAATAATAATAATATAAGCAGAAGCAGCAGCAACTACATTAACAACTCCCAAAGCAATCATCAATCTAAAAATGAGCATAAAGAATCTACAAACAGGCTAAAGACGGACAAATGGATGGATAGATGGACAGACAAACTTATAATACTTTCAATACTTCTGCAATAACAACAACTATTTAATCAAGTATAGTTATGTATCTAAAGACAGAACTTAAACATCCATCCATCCATCCATCTTTATCTATGTATCCAAGTAAATGAACATTTTTCAATCCATCCTGAGTTTGAGCTATACATTCAGCTTATACATCCAACTAACCAAATGAGACGGACTATAGCCAACTATCTATCCAACAATCATCCATCCAAGTAACCAAATTGATCATCACATCTCTATACTTATTAAACATGTGGACAGAATGGACAGACAAATATAAGAACAGAACCTTCTTATAGCATTTTATCAGGGCATTGAAGGCATAAAAAACAAGACCACTTGTATATCAATACAACAATAACAAAATATAAAATAAAAAACTAAAAAACCCTAAACTTAAAAGAAACGGAATTGAAGTTCGTTTTTTCATTTCGTTACTATAAAAATACTACCATTACGTCCTACTAGTGCTCCAAAAAATACCCGTACAACATACAATATGAGTGACTTGAGTCTACTCCCCTTTCTTATCTTTATCTTTTCAGTTTCATTTGTTTATTTATTATTTGCTTAAATCTTTATCATTTTAATACTCTGGCTCTACCTTAAAAATATGGTATTGTTGGAAATCATAATCAACAGGACCAAGAACTATATAATATAATAATTTGTTTATGTCAATAATGGCTTTAAATGATCGGATGTCAGCCTAATAATATTTTCATATTTTAACATTAATTTAACTCCCTTAATCCAAATTTCTGAATTTATGTATGAATTAGTTTTAGAATTATTAAATGTAGAGCTTTTTGAGATTCGTTGAAAGACTTCTTAAAAATCATATAATTTTTGGATTATACGAAATAAAGAATTAAACGTTTACTAGAGAATACTATAAAATAAAAGCAGGCCTTTGTTTTGACTTACACCTGAGATAAGTTTAACGATGTTATAACACAACTCGTTTCTTATATAATTTTGCTCAAATTGGGACTAACATTAAGTGGCCCTGACCGTTTTAATTAGATCGTTCAGAACAGGTTTAACATAAAGTTTTTCACAACAACTTGAGGATTTTGATTATGCTGTCGATTTAAAATTTCCAAAGTCCCAAAAAAACAATTAAGAATAAAATATCTTTGGTCAATCCCTGAAAACTATATAATACGCTTTACCATGACGCAAACACAAAACTTATGGTTCAACCCTCGTAGAATTTGATTTAATGTTTTGTGATTAATATGAATAATACAGTTATTTGGAATTTTATCTGTAATGGGAACTATGGTTATTTGTGGACCGATCATCTTGAAATGTAGCATATCTATTTGGACCAAATCTAATTAAACGTAAAAACGAGCTTAAAACCCCATTCCGATAAGAGATAAATATGGACGCTGTCTGAAATATTGACTCGAATATGACCGATTTCAATTTACTTAGTTCTTGGCTCAATATAACAATAAGTTCCATATTCCATAAAAATATCTTCAAATTTTCAAATTGTAGAGTTCACAAGTTTTACATGGACAGCCAGACAGAAGGATATCGTTATAACTACCCAGAAAGTGATTCTGTGCCGAACGGCTTCAGAATAACAAATTACCTATGTTCCTCTGTTATGTTCCCAAATCAGTGGCTTCGAACTTTCGAGGTATCAAAATAACAAATATATAAGTGTATTTATATTGTTAACCCCGTTCAAAAAGTCTCAACTGTGCTTGAAACCTTAAACTGTTTATGTATGCGATCCGTGTACATAAATGAAAAGTATTATACACAAAATCTTACAACTCTACAACAACTTCGAGTGCTTTTGCTGTTGCTGCTGCTAAATCTAAATGTATGGGTGTGGATTTGTGTATGTGTTAGTTAGTTGCATGAACATTTCTTATGCTTATGCTACAACTACAACTACACCAACAACACTAAAAGAATACTACTTGTCGAATCATTAAGGCAATGACCTGTTTTTCGTTTCGATAAGTTTAGGTTACATTTCGATGGATGTATAGATGTATAGTGTCGAGCTGCACACACATACTCTTACATATCCAAAAAAAAAGAACAACACATCCATCTAACAGATACTTCAAATTGTATAGTTATATTGTAGTAAGAATAGAAGTAAAATACTGTTGTGGCTTAATCGTATATGTATTTTCATATATTGTTAGTTGGGTTTAACAGCAACTACAACGACAATATGAGTCTTATGTTTGTGTTTTTGTAGTTGGTGTATCTGTATCTGTTGATTTGTTTATGTTTTGTCTCTTTTTAACCAACTTTTTTAAAAGAACAATACAGAATTAACGTACTACGAACGTGAGAATGGACGGACGAAAGGACAGACGAATGGTCGAACAAACCGTCAAATAATGTGCCAAGTTAAGTTGACGTTGTTGAGGTTTATTTTATATGTTTTCAAACTACAAACACAAATACATCCATCCATAGATACAAATAAATAAATATAAAAATGATCGAGTGTGTAATCGTATGCTAAAAAAAATCAAGTTGAAGAAATTAAAAAAAAAAAAAAAAAAAAAAAACGCAATCAGCTGCAGCTGTGTTTACATTTCGAACATGTTACAACTTGATTTTAGGTTTATATTTATATAATTTTTTTCCTCTTTTCAATTTCATTGTTGTTGGTGTGTATTTTTATTGTTGTAGTGTGTTTGTGTTTCTTATATGATTATTCCTCAACATGTTGCAAGTTGATAGTAAATAAGACAAAAATATGATTCTTTAAGAAGAGAGAAAAAAGGAATACTACAATACTATAAGTGTAGTATTTATAAGATATTATGACGGTATATAAGTAGTCAATATATGCCAGTTTATAGTATAGAGTATACGGTGATGTGGTCAAACCAGTTCTTGATTTGTGTATAGTATTCTGTTTAGTGTTTGTTTTTGTTGTTGGTGTTTTACTAATTTAATTGTAAGCTTCTGCTTCATTGGATTTTATATGCCAAGAACCACAATATGAAAAGATAAATAAATGTCTGCTTCATACGATTAAGTCGAATCGGAAATGAGCTATAGGATTTTTTACAACTAGTACAGTTTAGGCCTTTTAGTAACTCTTTACCACCTGGACAAAAGGAGATATAAGTTGATAATGTTCAAGTGGTAAAATTTTAAAAATTGCATTAAAACGCTGCCCTAAGAAAGCTTCAATAATACACAAACTTCATGAGGAAACGGAAGACCTATAAGTTAGCTGACAGTTTTTCCCGGCATAACATCACAAGAGTCATCCAATCTTCAACATTATACAGTTGAAATTTCCACCAAAAAATGTTAGTGACCAGAAATATTGTACCGATCTTCAATTCATCATAATATCTTTCAAATTACAATCTGTAGAGTGTTGATAACGTTTACATGGGCAGGCAGCCAGACAGACCAGATGGACTAATATCGTTAAATTGTTATTTTAGAGTATAAAAATTCGCATCAATGACGTTCGTTAGATGTACTGATGAGTACGACATCGGGTCGAGAACGACTTTGATACAATCAATGTATCCGAGGCACAAACAGATCGAATCGAAACTTTTTCAGACAATGACATGAATTTGAAGAATCAATTCAATTGTATATTTTCCAAAAATCAGAGTCACTGTGAGAATCGGAAGTGATACAATCTGAATTATTATTATTATTTTTTTTTTTAATTTCCGTAAAATGTAGTGACTGCTGAGATCAGCTTTACCGATCATTATAAAAGAATTCTGCTTTATATGTTCTTATTGTCTTCTCTTCATTTCACAATCTTCTGTTTTTGCATAATTCTATCCTGCCTCTCTTGCCCCAAAATCCCCTCTCACCATTCTCAGAACTCCCCAAGACTGTATTTAAATTAAAATAAAAATAAAATAAGTTTTAATTATTTATTTGTTTAAACGTTTGTTTGGTTGCTCGTTGTAGTTGTTGTTTTATTTATAATCATTTACTACTACTACTACTAGTACTTGGTCATACGTTTGGCCGGTTCCATCCAATACACCACCTACTCTTTTCTCTTTCGCCACTGCAATTTTCTTGCCTGCTGTTGCTAATTGTTGCTGTTGCTGTTGAAATTGTTGTGTGTTTATAAATTGGCGCGCAATTTTTCCTACACCCCAAAACTGGCGTAATGATTATGGACAAGAGCACATATTTAAATACAACAAAAAAGGATGATTTTGTTTGTTTTTTTTACATTTTTCTTTTTGAAGTGTTGCAGAAATATTGAAAATATTATGTTTTATTTGCTGTGGCAAGTTTTGATTTAAAGACATATTTATGTTGCATTTGTTGCATTATTTATTAGTTTTAACTAGACTTGAATTGTTGTTGTCAATACTTAAGAACTCCACCTTTTTTCAAAACCACACTTGCCATTTTATTTATTTGAGTTGTCGCTGTTGCAACTTTTAACTGAAGTTGTCGTTGTTGTTGTTTCGTACTCGTGCAATTTGAGGCATAAGCATGTGCTTCCATTCGCACCATCAGGCGTTGTTGGCAGCACGTTCCTCTTGTACAGTTTTATTTTTGGTTTTTATCATTGTTGTTGTTTCTAGTATTATTTTGCGCGTTATTACCATTTTCCAGTTTTCCCGGTTTTTCAACTATTAGATGAGTTGAGTCTTACGATTTTCTGTTGTTTTCTTTCGTTTTATTTTGTTTTTCTTCTTGGTTTTCTGATTTGTTTATATTTTTTGTTGTTTTTGTTTTTTATTTTGGTTTATATTGTTGTATCTTGTTTTGTTGGTCTGGGTGTTGCGTGGTGTTTATGTTTGTTGTTTAGTTTCCTTTTTGCAAAACGTATTCGTTCTTTATTTTTATTTTTTGTTTGTTGTTTTCTTATTATTGTTGTTGGTTTTTGTTTTGCTGCTGCTGTTGCTGTTATTGCCGTTGCAAGTTTGCTGTGGGCTTTTTGGTGATCTTGTGCTACTTAATACCAACAATCAGCAGTTGTGTTGATCGTTTTGGTTTTATAGTTGTTTTTTTTTTGTATATGTAAGTGTGTATGGTGTGTGGTGGTTAGAACTAAACTGAGTACAAAAAAATCTTGATGTCTCGAGGGTCTTGTTGTTTCCTTTTTTATTTAGACTTTAATTCTGCCACAAGTTTAAATTGCAGGTAGGGAATAGGAGCTAACAAGAGCCTACTTGATATTTATTAGTTCCCGTTATTTCACGAATACTTTCAAACTTTCTATGCCAAAATACTAAACTCACTATACCAAAATATCGCATGCGATATTTTCATACTAAACTTTCTATACCAAAATATCGCATGCGATATTTTCATGGTAAATGTACTATGTCAAAATAACACATGCGATATTTTCATGGTAAATGTACTATGTCAAAATAACACATGCGATATTTTCATGGTAAATTTACTATGTAAAAATATCGCATGCGATATATTCATCGCAAATTTACTATGCCAAAATATCGCATGCGATATTTTCATCGCAAATTTACTGTGCCAAAATATCGCATTCGACATTTTCATCGTAAATTTACTATGCCAAAATATCGCCTGCGATATTTTCATCGTAAATTTACTATGCCAAAATATCGCCTGCCATATTTTCATCGTAAATTTACTATGCCAAAATATCGCTTGCGATATTTTCATCGTAAATTTACTATGCCAAAATATCGCATCCGACATTTTCATCGTAAATTTACTATGCCAAAATATCGCATGCAATATTTTCATCGTAAATTTACTATGCCAAAATATCGCATGCGTTATTTTCAGGGTAAATTTACTATACCGAAATATCGCATGCAATATTTTCATCGTAAATTTACTATGCCAAAATATCGCATGCGATATTTTCAGGGTAAATTTACTATGCCAAAATATCGCATGCGATATTTTCAGGGTAAATTTACTATGCCAAAATATCGAATGCAATATTTTCAGGGTAAATTTACTATGCCAAAATATTACTATACCGAAATATCACATATGATATTTTCACGGTAAATTTACTATGCCAAAATATCGCATGCGATATTTTCATGCGATATTTTCATCGCAAATTTACTATGCCAAAATATCGCATGCGATATTTTCGTGGTAAATTTACTATTTCAAAATATTGCGTGCGATATTTTCATGGTAAATTTACTATGCCAAAATATTGCATGCGATATTTTCATGGTAAATTAGCTATGCCAAAATATCGCATGCGATATTTTCATGGTAAATTTACTATGCCAAAATATCGCATGCGATATTTTCATGGTAAATTTACTATGCCAAATATCGCATGCGATATTTCATGGTAAATTTACTATGCTAAAATATCGCATGCGATATTTTCATGGTAAATTTACTATGCTAAAATATCGCATGCGATATTTTCATGGTAAATTTACTATGCTAAAATATCGCATGCGATATTTTCATGGTAAATTTACTATGCTAAAATATCGCATGCGATATTTTCATGGTAAATTTACTATGCTAAAATATCGCATGCGATATTTTCATGGTAAATTTACTATGCTAAAATATCGCATGCGATATTTTCATGGTAAATTTACTATGCTAAAATATCGCATGCGATATTTTCATGGTAAATTTACTATGCCAATATATTGCTTTCGATATTTTCATGGTAAATTTACTATGCCAAAATATTGCATGCGATATTTTCATGGTAAATTTACTATGCCAAAATATTGCATGCGATATTTTCATGGTAACTTTACTATGCCAATATATTGCTTTCGATATTTTCATACTAAATTTTCTATGGCAAAATATCGCATCGGATATTTTCATGGTTAATTTTCTATGGCAAAATATCGCATGGGATATTTTAATAGTAAATTAACTATACCAAAATATCGCATGCGATAATTCGTAGTAATTTCCAAAATATTGCAAGCGTTACTATGCTTTAATATCGCATGCGATATATTTATGCAACTAAAGTTTTATGAAAATTTTTTGAATTGTACAATACAATAGTGTCAGCGTGGCCCGAAGGCCACAACAAGTCTTACTTTCAAGATTCTTCTGTACTGCACTTATTTTCTGCGATGGGGTTTTTTCCCGGTCCAGGTTTTTCTATTATTGATATTTTTCCCTATAATATTTAAAAATATTGAAAATTGTTTGAAGATTAATCTTTCGTGATCATGTTTTTTCTGGATAATGTGATCATAGAAAAATAAAGGATTATTACAAAAATCTTAGTGGCAAAACGTATTATACATTTTTTTCGATTTCATTTCTTATATCCAAAAGTTGTGAGTGAAACATTCTTAATGAAACATTTTGTCAGAAAATGATTATTTAATAAAATCAAAATCTCAATACAATTTTAATTCAGCTTCTGTTTTTACAATTTGTTTAAAATAAATTGCAGAACTAATTTAAAGAAAAAACTAAATTAAAAAAGTAAAAAAAAATACCTACCAAAACTAATTTCTAAAGGAAACCATGGAAAAACTTCATTGAACCCCCCTTTGGGAGTAACATATTAAATCAATCATATACTACAGAGATTTGAAAGCTTATCTAAAGCCATGAATAATGAATACACAACAGATAAGAACGAACAGTATTTAATCTTGAGTACAAACAGACAAACAGTAGCACAAGCCCATAATTTCTCTTTTTTCTTGTAAAGTTGAAGCAAACAACAACAACAACAACAGTACGAACATATCTACAACATATTACAAACGTGGCAATCCAAACCCGCTGGTTTCTTTAAAATTTTGTGTTGTTATTTCGAGTTAACTTTTGTCCAAAATATATATAGAGAGACAACGTAGAAAGAAAAAAAGCGCACAATATGGACACTTTGACTGGAGCTGTCAATAATTTCTATAAGAACGAATAAATAAGACAAAAAATATTTTTGAGAATAGAAAACAATACGTTGTATGGAGGCAAAAGCTCTATGAGAAGGGTGTACCAGGGGTGGAAGAGGTGGGAATTGGTGTTTGTTTGATTTGATTCTTAAAGCCAGGCAAGACATGCAGCAGCTTGTGATATGTTTTTTCTACATTTGCTAGTCGAAACATATTGTTGCATAAACTGAGGAAACTCGATTTTTTTCTTTTTGATTTTAAAACTAAAGTCGTAATAAAAAGTGGTATGACCAGATTTCGTTAAAGTTTTAAAATTATATTTTCCAACAGCCAGAGCCAAACTTTAGAAACAAAGCATTAAATGTGGTAAGGACATTTTGGAGATTTTGTGTTGCAAGTTAAAGAATCTCTGATTTAAATTTTTTGAATCTCTAAAATAATAAATTTGTTTGTTGGAGTCTTTTTTTTGTTTGTTTTTTTGTACGTTTCTTAAACACTTGGGATGCGTATCTGTTTAGTTAAAGTTTGCCAAGTTAAAATTATATAAAGCTTCTTTTCTTAAAAAAGCAGGTTCAAACCAGTTTGTTAAACATACAACTGGCAGTTTTACGTCGGTTTTTTTATACGTTTTGGTTTTGTTTTTTATTTTCTCTAAAGGTTCAAGTACCCACCTCCTTTTATTGGATGATACCAGCGGATGAATGTTGGCAGGCAGTCAGCCATCGAGGCTGATTTTATAATGCTAAGATAGATGGTTGGATGGACGGATGGATGGATGGATGGTACTTGTATACTTTAAAGCCCACTCTGGAGATCTAAAGTTTAATTTAGTCTTGTCTGATTTTTGTGTTATTGTACTTCTTTATTTTTTCATCAACATCATCGTCATTATCATCATCTTCTGGGATGCAGCTGCAGATTATGATGAGATGATGACTATGATGAGGCTGCTGATTATGTTGGTTTGATGTTGTTGTTGTTTAGTTGTTGGTTGAGTGGTGTTTTGTGGCAGATGCTGCTGTTTTAAGCCAGAGCTACTGATGTTGTTGCTATTGCTGCTGCTTGTTAATGTTACGCATTCGGTAGCTACTGTATTTTGAAGCCTCGTTGATTTTCTTTTCAATTTCATACTTAAAGTTTATTTATTTATTTATTTTTTTCATTATTTACAATCCCTATTATAGTTTAAAGCTTTTGCTTTTGTTGCTGCTTTTATTGTCATTGTTGTTGCTGTTGCCATTGCTGGTTACTTTACTCATTGTCAATGTCGTTTTTATTTGTATATTTAGTTTATTGTTGTTGTTGTTGTTGTTGTTGACTGTTTTTGTCCAACTTTTGTGCATTTATTGCCAAGACAAATGGCTTTTGAAAGTTTTAAATGCAATTTAAAGCAAAACAACAACAACAACATCATCAGTTGCATATTATACAATTGTTGTTTGTTGTACATTAAGACTTCTCTCCTAAAGTGTAGGCACGCGCTTAAGCTTTACTTTAGCTTTATATAGCAATTGTTGTTGTTATTATGTATGTTATACATAAAGGTTTTCTTAAGTTTATGGTTTTAAATGCCCACTGTTTTTTGCTCTACAGTTGTATTTTTCTACATTTAAAACTTTTTTCGTCTTACATTTATATGATCACCAACCATTTGGTTAAACAATCACCACGATCATTCAGTCCGTCATTCAGTTAAAGTCCATTGGTACTTACAATCATGCTCTTTGTTATTTTGTATTCAATATGTCTGTCCGTTTTTCTATCTATCTATATGTCTGTCTGTCTGTCTGTCTGTCTGTCTGTCCCTTTGTGTATTATCAACTCTAGTGTTTTGGCGGCTGCTGGTCAAGTTTTTTTTATTTCGTTTCGTTAAGTTTTAAGTTGAATTGTTGGAAAACATTTTCAAACATTGTTTATTACAATATGAAGTACATGAATGCCTGCACAAATATCTACACATATTTATGTTTGTATGTTATTTTTTTTCGTTCAAATATGTTATTACAGTTGTGGTGATAAGTATTATAGATTATTAATTGTTATACATTACATGGATGTTTCATGATATTTTGTTACAGGATCAGATGACTTCATTCTATGCAATTTTTTTAATTCTATAACTATAGTTATTATCTCCTTGAACAGAACTCAGCTCTTAAGGAAGAATAGAGATCGGAAATAGTCTAGAAATATAAAATTTCGTTTACCTAAGAACTCCTTACTCTTCAAACTGTAAACATATCCGGCGACATTTAAAGGCAAAACGAAATAGGTAAATAAATTAACGCAGAGAAAAACATGGTTAAGGTAGACATATTTGGAAGCATAGTTATACCATCACAACGTTATGGTTCTGCTACAACCATATTATTGTTATGCTCATGACACATTGCTGTTTTTTGATCACAACATATTTTTTATCATGTCATAACTATTAATCTGATTAATGCAAATATTGGTCGAAAAAATGGAGGTCTATTATAAATCCGTGTTCAATATTTTTAAACTGAATCAAGAAAATTTGAATTTGATTTTAGGCGAATATAGTTATGTTTTATATTTTACCATAAACAATATGTACTGGTACACTTTTCCTAGATAGGTTCAAAATTTGTTTTACTTATTCCTAAGAAGTCTTGTTAAGGCCTCATTAGCACATATAATGTTAAAAAAAATCTCTCAGATGAAAGCTTTAAGCAGGTGCAGCGAAGAAGCAAGTAATTTATTAGGATTGGAGTTACAAGTACTAAAATGTATATCAACCTCCAAATAGTTTTGAATCGATTTTGCTTTATATCATTGCGATAAGAAAGCATTTGCGTGCCACCAAATTGGATGAATCTAAGACAATTGATTTGATATTGGTCTTATATGAAGAGGACGAATAAGTCGGGATCAGAGTAATATCGATAGTGAACCAAACTTTTAGTACCAACTGTAGTGGTAACTCATATGATTTTTAAAAAATTTCATACAAAAGACTGTAAATGAGTCTACACAGTGTTTGGAAATTTATTAAAAAGTTTTTTCTTAATTTTTTTGTTGTTATTGCAATTGCTGCTGCACTTTTATAGTTGTTGCTGTTGTTATTGTTGTTGTTAAAACCATTGTTCCTATTGTAGAATAACAATTTTTCATCGCACGTGATATGACAATTGATTTTAAATTTAACTTAATTTTTGTTCAATATTTTCCCCCATTTTTTCGCTTTTTTTTGCTTTCAATCGTTCATTTGTTATTTGCTGGTTAAAATGTTTAGAGTCTCTTTTTGCTTTATAGCAGAAAAAAGGTTCTAGAATTCTAGAAATTGTTCTTTTTCTAAGGCAAACTATTGTTTTGGTCTAAAACAGGAGACCTACAAACTGGCAAACAAAACACACCACCTCCAGTGGTGATAGTGGTGGTCACTTTGCTAGTTTGTTGTTGTGTAGCTGCTGTTGCTGTTGTTGTATTTTAAAATATTTGACAGAGCCCACATTCAGTGCCCCATTAATCATGTTTATTTGTTTGTATTTTATAGCTCTCGGTGTGTTGCCAAATGTTTGTTGTTTGTTTTGTATTTCTTTTTTTTTTCATTTTTGATTTCAAATGAAATTCATTTGTTCTTATTGTGATTGTTGCTGTTGCATATGCAAAAATTTGTTGTTGCTGTTGTTTAGTTGATTGCTGGTGTTGTTGTGCTTAATTTTTATATTGTAATGTAGTGTTTTGTTGTAACTACAAAAAACAACAAACACAAAATTCACAATTGTCCGAGTGTTGCCAGAGGGCGTGTCATTACAAGACAATCAAGCACGACTTGAGAAACAAAGTCTTCTGTTCTGTCAATAATTGTTTTATCATGACAGTTTTTTTCCGTTTTATTTAATTTCAATTTTATTTGCGTTTTCGTTTATTTTTTATTATTTTATTTTTCATTACAAACCGATAATAATAATTACTTTTGAACAATTGTTTTAATTGACTTGAAAAAGCCAAAGTAGCAACCTTGAAGATGCAAAAAAAAAAATAATAATAATTATAATATATAAGGCATCATAAGTTTAATATGTCGTTAAATATGGGATGGGATTTTTGTTGGGGGATGGTTTTTAATTATACACTAATGATTAGGGTCAGTTGCATGAAGCATGAAATAATAAATATCAAGGAAATTTTCAGGTGTGTTCTATAAATAGCTTCTTAATATTAACCCAGGTCGGACTACAGTTGAAAAATCTTTCTTACTATACTCTTCAACACTACAAGTAGTAATGATGGTAAACATTGTCATTCCATTTGTAATGCCAGGAATGTATAATCTTTATTCAATTTGGTCTTGTCCTAAGAAGTCTCCCATTTAAAATCGAAAAAATCGGGTCATCAGGAAAAAAGTAATGAGTGAGAGTGAGTTAATATAAACGAAACTACTATTTTTTCATCCATCTCCGTTTAAAATCTTTACCAAGAGTGACAGTATGCATGGTTTGACCAAAACTAAGTGGACAATTTATGGGTTAAATGTTTTTATGAAAAATGTGTGTTAAAGTTTTCCTTCTCAGTCCTTTAATAATGATTTGATAACACATTATGAGTGATATTCCTTTAATAAACGAACATTTTTATATGACATATGATTAATAGCGCATAATATTATAGACTACGTTATTTTGAGATAATGAGGGAAATGTGGTATCCCCTTACAGGTGGAATTTAAATTGTTTCCAAATTGGCATTTAATGCCCTCCACCACGTGAACAGTTGCAAAATCATATTTTAAAACTAAGATTTTTCTGGGAAATCCATCTTCTTGACTCCATAAGATACCAAAAAGCTTTAGAAAATTTAAAATTTATCTCTGTCTTCCATTATATAAAACCGACAAATTATTCTTTCAAAATTTTTCAATCTTCGTCCATTCGAATTCGTTTATGACTAAAATTTAAGATTTTTTATTGATGACAATTTTTATAATTTTAATAGCACTTGACCATTAATATTTCTTGAATCCTTAAAAGAATGCAATCGTAATTACTACCTGTACTCTGATATCACCTGAAAGCTTTTTATGAGCCCATTTAACGAAATCATGATGTCTTGCAAGAGTTTGTTGTTGTTTTTATTTTAAATTCATTTGTTTGTTTATGTGTTTTAATGTTGTCATAAATTTTCAATTAAACATTAAACGTACATTCATGACATTTTCAAAATCTAGTCAACAAAATACTTAACAAAATACAATAAAAACAACACAAAACAACAAACCATAAACAAATGAAAATTTAAATAAAAACAAAATGTTTATTGTTTGTTGGCTTCTTTAAGCAACAAGAACAACATCCACAACCACAACAACAACAACAACAACATCTTCAACAATCATCACGAGAAGAAAACTAAGAATCAAAGAAAAGAATTAAACTAAAAAAAGCTAATGGTAGTGCTGATGAGTGTAGAAGTTTAATGGCTGCTCTCTAATGGACTTAAGAAATGATTGGTTCTATTCTGAATTAGTTATTGTTGTTGTTATAGTTGTTGCTGCTGTTAACTGAGGTTTAGTTCATTGTCGACTTGACTCTATCAAACACATTATCACAATTATAAGTGGCAGCCAGGACAAGCTTAGAGAATATACGATATAAAAAGAGGAGAATGAAATGAAACGCGTCACGATCATCACCATTATTATGATCATCATAATTCGAAGTTATGTTTTCTTGATATTGTCAGCTTTTGATTGGACATTTAAACTCTTGTTAGTTAATATTAGTTTTTGTTATATTCTTTTTTCTTTATTTTTTGGACTCATGTTCATTTTTATTTAAATCTTTAATTTAATGCCTCTAGCCTCTAAGAGTCTCCAACAGAGGCACAACACTACTCAAGAGCATTATTATCATCATCGTCATCATAATCAAGTATCATAAAAAATTTATACTTATTAATATGAACAACCAGCATAAATTTTACTTTAATAATTTTTTATGTCTCATATGTATCTACTAAATACATTGAGAAAGAGTCCGTCTATCTCTATGCAACGGTTTGTTTACTTTTAATATCACATATCACACACAAACACAAACACACACACACAACTTGCTCGAAATCTACAAATTAAATTAGTTTTTAAAAGCAAAACTTCAAATGATGAGGAAATTACTTATATTTATATAGATTAAGATTATATCGAACTTTGTTAACCCTATGAAGGCTACGAAAGCTTTTAGTTTAGATTTTTCACTATTCTTTTTTAAGCTTATTGCTCTTCAACTGGGAGATTAAAAACTTGTAGCGACAATCTTAAAGTCCATTGCAGAAAGCAATGAATTTGTAGCTTTAAGAAATTTACTTTTATAGGACCTCAAACCTTGATGTTCAAACGCAGACCAATTCTTTGCAAAAGCCTTTTTATTAAAACTTTCTCCCGACGATCATCAAATGATACAGTGAAATCTCTCTTTATTATCATTAAAAATATTGAAAGAGCGACTTTCTACTCTTATTCAATACGAGATTCAAATCAAGCTTCTAATCGAAGTGTCAGTAAAAAGAATTGTGTGAACCAATAATTTGTCTACACTTCCTATATCAGTGGAAAACCATAAAGGAAGAACAGTCATTACTGCATGTTCTGCATAAGAGTAAAAGTAAAATTGGAGATTTCCGCCATTTCTTATTTCGCATAATATAGACAGAAAGTATAAAATTTAAAATATATCTAGTAGCATGCTCCAATAGATCCAAAACACTGGTTTAGAATATCCCAGATCATTTGCGTCAACTTTATATGATAAGAAACTCTTCATTAGAATTTTACTTTTAGATCAATAGTGTAACTTAGAATAGAATTATTTGGAAATATTAAATATCCATACAAGATCTTATAATGATTCTGGGTAAAATTTCGCAAAAATGCATTTTCATGATTCTGTTAGAAAACAATGGAATCATACTAAAGACTTCGTATGTTTTTTGTAAGAAAAAAGGCAACGTGGAATTAGCCCTTTCAAAATTCCCTATTGGGTCGAACGTTCATAAAAGAAAATAGGTGTCATAGCAAATATGGAACAAACATGATTGTGGTAACCATAAACGAAGATTGCATAACTAAAAAAATATGGTCGCATTGAAAATATGAAATATGGAAACCAAAAACGCGGCACAACATAATAATATGGTAGTGCCATCAAATGTGTAGTTGTGCCTCAATTATGTTATGATTAAAACATAAAAAAGAAGTAGTCAACCATAGTATGTTTGAGGCACAAGCTTACTTTTGTGATGTCATATGCTACTTAAGATTTTCGACAGCGTGTAAATTGTGAAGAACACAATAAATTCGTTTAAAACGGGATCAGGATCTTTGTATGCAAAATTTTTGCCTTCAGAGACAAAATAAGTATTTTTTTTCAAATCTTAAATTTTCAACATTTTCTTCTATGTTCCCTTTCAGAGTGTAGGGTATAGTCTCTGAAAATTACACTTGGACCCAAATGTCAATCATATTTACTTGTTTTTACGTTTTGTTTGATTTTTCTTTATGACTTTTTTCATACTTCATTTTGGTGTTTTTTATGATGATTTTTAATTTTTATAAAAACACATATAAATTTAACACACACACACGCAAACATAAATACATACATATATAAATACATATAAATATGAACGAGTTTATAGATTTAATGTTGCTTGCTGCAGCAACAGCAGTAGAGGCAGCAAATCAGCTCATGATAATGATGATCATGGTATTATTACTCTTATTTTCGTTGCTGTTGTTGTTGCTGTTATTTTTTTTCTTTTTTATAAAGCTGATCTTTAAGTTGAACACCTGTGTTCTTTTTCATAAACAGAAGTTAAGTGTAGGTTTATTTTTTGCTCAGGTAATATACGAGTGTGGGCCATTAAAGTTTCTTTCAATAATATTTTTTAAAAAGGAACTAAATGAATGGAATTTAATGAAGCTGAAGATTTTGAGTTGAATTTTTGGTGCCGACCTCGTATAAGTTATACGTTTAGTATATTTGTTCGAACTCTTGTTTAAATGTTTGTTTATAAATTTTTCAGATCTTCAAGTGTTTGGATTTTTGGTTTTTGCCATTTAATATTTGTTGGATTTTCTGTTTCAATATTTTTTGTTTCTTTAAGCGGCGGAGGGTTTATTTTAATGACATTTGAATTTTAGTCTTTTTTATTCGTGTTTTTTCTTTTTCTGAAAAACGCCGTTTAGTTTCATTAGCTTTTATTTAAACAAGAACCCCTGTTTTTCGATATGAATAAAAGAAACAGGGAAACATGTCCAGACATGTTTAAAATTTTTCGGTAAGACAAAACCTAAAAACTCAGGGTTTCATTCAATCTTATCTTTTATTTATTTTTATATTATAATTCTTTTTTATGGTTGTATTCGTCGATGGATTTTTATGCTCCCCATTTATGTGTATTTCATTATCACTGATCTTTTTAGGAGTTGGCTGTGGGTAAGGCTGGTTGGCTGTTTGCTTGCCTGTCGAACTAACTGACTTGCTGTCTAGCTGACTTGGGTTTTAAATGATCATACACACAAATGTTCCCCATTAGGGTAATTTATATTAGGGTCTGTGTTAAATGTTTGTATGTGTGTAAATGTGTTCGTAAACTACTGTATCTACCAATTAATTTTGTTAACCCTTTTGGCTTTTGAATTTTATATTTAACCCCGTGGCTGTGTTAAATAAACACACATCTTAATACACATACAGACAAACAAACAAACAAACATACGTATTAAAAATTAAAAATTATTTATTTTTATATTCTGTTTTTATGTTTATTTTATTTTGATTTTTTTTAATATTTTTTTTTGTATTTTCAATTTGTTGAAATCAATACTCGTTACAAATTAATGTAATTAAGCCATTAGTTATGATCGTTATAAATCGTATAAACAACAATCCGTTACACATATTCATTTTTGTATCTTTCATTCGATTTTCAATTTGTATCTTTAAGTTTGTATCTTTTAGCTAAAACAAAAAAAAAATAAAAATATATATAAAAATGTAAATTAATTTCATTAGAGTTTAGATTTTTTTTGGATTTTGTTATAAATTAATCATAAATAAATAAGTAAAATATCTGCTGCAGCATCAGCGACAGCGAGCAACTTGTGCGTTGAGTATATTGAACTCGAATAATTTAATTTCCTGTATTAAATTATAAGAACATTTTGTGTATTTTCTTAGTCATTAATAACTTATAGATAATCTTTTGTTAAAAACATTGTTAGTTTTTAGTTGTATTAATTAGTTTGTAAATTATGCTTGTTTTTAGGCCTAAAGACATTTATTACTATTATTTTTTAAATATATTTCATTGTATTTAAATTAAAATATGCTTTGATTTTAATTAAATTGTAATGCAGAACTAATTTATATAATTGAAATAATTAATCAACATTTTTAGTTTTTAGGCGAAAATTTTAGAATATTAAATTTATTTTAAATTTATTTAATTTTTTTGTAAAAATAAAGTTACATATTTGACGCTTAAGAATTTTGAAGTGTTTAGCGAAAATTTAATTCGAGTATGAACTCTGAACACAGATTTATTTTTAAAATGCTAAATATTAGAGACAAAAATTTGAAAATATTAAATTCATTTTTAATCAAATCATAATTTGAAAACAAATTAAGTTACAAATTTGACAGAAGAACTTTAACATATTTGGTGAGAAATTGTTTTTGGAGATTTCGAGATTTTGTAAAATTATGATTTTGCAGTTTTAGACGTTGTTTATATGATTTTCCAAATTTACTCCAAATGTTTGTAGTGTTTGATTGATATAATCGAAACGACCAGACCGTACTTGTTCCATATTTTGTAGTTCCTATTATTATAAGAAATTAACAACTTGAACTCCTTTTTGTCGATATCACTGCTCTTTAACCCAGGATATGTTAGTTCAATTTTCAATGTCATGTTGTAAGGTTCTGGAAAAAAATAATACGAAAAACTCGAAGTAAAATTTTTGAATGATCATCAACTTCGCAAACGAAGATTCAAAAGTTACTCTTCTCTAAATGAAGAGTTGAAATTTGAGTTTGTGAGAATTATTCATTTTATAACTTCTTTAGAGATTTTTTTAAAATTTTTAATAATTTATCGTTTATATTATTCGGTTTTTCTTCTTTGTAATGCATAGAATAATAACGCTATATCCACATTAAACTGTACAGGACGCTCGACTTTACCATGTCCACCCATCAATGCTAAATATGTCTTCAAACCAAATTGTGAGAATTATTTTTTTATAAGTTATTTTTAGATTTTGTTCACTTTTTGATTTTTTTATCTTTTTTAAAATTCAACTCTTTTGGGGAGCTATAAAATAACTCTTCTTTTAAATCAAAATTAAACTATTAAAAAATCGAAAAGATTGTCGCAATTTTTGAATAATACGAAAATTAAGTTGAATGACGAAACCTTCTCAAATTTACTATGATCGTCAATAAATTTCAGGTATCTTTCCTACAAGTGTTCTCCAGAAATGAGATTTTAAACTTAAAACAATAAAATATGTTAATCAAATTTGATTAATATTAGTTTTATGTTAGTCCTGCGTGGCAAATTTCAAGATCGATCTTTATATGACCATAGATCCCTATAGATCTATTTCAAATCTGGAAGACTCTAAATATATATAATAGCGACAACTTAATCCTAAAAATTATTCCAATAATTGTTCACTAAAAAATCACGTTTCCATTTATTCTTTGATTTAAGCAGATCGAGATCTTTTACAATTTCATCATAACCCAGAAGGGTTGTTTCGTCGTCTCACACTCTCTTTCCTTCCATATCCAACACAGATACACAATACAGCAACACTCACAAGTTTTTCCTTAACAAGTTATAGCTCCATATGATGAAATTTTTTGGCGGGATACTGTACCCCAAAACGAATATAACGAACAAAACAAAAACGTAAAAAATACAATAAACGATAAGAACTAAGAAATTATAGAAAAAAAAAACAACAAGAAATAATAAAAAAGATTTGTAAAGACACAAGAAATACAACTTGTTAAATAAATTGTTAAACCTGTTTGGGATTTGGCGGTAAATTACCCATACACTTATGTATTTAATATGCACCCAATCACTATTACATACATATGTAAATGTGTGTAACAATAAGCTCAAAAATAACAGTATTAAAGAGAAAATTGAAAGAAATTTATCAAAAAGTAGTAAAATATAAGAGAATTTTTTTGAAGCCTAAAAGAGAGATGTTCATTTAAGAGATCTTAGAAGTTATCAAGAGAATATGTAAATAAAAATTAGAAAAGGCTTGCAATTTTTCCACATGGTTGTCTAAAATGGGAGTAGATTTAAAGTTAAGATTTTATAAAAATTAAATATTGAAAAAAAAAAAAAATCAGAAGAATCAAGTTTAAATTAACGTCGAAAGAAAAGAGCAGAATATTTAATGTTTCATATTAAATTGAATATTCTAACTCTTTTACCACAATACTTATTGCCTTAGAACTATCCTGGAATACAAAGTTGCTATCAACGATTACTCCATGAATGCAAGATATACATGATCTGGGTACCTGGACACAGATGATTATATGGATACCATCTAAACGGACATAACCCAACATAGGGGAGTGAACTGATAATGTGATATGAAACGGTTTTAGAGATTTGGAGCGCATTACAAACCGGAATAGCGGCGTATATTATGTGAGATTAGACTTTTCTCTTCAACCTAATCTAACTCCCCCAAAACTGGGTTAAAATTTTGTACTCTTCTCATAAGAAAGGAAAATAACAATTTCATTTTGCAAAAAATATATTCATGGTTTAAATATTTGTTTGATCCTAAATAGATTTAGATTTTATATTAGATCCCATAACTTTCTCTAGCTCTGGCACCATGTTTGTTAGATCAATATCTAAAACAACTTCAAAAGCTTGAAAATATCAGTAATAAATTCTGATTAAACGGTTGAAGTTGAAAAAATACTTTAGGAGCCTATGGAATATGTATAATTCTTCGACCATATTAAATCATAATTTGGATTAATCCATTTGTATCTGACATTTTTATGTTCGATATTAAAAATGACCTCAAATGATTTAAGCTTTTAAAACAGTATTATAATTAATAACATTATCTCGATATTTACATTAATTCTCTTTGATCTTTGTATAAGGGAAATTTTGCTAGATCCGTCATAGTATCCACCATGTCAAAGTGTTATTGCGAGAGTATATACTTCCAAAAATTATAGTAGTAACGGTACATGGTAAGAATTTATTTCTTCATAGGTGTAGGGAATGTATTATTCCCAACAATTTTCTAAGTGTTACTGAAGGTAGGGCATTCTCTCTATTTTGCTAAGTTTACTTCAAGCTGATTTTTAAGTTCGTATTTGTTTAGTTATTTAATTTTTTTGTTGTATTCTTTTGTAGTTTATTTTTTTAATTTTATTTTTTGTTTAGAGAAACTCCAACGATAACTACAGCAGCAACAACAACAATAGCAGCAACAAAATAAAATCCAACAATAGTAAAGCCACCAAGTAAATAAGAATCAGAAGAGTGAAAAAACTTAAAGCTAAAAACCGGTAGCTGTATGCATATGTAACGAATCTTAACGCTACTTGTTTAAAATTATGATTGTGGGCCCGCTTTATGTTCATTTACGATTACGGGGCACACTCACTACTCGCGCAGTGAGTGACTTGACTGACTGAGTGAGTGTAGTAGCAGCAGCAACAACAACAACAATAACAATCGTCGGTCTTAGTCTCTGTATTTGTTGTTGTTTTCATATTGTATCTTGTATCTTTTTTTATTATAATTTTTTTTTTTTGCTGTTGTTATTGCTGTAGCTTTTGTTATTGTTGATTATGATGCAGCAGACAACTTTTGTTATTGTTGTTATTGTATATTTGTTAAATATTATACTGTTTTTATTTTTTATTATTGTTTCGTTTTGCTTTTTTTGTTGTTGTCTTTAAGAACTGAATTTCATGCCACAATAGTGTGTTATTTTTTATATAAATTTTCATGTTGAAGAGCTTCAGCGAAATATCGAAAAAAACTGTTTTGTATTCATCTTTAGATATTTTTTATATTTTATTTCAAGTTGAAGTTTGAATTTAATGTTTTTAAGATGATTTGATATTTTAAAGAGGAGTTTTTTGTTAAATTTTAAAGTTTGTTTTAATTTCTCTATATATCCTTTGCCAAAACTCAGGTGCGTAGCCGGTTAAAGAAATGGGAAATTAGGAAAAATATAAAAAAAAAATATAAATAAATATAAAAATACAATTGTTTTTACAAGAAATTATTTTTTCACTAGAAATTTAATTTTTTATTCAAAATTAAATTTTTAACTAAAAATTTCACTAAATTTAAATTTCTTGGATTGGACAGATGCTGCCTATCAGCCTCTAATAAGTGTATCACGCTCAGATCTGTGAACAGTTGGAAATCTCTTATATATTCTCATGAAAAAAAATTTTAACCTAAATACTCTTTACCCAATTGATTACATTTGGGCAGATATTTTTAACCATCAAATATAGATTTGATGGTTTTGAGATGTAATGTGGTGTTGGGTAAAGTGTCTGTTGGGTTGCTTAAGAGATAAGCCTGGGTACATCGTGGTGTTTATGTGCAGTCAGGTGGAACATCTGTCACTAAAGGCTTTCCTTTCGGTCTATCAAATTTGGAGAGAGCTGACAAGACTTCTCCAATTTTCTGCTAGTACCTACTTGCTTACAGATACCCCCCAAAATTGTTTTGGCTCGAAATCTGATAAATCTTAAGTAATTGTCGGTCCTACCTTAAATGCATATCAAGCCTGCTTTCTTTAATTACGGATTAATTTTTTAGTAGACCCGATCTACCATTCAACAGATTTATATCACCAAGTATACTTGTACTTATCTAAGGCGGGAGCCGTAGGAATCAAAAGGCAACGATTCCTGGTATAATATATACTAGAAGATCTATATGACTTATCAGGTATACAAATGAATAAATTTTCATTATATCTTTACTCTTGCACTACATCTTCAATTTTTTATTAAAAATGTGAGGATTTCTTTTAATATCTTTTACGCCTTAAATCAAAAAAATAAAAATATTTATTTTGACCGACCGTTATTTGATCTAAAAGTTTATTGGTCCGTGCTGGAATAGAATAAAACCCGGACCATGGTTCTGTACAGTATGGCAGAACAGATTGCAACACATGTCAACCCAGTTATGGTGGAACTCGTGTATGGGCTGGTGTCACCTGAGAAATTGTTCCGGTTTAAGTCATAATAGGGAGTGGTCGGTTAATTGTGTTGCACCTTGCTGCCAACACCAACACAATATATCTGCGACTTCACCATCATCATACCCAACACTACCATTTTCCCCTCAGCAATCACAACAACCGCAGCAAAAACAATAACTTCGGCAGCCATTTCACAGATCGTCGCTAATAACTGTGATTTCTTTCCGGACACCTGAAGTTTTATCTATCAGGAGTTCGAGAGACAAAGGTCTCCAGAGTCAAATAGATGAGATATCTTGATTAATGAGACAAAACAGATCGTCGTCGCTGTGGTCTAGGAGACTTACTAACGAGAAATTCCAGTCTGCACAGTTGTAACGGATACAACATTCTCCTCAAAGACCGCACTAGATGCATCGCTTTTATAATTCGCCTTCTGCACATTAAACGACGATGGTCCCACACATGTTATGGGTACTTGCGATTGTTCGTCATATATCACATTATCGTTGTGCTCAGACCACTTACCAATAATCCGAAAGAAAGCAGACTGGCGCGGCTTCAGAGAATTTATCAACCGCCCAATTCCCTGAAATGTACACACCACCGAGAGGAAATTCCACGAAAGTATCAACATACCAGCCGCTTGCTTCGTTCAACCCGGAAGGATATCCGTAATGCGTCCGCATTTGCCAGTTGAACCGGCTGGACTTACAGACGAGTGTGATGAAATCCGATATACCCACCCCAGCGACCCAAGAATCGCTGTGCTGAACTTCGAAATCAGGTTGGTCCCGATGGTATTTCTATGCTGATGATAAAAAACCTTGGCGGGCGGGGAGTAGAACATTTGACCACAGGTTTTTTTATCTGTCAATAAAAAGCCTTAAAATACCAAATGCTGGCATTTGGGTAGAGTCATCCCTGTGAAGAAACCTGGAAACGATATGAATAAGGGACATTCGTACTGGCCAATTATCCTTCTATCACCAGTCGCGAAGACTCTTCAGATTCCTCATAATGCATAGTACCACGGCAGCATTAATGGCCTTTGAAAGCATTTTAGAACGACATTAATAAAGACGCTACGAATTCCACGGTTTAAGTTACCATATGAATGTCGTACTTGGAGGCCGCCCACCTCCCATTGCAGACTTAGAAAGAAATCTGCCTACAAGAGTAGTTCTGGCACAACTACGTTCGGGTTGGAGCAATAGACTCAATGTGAACTGATCTCGTATTGTTCGTACCGACTCCAATATTTGTCCTGCATATGGCATTTGTTTAACTGCCAAGCCAACCCTACCACTCTTAGTCCAGAAGATCTATGGACTCATTCTCTAGAAGTAGCATAATTTCTTGACCAGAACATAAATCACAACAATTAACTAACGCTACAACAACAAAGTGGTAAATAGAGAATATTTAGACTGATCTCTAAAACTATCTTCAGGATACTTGAAAATATGATAAGATTCCTTAGATATATCGTAAGATTCAAGGAAACATAATGTCCTTTCTATTGATCTTTACGATCATTACACCTCTATTGTTATCCTAGATCTTTTTTTAATTCGACAGAAGTCCTTTAAAGTGCGATACAAATGTGTTCAATAATCTAAACCTTTTTTATAACAAAACACATGATCATTAGATCAATAATAATGCTAAAAGATCATGAATATTAAAAAATCAGAAATGAAACTAAATGAAAAAAATAAAAAGTCAAGAAATCGCAAAAAAACAATGATGTAATTTGATAGTCGTTTTTTAGTCGTTTGTTTTAGTTTTTTTATTATTTTTGCTGCAGTGACTTAAGTTGTCAACTAATTGCCCTCATGAAGATGCAGTTTTTTTTTCGTAAGTTCATGTTCTAAAGCAAATAATAACAACAAACAATTCATGGTTTCTTCTACATCAAGCATTAAAATTTTATATTTTATGCATGCAACATGAAGAAGCGCTCGCTCAAACTGTTCGCTAGTAACAACAACAATTGCAGCAGCAGCAACAATAACAGCAAATACTACTAAACATTAAGAGTTCAAATCATATGAAAAAGATCACACTGACATCAAGAGGGTTTTTGTTTTACTCACAAACCATAATGATGACGACTATGTTCATATTGTTGTTGCTGTTGCCAATGATGATGTTGTTGATGAGGAGGAATAAAAATAATAAAATCAACCCCTCCATCTTCAGGATTGCCCTAGCAAAAGATCGTAACAAAAATTAAAAAAAAATGAATTGTAAATCGTTATAAAAAATACATATTAAAGGTTCTTCAACTTTTTATTTTATATTTAATCACAAACACACACACACACACGCTCACTTACATTCACTGGCTGAAAACTCAATCTTAAGCTTTTTTTCTTACAAGTTTTTTTGTCAGTGATGTTCTTCTCCAAAGGGCTCTTCTTTAATTCTTGTTGTAAGCAGTTGTTATTGTTGTGCTGATGATTTTTTTATACACTTTTGCTTTAGTATTACAGTGTTGCATGCATGCAGTTGCTAATATCACGATCGTCTATAAGAAATTATTTTCCTTAAGACGTAGTAAAATAAAAACTTAAACGAGTGAATAAAACTTACAAAAAAAAAATCGAAAAACGAAAACACTGAAACTTCATAATGAACACTCATCCTGTTAATGTTTAAACGAAAATAAAAATAAAATCTTTAAAATTACACTGACAAAAATAAAGCAGTTCGAAATGATTTATACCGGAAATTCCTTCAAATTGCTGCAGAAGACAAATAATCTAGATGATGCCCACCCATACTACTTTATATTGAGATAATGGTCGCTCTGTTCAAATTGAGGAGACTTTGCATGTGAAGTAGGTAAAATTTGCAGTATAACCTCGCGGGTCAAGAAATCTGTATACCTTTAAAAGAAAAGATTACTTGACTTAGTTTAACTGAAAATAATTACAAATTTTAATACCTATTCGAGTCTTTACAGCCCAACTTAAAGACGAAAAGAAAAATATTGCTGTCTCACGATGGGTCCAAAATATTATTTATGTTTCTTTTATTTATCGGTTGTTTTTTATTCGTATTCGCCTTGATTCTATAAAAAAATTTTGGATTTTTATTTCCAAACGAGTCATACTAAATGTCCAAAAGAACAAAATTAAGGATTCACAGTGGGTCCAAATTATTATTTTTTTCTAATTCTGAAACTTTTCATTGTTAATGATTTCTCTTAATAAAATCTGAATTGATTAGAAATGTTTTGTGTTGATGTTCAAATTAAATTCCTAATGCCAGAGATACTCTTCCAAAATTGGTCATCCCTTTTATAATTTTTCATTATTAGAATAAGCGCCAATATAGATTTTGGAGTTATTTTGCCACCATAAATGTTAAGACCGAAGATTCTCCTGTTTACCGATCTTGTTAATTTTTAGATTCTAATTGTATATTTCGTATTTTTTAACTTTATCGAATTTATCTGGAGATCATCATTTAGAGTCTAAATTTTGGAATTACTTGAATGGAAAAGATCGAAATATGGATTTTAATTGATTATTTCGGATCCAGTTTAAAAATATTTTTATATACAACAAAGTTAGAGATATGTACCATAAACCTGTTCCCAGGAATTTCACCAAGTTCATATCTTTGATTATATTATACAGAATTTTAGTATATGCTTCATGAAGAAACTTTTATTCCAGTAAGATTAATTTTGCTAACTTACGATAATCACCAAATGCCTTTTAATCTGAAATATCCTTTTTTTATGTCAGTGTATCTTATATTTAGTCTTTTTTCCCATTTCAAACCACAAAAACCAAGTTTCTTGTTTCTTTTGCTTTATTAGAGGTTTGATGTATTTTCTTTTCCTTCTTCTTCTGCTTCTTCATACTGTTCATTAAACATCATCATGAAGTAAATAGTCAATAATCATCATTATGATGTTGTTTTATATACGATTTTTGTTTTTGTTGTTGTTTGTGTTCACTTCTCTTCTTAAAGTCGTGAAGGATAAGTTCAATGACTTTAATAGTTGTTATTGTAGTTGGTGTTGTTGTTTTTAGCAAAAATAGTATAAGACAGCCATAACAAGAAGAAGAGGAGGAGGAGGAGAAGAAGAAAATAAGAAATAATAAAACACTCTTCTAGAAGTTCATTGCAATCATTCTATTGTTGAACTTCATTGGTTGCTGTTATTGTTGGTCTTTTAACATTTTGGTTGGGGTTTTTGGTCTTAACTCGAGTTGTAAATTCTAGTCGTTACAAAACCAAACCACTGTCAGCGTGTAGACTTACTTTTGGATTTATATAAAACTAAATAGATGAGCCTGGCTGACTGTCTTACTAACTGACTGACTTGGTGTGTTGTAGTTGTTGCTTCACTTCTTGGCAACATTTTAAACCCCTCTAAAATAGAGTAAAGACTTTAATCAAGACTTTTTCTACTCTAAATACAATTTCGTATAGAGTTTCATTTGGCAAAACAGAAACTGTTTACATTTAGCTCACTTTCCTTTATTTTATTCCATTTTCTTTATGTTTTCTCTTCCATAAAATACGGAGTTGTTTTTTAAATCTAAACGATCCTCTGTAGTATAAAGAAACTCCTCATTTTTCACTCTTTCACTATTTTATGTTTGTATGAATGAGTGTGTGTGTGAGAGTATCTATACATAAATAAATTTGTCTTGAAGTGTGTATGTTTGAATTTCTCTAGGATTAAATGTTTTTATTTGAAGTCATGGTTAAACTGCAAACGAGTCATCATCATCTCCACTACAACATCACTTCTCCACTCCTCTTCTACTGGCTCACATTATTATCATGATGAAGATGATGTATGCATGTGTGTGTAAATGTATGTGCATGAGTGTTAGTAAAAGGGAAATAAAAGTAAGAAACTGTTTTGTTGTTAAAGAAAATAAAGTCGAAGGTAAATATTAACTGACAGAGCACCGTACAACAACAACTGCAGCACAACAGTTAAGGCATATTTGTTGGTTTTGTTGTTTTTGTAATTTATTGTGCGGGACTCTCTGCTGTTAGTTAGAGTTTCAAACTGCAGCAACAAAAACAACAACAATAATTTTTAAAAACGTTTAGTAAAAAAATCAAACATCTGTGCCATAAAATATCACAACAGTCACAGAAGGGAAACCAGGAAAGTTTTTAATTTTTTTATTGTTGTTGTTCTTGTATTCAGTTGCATTCTACCATGATTTTAAAATTTGTTTGGTGTTTGTTGGTTTTTGGAGCTCCTCTATTTTTTTTAGTTTTCATTTAAGCACAAAAGGCAGACGACCATTTATTTTTATTTTTTTGGTTTAAAATTTCTATTTTTTATTTACTTGTTTATTTCGTCTTCTTTTGGTCCTATAGGTCAGTAATGTATTGCTTGAGGAAATGACTTAAATTTATATTTAAAAAATTTAAAATATTGTTCCATTTGTATTAACAAAAAAATTAACTTCTAACAAAAAAAAAAAAGAAAATATTTTTAACTGTTAAATAAAATGAGAACCTAAGAACCTCTAATTTCCGCCTATTTTCATTCTTACAAGTCCTGCAGATATCGAAAAAGAATGAATACTTTTTCACTTCGTCTTCCTCATATGGGGACTCAATTGACCTTAAACAGGTCCGCTTAATAGTCAGAGTTTTATCCAGCTTGTCCAGGATATTTTCAAATTGTATTTGACTTTCTGTAGTCAATTCACTGAAACTTTTGAAAGACATTTAAACGGTACTACACTGTAAAGCAAGTTCCATGACGAGAGAATCCATTTCATTGTTTTTAATGTAGTTGTTATAAAGCACTTATCGCTATCGAAATCTTTACCCTCTAATTGTTCTCGTAACATTCTCCCCACACTTCCTTGGAATCTACATATCCACTTAGTGATTTCAGTTCTGTCAGGTGATTCATCATGTTCTGAGAATTTTTAAACTGAACGATAAATTTTTTTATAAAATCATATTTTTAGTATAAAATTTTACAAATTTATTTTGAAAAATAAATCGATTTGTTTATAAAATCATATTTATTTCGGTAAAAAAATGGGATTTTTTTTCGAATTTTTTCGAAAATAATTGTTTGTTGAAATATATATATGTTATATAAATGACAACACTGGTTACATAAGGAATATATGAGAATGGTTTCATCTAGTTAATTCTATTAATAAAATCGAAGTTCTAGATTTCAGTAAATAAAAATAACAGGAAGTTTTATACAAAAATAAAATTCCTAGAAAATTTTTAATTAGAATTATATGATCGTGCCACGATCGTAAGGAATAATAAAGCATTTCAAAAGCAAGTAATAGGGGTATACTTTATCTATAAAAATACCATTAATTTAATGCAGAACTTTAATTAAAAAATTAATATCAGAAAGCTAATCCCAATGATCTACCAGATCAACTAGATATTATTGATGTCGATCACGTGATGTTATAACTTAAGAAAAAACGTATGTGAGCTAGAAGATCTTTCTTTACAATTATTTTCTGATATCTTAATATATATTTATTTGTTAAACTTTTCCCTTTCTTTTGTTTTAAATATAAATATTTACAAATATTTAATTTCGTTAGGTCACTGAGGTCATTATTTAACCTTTAACAAAATCAATATTTATTGCATCTCAAAAAACGAACATTATCAATGAAACCCTTTCACTATAATAAATAAATATTTATACAAAAATTCATTCCCTCACCTTAACTACCCTTTCAAAAAAGTATAAATCACACAAACTAAAACACCTGATCGTTTTTTAAAAATATCAAATTTCCTAAACTCAGAAACAGAAAACACCCTCTTTTTAGGTCTAAAGAAATCTTTTGAAAGAGAAAAGGAAAAAAGGTGAATATTATTTTTTTATTCCTTCTACACTTGTTATGAAATTGAACAAAAAAGAACTAAATACAAATACAAAACAAACAAACAAACAAGTGTGTGTGTTTAGTTTTTCCTTTTATTTTCAAATATAGAAAGAAAATCTAATAGATACTGACAGGTGTAACATGTCATTACATGAACCCTTATTTAGCAGATACTTTTGCGCGCACTGTTTTTTTTTACTAAAGAACAACAACATTTTTAACATTTTCTATTCTGAAACCAAAAAAAGGAAAATCTTGTTTTGTGAAATGAAAAAACGATCGAGCATTTTTTTCCTCTGGAGAACAAAAAAGGATCTTGCAGATATTTTTATTTAACTAAAAATAAAAGATAAGAAAATTTAATGGGTTTCCATGTCCTCAATTAAATATGAAAAAAAAACTTATAACAAAAATATCTAAAGACCAAACGAGAACTGGTATTTAATAAAAGATGTTTTTTTTAAGATTTTTCCTTATATCTCTTTTTAATATTTCCCTTCAATTTAATAGCAAAGAAATTCAAGGGTTTGTCTGCCAAAAAAAAGAAGACCTGACTGACTGCTCTAGAAAATTACAACAATTGATAATAATAATGATCAGCAAATCAACACTTGAGGGGCTTTTAGTATTCTCTTGTTTAGTAAAAATATTTTATCGTTTAAAGAAAATGAAATGTAAAAGAAAACCGACCTTCCCCTAGACACACTTTGAGAACACGTAAGGCACAAGTAAATATGGGGTCTGAGAATAAAACTAAGGGAATATTTATTATAAGTAAATTGAAGCGAATAAAATTATAATTCTTTTGAAAGAAAGATCTGTGTTTTAGGTGTAGAATAGTATTAAAATTAGTAAAGATGAGATCAGGGTTTTGATTTGAGAATATGGACAATTTAGTTTTTAACAAATGCTCATATATATTATTAACTAATTTTGAGTTAACACGTATCTATTGTCGTTCATTACTTCTAAGAAAAGAAACTATAAATTTTTATCGTTTATCGTAAAAACAAAGAACTCAGACTAAACCCTTCAGCTTCTCCTGGTTGCAGGCGATTCAATTTAGATATGTCTGTCTATCAGTTTAGTGATCGCCAAGCTTGGTCCAACCTTGTTCTTTGGAGTTTATCGTTACTTAAATCCATTCAAAATGACAAGTATTTTAAACGACCTCAAAAATGTAAACAATTTCTTTCATAAATCTAATCAATATCGACTGAAAGTCTTAACGAAATCAATCCTACAAGAAGGGCCAAGGGTTTCAAATAATATATAAACAGCAAGAAATATGCGAATATTAATGATAAACCCAGATTGGGAAGAGAAGTATGTTATCTTGATATTGAGAAGGTCAAAAGTTTAGCAATTTTAAAATTCAGTGCTACGACTTTTTTTGGGAAAATTTTACATACATAAACCTTCAAAATATGTCCTGATCTTCCGCACTTTCAGGAACAGTATTTAATGCAGATCTTCTCAGATCGTAATTATAAAGATATATAAATGATGTAAACTATTAATCTTTCCATTATTTAGGTTGCTGCTTTTATCCAAGAGTCCTTCCGAATAAGGGTTTTAAGTTTATAAAGCCCTAATTATAGAATTGTTAGTAATAAAATTTGGTACAAATCTCGTATAAGTCCATAGCGACATCAATCTATAAATTATCATCTTTCCAGGCATAAATCAGAAAGAACTTTTAGTTTTGTGATAATATTACTAAATTAAATTTATATGATCGGAAAAATTATTTGAGGATCAGCCCATCATTTCCTTAAAGGACCAAAAGTAAGAGAATTTTACAAAATCCTTTCCGATCCCCCATTTTAAAAGGGAGTATAATATGCTGATATGGTTTATCACACGATCTTGACAACTTACTAGCCGATCAATGTTGCCAATTCTTAAAGTGCATAAGTGGCTAAATCCTTAAAAAATGGGCTAAAAATTATTCAAAATTTACAAAAAATTTAAATTAGAGGCAAAAGTAATTCATTTATTAAAGTATTTGTTAAAACACGTTTGTTGAATCCTTAAGCACGTCTTATTGATTCAGAATCATTTATTTCAAAAAATTTCCTAGGCAATGATTTATCGATAGTTCCAGATGATGGACGCATTTATTCCATTTTTTTTTAATTTTTATCTTTTTAGTTCAGGCCTTAAATTAATTAAGTTACAAAAGATATTTTTAAAATATATTTTTTAATATTTCATTACCTCTCTTTTCATAATTTCACATATCAGAAAAAAATAAAAGTCAATAAATATTGTCCTCAATTTTATCGTTAATAGGAAAGCACGTGTTAAGTAAATGTTTAGTGGCAATTTAGTGGGTTGTTGTTTCTAAAACAACCCATTAGATACTTAAGTGCGCCTGCTAAGTAGCAATAAAAATACACATAATTTACACTTCTTATGACCAAAGTCAAGTGATTTTTACATTTGACACTTTTTTGTAACATAAAACCTAAATCTGTGTATAATTTTTCTTAAATTTCTGGTGTCGCAAACAAATTTCTAGTGTCACATAAATTTTCTCAAGGTTAAAGCATTACGAATTTATGTCAAAAATAAAATAAAAAATGACAATAAAATCCCAATTCCTAAACAAAGAAAACCATTAAAATTCAAAGTCAATATTTTGCGTGAAACCAAAAAAAAATCATCTTTAAAGTGAAATTCACTCTAATAAATTGTCATACAAATGTTAACTTGCCAACTTAATAGCAAAATCCCACAAATCTCTGCAATTGATTTTAGCACTTCAATGTCAATTACTTAAGTAAATACGATCATCATTATTATGATCATGTTCATTACCATTATTACTAAAGAATTATCATCATTAATGGCGTCAACATTGTTTTAATGACAATAATAAGTTTCATCTTCATCATCAACATCATTATGATCGCCATCATTATTATTATTAATTTTTATCATTTATCCATATAAATTTGTTATAATGTCTTTACTTGTTGTAGAGTTATTATTGCATTCTTATAGATTGCAATACTTTTATAGCATTTTACTACACACATATCAATCGCATAAAAATAAATTAACTTGCTTTCTCATATATTCACTTCCACTTTATTCTTTTATAGTTTCATTCTTTAGATTTAAGAAATTATTATAAGACTGACTTACTAACAGAGTGATCGACTGACTGGTTAATTTTTTTCTCTCTCTCGGTACTGAAAAAAGAACAAAATAGAAGAAATAAATAGAAAAAGTGCGCAATAGCAAAAATGAATAAAATTGTTAAAATAAGTACAAATTGTATTGTAAATGATTGGATTGTTTGTTTATGTGTGTGTATGTGTGTGTTTGTTATTGCAATATTGCAATACTTAATACTAAATGTATGAACAAATACAAATATTACAGCTGCAAATGACATTGTGTTTAGGCAACAAGTGTATTTGTTATTTTGCTTTCAGGCGTCTATTTTACTAAAAGGCTCTATGTATTATGGGGGGAGTATATTGTGATTGTCGGTAGTGTTTGTAATCTTGATCATTTTATTAAAAATCATGTCATAAAACAAAATCTTTCGTTAATCAATATTTAAAACTCGTTTTTACTCACCGGCATTGCTGCACAAAATTTCATAAATTGGAACGTGCATAAAACTTCTCCCTCCCAAGTCTAAATTTTGCGGCAAAAGCGTCTCATAGAATAGTGACAAAATTTGAAACTCAAGATGAAATAGTTCCTTAGATATTCGATAATAAGTACTTTCTATATACAGGAGGCAGCCCTCCTGTTTTCTTTCGGTGGCAGGTACTTTTTCCCCTAACTCTATTTAACTTCCATTTTCTCAAGTAAAATTCTTTCACAGGAAAATTATTGGTTCTAAATTTAAGAATTCCAGCTGTAAGACTCTCGCTGTAACAGTTCGTCTTATAATCGATAGCTCAAATTTGCCCTCTAGATCTTATCCGCCCAACTTTTTGTTCAGTAAAACTGTGATTAAGTTTAAATGATTCGAAAATAAATATTTGCATTGTATGGGCGTTGCCTGTACCCTTGAGCAATCGTTAAATTTGTCTAGTAAGACAATCTCTTGAGAAAGTGATTGACACCAACATTAAAAAACTCTCTTTTTAGATATTTGGCAAATAATATTTTCCTTGTATGGGTAGTACCTTCCCCCTGATCCAACCTAAACTTTTTATAGCCTGTATTTCTTTCTAATGTCAACAAAATCGATCTAGTAGTTTAGCTATCCAAAAGTCCTAAAGAAACTAGCAAACACAGATACATTTTTATATGTTTCTAAAAGTATGTGTGGCTTTAGGATCATGAACTTTTAGCATATAAAAGATCGAACCAGATCAGGACTACTCATAGGCCTTTCGCATAAAAAACTCCGTATTCTAGTATCAGTTTTTACTAATCACTGAAACATTTGACTTATCTTTAGGAATGACAGCGTCAGAGGGATTTTATTACATCTGATTAGTTACGACTTTTGTAATGTCAAGTAAACTTTTGAATACCTTACAACTGCAATTTAATTCATCCTGTCACTTAATTTCTAATATCAAGAAAGAATCATTTAAGACCCCATAATTTTTTTATCTTTGGATCATATCAAAACCTGAGTTACCGTTGCTGAATATCCGCCAGTATGTTGAAGTATTTATGTAATTGTCCTAAATATATTTATATTTTAAACCAGTTCCAGTAACAAAAACATATAGACCGATATCTGAGGGAATATCAAAGTCCAAATCAAAATTTAAATAGTTTTTCGTTAATGGGACAACAAAGGTACCAAATTTTTACCATATTAAAAAACAAACATTTCATACATTTCATTTGTATAGGGTACATTTACTATCTCTATGACTACCCCCAATGCCTATTAACACTATATTTTAATTTTTTTCTGACAATATTCCTAGAACAATAATGTTATAAGTTACAAAAAATCAACTAATTTAGACGATCTTCGTTTAAATCTTTTGAAGAAATAATGATTTTAGAAAAAATAAATAAAAATAAAAAATAAAACAAACTAAAAAAATAATAAATTCACTTAAAAATTGCAAATGCCAAACGCAAGTGAATACTTAAGCGAATTACTGAAAAAAACTAGTTCCACTTGGTTGCTTCCAATTAAAGATTCGGTAGTTTTTTTTTGTTCCCCAAATACAGACATAAAGTACAACGTCTTTTTTATTCATGATATTTACAAGATTTACAGTTTTTTTCCGTAAAAAAACCGAAATCATATGATTAACTTGAGATAAAGAACAGCAACAACAATAACAATAACAATTCTATAGAATTATAAGTTGCTACCACAGAAAACCATTTAAATCTATTTATTTGTTGTTGTATATTTTGTATCTTTTAGTTTCAATTTTAAAGATTATTTGGTTTTAACTGACAAATTGTTTTTTGCCTAATTTAGTGTTTTTTTCTCGATCTTAACTTTTTGGTAGTTTAGCGCTAAAAATGTTATAGGAGTTTTGAAGAATTATGGAGAGATAAATTTATTGTTTAAAGTAATATTTAAAAGCATTTTTCAAATTATAGTCTTTAAAAATACGTTTGCTTAATATTTAATAACAGATTTCAATATAAGTGAATTTTGGCAAATAAATATTTATTTACGAGATTTTTCCATTAATACCAAAGATTAGAGGAAAATGAGGGAAAAATATAAAAGATACGCTAATTTGGACAGATATTATAGATATAATACATAATTGGATATCAAATTATATAAAAGGTGGATCGGAAATTAATTTTGGAAAACCTTTTTTCCAAAATTTGGATGATTTTTTATAGTAAACGTTTGCTGATTTTTAATAGTGAAATTAAAGTAGTGATTGAGAAACGATTTCGATTATGGTTGAACATCTATTCTTTGTTAAAAAAAACACGATTATTGCGTGATCGATTCTACACTGCCAAATTTATACTGAAAGCGATTATTAGCTGCCGATTAATCGAAATTTGTGATTGAATCGACATATTTTAAAAATAAAAAAATAAATTTTTAATTTTTTCGATTATTTTAGTCGATTAAAAATTGAATTAAAGGGTACGAATAACATACAAAAGTAATCGAAATGAAAATATTTGATTGAAAAATCTATTTAATTAAAAATTATTATATGTTTAAAAAATAAAATAAAATAAAAATAACGAAAAATATTTAGTAACTCTATATTTTTGCGCTGAAGAAGTGAAGTTACTCACTTAAATATATTTATTTATCGTTATTTAGTAACGATAATTTTGAAGTTTCCTTGACGAAGGCAAGCTACGTAAGCTCAAAATTTAAGCCTATTAGAATTAATGATCGGTTTATTATATCACATAGCGCCATACAAATGTACTATCATAATGGGATTTCAAGCACATAAAAATGGTAAATTTAAAAATACTTTTATAAAACTTGGCACCACTCGAAATTGGCGAGTGGTGGACCATGAGTAAGCTTCCATAAAAGAAAATTTCTTTAAAGTAATAGATATTAAATCAATTTCAGGTATCATGATGATATTTAGTATATGTTTATGTAGAGTAAAAAGGGTTGGAAGGACACTTGAAAATTGATAGCAAGAAAAATAAAACTCAATAGTTTTCCAGTTTATTAGGGATCGAAATTGATCATTCTTTTATTTATTATTTACTTTAAAGAAGAAAGAAAGTACAGAAGTTAAGTGACAGATAATGTTTAACCGCTGTTAATATTTTACTCATTAGTTTCCAATGTCAAAACTACACAAAGACGTATTTAATCCGGAGTAAAAGCTTTTGGAAACAGATAGTAACTCATTAAGGAGTTAATATACAAAATATATTCAATAGTTTAAAGTATGATTTTCTACTTAAACAGTATATACAGTTGGGTCCGACTTACGTTCGGACTTTCCGAAAGTCTTCGCAGAAGTAAAACAAATTTGAAACTAGAAAATGGAGTAACAGTTTTTCAAATTTTCTAAAAATGTATTAATCTCTTTTAGCCGAAAATCATCAATTTCCGAACGGATTTTTATGAAGCAAAATTTAAGCTTTTTGGAATTATGCCATTGTTGATTCGATGCTTCATTCCAAATTTCTTTTATTATTTGGAGAGATTGCAATTCAATTGCCTGCCTTTTTTAAATACTTAAGATTTCCATTTTTTTCTTCAAAATTCTTTTTTTTTTTTTGTATTTTGATTGACATAATTCTCACTACAAGACATAAAATACTTTATGCTCGATATTAAGAAACAAATTAAGTCTTTCTTTAAGTTTTCCAATGAATCATTAAGCAGACAAATGGAAGTCCCATTAAAATACAATAATAAAAAATCATCAGACCTTAACCAAACAGAATATTACAACTCAATGAAGCGTTAAGAAAATCTTCATCTGACTGACTGACTGACTGACTGACTGTTACGTCTGCGAACGACAAATTTTGCGTGAGAAATTATAAGAAAAAAATAATAAAACAAACTTACAAGATTTTTAACAAGTTTATTACATTTTTTCTTATTAAATAAATAATTGTAAATTAACTAAAACAAAAGGGGTTCATATAATTTCCCCTCTACTGTTCTTCCAAAATCATGCCCGGCCAAGCATGTAAGTGCAAAAATTAAATTGTTTAATTCGAAATTGATCATAATAAAATGCTGGGTTTTGGTCATCATCACTGTTATTATCGTTATTAGTTTTAACGGCAGCAATTGAGGTTTTTTTCGAAAAAAAATCTAAGCAGTTTCAGATACCGGGGGAAGTTAGTTTTCACGCATGGTTGCTGAATCTTTAAGATTTTAGTTAAGGTGAGGTTTTTCTTATTTAAAAGAAAAAGAGTTAAGTCAAGACACTCCCTTTGTTGTAGGGAACAGTTAAGAAAATTCTTGACCATAAAGGGAGAGTGTGAGAATAACATTGTTGTACAAGTTGTTAACAGCGATATTATGACCATGTTAACATTTTATTTAAATTAAGTTTATTTCTTTAATTTCCCTAAATAAATGTTTGTTCTTAGAAACAAATTTTATTAAACAAAGATAACAAATGAAGCGTGGCCTTTAATGGGTCAATAGAATAGATTTGTTTTAAAAAATGATGAACAATTTTGAAAATCTGAAACTTAAAGAATCAAATAAGAAGTTATTAAATCCTAGAGTTGTACCCTTATGTAGTCATATTTAAAAGAATTTACTGAGAATATTTTTATTGGTGAAAACCTCTACAGTAGAATATTTGCAAACGACCTTATTTTCGCTGTACGGCACATTTTTGCAAGCGTCCGTATTTTTACCGCAGAGCAAAATCTACCGTATTATCACCGCAGACTTTTTTACAGCACATTTTATTGAAATATTACACGACACATTTTCTAAGATTTACAGCACACTTTTTCTAAACTACCATATTTTCACAGTATGCTTTTTGCAAACGGCCGTATTTTCACAGCACACTTTTTTGCGAAAGACCATATTTTGATAGCACACTTTATTGCAAACGACGTATTTTGCAGCACAGTTTTTGTAAACTACCGTATTTTAACAGTATTCTTTTTTATAAACGACCGTATTTTGATAGCACACTTGTTTGCGAAAGACCGTATTTTTCAGCACACTTTTCAAACGACCGTACTTTCACAGCACACTTTTCAAACGACCGTACTTTCACAGCACTTTTTTTTTTTGATGGACCACATTCTGACAGCACATTTTTTCAAACGACCGTACTTTCACAGCACACTTTTTTTCGATGGACCACATTCTGACAGCACATTTTTTGCAAACGACCGTATTCTACTGCACTTTATTTGCAAACGACCGTATTTTCACAGCACACTTTTCATACGACCATACTTTCACAGTACACTTTTTGCATATGACCATACTTTCACAATACAGTTTTTGTAAACTGCCGTATTTTTACAGCACCTTTTTTTCACAGCACATTTTTTTCGATGGACCACATTCTCACAGCAAATTTTTTTTGCAAACGACCGTGTTCCACCGCGCTTTTTTTGCAAACGACCGTATTTTCACAGTACACTTTTTTGTAAACGACCATACTTTCACAGTACACTTTTTTGTAAACGACCGTATTTTTACAGCACACTTTTTTCATACGACCATATTTTCACAGTACACTTTTTGTAAACTAACGCATTTTAACAGTATTCTTTTTTATAAACGACCGTATTTTCACAGCACACTTTTTTGCGAAAGACCATATTTTGATAGCACACTTTTTTTCAAACGACCGTATTTTACAGCACAATTTTCAAACAACTGTACTTTCAAAGCACACTTTTTTTCGATGGACCACATTCTCACAGCACATTTTTTTCAAACGACCGTATTCTACTGCACTTTTTTGCAAACGACCGTATTTTCACAGCACACTTTTTGCATACGACCATACTTTCACAGTACACTTTTTGTAAACTGCCGTATTTTTACAGTATACTTTTTTGCAAACGACCGTATTTTCACAGCACAGAAAATGCTATCAATACGGCGAATGGAGTAACAAATAAGTCGCAGAAAAGTATTTATGTATCTGAAATCCTATTTTATATCTTTCGAATATTTTTGTTCATTTATTAAAATTCAGATTTGTGGTAATAGAAGTGTTTTTTTGCTCATGATCATTTTAGAATAAATTTTTATACTTTTATTTTTAGAATTAGCATTTCTTCTAAATCCAAATATTTTAGAGGAAAATAACAAAATTTATATCTTGTGGGTGTTTACTTTATATTCCTTATGAAACCCGTAATTAAACTTATATTCGATCACTATAATATTCAATAAGCATTAAGTATTTAATAAATTTGTGTGACGTTTTCTCCTTATAATTTTAATGCAATATTGATTAATAATTATTTTCTCAAAATAGAGGAAAATAGGGCGTGTGAAAATTCGAGCCTCTTTTTTCTTCTCAAATATAACGAAAATATAAAATCAGCTTAACAAAATTGCGTTACAAAGTTTCTTTGTTGTACGGAAAGAATTTTTCGAAAAAAACGTGGGAATCAATCATGAAGTTTTTTTCATGCTAAATTAAATATCCTTTTCCCCATTATGATTCCATTTCTAAGGCATCATCTGTAACTAAACAAAATAGATCGTTAATTTTACATTAAACGATCGTGAACGTGTAATTACAGGTTTTTGTAACACTTGCATACAAAAACAATAACAACAACAAACGCGTATGAAAATCTATAATGATTTGTTATTGTTGTCTATTTCACTAAACGTCTTTAGACTAAAATCTACACTAGAAAAAATTTAAATGCGTTTACGCAGTTTCTATATTTAAGTTCCCCTCTTATTTTTATTATTATTATTTTTTTTGAAAAAAAGGGAAAAAAGAAAGAGTTAATACTTAGATATATAAAGCTATACGAACCAGTATAGCTGTTTGAATGTTGGTGTTTTTTGAAAACATTTGACAGCTGTTCTGCAGAAATTTGTGGCAGAATAATTGTTTGTTGTTGCACTTCATTTGAACATTCGAAAGTGATTGAGTGAATGAACGAAGTAACGATTGAATTGAAAGTAGACGAAGAAGAAGGGTCTTCCTTACAAACAAACACACAATGAATACGTGAGTATTTCTAATTTGATTTTTATTTTATTTTTAGGGTTTAAATAGATTTTTCATGGCTTTTTCTACACAAATACATGTATGTATGTATACATGTATCTGGATACATGTATATGTATATTATAATGTAGACAATATGTCATCGTTAATTTTATTTTTGCTGTTGTTTTGTACTTGTCAGTCACTCAGTAGTTAAAGTTGTTCTGTAGTTTTTTTTGAAGTATTTCATCGATAACAAAAGATCAGATTATTATTCTCTATCAACCAACAAAAATACAAGAGACCTAGACGAGAGTGTGCGTTTGCATGCGTGGGAACTTTGGAATATAAAATTTTATGTTAAAATGCATAAAGAGTACAAAATTTAAGAACATTAAGAACCAATAATAATGAAAAGAAACCAATTGCCAATTCTAAGGTTTCGTATTGTTATTTAGATTTTTATTTATTCTTTCTTTTACCAGATCTCTTGTCTCCCTGTTCAAAGTGTATCAATTTCAAAAATAAAGACACAATACTTTTAATCAATCATTTTGTCTAGAAAACTGTAATAAAAAGGGATAATTATTTTTAGACTTTGAAAGGTTTGACTGTTTCTTTTGCTTTCGAAGTAATTTTAGGTGATTGACAATATTTTTAATTTAAATAAAGGATTTGGAAAAAATACTTGTATCATGATAATTAAAGATAAAATAACTGTCTCCGTCTCCGTTTAACAGTCCATGAAAACCTTGAGAATGATGTCCAGACCGCACTTTAAAAGATCTCTTACTAAAAGTGATCCTCAAATGGAACTTATTAAATGGTTGATCATCGATCAGTTATTTTGTTATATAAAATTAGCAGGAAGGAATTTTGTGGTAACATTAAATGTCGGAATATATCTTCCTTATAAAAAGTATTTCCGAAAATCGTAAAAAGCTTGATCAGTGAAGCTAATATTTCGTCTGCGCAAGCTATAAGTTTAAAGTGAGCAATTTCATGGAATTGTGTAGGTATTCCAGGATTGTTGCATCCTGTAGCCTCTGTTTAATTAGCTCCCAGTTTAAATGGGAAATGGTCTTAATTTTTTGTTTTTTGGATTCCAAATTGCTCAATGGTTCATGAGGCAAAAAGTTAAATGAAACCTTGTGTTTCAGGCCTTGCGAGCATGTGTTTTGTGGTGGGAGACTGTGACTTTCGCTTTTAATTGTTGAGGGAGGTGCAAGGGGAGTGTAGGATGATTCTTTTACTAGTCCTTTATGTGCAGTTTGCACATTTGATCTCGTTGCTGAAACAAAAGTCTTCTCGATGGGTTGTCCCAATTTTACAGTCAGTTGGTTAATGTTTCCTAAACAGAGCCAGTGTCTACATTTCCGAATACTACTAATATCTAGCCTGAGTTTGCAGTAGCAGTCGACTCACCACAGCATGTCGCCCTCCCTGTGGGAGTAGAGTCTCTGGAGGTTATAAAGCCCACGGTCGAGCATGACTTTTCTCGGAAAGTGAGAGATATTACTTTCTATGCCTGCTAAATGTTTGCCGTCGCGCGTAGACCACCAGTCGACCAATATGGGAACACATGCTAATGGATTTGAACCAATCGTTTAGAGGTCCAAACGCACCAAGTATAAACAACTTATGCTGATGAATAAGGACGGACGGTGTTCGAGCTCCAGAGTACCAAACGGAGGACCAAGTATTCACAAGGGACTCGCTTTCTGACAGGGGTTGCATTGGGTTCTAAACCCGTCCCCACAGGGAAATCAATCGCTGTTAGAATATGTTAAGTTAATACTTGGTTTATTTTCCTAGCGCGTCCATTTGGAATGAGTAACCAATTTTTCGTGAAGAAAAGTAAGAATTTTTTAATACTCTGACCCAAGCGAAAAAATCACTGTAATTTAATTCTACCTAATCATGTATTAAACGTAACATTTTCTTACGTTTAAATCACAATCATAAATTATTTTTAATGTCAATTTTCTTAAACAAATTTTTATCTTTATCTTAAAATGTTTTCAAAAAATCAGAAGATTAAAGAATTAAAAAACCTTTTGATTAATTAAAAGAACAAAAAAGTGCCAACCAAAAAGCTGGGAAAAGAAACGACCTTTGTAATCACACCTGGTTGCGCTAAAACTGTTAATTCTGCACAAACCAACAACTCTTTGTTCGCCTTTAAATCAACAAAATAACAGAAAAAAATGTATCTACCAGAAAATCTACATTTAAAATTTTGAATATTTTTGTATATTTTTTTTCGGTTTTGTTACTGTTATTTTGGTTTTTTGTCTTTTAAAGTCAGGTCATTTCAGATAGTTATTGTTAACGATCAGAACCCACCCATTTTACGCGCCATGACAACAGACATGTGATCGTGTCGTGTAGAGGACTTTTTTGAGCTCTAAAAATGCTTTAATATTGTTTCTTGAACTTTTGTTGTTATTTTTTTAGCTCTTTTTGGCCATTTTTGCATCATTTAATAAGCGGGTAATATGATCGTTGGCAATTTCCGTTTGTTAAATACTTATGTGTCAATATGACCCACATATTTTAAAGGATTATCACAGAATTGTGTTGTTTTCTTAGTTTTTTTTTTTTTTTTTTTTTTTTTTGCAAAAATATCTTGTTTTATTTTTTCGGTCAGGGAGAGATAATTGATTTATGGCATTTATTACTGTTGAGGCTTAAAGCTTTTATTTTCTTATTTTCTGTTTGCTTTTGTTTCTGTTTTTAAGCCTTAATTTAAGTTATTTTACATTTTTGTTAATGTAAATTTTTTTAAATGATTTATAAATTAACAGTTAAATCGTGTTATTTTCATTTGTTCTGATCGCTGAGAGGACTTTCGTTTTTATTGAGGTCACTTAATTAATGTAACTAATTAATCAAAGCTCTCACTGTTTTCTGTTGTCATCGTTTGTTTTTGTTTTATTTGGTTGTGAAATAAATTTGACAATGAATTTATTGGAATTTATTACACTTTTAATTGTTTTTTGTCATAATTTTATTTTCAAGTTTATCAAAGAAATAAAAACAACAGCAAATCATGTGTTTTAAAATTTAGGTCAATTTCTTTTAAGGGCGCATTTTCTGAATCATTTGTGCTAAATTTTTTGTATTCCAAAACAAAATCATTCTTCAGCCTAATTTAACTTAATTTTAATCCCTTAACAGTTTAGAACTCTTTCAATAGTTTCATATTCCAATTGATCAAGTCGTTATCCGATATTTATCAATAATTTTTGTTGTTCATCATTTCCTCTTCATTTTAAAATGCCAATTTATAATGACACTTGAAATGTTTTTTTTTTCCAATTTAATTTAATGCAAAAAGGTCCATTTTTAATGATGAGTCTTTTGTTCTCTTATATTTTTTATTGATTGATGATTTCGAGTACCTGCTTATAATTATTGCCAGATTTTAATCCCTATTTGTATCTTATACTTTCAGATAAATATTTAGTTGTTTAAACATAAGATTTTTGTTAAATCTGTTAATAATAACAAGACATGCATTTTTAAGATATCAATCTTGAAAATATTTTTTATGAATAATAAAATTTTCAGAAAAATATTTCAAACAAAAGAAGTAAAAAACACTTAAAAAATTAAAAAAAATATATTTAATTTAAAAGTAAATTTGATTTTAACTTGTTAATTGAAGAATATTAATTGTTTAGGACGAAAAATCTACCAGCAATAATGTTTTCACCAATCATCAACATTTTTCAGTTAAAATCTAAAATTCTTAACAAACATGTTAATAAAGAATATTTTTATAGATTTAATCACCAGGGATGACATTTGGAACATTTTCGGAAACACTTCCTTTTGTGCTTTCTGTCACCTTGCATGAACAAGTAGTCCATCTCCGTTTAAAATCTATTTCACATTTAGACGCCTTTTTTGTCTCCTACAATTATCCTTTAACAAGGGCCTAACATCTCTCCACTGGCCTTAGTTACGGGCAGTTTGGACGATTTATCTTTCTTGGCACAAATACCATATTGTTGTTCTTCTGCCACTCAAGAGCTTTCGTAACAAAAAAGTGGCTTCATTTGCAACAACTGGTCCTAAAAATTTCTTCAACATTCCTTTGAGTACCAGCCTTATAAAATTTTTGACCACGAAGTTGCGAAAAATCAGCCATCAAGAAGTGCTTTGTTGTTGGCCTCTAATTTATCAGCAGAGTTCCTTCAGTAACTTTTTGAGATTTATAGATTTTTAGCTTTAACTTTTCGAACGAAAATGTCTGAGCGGTCTGCTCTCCTACCGGATGTGTTGGAAGTTTATTTGATAATGATTTCTATTTTTTGGCTTAGGAACATTATGTGGATCATTCCCATATCTGAACTAGTTTTTCTATCAACGGACTATTTAGAGGGTAACTTGCCAGAATGTACATGTTAAAAAGTACGATTTATATGCGAGTCACACACTCTCATAAAATTTCTTGTTTCCTTGGATATAAAGATAATTATACTAAATAAAAAGAATTTAGAGAGTTTAAGGCCTCCGACAGATTGCGAACGTAATGTCCGAAATATTAGAAACTGAGTCATATGTAAAGGAGGTTTTTTTAAAATATGGAAAGTAACTCTTTCCGGGAAAGGCACTACACAATAGACCGTGAAGTAAAACTGTTAAAAGCAATTATTTGCTTAGAAGACAGAGGCAAAGTTACATCAAAAATCTAAATTCGCTTTCAGTTTTCCATAACCCTTTTCTCCTTTCCATTTTTATTTTCATGAAAGTATTGCCTAATTGTTCCATTATTCCTGACCTAATTTTTCCCCAAAATAAATTTTCAATGTTTATTTCTTAATCTTTGAGAAAACAAAAAAAATAAAATTGTTTCAGATTGTCTGCCTCTGATCTATAGAAAGTGAAACGTGTTTATTAACATCGAGAACAGCTTAACATTGCACCACCATTATAAGAATAGGCTGCGTGCGTTATTGTGAGTGAGTCTTGCAAGACAATAGTAATAATACTACAATTCCAGATACCGATACACTTCACCATTGCAACCATAAAATTAATGCAAAGAGGAATAAAATACAACAATAAGACTTTTGACAAACTTGACATAAAGATACGTCTCCTCTACTTAGAAACGACGTAATTTGTGTATTTGTTGTACTCAAAAAATACTTATGAAATAAATGCTACCACACTTTACTCCGATGTCTGTCTGGGATCTATGGAAAAACAAAAAAACATAATTTTGTTTTATTTAATTTTTTATTTTTATTATTACATTTAGATAATGAACGACCTAAATTTTTCCTAAATACAAAAAAAACATGAAAATCATAAAATTATAAAAAATTAGAAGAAAAACTACAAAATGTGGAGAAGACATATTTCAGGCCTTTTTTTCAAATTTTTATATCTTTATGTTGCAAGTATTTATATAACTGTGCATTTGAGTGTCTCTGTGTCTGTTTAATAATAAAAAATAATAATAATGAATGTCATTAGAAACTTTATTTAATTTTTTTTCTATTTTTTCTGTGTGGAAAGAGAAAACAAATTAGAAAAAAACTAACAGATAAATTCATTCCAACAGTGCAGCTGTCAATCAAAATGCTGAAACAAAATAAACCTTAAAAAATCATAAAATACAACAAAAACAACTCAACAAAAAAAACTTGGAAAAGTTTTAATTTTTAGTTTGTTGCATGTGTATTTTGTTGTTGTTGTTGCTGTTCTTGCTATTATGATCTACTACTTGTAAATTGTGTTAGAAAACTTAAAATGTTGTCTTGTGTGTTGCTGTAATTTAAAATGACCCCCAGCTTGGTTTGGCCTATATATTTTGTTTTTGTTGTATGTTGAGTTCTTTTCTTCTTCATTTTTTTGTGTTTGTTTATTGTAATAAAATCGTATAAGAACTACAACAAAAATACAACAATATTTTCAATGTTTTTTTTTAAGAAATTAGAAACACTGGAGTTAATATTATTAAGAGCAATTAAATTTTTTCAAGAAAGAATTTGAGGTTAGATTGAAAATTTTCTTTAAAAATTTTAATATCGAAAAATTAAAAACAGGCACTTATTTATATAAAATTTTAAAATAAAATGCTATAATTTTTGTTGTCAGAAAGTTAAAATTACATAAATTAAGTTTGAGGTTAAGTTGAAAAAAATCCCGCATTGGAAAACGGTTTTATGTCAAAAACCCGGTTAACCGGCTTTTCTTTAATTATTATAAATTTATGGAAAATTATTATTTATAAGAGATGTGGAGCAACCAATAAAAGCCTATATCTTGAAATAGCTTGAAGAAGTGATTCCATCAAGATCAAATTGTGTATGTAAATTATCCTTGCACTCTCAAATATCCTAAGTAGATGGTGTAAAAAGTTTGTTGTAGTTTTTGGATTCGTATTTAATATAATGTGTCTAAACACCATGATTTTATTAAATCGATTATTTTTTTCTTTTACATTTACAGGAACTTATTCTTTATTACTGAATTTGTCTTAGTTATAGGTCTTTACCTTTTTACTTAAAAAAAGGATATAACAGGATAATGGATAAAAAATCTTGCAGAAACTCATTTAATTATGATGGATGTGAGGATATCTAAAACAGATGGACGTAGTATGTCTAAGAATGCGTACAGTACTTTTTTCGTGTAACGCACCGAATAAAAAAATTTACATTACGGAATTCACAATAATGCAGCTGAATATACCTTTAATTAAAACCGATTAACTGTCTGAAGAAAACCAGCATATCGAATAATTTGACAATAGAAATTATTTAAAAGCGGTCGTATTTTGTGAAATGCAAAAAAAACCGATTAATCGGTTTAAGTTTTTGTAATATGAGATATAATTCCGAAATACCACCTTCAAATTAGGTCTTCAACCTAGAATAGAGTTTTTATGTTTATAAAATTACTTAAAATTAAATCATTTAATTAATTTACTTGAATTTAAAAAATATCGAATCATATTTTCCTAGAGGATATTTAAGATTCGACAGAGCCGAATGTAAGATTCATATTTTATTTTTACTATAATTTAAGCTTTTGTTATTAGAAAACTATTAAAACATTAATTACGTAGAATATATGATATTTTAATATGCACCCGTGTATTCGCGAAGATCGCAATTTTTTTCTTAAACTCCCGGGAAAACACCGGGAAAAGAAAAACACTATTAATCAGCATTCAACCTAAGTTAAAAACCAGAAATATGTCTCAAATATTTCTGACTGAACTAAATTGAAATTACTTTAAAGTTCTTTCAGTTTAAAATATAAAATTTAACTAAAATAAGAATTGGACCGCAATTCTATTATGATCTTCAATACCATTCAAAAAAAACAGTACAACATTATTATTCTTAAATTTCAAAATTCCGAAACAACACTTCCCCTAATATAATTGATCCTCCTGTAAACTTCAAATTCAGAGATTCTTTTTTAGTATAAGACATATTATGGTACTTAAGTTCTTTTTGTTTTCTTCTCCAAAAAAAAAAAACTTTATTTCTTTTTCTCCCCTTTCATTGCCTTCTATTTGTTATTGGAGTATTTCTTTTTTAAAACTTAGTGTGATTTCTCTATTGTTGTTGTTGTTTTTTTGTTTATAAACAAAAATATTTGTTTATTTTCTTGTAAAGATTTTTATTTTCTTCGTTTTAGTTCAATAGAAAACAAACTCATCATTTCTCTGGAACAAAATGAACATTTTTTGAACGGACAATAATAAAATGTATAGATTTTTTTGTAAAACATTAATTAATATTTTTAAATGTTTTGTTTACACAAAATTTGTTTAATAATTTATGTAAATGATTTTAAATGTTTAAGAAAAATTTGTTAAACATTGAAAAAGAAAGGGGAAAAAAGGGGGAACAAGATGTAAATTTATTATATTCAGCTATAACGAATTTCAAATACCCTAAAATGAAGATACCCTATGGCATATAAAAAAGGTTTATATGTCATAGAATTACTTCAATTATAAAGTCATTTTAGATTTCGTTCTATTTGTTTATCATAATGTCTCACATAAAATGTGAAAAAATTATTTTATTCTCATTCGAACCTTTAATTAGTGGACGTTATAAAAGAATAATTTCAGATAAAATCTTATTGAGATTTACTATTCCGAAGACATAAAATGTTTTTTAAAGATTTTAGTTCACCTTTGTGTTATCTTAAAATTCGTAATATACGTCCCCAAAGTTTATATTCGTCAAGAATTACAGTCAGCTGCGAATGGGAAGAAATTGTCAAAACCTGCTGAAGTCATTCCAAATTATACACTTCCCCAAATTCTACATCAATCAAAACGCACCGTAGAAAAAAAAACATTATAAATAATCTCTTATTCAAATTTACATCATAGATTCCTCAACAATAATAGTAAATTTCGATAAAAATCCGCAAAATACAGGAGGCTAAAAACAGAAGCAAAAATGGTCAGGAATTATTAGGAAATGTCATTCCGACACTTCATTAGAACAAAGTCCCGTGAGAATTTGGATATTGTTCCTCAAGAGTATTTAAGAGTTGTCCCATCTTTAAAGTAAGTCGGATCATACAATCCTACATGTACTTTGATAAATTTTTCCGTCAGTTTCTAAACGCCTCTTATTTGCTGAGGGTCATCATCTTCTTTTGTTAACCTGAATGACAGCTGTATGTCAATTTCTCCTATATAGACACTTTTATAACCTCTTTTTTTGGATGATATTTATATTTTAAAATCTGTAATAAAGACAACTCCACCGACTTAATCTTCTCTTTTTGGATCCATTAGTGCAGATTTGTCTTGTATTCACATGATAACCATCGCACCTTTATTGAAGCAATAATAAAAAATGAGTTACAGAATTAAACGTGTAACCCACAGAATGTTCGCTTGACTGTAGTTTAGATATTTTCAGAAGTGCTCGGAATTATTTCTGATCGTTATTTGAAGTGCTTTATCACTAGATCAACTGTTAACTAATCAAGTTCCGTTAATTCCCTTAACCAAATTTGTTTTTGAAGTTACACTAATATTTTGAATTACATTTCATCACAAATAACTGCCCTTTAAACATATTTTCTGTGATAAAGTTTAAAAATATTTTTATGATTCATATGAATAAAAATTTCATACTGATGAAAGAGCGAGAAAGAAAAACTACTTTTTATAAATCGATAAATATATTTAGATATTAAAACAGGTCTATAAACCACAAAATGTTAACAAAAATTCAAATTTTATTTATTTCATACAAAAAGGAGTATAACGAACATTTTCAACTACCTACTTTTAAACATTCATTAAATATGAGTCAGTTAAATACACTAAACAATAGCAACAACAACATTATGCCAAAAAAAGAGTGAAATTGAAACAGATAATAAGAAAAAACTGCAAAAAGACCATAACTACATAATACTTTTTTCTCCCAGAACGATATTTAAACAAGTGCATTACTCACAAATAAAGAATTTTTACAAAACAAAAATATGTTTTTGGTTCAATTTCAGTTAAAAACAGAAAAAAGGAACGTATTTTTATTGTTTTCAATTGAATGCTACAAGAAAATAATAGAATACAAAAAAAGGTTGCTCGATTTTGTTCCACATTATGTTTACGAGAAATTTGTTTTAAACTTAAAATAAAAATAAAAAAAAACAACAAAACAGGAATTTGTTGTAGTTACATTGAAAACTCCATCCTGGGATCGTTGTAAAACCTTAAAAGGAGTTATAAGAACCGTAAATAAAACAAATTCTACGGTTTGCAATAATCGACCCTTAAAAGGCTGCTGAGGCAAATGAAGTGTACGTGAGGAGTTTCTATTCAACATTATCCAAAACAGATATTTGGAAGGAGACTCAATGAGTTTCTTTTTTGTTTTGTTTTTTTTTGCCATAAACAGTTTATGTCGTCGTCGTGTGTTGCGTACGCATGCGCAACATGCGCTGCTTTAATTCAGTTCGTTTTTTATGGTCCTTGTTTTTTTCCTGCTCTACAGATTTTAGTATTTTGGTTTTGGGTTGCGATTTAATATTGAAAATAACATCTTTGGAAATGTTTCCATTTTGTCTTGTGTTGTTGTTAAAGTAAAAGAAGAAATAATGTGCCTTAAAGATCCCATCGAGCATACACTTCAATAATTCTTATTTTGTTTTTATGATCCTCCTTTTCTTGTCAGTATTTCATTGCCTGCACTCTACATAAAATCATCAATATTAAGGAACGTTCATTATGTATAAATCTTATGTATTGTGAAATTCACCAATTTGAAAGTCACTAATTTGAAATTTCTTAATTATTTATAAAAAAATCTAAGGGAATGTTCTTCCCTACAATTGCGAAAAGGTCAAAGGTTTTTAGTAGTATTTTGAAAATGTGATATTTGAATTTAATTATATAAAAAATTATTGATTTATGATTCTTCTAATTTGCGATTTGATTGTAGCGTACCCAAATTTCGTCTTTAATAGAATTTTTATTCACCATTTTTTTTTTTTTTGTTCATGCCAAACATGCATGGATCCACTTAAGTGCTTTAAACATAAACGATTATTGTCATATTTTGGTTAATGGAAAAAGTAAGTTCAAATTCATTTTTAATTTCCGGAAATTCCAATATTTATAAAAATTTCATTTTCTTTATTTTTCACCAAAAATTTCACCTTTTTTTTAATTTCAGTCATTTCTAAACAAAATTTGGCTTCTGAAAATTAGAACAATAAAAATGTTTATTCGCAAAAAAAAATATCTTACTTAAAATTAGAATTTTAATTTTAATTTACTTAAAATTAGAATTTGTCACTGAAAATTCGATTTAAAAAAATGGAAAAATTAATTTTTTCTTTAAATATTAAATTTTCCACCAATAATTTTTACAAAAATTTTGAAATTTGTACAAAAATTAGAAATTTACACTAAAATTATTATTAAAAATAAAAAATTTGAATTTTTCACTAAAAATTGGAAATTAATCAGAATTTTGAATTTTTTCGGTAAAAATTTAAATTTTTTTCTAAAATCTAAATTTTTACTAGAAATAAATTTTTTTTCTCTAAAAATTCAATTTTTCACTAAAAATTATAAATTTACACATTCGATATTTTTTAATTAACAACATATATTTTTTTCGCTTTCCGGATCAGCTATTAAATCAGTGCATTTTAACAAAAATTAATTCACAGAGTTGGGATTTATTTAAAAATTAGTGTTTATGAATTTAACTACAATTTCCGTAGAATTTTCCTAAAAACTCCGATGTCAATAGCGATGTAGGTCGAAATTTAGAACGTAAATAGTTCGCGTTTTAGAAATATAATTCATAGATTTATGCTGACAAATCACTGATTAAAATCAATAGAAAAGAAGCAGATAAGTTTACAAATCTTGCTTCTGAAAAGTTTCAAAATCAGTTCTATATTTTCTACATGTATCTCGATCAACAACTTCGACCATTTCAGAGAAAACAGTTGCTTAAGATTTATTTCATTTAAAAGTTTCATTAGTGGCTCTGCCCTGAACTATTCTAATATATTGTCTTTAATTTCATTAGAATCTTATGATTCTAAAACATAATTATGGGTTTTATTTTAGTCTGAAATCTTATTTAGAAATATTTTGTTAGAAGTACGAAATTTGTCATTAACCTGTCACGTATGAATATCTTATTGAAAACCCTCGATCAACTAATATAACAGATAGATCTGGAGCTACTTGATTCTTTATTTCGCAATAATTTTCTTGGAAATCGCAAAAATAGCTTTTTCCTTCAACCAATAAAAAAACGAAACGATTTTTTTTAATACATTTTGTTTGTTGTATGTTGTTATTGTTGTTTATAGTTGAATTTTGTGTTGTTCATGATCATAATAATGGAAGAAAGAACAACAACAAAATCTCTGTAAGAAAAAAAAGAACTTAATACACAATATAAAGTAACTCTACAACAACTTTAGTATACAGACTTTTAAACAAAAATAACAACAAAATAAATGAAAAAAAAAAAAACAAGCTAACAACAACATCAGCAGCAGCAATAACAACGACAACAATGAAAAATTCACAGGCGTCGCCAGTTTGTCTGGCCATGATCATGATCGTGGCATAAAAAAGTATGAATATATCTGTATCTGTGTATCTGTGTGTATCAGACCGAATGAGTAAGTGAGTTAGTATGTGTATGAGTCAGTTTTTGTTTAGTAATCAGTGAGTGAATGTATGACTGTATACGAAAAAAAAAACATTGTAGTTTTTGTATATTTTATGTAGCAACAACAACAACAACTAAAACAAAGTAACTAACAACAAAAGCAGCATCCTAACAATCTCTACTTTTTTTGGTTCTTTTATTTATTATGATTTTTATTTTTATTATTATTTTTTTTTGTATTTTTTCTTAGTTTAAAGTTGTTCTTGTTGTTGCTATTGAATACAAAAGATCAGTTTTAGTTCTTTTTTGAGTTACTAGAGTTGTTTTGGCTCTTTTATTTGTTGTTTTTATATTTTTTGGTTCAAAATTATAGGAAAACCCGTCTTGCCGTATTTAAACCTTAAATAAGGTTTAGGTTTTCTTTTTTTTGTATTTATATTTTTGTTGTTTTTCTCTTTTTGGCTGCATTTATAGTCAGTTGTCAGTGTTCATTTGAGTTTATGTGTTCCAACCATATTTTTATGGTTTTGTTGTTTATAAAGATCGTTGGATGCATAATAAATACAGACACATTACATACCCACTCATATACTCATATATAATTTTATATTTATTTAAAAGATACGAGTGTATTTACTTCTATAATAAATTATTTTTAAGTTTTTTTGCTTTTGTTTTTTTAATTCTTTTTATGCACCTTTAAACACCAACAATTTTATCTTTTTATTTTTCTTTCTACGATAACAATTGAACTGCATTGAATTTGATCGTTATCATTTATTTATTTTTTGTTCTCTCTCTCTTTTTTAATTGATTTCAGTTTTGTTTTTCTTTCTATTCTATTTCTATTTTTTGAAAATTAGTTCTACAAGATACAAATGAATTCAAACAGATCATATTACTAAATTCGATATTTCTTTTAGAATATATTCTGAAAAAAGTAGATTGTTAGAATAAATATTTAACGTGATCATATTGACACGATCTTTATAAAGATCATATTTTTGAGCCTAATTTTAAGGGCATAAAATAACCCTTTTCTATATATTAAATATTTTAGCTATAAGAATGATAAATTTTTTACGTGATATGCTGGTACGATCATTTATTTTTTTTAATAACAACTAGAACGCAGGTTATATTCTAAAATTTAGGTGTCAATGAGCCTTAGAATATAAACGTTACAGTCAAAATTAAGTTTGTTCACGGTTAATAAAGAGTTAAATATCATTTAGGTTGGATGAGCTTTTGATGAATCTTTTGGATTTCGAAAGTTTTCTGGCTTAATGCAAAATGACGGAAGTCAATATGGAAATTACGGGTAAAGATCCCAAAACCTCAAAATATGCAGCTGTACACTATTTTAAAATTTAGATTTTTTCAAATGAAATTAAAATATTAAAAAATGAAATAATATTAAAACTGCTCGATAATAATATTTTGTATATATTGACATCGGATAGTATTTATTGTGGGAATCGATACTTAGAAATAAAGGAACTAGTAGTTGATCTCATATTTTTTATATTAAATTGAATTTTAGGATTAATTTAATATTATTCTATTCATATATCCTACATTATCGTAAGGGGTTGCAGTATTATGCTTTTGTGCTGACATTTGTAGCGGCCAAATTAGAATAAACATAAGCAAAAGTCTATGTGCGAAATTTTACGAGGATCGGCCAATAATTTTTTCTATCTCCCACTACAATCTTAAGCATAAATTAGAAACTCGTTCATTTATTACTAACAATTTGATGGGTATTAAATATTCAGACTTGACCGACTTTAATTAGTTGTATTAAAACAATTTTAAAAAGTATCCAATTTAAGCAATTAATTTTGAGGTTAAATTCAAATATTTTTTTTAATTAATTGAAAATTTGAGAAAATACAAACGTCTAACATATGTGATTTTTTGAACTTGTATACCGAAATTAGATTCTGAAATGCTTTCAATCAATATGCCACTGCGATAATTTTAGAAACTTTTTTTAAGCATTAATTTTGAGGTTAGATTGAACAAAAGTCCGATATGGGATTATTTTAAAGAAATTAAATTTTTAGCCAAAATATAAATATATTTCCTTATTTGTTATATATTTATATGTTATTTGTGAAAAATTCTGTCCATATTTTCCTTTTTTTCATAAAATTTTAAATTTTCAAATATAAATTTCGTTTTGAACAAAACTTAAATAAGAGTTTTGGATTTTTTTTCGCAACTTGTGCTTGGAATATTATTTACATATTTAATTAAATTAACAACATTATCGTATAAAACTCCACACCCAGAAAAAACAAGACTGCCTGGCAGCCACTCACTTAGTCAGTCAGTCTGTCTGTCAGCCAGTAACTCATAAACCAACCTTAAGATCCGTAACAAAACTTTAACCAAAACTCTGCCATATTTGGCTTTTGAAAAAAACTTTTAATCAAACTTTAAATAAAAATAAAATAAATATTAATAAAATATAAGTGTTTATTATTAATATTCTTTATTACTTTTCAGTTTTCTTTATTTGTTCAATATTTCAATATATTTTCAATCCATTATCTCCATTTTAAAATTATAAATGTCATTTAATATGCTTAAAATGTCATGTCGTTTGTATGTTTAATTTTTGCTTATGCGAGAAGAAAGAGTGAAACAAATACAATAATAATAATAATAATCAGAAAGATATAAGGAACGTCTTATAACAGTAAATATTATATAGAATATATTTATATATTTAAAAATTATTACACTTATTTAAATTATAAATAAATACTTTGTAAAAAGGGTTTTAGTTTACGACTTGTTTAGACATTATTTTTCATTTACGGTTATAAGTTTCCACAAATCAATCCAAATTAAACAGCCATCCATTCAACCAACGATCCATACGATCGATCGATCGATTGTTTTGATCCCCTGTAACTGATATTGAAACATTTGCGTATTAAACTTTGACTGGTTGTATGTTCTTAGACCGATTGACGTTTTTGTCTTCATAAATATATCGATTACACACAAACAGATAGACACTGGGACATATAGACAGACATACATGCACTCACCGCCAACTTTACAATCTGAATTATTATTATCGTATTTAAATCACAAAAAAAAAAAAACAACAACAACTTGATGCCTGACTTGTGTGGAACATTTAAAGAACATATTTTTTTGTATATATGAGACCATCATGTATTCGTATTTATTTATTTATTTTATTTATTTAAAAATAAATAAAACGTTATGATTATTGTTGTTATTGTTATGTTATAATTATTATTCAAAACATCACTTTAGGATGATACTTCACTTTATTTGTTGTGGTTGAGCGTATTAGCCAGTTAAAAGGTATTACTAACATTACATCCTATATTGACGGCCAACATTTGTGTTAAAAATTGAAGGCTTTAACAAATCAACTAAAAATGAAATTTCTATTTTACATATTTTATTTCAATTCTACTTCAGTTATAGTTCATTTCTAGTTTAATTCCAGTTCAGTTCTAGTTCAGTTATCGTTCAGTTCTAATTCAGTTTTAGTTCAGTTCCAGTTCAGCTCTATTTAAATTTTAGTTCAGTTTGTTAAGTTTTAAAATTTTTTACTAAAATTAAGAATTTTCACTAAAATTTGAAATTTTTCTTGCACTAAAATGTAAGTTTTCACTAAAATATAAAATTTAATTTTTTTTTTAATTTAATACAAGTAGTTTAGTTTGATTTATGGAATCGTTGTGGTGTTGAAAGTTTATTAAAATTTCTAAATCCGCTGAACGTGTCTCTGGTGTAAATTTGTGTTTATTTTAAAAATAAATATTACACTTTTCGTTTCTTATTTAACTGTTCAAATTGTTTAATTTTTATATTAAATTTTGTTGGTTAATTTTCTATTTTCTTTTTATTTTCAGAATCGTCCCTTTAAAAGATCGATTGACAATTACAAAAAAGGTAATTTAATTTATAATGATGGGAATTGTAAATAAAAAACGAATTATGGAAATTTCTATACTTCAGAAAAAGAATCAAACATAAATATTCTTATCTATTTTTTTTCTGAAATATAAACAAAAGCAAATTATACATTAAATACAAAAAAATTGAATATAAAGAAATTTAAATAGTTATTAGTCAGACGTCGTCATAATAATACAAAAAAAAAAACGATCAATAACATAAGAAATGGAAATAATAGCGGGGCAAATTCTATGAAATTACATAAATAATTTTTTTTGGAAAATGATTACAGTGGAGGTAAATTAAAGTGGAGTTGGGTAAATAAATTTATTTAGGCTGGTATCTAATTGCTTTGTTTACAAGTTTTAAAACCGATTTTAATTGAAAATTGCGACGTGGTAAAATTTTATTATATTTGGTACATTAATTTGAACGCAAAAGTGTCAGATAGACGTAGACACTGAACATGATATGATCCATATAATGAAAGAGTCTTAAATAACATATTAAAGATGAATTTTGAAAATTTTCGTAATAAATATTTTTAACTTTTACCACCCACTGTTAAATATTTTCCTTCACTTCATCGACGATTATAAAAATAAGAAACAATTACAATAGTGATTAAAATTCAATTGTATTCAAATAAAAATTTATTTCATTTCCATTACAAAACACTAGTAATTTATTTCTAATCTATGTTAATGAGCGTTTTATAAAACGCTTCGACAGCCACATTTAATATGTAGTTTGGGGCGCAAAAAAAAAAACTAAACAGTTTATTTATCAAAAATCGTACATGTTCAATTTTCATAGAATTAAATCGTCATAAGTATGACTATTTAAATGTATGTGTTTGTATGTTTGTGTTTAAAACGTTTTTTTTTTCTAAATATTTATTAGCATTTATATTTACAAGTAGCTAAATAGTCATTTTTGTAGCTGTTTTTAGCATAAATTACTTGGCAAAAAAACAAAAACTAACAAAATTTATTACTTATTTTTACTTGATATTTGTTTTATTCATTTTTTGGTTTCTGTACGTTTCAAGATCTTTAAGATACAACTAGAGATTAGCTTATTAATATATTTTTTGTTGTTAATGCTTTTTGTCTTAAGTCTATTATTATGAGTGAGATGTATTGAAAAAGTAAGGAATATTAGTTAATTGAATAGAAAATTTGCTACTTTATAGTTGATATAATCAGAAAATAAATATTTTGGTTGCATAGGGCACTACGAATGATCGTTCAAAAGCTTTTCGCTAGAGGTCTACTCTGGTTGAAGGTCCTTAAACTGTTTAATATTATATTTCAAGAACTCAAAAAATCATATATAAAAGTATATTAATCTCAAAGTCATATACTCAAATTGCGATCTTCATGCGTCATTGATTCTACTTAAAATAAGGTAATCACATCTCCTGATGGCACAATATTAATTTTGTGCTGATCTAGTTCCATAATAGATCAGGAGAGATCTCACCAGTCCAGTAGTTTAGATGTTTTAATCCACTAGTTAAATGTGGTTTTTAAAACAGCGATCTTATTATGATTTCTCTAATTAGCCTAAAGTAATCAAGTCTATTTAAAGATCACTTTAATATATCACATGTCTTATATCCCAGAGAAATTATATGAGACGTAAATTTTAGATCCCCTATTTATATGATCAGTTAAAATTCTGAAATTGGACGGTATTCAAGCCACATATTCTCGTTTCAAAGAATCGCAATCTTATTAAGATGAATTAAAACCCTCTAAATTGATCAAGTCTGTTAAAAAATCTTGTATTATGATCTCTTGAAATGACCAAAATGTTGTGAAGATTAATTTTAAAGATCACACAATTTTTAGTGTGTTTTCAGGTCGCTTTCCTTTATTTCGTCTACATTTTTCTGTTGTAATGAAAAATTTTTATTCTAATTATTATTTTTTGGATCGAATTTAGTACATTTTTAAAAAATTGAATAATGAAATCGATTAGTTTTAAAGTCAAATTCTTACAATTCGAAGAAAATGCGATCGTATATCTTATAGTCTGCTTTAAAGTCGTTGCGTTCCCTATATTTCCCGCTGTATTTATATACTGTTTTTGCTGTAATGGAAAAATATTGCATTTTAATTCTATTTTTTTTAAGATTCTAGATAAACATAAAGAGATAATAATAAAACAGCAACATTAGTTGTTGTTTTAGCAGCTATAAATTGTTAAATTGTCAATGTCTCTCGAAACAAACAATATATGATTTATACACTTAAAAAAATCAATGAAAACGGAAATTAAATTGTCAGATATTTTCTGGAAACTGAGGTATACTTTTGTCGGTAAACAGTTGGCTAAACAGGAAAATGCTGAAAATAGCTTCCAGTCCTAAAAATAATTTCTATGCAAATAAAACCCTCAAATACTCCTGGGCCCATTTAAAGTTCAATATTTTTGTATAAAGAGATAATGTATAAATTATAATTTCAAGTAACCCTTTTGTTTTTTCAGTGTACATTTCATATGATTTATTTAGCTTTTGAAGATTTTGTTAGCTTGAAAAATACACACAACACAAAAATATTCATGGCAAATAAATACTTTTTAACTTGAAATTTATTTATAAACCTTTATGATGGAAATTGTTTTAGTTGAAAACTATATTTTTCCCCTTCTTTTTCAATTCATTGTTTTCTTTAGTCTATTTTTATTAATGACTAAAAATATTCTTCATCACCACATAATATATAATTTTTATCTTTTTTGCACTAAACTCAAAACATTTGTAGCAAATGATCTTTTACTGGATTTCGTTTTTGCGCAGTCAGTTTTTTTTACAAAAAATGTGATTTTTTTCTTTTTTTTTTGCTAAAAATTATCTAGAAAAAATTATTGTAGATTTTTGCAACAGACTGTTGGGCGACTTGACATGTTAAGTGAAAATAAACAGCAACAATAACAACTACATTTTGAATTATAAGATTTAACTATAAAAAGTCAAGAGTCATTGTAGTCGATTTGTTTTTATAATTTATTGAAAAAATAGATAAAGAAAAATTACCTTTTTTAATAAAGAATTAAAATTATAAATTAATAAAGGAATTAAAAGTTTGTTGAAAAGTAAAACTTTTAAAAGATTAGAATTGAGGAGTGAGATAGAAAAAATATTAACACACATTTTTCGTAGATATTTCGCAACTTTCTAGTTAAAAAATTTATGTTGTTGGTGCTCGAGGAAATAAAACAGTGAGTTTTGAAGTATCGGTTTTATTAACATATATCTTCGTTAAGAATTTTACGATCTCTCTCCTTGTTTAAATAGTCATATTTAATAATTATCTCTAAAATATAGAAAATCAATAAGATCATTTTTAGTAAAGTAAGAGAATCAATTTTATTCAGAATTGATTAATTAATGATGAAATTTACTATAAAAAACATTGTAGAGAATTTATAAAAATTATCGAATTTTTTATTAAAAGAAATTACTGATCTCGCTTAAGGTTAACAGTATTTATTTTTTTTTTATTATTTTTTTAGCAATTTATTTGAATGACTAATTTCTTTAACATTAATTTTTATTAAAATTATCCCAGTAATGTTTTTTTAAATAAATTCTGATCATCATGATGATCACTTTTTTTATTGTTATTAAATGAAACAGGACCTCCCATTTTGAGATGAATGTATTAACGTTTAATTAAATTGACATGTTGTCATGTGTAAAATGAAATACCGTTTTTTTGCTGTTATTGCTAAAAAATGCAAGGCAGCAGCAACAGAAAAAATATTTTTTTGAATTATACTTACAAATTAAAGTTCTTTGTTTCATAAATCGTTGAAACGTGTCAGTAACACATTTATCTCTGACGACCCAATTTTTGTTACAAGTTTTCATTTTGTCTGTTTTATTATTTGTGAATAAAAGGAAATCGTTTTTTTATTTAATTTCATTTCTCATCATCGTTAATTTTCTTCTGGTTTTAATTCAAGTGAAATCATATTTTTTTTCTTAGTTCGGTTCCGTTTATAATTTCATGAAATTTCTAAATTTGAAAACCTACAGAAAATATGATTCATTTGTGCCAATCATTTACAAATAATCAAATAATAAAATATAATTCACACAAACAACAGTTAAACAAATTGTTGATATTGTTAATGCACAAAAGTTGTACTTGTCTGACCATAATTGTCGTCTTATTTTTCTTTTAAGTGAATTTTGTGCAAATTTCCACAGCCACTTTAAACAGGCAGTTATACAGACAGACGATTGGACATTGGGACAGACAAACCAACAAGTAAATTGCCAGTCACTGGAGCAGAAATTATTTGTTTGTATTTTTGTGCTCTTTAGGCTGGATGTGTGTTTTTAAGGAAGGTGTCATATTAAAACCACTTAAAAAAAGTATTTTCATATAAAAAATATTTAATGGACTTTTAATGAATATTTATTTGTTTTAAGTAGTAAAATAAATAGGGATTATTGTGTAGTTTTGAAATGACTTAAGAAATTAATTGATCTACCAAATTTGGGTAATTTTATGTTTCAGCACGATCGTTTTTATGTGAAAATGTACATAAAGAGTATTATTAAGGCCATGAGACCAAATATAGATAAGGATATTTAAAATTTGTATTATTTTCCTTGATACCAAAAGGGGAAGAGTCAGACAAACAAAATCTATAATAAAAAATCAAAGGTTTGTTATACACTTTTGCCACGATTTCCGTCGTTAATGGGGACCTGAGAAATGCGACACAAATCGAATCAACTTTTTCTATATAAATGCAGTGAAATTTAATTTATTTGGACAAACAAATTTGTCCATCTTAACCTATAAAGGATTTCTTGCTGTAATATCTTGTTAATATTTGCGTGGTGTGACAATTTCAGTTAATTGATTCCTCTGTTCTTACTGCTGTTAGTGCTAGTCCAACAGCTCTTCCTATATTAAAAGCCTTTTCTCCCGATTTAAAACGTTTTGTTATATATAATTTTTATTTAATTTTAATTTAATAAGGAATTCTCCTTATTTCACACAATTTGAAAACTTAACGTACAGGTGACGATAAGTGTTAACAAAGATGCTAAAATGGTTGATAACGCTGCAATAAAGATTTAACTATTTCTAGGGTCGCAAATTGAAATCATAAGGACGCAAAACGAACCAGCACCATTGAAATTGCAATGATGCAAATCGATTCTTTCAGTTCTTAAAAAGCGATGCAAATCGGCACAACGCAAGTCGGGACTCTAGTGTATATTAAACACTTTAAATATAGAAAATTCAAAAATAGTAAATTTTGTTGTTTTATTTGATTCAAATTCAGTATTTCGACTTTATACAATTTTTTATTTCATTTAAAAATTAATCACAAAAAAAAAGTAAAAGGGCTTTTAATAACACACCTTGTTTTTGAGTTTTATTAAATTATTGCTTTTTTTGGCCATCAAGGATAAAACTATCCAATAATATTAGTCATAATACTGTATATTTTTATTACAATCAATTAATCCTTATGCTATTAATTTCCTTTTACTAAAACCCCTCAGAAAAATGTATATATTTTTCTTGCATTTTAATTAAACCATAAAACTCCTATAGAAAATATATAGTTTTTGTTATCCACTCCCCCCCCCCCCCCAAAAAAAAAATAATATAAAATCAATTTACAAAATTTACATAAATCTTAAAAATTAGATAAATAGGAAACGCTAATCAACCTTAAGGCTAAAATTTTATATGACTAAATTTGGGTGTGTTTTTTTGCATAAAACCGAAAAAATTAAAAACGAAAAAGAAAAAAATGAAATCAATAAAAATTGATTACAATTTTAACAGTTATTCAATTTAAATTAGTTTTTTTCTTTTGCGGATATAAATTATATAATGAATATTGATAAATTGTAAAAAACCACCCACCTGAATAATTTCGGGATCTTTTAGAAACATAAATTTCATTTTCCGAGAGAAATAACTTCAAAGGAAATTAGCTTTTCGAAATCGATAATTTCCTATAAAAAATATTTTCCATAAGATCCTTATAAAAATATTCTCTCAAAGAAAAAAATAATAAATCGATAATTGCATTTACAAAGAAAAGGAAAATTTGTTATAAAAACGAAAACAGATTTTCTATAAAAGAGTTTCTTTCAAGGTACAAAATCAAAAGTTATCTACAAATGAAAATTTTTCTATTGAAGAAACATTTTCTATAGAAGAAAAATTTGAGAAAGTTTCTATAAAAGGAAAATTTAACCAAAATTTCCTGTAAATAAAAATATTGCAAACATTTTTTATAACTAAAAATTTGAAAATTTTCTCTAGGAGAAAAGTTTATCAAAAATTTTCTGCATATGAAAATTTGTCTACAAAAAACTTTTAAAGATGAAAATTTTTATCAAAAATTTTAAATTTAAGAAAAATTTATCAAAAAATTTTCTTTAAAAGAAATTTTATTAAACAATTTTCTGAAAAAGAAAAATATCTTGCAGATTTCACAAAAAAGGAAAGGAATTGGTAAAAAATTTTGAACCATTTTCGGTAACCCCTCCATTAGGGGGTTCTTAGTGCTTTCAGTCACTGCTTGGCCCAGTAGTTCATCTCCGTTTAACATCTACCACATCTTTGTACATCTCTTTTGTACACTTCAATTTTGTTTTAACAAGAGACCAATATCTCTCCACTAGTCTTAGCTTGGGACAGTTTTGAGAATTTTCCGCTGTAGGTAAAAATACCACATTACTGTTCTCGTACCACTCAAGGGCTTGTTTACCATAGTGACAGAATGCCAAGTCTGGTCAAAAGTACGGGATACATTGTGAAGACTTATGAATGGAAGCAATCTTTTTGTAGACATTTTTTGATGTAAATTTCGGTATTTACGGAGACCGTTGAAACAAATGATTGGGTTCTTTTGGGAAATGTTGACTTCTTTTAGGTCATAAACTTTTTTCCACCAGGAAAATGAGAAAAACTTGCCAGTGCATACAAAATTCAATCAATTCAATTTACTTACTCTGTTTTTGGTCTCTGTCCGCTTTCCTAGCGGATGTGTTGGGATGTCTTTTGAAATTGCTTTCTATTTTTTTGGCATTAGAAATATTCTTTCTGAACCAGGTTCTCTATCACCGGACAAGTTCTGCTGGAACTGTTTAATAATATTAGAAACAGTTTGACAGACATTTGAGTGCTTGGCCAGCTTTTTATTGGACCAGATGGGCATTGTTGAAAATATTTAATAATTTTAGTTGGCACTTTTTTTCTCGTCACTCGTTTTAATCGGATTAACGATATATCCAGTTTTCTGACATTAAACATAAAAAATTAAATGTTTTATGAAGGTAACTTGATCAAATTATTTTTGGGTTAAAAGTATTAATGACAAACATGTGTTAAGAATTTTTCGAGCTCATTCCTTAATTATTATTAATTTAGTCCCCGCTGTTATTTTTTAATTTCCCCTCAGTTTTTTTTTCTAACTGAAAATCATTGCAGTCGTAACTCTTAAATAATAATTATTTATTTTTTAGTTTGTATATATTTTGTTGTTGTTGTAATTGTTGTTAATTTAAAATTAAATTACTCTGACGTTCTGCTTCATCTCCCGAAACAATTATCTTTTGTTTAAGTGTTAAGGTTCTTTTTCAATTCGAAATGGAGAGTTTCTAGTGTTATTTTTTTTTAAAGCTTTAGGAGTTCATTTTGTTACCTTTAAAATAGATTAAATTTATCTTTTGTTTTATTTTTTATTATTATTTTTTTGAAAATATTTTTTTTTCATTAATATTTCTAAGCTACTGATCTTACGTAAAATAGAAACAACAATAACAAAAAAGAAAAAAAAAACAAACAAACGATCGTTCGTTTGGTTGGACATAAATTAAATAACAACAAAAACTAACAACTGAATATTTTAATAATTTATTACTTAAGTGAGACTTACTAGCAACAATAACAACAGCAACAACATTCATAATAAACAAATAAATATTAGAAAATCAAAATAAAATAAAAAAAAACTTAGATTCTATTGATTTTTGTGTTACTTTGTGTGTTTGTGTCATGTTTTTAAAATTAGTGATCTTTTTTTGTTTGTAACTGATTTTAAGTGTTTAAAAAAAACTATTTTTACAAGATTTTTTTTGTTTTATGATCTGAAAGAGTAAATGAACAGATACAACAACAAAAAACTAGGCTGGACTAGCCTAAGTATCTATACAATTTAAAACATTATAACAACTGCAACAACAACAAGAACAACATGTAATATTAAAAGTAATAATTGCGTAAAGCAGGTGGCTGTTATGATGATTAGTTATTGCCTTTCAGCTATTTGGTGATTAGTTAGTAGTTGTTGTTAGTTTTTTTCTCTCTCTTTTTTTTTATTTCTTTCTAACCAATATTTTATTATACTCTACACCACCACAAGTAGTGAAGACGTTATATTTACTTTATCATTTCGTGTGTAACACTAAGAAATAATAATCACAGACCCCATAATGTATATGTATTCTTGCATCAAATCAAAATCAAAGTCGATTAAGCTGTGTCCGTCTGTCTGCTGTTGGCACTCTCACATTCACAATAATTGACAAATTGGCTAAATCGGTTCAGTTTGTTAAATGATATAGACAGATATCTGAGACAACCTCTAAGTTCGTAAAATTTTCAATTATAAGTCTATGAATTAGTATGAAATTATGTCTCATTTAGTGTTTCTCTGTTATATTTAAGCAAAGCCTGTATATAATATATACGTTTCTGAGTGTGTATGTACGAAATATAACGTATTTGCTTCACACAAATTTGTGATAGAGGGTATTGAAGATTCGGCATAGCCGAATATAGTATTCTTTATTGTTTTTATTGCTTTTTAACCAATATTTTATTTGTTATTTCCATTTTTCTGTTGATTTCTTGTTATTATGTTTATTTTTTTTGTATGTTCTGTGTTACATTTGTATATCTGTCAGCTTTTAGAGTTTTTAAAGCTTTTTTCTATCCACTTTTTTGTTTTTCATGTTGTTGTTGTTCTTTTTTTACGATCAAGTGTCAAATTAAGTGTGCGCATGATTAATTTTTATTATCGTCAGTCAGTCAGTCAGTCTATATTATTGATTGTATATTTTGCTTTCTTGTTGTTGTTGTTTTGCTGTCTTGTATTGCAGTTGTAAAATTGTTAATAATTTTTTTCTTGTATTGATGTTGGCAACTGATTAACCATGACGTGTAATTTAAGTCAACTTTATAATAGAAGTTCATGTTTTCTGCTACAAAAACAACAACAATAACAGAAAACATTAAAATAAAACTTAAATTAATGATATTTTCTTCTAATTATTTGTTTAGTATTTTAAATCATCTTTTTTTTTTTGAAAATTTATGGTTTTTATCACAAAATAATAAAATTTAACAAAACATTTGATGAAAACAAAATTTAACAAAAAAATTTTAATAAATAGAAAAATTAACCAAAATATTTAAAAGAAGGAAAAATGAAAAATTAACAAAAATATTATAAAAGAAGGAATTTAAAAAATTCTCAACACACAAATTTGAAATATTTTTTTAAATAGAAAATTTATTTTTTTTAAAGATTTCAATTTAATTTATATAAAAGAAAAAAATTATAAAAATTTTATTTAAAAAATTTCAAGAATGATTTCTAAAAAATCTAAACAATTTTCAATTAAATTTTTTTATTAAAATACAATTTAAATATAATATTTATAAAAATAAAAAAAAAATATTTTATAAAAAATTTTCGTAATTACTTTTATTTATACTTTAAAATTTTATATAAATTTTTTTGAATTTTGAAGTTTGATGACAACGGCTTTAAGCCAAAAAGCCAGGGTATATATCTTCGTAAAATAAGGAGAGGTCCTTGAATCCTTAGTTAAAATTAGGTTTTTTTTATTACAATTAAAAACGAGTGCATGTGGTAAATGCATGAAATCCAGGACAACGGTAAACGAATACCGCTATACGATGCTTCAACATTAACCAGTGCGTAAAAGCGAGACGCATAACTCTCAAAGGCCAGCAAACGAAGTACAGCCGGACCGCCTTTAAGAGATAACGACGATGACGCGAAGGTGTTTATTCACCCAGAACTGCTTTACAAAAATATCGATTTGTAAAAAAATAACTACAGTTTAAAAAAAAATTATTTAAGTAAATTTATGTCAAAAAATTATTTTATAGAGTAATATTCTCCATACAAAGAAATTATTTTATTCGAACTTAACTTCTGCTCCGATTTAATCTTTGTATTTCAGTAAATTCCAAGAAGTGAACTCTTAGGAGTTTATAAAATAAAAATATTCAATAAAAATATTCAATAAATTTTTCAAACTAATTGTACTTAATCAAAAAACTTCAATATTTCGCCTTCTGAAAAATCTACATTAATCTTAAATTTTTTTAAAATATCGTTTTTTTTTAATTTTTTTTTTTAAATTTGTATAAATTAAAAAAATTATAAAATTAATTGTAATTTTCGAATAAATTAAAATCAAATTTTAAAGAAAATTTCTTAAATATAAAAAATTATGAAGATCCTATAAATGATCTTTTTCCGAGTTTGCCATATTGAAAGAAACACTTGTATTTGTCTTGTCATAATTTATATGACACCTCCCTCCCTTTTCAAAAAAAAAAAAAAAAAAAAAAAAAACAGAAATCGATTCATAAAATTTTCCTAATATTTTCTTTCTTTTAAACCATAAAATAAACCTTTTAATGTTCAATTAAAGACAATAAACAATAAAGAAAAGAATAATTATTTTTTTAGAGTATTCATTTCCATAAAATGCCATTAAAAAAATAATAAAGTTCTTTTATTTTGTAAATTAATTTAAATCAAAGACAAGTGTCGAGCTGCTCATAAAACATGACACATTATTTATATTCAAAATACAAAAAAAAGCAGAAAAAAAATATCGAAATTAAAATGGAAAAAATATAAATGAAGAAACGGATTGATAAATACATAAATATATTTATTATTATTGTTGTTGTTGTTGGAGGTTTTAATATATATATGTCAACTCTTGAGAAATATTTAAATTTGTATGAAGCAAAATTTATCATCAACAAAATACCGAAATTAAATAAAAATCATAAATGTAAATAAACATTTTGACACACATATTTTTTTCAGTCCTCACACTTTTGGACACATAAAAAATATGAAATAAATCCAGAATCAGCGAAAAAATATGAATAAATAATAATATTTGTCTTATTCCAAAAAAACATTTAATTTTACGCAATATTTATGCTACAGAAATACGAAACAAACACATACGTGATACGTTAAGCGATACTAAACTGGGTGGCCTATTTAGTGGTTTTTATAATCACAATTTAAACACTTTTATTAAAAAAATTTGTTGAAGGAAAAGTTAAGGATTATATTTTTATTAAAAATTATAAAATCTGAAATCTCTTTTAGCTGAAATCTACAAAAAATTCTACTAATTAAATAAAATCCCTTCCTCATGAAAACGTTTTAAAGTTTTTATAAAAAAATTATTATAAGAAAATCATATTTGTTTTTCTAATTATGAGAATATATTGAAAATTCTGCTCATAAGTGGATACCACTCCCCCTTGCCGTACCCCAAAATTTCGTTGTTTACAATATCTTGTTATGATCGCTTCATTTAAACGCTAAATTTCATAAAATTTCCTGTAGCAGTTTGAGAGATACCCGATATTAAATAGAATAATAATTTTGATAAAATTATTATACCCTCATCGGCACTTGTGATAGTGGAGGGTATAAAAAATAATTTATCGGCAAAATTACTTTTTTGAGTTAAAAATGACAACAATAATTTAAATTAGAATTTTTATTATATGATTACAATTTTCTTTACCGCCAATTTCAGCTTTTTTCCCTTAAATTTCAAATAAGCGTTTTTTTTTTCAACGCCAACTTGACATTACTCCTCCACCATAAGACAATTTAAATGTGTAGAACATAAGTTTAAGAAGAAGTGTGTCACATTCTAAGAGGAGGTAAATTTTTTAGTTGATAATAAAAAACAACAATAAATATTATAAAAAAACATACATATATATTTCATAATTTTCTTAATGTTTGTTATTGTTTGTTTAAATATTTTTACGTATTAATTATATTTTTATTATTTAAACAAAAAATTATTACAAAACGAAATTTCATTTAAATTGTCATTCAAATTTTCAAAAATGATGCAACATTTTTTCCTCTTGACGCCATTCACAATCACAATTTTTTAATTTTGCTGGTGATTTGTGGTCTTTGATCGTAAATTCTGTTCTTGTTTTACATTTGACATCATTTAAACTTTCCATGTGGTCACATAAGTATTATTTTATGTGTGTGTGTTTTTTTTCTTCCATTCCCAATCTTAGTACTCATACCCACCACAAATATCAGTGTCTTAGGTTAAGGTATTTTGACGCATTTAATAAAATATAAAACGAACAAAAACAAATCGTGTGCAGGAATTAAAATTTTTTAAATATTTAAAATTTTTTTTATTTAAAATTTTTAAAAATATTTTCTTAATCTTTTTTGTCTTTATAAATTTTGTTAAGGAATGTGTTGATGTGTTAAATAATTACATTCCATTTGTTTGTGCGTCAGTTTATTTTATTTGTTTTTAATTTTTATTATTATTTTTTTGTTCTTAAATAACAATTTGTTTACCTTTTACTGACTATTTAAGTTCTTATAATTTTATTAGTCATCAAATTGTAATATTAACAACAAAATCTACAACAACAAATATCAAAACATTTGTTTCTTTGTTACTAAAAACTAAAACAAAATCTAAGTTGAAAAAAAGGTATGTTTCTTAAGGCTCAAGGACAGATAATTAAAAGAATTAAATGATCACAGAAATAATTTTCAATAAATTCTGGGGTTTGTTATTTAATCGATTAAAAAATTTTTCGATTCTTATTCCCCTAATCCATACAAGTGAATGAAAAGGAACATAAAGTCATTCCTTGTATATTAACAAAAAAACTTTATTTCAGTCGGTTTATACATATAATGAGGCACAGATCAAAGTCTGATTCGATATATATATATATTTTTTGGACATATTATCCCGTATTTAAATTGAATTCAATTTCTTAAAATTGAATTGCTCCAACTATTTTAGTATATGAAAACAATTAAATCGATAAAATCAATACCGAAGAAGTTACACATCCGATATCTGATATGATTTCAAAATTCATAAAATTAAAATAAATATAATTTGAATACAAACACACATTAAAGTACAAATATGTTACCAGAAAAAACTTCATAAGGAGTGAGATCGAAAAAGTCTTAACATACATATATGTTAATAAAAACTTAACCTCTAAACTTACAGCTTAAATTTGTTTTTATTATTTGGCTGAAATTGTTATTACAATTTTCAAAAAAAATATATTTTGATAGTTTTGATCACTGGTGATAAAATTTTGAACATTTTTCGAAATCTCTTCCATTAAGATTTTTATATTACTTTTTGATCATTCGTTTCGTCGTCCATTGTGCAGCAAGAATATTTTTTTTTAGAAAATTTGACATGAAAAAGAGCATGGATCCTTTGGTCTTAAAATTTAAAGCAGCGTTCCTTTCAGGAATTTTTTGATGCATTATTTTTTCTTTTCGTACCAATAAGCCCGATCTACCGAATGTGTTGGGTGCTTTTTTGAAAATGCTTTCTGTTTTTAGGCTTTTGAAATATTATCTGGACAATTCCTTTTGCCTGAATCGGGTTTTCTATCAACGAACAAGTTATTCGGGTACTTTTCAAGTCCAAGTCGGGTTTTGTTGAAAATATTTAGTCACACATTTTAATCAGATTAACAATAAATTCATTTGTTGCACATAACTGACATGTTTGATAAAGAAAATTTGATCAATCTCACTCCGTAAATGGATTGGATTTGGAGTTGGTGGTGGAGGGTACCACCACAACGCTAAGAAGGAATCATCTCAGATCCTATTATCTATTCTTCTTGCAATTCAAAATCTGAGTCGATTAAGCTGTGTTGATCTGCCTGTCTGTTGTTGGCATGCTCACATCCACAATAATTGACAAAGACAATGAATTTTGGTCTGTGTATTTGTTGTAGTCCTGAGAATTTTCCTATTTAAACCAGCGAAATCGATTCAATATATTAAATGATATAGACCGATATGTACGAACCTCTAAGTTAAAGCAAGATAATGGAAGAATGAAATTTTATCATAATATTAAGCTATATTTACTTCATTACCATTCCTATAATTATAAAAATCGGTTCAATAAAAATATAACTAATTTTATGACTCATTAAGTGTTCCGTATTATATTAAATAAAAAACGTTTCTATAATGTATATACATGTGTGAGTGTGTATGAACGAAATATAACGTATTTAACTTCACATGTATATGTGGTGAGGAATATTAAAGATTCGGCATAGCCGAATATAGCATTTTCCCTTTTTTGTGCAAAATCAAAATTGTACTATCTTTATTATAGTGCGATCATTCATTTACCCAACGTCTGATATTAATAATACATTTTCTTTCTTTCTTGTGGTTTAATTTTTTTTAAAAAAAGTCATGACTTAAAAATAATTATTAAACAGACCAATAGTGAAAACAAAAGAACACAAATTAATGCCACATTAACTAAAATACAAATAAAATAATGCTCTTTTATTTTTAACACTGTTTTAAAACTAAAAAGCTTATTAATGTAAAATTATTTGATGCGTAACGGATTATAATTTTTATAAAAAAAATATCACATTTAATTGCCATTCTGACTGCTTAATATTTAAATTTGACTACTTTTTTTTGCATGACAATGATGAGTTCCTTTTTTATATTCTCGTATCATTAAAAAGTGATATTGTTTAATAATTTCCGCGAAAATTATTTGCAAAATTTGTAATGCAAGAAAAAATAATTGAGATAATCATATTAAAAATTAATGACTAAAAATGGCAAAAGAGCTTAAATATGCCCTGAAAAAGTGTTAAAATTATATGAACTTTAAAATGAAAATACAAAAAATTCTGTCTTCATGCTGGTGACCTTAACTAAAAGTTAATATTTTGGAACCAGCAGTTCATGTTTTAAAAGAACTCCAATACATTTCTGAAGTTGAAAATTATTGCATATTAATTATTTAATTACAAAATGACTATAATTGCTCTCTTGTTGTTTTATTGTCTTTAATAGTCATTTTGATTTTTATTAATTTTCCTTAGAAATCCTTTCATACCTCCCATTTTCTTTGTTATCAATTCAGATCAATTTTTCTTCTTTTTTATATTTTCTCTGGTTTGCAATTTTTTTTCATGTAAAATATTTAACCAGGAAATTGTTTATTAATGCTCTCATAACAACAAAAAAGATCACATCTGTAACATATGTATGTGATCATTAATAGTCAGTAGATATTGAGACGATCAGCAGTGGTTGTTATAATAAAAAAGTCTGGCCAAATTATAGGTTTCTATTATAATGGCCCGGCCTACTGTTTCATTGTTTTCATTTCTAGTTAGAGTTAAGAGTTTAAAATGTATACTACAACATTAATACCGACTATATTTTGTAACGGTAGTTATAGTTAGTTTGGAGAATAAAACTGGTTTTTTGAGAAAAATAAAGAGAATTATCTTAACATCATTTTAGTTGAATGTAAGTTTGGAATAAGTTATATGATCCTTTTAGAAAGAAATTATAACAAATAAAATATAAAAATTGTTACTCTTTAACAAATAAAGTAATGAAATTTGATATCGAAAAGAAATCGAATCAAAAAAAATCTCTTAAAATTTTTCAGCTTAAAATTATTCTTGGAATTTTTAATCAATCAATTTTTAACGATCCACTAAATTTTTCTAAAGAAATCTGATTTTAATAAAAATTATTATTTCATAAATTTATTTGAATATTTTTCTATAGTCTAACATATAGAATGAATTATTTACTAAGTCTTTGCTATAGACTCTACTAGTGACTCAGCTGTAGACTACGTGATAGTCTGTGTTATAGATTGGATTAAAGTTTGAACTATAATTTTAGTCTGATTTATATGGACCTTAGGATCAGTTTTGGTCGGGACTATAGTTTAAACAAGAGACAAGAATATATAATGAATGAATGAATGTATTAGCTTCTTGCGCTAAATTAATTGCAATAAGTCTCTTATTACACAGAACGAAATTTATGCATGATGTTGTTATAAATTATGTATTTTGAAATGTATATCATACAGGCACTCAGTTTCGTTAAAACATTTCATATAAAATAAATATGTTTCTTCCCATTCTATATTCCAGATGTTTTCGTAACTGTTATTTATTTATTATTTTTGCAGTGTACATGCGTTTGTTGAAAGTTAGCATGCGACTGAATAAAAAATACCTTGTTTTATTCACTAAGCCGAGAATTTTGCTGATGATCGTGTTATGTCTGTGTACAAGTGAATATACTGGTGAATTGTTTGGTTATCTCTGGTTTAATAAGCTATACACACAGAGAAAAAAAAACAATTTAGAATTAATTGAAATAGATATAATTTCATTTAATTTTGCTTCATTGATAAAGAATGTTAATTTAACACTGTTTTACAATTAATACAGTTTCTTGGAAATATTCTAGAAAAATTTACTTTTTAAAAGTAAAATTTATCGTTATATATTTTATACATCATTATCGAAAGATTCTAATATTTACAATATTATTTCACCACAAGCGTAAAAAATTTTATTGAAACTAAATGAAATATATATATATATATATATATATATATATATATATATATATATATATATATATATATATATATATATATATATATATATATATATATATATATATATATATATATATATATATATATATATATATATATATATATATATTATATATATATATATATATATATATATATTAAGTCTCACATTAACTATGTTCAACCTTGACTTTGCTTCATGTTTTTTCCTGTGTGTAGTCTTGACAATAGTCTCAGCTGTAGACTAGACTATAGACTGGACTATAGCCTCACCTATGCGCTATTATCTGGGTTACATTCTAGATGAAACTTTGAACTATAATCTCTGTTACAGTGTAATCCACATCGACTATAGTGATAGTTACAGTCTGGACTATATTATAGGTTATAGTTTCAACCACATTTTAGACTCTAGTCTCAGTTATAGCCTCAACTAAAAGGAGATCTGGTACAAAAAGAAGCGAATAATTTATTATGTTTTATAGTACTTAATCTTTTGTTTAAATTACTTAAAATAAAGAAAATATATTCCTTTTTTAATTTGAATATTAAAATTTAACATTAATTCCTTCCGTTCACTATCTTTAATCTGATATAATAAACTTCTTCAAGAAATTAACAGATTTATGGTTGCGTTCTTCTGAAAATTATAAATTTTAATCGAAATCTCTTTAATCATTTCTTTAACACCAAATTTGTAAATATTGACCCAATTTTTAACTAATTAATTAATAAACTTGATTGTTGGATTTGTTAAGCAGCTTTCATAAATTGTTTTAAATGATCGTAACACAAAACACCAAAATTTGCAACTACGTAACGGAATGACATAAAAAACGAGTGACAGGCGGGCCATAAAATCTTAGCTTCTTAACTTGTTTTCTTTTTTTATTTTTGTTGTTGATTATTTCTTTTTGAAATTGTGTTGAAAATCAAAAAAAAAAAAATATATATAAAAATCCCTTCTGTTAGTCAGCCAAATCAACAACTGATAGTTTGAAGTTTAGTATTCGTTGAAGGAAAAAAAAAGAACTTTAAGCAATTAATGAGTGGAATAGTGAGTGACTGAGTTACCGCTGTTGATGGAGGAGGGAAGAGGGAGAAGGGTATGTTCAACTGACAGAATGACCACTTTTATATGAGTTTTTAATCAATATTTTAAGTGTATGTGTGTATAGATAAAACCACAGTGGTGGCAAACACAAATCCAAATAATAAAAAAAGTTGAATATAAAGCTTAAACATGCTTTATCACCTTTCAAGATCTCTTTTTGTGTGATTGTTGTGAATTCATGAATCTTTTTGTGAGTTTATTTCTTTTTTTTCACAAGGGACTTTATGCCGACAACTTTTATATTACAAAATATTGGTTGATTTAAGTTCTTTTGGATTAGCAATGAAATAAAAAAGCGTTAAATATTATAAGGATTGGAGTAATTGAAAATATTGTAATAATTTTATACCGAAAATATAAAGTGATATTTGCTATAGCCTGGTCTATTATGTCAAAGTTGTTTCCTTTGATCTGGTGTAAAGTCTGTGCATCAGCCTGGACTATAGTTTCAATTAGTGTCTAGTCTCAGCTATTGTCTATTGGTCTATATTAAAGTCCATAGTCTGATTTACAGTCTTGGTTATGCTTTGATCTAGATAACAGTGTATTTTTTCACTATTTTTTGGTCTGTAGCTTCAGTTGTAGTCTAATATATAGTTTACGCTATAATGTAGTCTTAAGTCGCTGTTAAATTGTAATATATAGTCTTTACTATTTTGATTTCTGGAATCAGCTGTAATGTAATGAATAATTTCAGCTGTAATATATAGTTTCAGATAAATTCTTATCTATAGTTTTATCTATAACCTGGTTTTTAGTATCATTAATAGTTATGTTCATAGTCTCCGCTGTAGTCATATTCCAGTCTATAGTTGGAGTTAAAATCTGTCTCAGCTAAAGACTCGTCCAAATATATCCAGTTCCAAAGTTTCAGCTATATTCCAGTCTAGGAATTTGGAGATATTTTTAAAGATATTCCCGACTATAGTTTTAAATCTTTACTGAAGCAACTATTATATCATCTTAAGTTTGGATTTGTGGACAGACTGAACTATAAAATCTGCTGTATCATCTAAGTTGCGTAATCAGCAATTTAAAATCAATTTAAGTAATATATTTTGTATTTTATATACTCCAATTTCTTATGTCTCATTCCTTATTAATATATTAAAAAAATATATCATTGTTTTTCTTAGTCTTTAGTTTATTTTATGAATATTTGATTTCTTTGTGTTTTCATACTAAATTTTTTTTTATAACAAGATCATCTGTCTGTCTTTTTGTCCATTCGTCTGTCATTCATACTTTCTGTGTATGTATGTGTATTTAGTAATAAAAGGATATATAATTTTCTTGATGTTTAAGATTTTTATCTTTACTTTTTTTACAGTAAAATCGTATTATAAAGTTCGACTATCAATATAAAAAGTTTTATGGTCTGTATTTATGTAAATTTAAAGTTTTCGGCTTCATTTAAAAAGGATTTCAATTTTTTATATTAATTATGCATAAATGGCAGAATTACAAACTACACAATTCTTAAGAAATTTATAGAAAAAAATGGAGTTTTATTACCGCAAAAGGTGTTAAAGTCTGCTTACAAAATAATGGTAATTAAAATTTAATATGTGATAAAGAAATCTCTGGTAATAAAGTTATTTTAATTGAAATTTATTTTATTTTTAATTTTTTATAACCATTTCTGGCATAACAAATATTTTATTATTAAACACTGACAATCAGCAATTACTTACTAGATTCTATATTTTACGAATACATAAATACCCAGGGGGCCTATTGGCTCCAAGCCAAAATACATGAAAAGCCAAAAAAAAAAAAAAGAAAAGTAAAAAACCGCCTAAAATACAAATACAACAATTATTGTATACAAAATTAAAAAGCCATACATGAAAATCCCTCAACATTTGTTAAACTATTAGGGCTTTAACTTACAATAGCAAAAGCAACAACAACAACACCAACAATATCAGCAATTATAGCACTTCTAGCTGGAGTTTTTTTTTCATACTATAAATGGCATCAAAGTGCAACAAAAATGCTGTCAACACACATTCTCATTTGATGAGGCTAAAAAGGGGGAGACTTTCTCTAATATTGAAAAAATATGCAATTTTCAAATGCTTTCTGGATTTTTTCTTTTTGCATTAAAACTAACAATTGTAATAACATGAAATAAACGAGTTGCAAAAGGGAAAATTTACTACAAAAAAGAAATTGCATTAAAAAAATTCTAAAATGTCTTTTTTTGTGTAAATGCTAATGTGAAAAAATAGGAACAGTGTAACGAAAAAAAAACGATTTTAACTATTTTCTTAGCTATAAAATCAGTTGTCGTTATGGCTGTTATCACATTTCTATTAGTCTTAGCTAAAGTCTTTTAAGTTATGGTCTTTTAGTTATGGACTCTTCATTAGCAGTATTCCTAACTTTATTATATCTCTAATCTTAACTACAGTTTTAAATGTAAACTTTTCTGTTTTGGCTATGACTTGAGCTAAGGCTTGGTTTGACTGCATTCTGTATTCTTGGCTGAATTCTTGCTATAATTTCTATGATAGTTGCTGAATTATATATATGACTATATCCGCTACGATATCAGGTGTAATTCTAATTACTATAATCTCAAATATTTCCAATGATCTAAGATACTATTTCTAATTTGATTGCTGAAGTCTTGACTGTATTATCCGCAGTGGTCATGTCTTTAATTTCAAACATAATCTTTATATTATTCTCATCTTATGTCTGAGTCATAACTATTGCACCAAAATTCTAAACTGTTAATTTTGTCTATGACTTTGACTGAATTTCGATATAATATCGGCTGAGTTTTTTACTTTAATATCGAGCTACAGTCTTGACTATTTGCGCTAGTCTTAGTTTTGTTAATTAACTATTTTTTCATAAACTATATTGTCCATGAATTTATCAATTATTTTGACTGCAGTCTTAGCTATTATTCTTACTATGACCTCAAGTTTTAAACTTTTCCATGATCTTGACTTTAGCTTCGACTATATAATTCTTGAATTGGCATAATTCTGCCTACAATCGAGTTATAGTCTTAATTTTCTTCTCATCTTTTTTTACATATTTTTAAAACTATATAAAACTTGTTCATGATCTTCATTATAATTTTGGATGGAATCTTTGTCATGAACTATATTCTCTTCTGTTGTTTTAATTACAATTTCACAAATAATCTTGCAAATGTAATCTCAGCTTTAATTTATTAATAGTGTCAACAAATAATATTCTCTAAAACCATACCAATAGTTCGGATGAATTTTTGGGGATGGTCTTAGGAATGATCTTTAAACTAAACAACTATTTCAGCCAATGTTTTACTTATAATTTTAAATAGTTTAATGTTGCCTCATCTGTTAGTCGTGCTTCTGATCTTGTTTTTTATCTATATTCTCATCTTTATTCTTAAATATCTTGCTAATTATCTCAGTTATAGTTTTAGCTACTGTTTCTATAGTTTAGACTGTAGCTTCCAGTAGAGTCTTGACTCCCGTCTTATTCTAATGTCCCACTAACATATATTACAATTAAATCTAACTCTGTTACACTGTGTTCATTTATATATTAAAATCATCTATTTACACAGCCACAAAAATTATATAGTTTTTTCCTTTCTATTTAAGGAAGTATTTTATTATTATTATTAAATATTATTTTTATGCAAACAAATGTGAATTATTTTTAGTAACTAAAAATTAATAACACTGAAAAGTAATTGCAATATGAATGAAAACGGAGGCATTAAAGCGCTTATGATTTTAAATATGCTGATGGATTTGTATAAGTTTTCTAGGCTGTAAAAAAAAATCAAGTGCAATTGCATTTACAAACAAATACACTCACACACATGCATACATTGAAATACACATAAATCATGTTTTTAAAAATGTAATTGATATTTATTCATTCTAAAATAAAATATGAATTAAATTTTAAATAAAACTATTTTAATTTTAAAATACCTGCTGTTTCTTGATTTCTTTTTTTTTTTTTTTTTTTTTTGGAAAAACATTATTTTAATTGCAAACGAAATCAAAGAAATAAAAATCGTTTATTAATAAAATATTTTACTATATTTGGTTTTTAACTATTTTGCAAAAAAAAAAATGCTTTAATATTAAAAGTCTGGCTGAAAAAACAGCAGCTGCAAAATTTGCTAAGAATTATTTAGTAATTAATTAAATTTTACTGTACGTGTGATTGTGTGAGATCTTTACAACAAGACGTTACGAGTGCATTACAAGCGTTGACGTCGTTGTGTCTAATGAAAATGACACTTTTCAGTAAAAAATTCATAAACTGATAATAAAATGATATTTTTGCGCTTTTCAAATCCATTTTTTAATTTTTAATTAAATCAAATTGAAATTATTGCACGAGTATATTTTTTTCTTTGTCTTTTAAATGAAAAATATATTTTTGGAATTTTTTTTCGTTCGCAAAAATTCGGTCATTTGAAATGAAAACGGAAAAAAAACTGTTAGTAATAATACGTTAAGTGTATTAATGAATTGTTAATTATTGCCACTAGCAACATGTATGAAGACACTCGAGAAAAAATGTTAGTAAAGGAAAATTAAAAAATAAACAGGGCTAAAATATTGATCATAACATCGTTGAAAAACTCATTAGGCATTGAATTTAAGAAAAGCTTTCTTTTTCGCCATTCCTAAAAGAAAAGAAATTAAGGGCTAAAACGAAGTAAAATATCGAAAAATCTCCTAAACCGAAATAGATATACAAAATTTCGCACTTTCGCTATTATCTTAACAAAAATTTACCTTTCGTTTATTTAGGTTTTTAAACAAAATAGTGAATGAAAAAATTCTTCTTTTTAAAAAAATAGGCTTTCAATTGGTTATACTTTAATTTAGTTTAAAATCGATGAAAAGTAGGTTAAATATCAGCCAACGAAACCATATTTCATCATAACGAAAATATTCGTTAATTTTTCGTAAATTCTTAAAATAGACGAAATATTTTGAATATGACTATTTGAATTCGTTTATAAAAAAGCGATTACTTTGAATAAATATTTTTTAATTTAAAGAAAAAATATTTTAATTAGAATAAAAATCTGTATTTTTGGCACCTCTTTGTCGTTAAAGTTCTAAGAAAATTTTCTATTAATATTACATATGACTTTTGGTTCATTGTAGTATTATAATTAACACAAAGAGTTAAGTATAAATTATGTAGGGTGAATGAACCCATAATTTATACATTCTTTCGCCAAATCCAAACCTGAGTGGATGTAGCTTTGCCTGTGTGGATTTAATGAACATTTTGCTATAATATTTAAATATTCCATCAAATAGATATTAAGTTATAATATATATTGTGGAAGATATAATGATATTCTTAAAATTATTAAAATCGGTTCAATAAAAGGTTGATAAAACAAAAAGTGTCCCAAAAATATATGAAATTTTCAAAAGAGATAAGCAAAAATTACTTACATGGTAGGGAAAAGGATCTATCAACTGATAAGTTTCAACTCCAGTAGTTCCAAAGTGTCAGCTCACCATCTGTCAGTAATTATCTATTATACAATAACATTTCATTATGCTTGGTGTGCCCGCGACTTGAATTCACATCTCCAAGATTATGCAGTTGCAGTATTGTGGTATTATTGAGCCAAGTAAAATTGTCCCTAAATGAATCTTTTTAAAACGGTTGGGCATTACCTTGGTTACTTTGCATCCACTATAATTGAAATCCAAATTTGTAGCCCATATTATGGACACTTGTTAAGAATTTATCACCATTTCTATTACGATACTATGTAATTTAGTCTAAGTATAACTATTTTTTTCTTTTGGTATTTTATTCTTTTAATCGGCAGCTATGAAAAAGAGCTGAAAAATAGCCTGAAATTTGTTTTAAATACATCTTAAGTAAGTGAGTGAGTTTGAGTGTAATATAAAACAACTTAAGGCTACAACTACCGATATTTGTATTTTTTTTTTTTTTGCTAAAAAACAAAACACAACAATTGCAAACTTTGTAGATACTTTTTTTAAAACTTACAAACATACATACATTTATATTCAAACATTTAAATAAATGTTTACACCACATATGCGTTGTATCTCAAGTCTGTGAATGAGTATTTTTCAGTTTTTTTTTGGTATTAATTTATTAATTGCTATATCATGGGGGCTCGTTGTATTTTTGATAGTTTTTGTTGTAAGAAAAAAATTGTTGAATTGTTTTCAATATAAATATCTTGTAAACATTGCACCATAGAGCGCCATCTATATAAACACTTATTTGGTATAAAATTTATGTTTAATTGTTGGTCAGTCTGCCAGTTTATGTTTTAACTGAAATTTGCGATTCTATTTTCATAACATTTTGCCAACAGAAGTTGACAACCTTGGCAAGCAGATATTTTTTTCTTAAAAAGAGGAAAAATTCTGAAATTTACATATAATAATTTTTTATTGCTGTTTAGTTGATTTAGAGTTTATCTAATAAAAACAGCATGAAATCGTATAAAGAAGTCAAAATGTTTTTTTTTTATTTTTTAATTTCATTAAGAATTTGAAAGCAATGAAATTTAGGTTACAAGTATGACAATAAAGTGATATGACCAAATAAATGAAAGAAATTGGAATTCACGGTGGTAATAAATTAATTAATTCAAAATTATGACAATTTTCAATAATGGAAAAAATAATAAATAAAATCACACAATAAAGCTGTTTTATTTGATATAGAGAGGGTGGAAATTATAGTTCCTACTGTTCAATATATTTTATTTTTATTAAAAAATGATTTTTTTTTTCAAATCAAAACCGCAGCAGGACTTACACAGCAATAGAAAGAAGTTTATTAACAAATAAATTTACTATGAAAATAGTTAGATCCAAAAATTCTTAACATTCATATATGTTTTAATTAAAACGAATGAACTAAACTTACGGTTTTAATTATTTATTTAATGGAAATGATTAGTACAATTTTCCAAAAAATATTGTTCTAATCACTAGTGATGAAATGTTGAACCTTTTTCGGAAACACTTCCATTAACGTTTTTATGCTTTCTAGGCCTTTGCTTGAACAGATAGTCCATCCCTGCTTAAAATCTGCCACACCTTTGGACATATTTTTTGTGCTCCTCAACTCTCTTTTAACACAATACAATTCTTTTTATACACTGACTTTAGCTACGGTCAGTTTGGAGGATTTGTCCCTTTTGGTAACCATTGCTGTTCTTGTACCACTCAACAGCTTTTTTTCTATAGTCACAGGATGCCAAGTCAGATCAAAAATAATTGGACACATTATAAAGTCTTATGAATGGAAGCAACCTTTTTCTGCAAACATTCCTTGATATAATTTTCGGCATTTACCGAGATCATTGTAACAAATGGTTGGCTTCTTTTGACGCAACTTCATTTTGCTTCTACTACTTCATGGTAGTTGCGAAAAATCTGTCAGATCATACGTTTCGTCATCCATTATGCAGTTAGAATATTTTTTAATTGGACTTCAATTTCCGTGCTTTGTTTTAAGTCTATAAAGTTTTAGCAGCGTTCCTCAGGAAGGAGGATTTATAGATTTTTAATATATAACTTTTCGTAATAAATAGTTTGAGCACTGAGCTAACCGATCTGCTTTACTACCAGATGTGTGGGAAGGTCTCCTGAAAATGCTTCCTATTTTATGGCTTTAGAAACGTAATGTGATTCTATCTGATCCAGGTTTTATATCAAGGGACAATCTTTCCTGGTAATATTTAATAATATTGGAAACAGTTTGACACAAGACCTTAATTGATTTTTGTATTAAAAGGTGGATTTTGTTGAAAATCACTGATCTTAATTAGATTAACAATATATTTATTTGTTGATATTAAACAAAGAAACTGAAATGTTTTACAAAGTAAACTTGATCATAAAACAGTTTTAATGAAAAATGTATGTTAAGAACTTTTCGATCTCAGTCCTTAGTTATAATTTCCTTTTTGCAACCAATTTTAAATTGAAAAACAAAAACCATATAAAATTTATCATTTAAATGTCCTCAATTTATTTTTGTTAAAACTTTTTTTAATTGAAATAAAATTCATATATTTAAACCGCATTATCTAACGATCAATATTAAATTATATTTTTATATTTAAAATCTACCACTAGTCTCTCTGTTTAATTTTGTACTTTTCTTAAACAAAGAAAAATTGATAAAAACTGCGTTTTAATAAATTAAGAAAATTCTTGAGTATAAAGAAAATCATTAAAACCTTTTTAATACCAAAACCAAACTGTATTTCTGTTTTATAATAAAAAATTTAATAGAAAATGGCGTTCAAAGAAGACTGTAAATCCAACTATAAGTGCGGTCGAAGAGAACTGTCTTTAAATAGAAATAAATTTTATTAAACGGAAAACGTGAAACCACATTATGACGAATGTGAAATTGTTATTGATTGAATATGCAATTTTGAAAAATATTTTTAATCGAAATAAATCTTTGAAATATTTGAAACGATTTTAACAAATTTTAGAAATTTATAAAAACTAAAATATTTATTTTCGACAAAAAATTGAACTTTTCGAGCATATGAACTTTTTTTGTAAACATTTGAGGTTTTAGTGAACCTTTCAATTTTTACGTTTTAGTGAAAATTGTAATTTTCAGTTAAAACCTGAATTTTTAGAGAACATCTTTATTGAAAATTTTAATTTATTATAAAAAATATGAATTTGCAGCAAATATATAAATTCTTACTTAATAGAATTATGTGTTTTTTTCGAAATTTTTAGTTAAAAATAAATTAAAATTTTATTGAAATAAAATTACTAAAAATATTTATTAATAAAAACATTTATTTTTTTTCTTATCAAATGTCGATTGTTTTAAATCTGAATTTGTAGTGGATATATTTTTTATTTATGTGATTTATGTAAATTTTTCTTAGTGAAAATTTTAATTTTAGTGAAAACTTAAATTTTTGTGCAAATTTTAATTTTTTGTGAAAATTTAAATTTTTTGTGAAAATTTAAATTTTTTGCGAAAATTTAAATTTTTTGTGAAAATTAAAATTTTTGTGAAAATTTTCATTTAATTAATGTTTAGTTAAAATTGTAATTTTAATATTTAGTTAAAATTGTAATTTTTAGCGAAAATTTTAATTTTTTTTTTTTTTTCGAGAAAATTTTAATTTTTCTGGTGAATATTTGAATTTTTAAATAAAATTGATTTTTTATTAAAATAAAAAAGTTTAGAGCACCTCTAAATATGTACTTATATTTTTTATTGAAAATCAAAATTTTCTTTAAAAATTTAATTTCACCGATATTTTGTGCTTCAAGTGAAACTTTAATAAAGTAAATAATTTTTAAAGAATTTTTTGGGTGCGATTGGCTTAATTATAATAAACGTATGTTTTTATTAATATTTTCAAGTGAATTCGTATGACTGGAAAACTTTCATATTTGCTGTTCAGATTCTAAATCATCTACAATACCAGTTATTTTGAACATTTTATGGAACTAGAGGGAAATGAAAAAATAAACAAAGAAAAAATATTCAATCTAGATTCGATTTTGTTTTAATTTCAATGGAATTGTCCTATAGAAAAATTGTACATGTTACATCGTAACTGAGAGTAAAAATTTGAAACAATATTTCGAAATTTATGATAGTCCAACAATCAAAATTATAAAATTAAAGTAAAAAATTTCTGTCATAATTTTCACAGTTGGTTGTTGTGTATAGTATTATGGGCCCTAAAAAAATTTAATATGTTTTAAATATTTCCTCCGAGAAGAATAGACCTATAAAAATACAAATTTTCATCTTAATGTGGTTTCATAGTCATAATTTTCCAAGTTTGTTTAAAAGTGAAATGAAAAAAAAGAAGAATTATATAATATAATATTTTTTCTCCGATAACCATAAATTAGATGACCACATACATCACTATTATAATAATTGTCTTGAAAACTAATTTATGATTCAGTTTTCATGTTTATAAAAAAATGAAACTAACCTTTTCGCACTAATATTGATCATTTGTATACCTGCTAGATTGATCCTCCTTTGTTATTTTTAATTTCATAAAAATTAGGGAGGGTTGATTTCTGTTTTCTCTGGTAGTCACCATCATCATCAACTTCATCAATAAGATTTATAATGGCAAACATTTAAATGTTTCCCTTTTTTGTCTATATCATGTCTTTCTTTCTTTCTTTCTTTCTTTCGTAATGATCCTGCTACGTAAAAGTTTTAAATTTCTTAGAAATAAAAGCCAAGAGATCCCAAAAAAAATGGAAAATTAAACAAAATGACGTTTTCAAATTCGATAAAAAACCTTAAATTCGTTATTTAAAATATATAAGGGCTGTTTTGTTTCAATATAATTCTTTTTTATACCCTGCACCACCACAAGCGGTATATTAACTTTGTCATTCCGTGTGTAACGCTAAGAAGAAACTATCTTAGACATCAAATAGAAATTTCTTTGTCTGTCCGTGTGTCTGTTGTTGGCAAAGAAATTCAAAGAAATTTTGACATGAGTATTTTTGTATATCTTAGAGGTTTCCTATTTAAAACCAGCAATATCGTTTCAATAGACCGATATCTGAAGCAACCTCTAAATTCAAGCAATGAACTTTTGTTGGTTACATATACTTCATTACCATTCCAAAAATTATCTAAATCTGTTCAGTAGTGTGAGTATGTATGTGCGATTCATAATGTATTTAAATCACACGCATTTGTGGTGAAGGGTATTAAAAATTCGACATAGCCGAATATAGCATACTCACTTCTTTTAATCATCGGTTACCTAAACTTTTTGTAGCAAGAAAAAACCTCAATTCTAAAGTGCTGATAAAACACTTTAACATTTTTTCTTCAGATACGTATTTTTACACTTTTTTTATTCCAAAAAAAATGTTTATGAATTTTATCAATTTCTTATAAATTTGTTGTATTTGTATATATTTTTTTTGGTTTTTGTTTTGGCTCCAATTTTTCTATACACTTGTCTGTCTGTCAGTTTGTCTTTTATTTTGTTTATGTTTATTTATACATATAATTGTTGTTGTTGTTGCTGTTGTTGTATAGGGGTTATCAATGTTTTTGGCTTTCAGGTTGTAGCTATTTTGTAGATTTTTATTATTGCTTGTAGTTGGTGTTGTTTAACGTTTAATTTTTTTATTAATGTTGTTGTTGTTGTTTGTCTTTTAGCTGCAGTCAACAATATCATAAACAGCAGCAGCAGCAGCTATAGCTCTGCAGTAGTTGTTGTAATTGTTGTTGCTTTATTATATTGTGATTTGATTTAAAAAAATAAAAATAAAAATCATGCAGGTGTTTAAATATAATAATATCGTTTTCAATATTCATATAGACATTTTTACTTACTTATTGTACGTATGTATGCATGCACACTTACAAACACATTTACTCACATATAAAACTAAAATTTATTTTATACAACGTCATTATAAATTAAATTGAAAAAAAAACATGTTTTTTTTTATTTTCAAAAAAGATTTAAATTTAACGTATTTTTATTTTTGAATACTTTTTTATGTTTTTATTATAAAACAATTATGGAAAATTAATAATAAGCAAATTACTGGATAAAGTAGAAAAATATAGGACAGTCATGTTAAAATATATACAAAAAATAAGGGAAATAGGTTAAATCGAATACGAAGTAAAAACGACTTTATTGATTTATGATTTTTTTGTGATATCTCTACTCAATGTTGTCATTCTATCAATATATTGTTTTCATTTCAACAACCTGACCAGAGTTTTGTAACTACTTCGAAGAAGATCTGTAAATTTCCTTCTCGGTCCCATATAAGAGTCTTTCTTATTAAAAGTATTGACAAATTTTTGGTCTAAAGCATCCAATTATTTTCTGTTCAGGTAATTTCCATTATTAGGGGAATGTTAAAGCAAGAGTTTCCATTTCTTGGGATTGAAGCTTTTTGACTTAAAAATATAGAGAATAAAAAACATTTTTCCTTTTGAAATGTTTTAAATCGAAGTGACTTTATTGATAAAAAAGACACAAAAATTCGTTTATATTTAGATTGTAAAATTTAAAATGTCTTTTTCCTAAAAAGTTAAGAATTTTGATCTTTAGAATCCATATTATCCGTTATATTACGATTGACAACACGAAAGAGTCTCCAAAACTGGTTGGATTTGAATTTAACTCTTGGGCATTTTAGAAAGCTCAACAATTCGGATATAAAAGTTGTTACATTTAAGAGAAATCGTACTTCGTTTTGCAATTTATTCATAGACAAAAGTGTTAATTCAACATTTTTCACTGTCCAAACATAAAAACGTTTTCAAAACGTTTAATTTAACCTTGAAGAAAATGTAATTAACATTATCTAATATCAACTATGTTCAGCGTTAATTTTACTTTTTTCTGTGTGTTAATGTTTAAAATTGAAAGGCAGTTAATTCTAAATCTCTAGTCAAGATAAGTATTTCGAAAATGTATGCTTTTAAGCCCTCACCACGGACCATAAAATGGTAAATATTTTAAACTCGAAGTTAAAAATCGCAGTGATAAAATACCATTACTTCAGTTCCCATAACTGTGTCCTTGGAATTGTTTTACAATAATAAACAGCTTCACGTATAAACACCTTTATCCAAAAAAATTCCCACTATTGATGATTAAGTTAACAAATCCAAATGAATTTTATATAAATTTTTGGACCACTCGCTTCACGAACAGTGATTCTCTCGTTTCATTCTAACAAATTTCTTCATTTCGCTTTCTTTTTAAAACATATATTTCTTGACAGATGGGAATTAGTATTTCCTTCAAAACTGTTTGTTAAAAAAAGTAAAACTTCAAAACTTTTTTAATCACATTTTATTAAGAAAATTAACTTTTATAAGATTATTTTTTATAAAAAATCCCGTAATTCCTATTTTATTTTCAAAAAATCGCCAAAAAATTTACTTTCCTCTAAAATGTATATTTTTATCATGATAAATTTTCATTCTCTTTACCAAAACATTGTCTCCTAGAAATATATTCTCCGTTATCTGACGGTCAAAGGGAAATCCTGGTGCAAAATTATCATAAGCCATAACTCCACTAGTAAAATCGCAATCCAAATTAAATGCTTTATGGAAACGATAATTATAATTTGTGATAATAAAAATCAATTTTACTGGTAAACCTTTGCCCTCCAAACCCTTCGGCAATTTTAAATGATGAGGAAATCTACAATTTCCTAAAGTAATATTTAGAGGAAATTCATACTCCTCATTTAAGGCTAAATTGGCAAATTGATACAATTCAGTGTAGCTTATGGAATTCGGCATAAAACCATAAAAATCTTTAAAATCACGGTCTATAATATTATAACCTGATGCCAGAGAACTGGCAAATATATCCAATTGAAAGTACTCAGTAGGTGTAGAGCACTTTACTTCGTTTACCACTTCTAAACAGTCACGTGTCAAAAATGTTCTCACTAAAACCGCTTGTGGTTTATCGCTCGTTATATTAAATATAAATTTAAATGGTTGATGCTGTAATTGCTGTTGTCTCGCCAATAAAGTTTTAAACCACAATAATCTGCCCTCGAAATAGTTATCCGATAAACGCATTAAATTAGTAACATCTGTATCAACTAATTCAAAATATGTTTTTAATTCTGTTACCTCTACGTTATTAATGCTAATACCGTTATTCGGTAAATCTTGTACCTTGTACGGTTCAAAATTTGTTTTTAAGTTTTTATAAAGATTTAAAATATTTTCAGCATAATGATAGAATTCCTTAGATCTTAACATGCTTTCATAGTATTGTAAAACTGAGGGTTTAGTGTCTTTTTTTCGAAGAGTCATTAAAACAGACAAGATCTTCTCAATAGAGAAATTTTCATTTAGGAAATATTCAAAATGTTCGGGGTTATTTAATTTTAATCTGGTACTATTTTTTAGTTCATAAGTTTGCTCATATATAGCTTTTTCAGTTTTACCGTATAAATCTTGTATAAAATTCCAAATTTCTTTAGAATGTTGTTTGTTAACTGGTTGATAATTGTCATTCTGAAAGTTTATTAAGAGGGGATCTAAGGTTGTTTGGTATTTGGTATAAGTCGGTTCCAATTTATATCTGGCTATAATTTGTTGAAGATTCCAAAACCACCAATCTCTTAAAGATTTACTATACAAATCATTTTGTCCATGTTCGTTTAACCAAAGACCCATATTGATATAGTACCAATAAGCATTCCAGGTTATATCTTCTATTAGATATGAATCAGTTCTTTCTGAGATTTCTTTTACATCAGCAACTTCCCTGCTAAAATCCACTGGCAGCCAATATAAACTAACATCTTGTAAGGCTTGTAACCACTTGCTAGAATTACGAAAATCTCCATAAACTTTTGCGGGTAATAACTGGCGGTTTTGTTCTCTATAGATCTTAAATTCTAAACCCTCCTCACACCACCATTGGCCTATATTACAAGATCGTGCCTTAAAGGCGTTATTTTTGGTATCGTTCTCTTCTTTATACATATCCACCCGGGACCATTGTACATAATTAAAATGTTGTAAATTTTTTATATATTTATCGTTAAAGAAATGTTGTGGCCATATTTCGTAAATTTTGGGTATATTTAAATCTTTAAAATCCTCCCTTTTCATTAGAGTTTGCGTCAAGACAAAAACAAACATTTGCGGCTGCACATGAACCCGGGCCCAACAGATATTTTGTCTTAAGGTCTCAAAATCTTGGGCATTATAAAGAAAATAATATAAACCTTTCAATTCTTCCAACTGATCTTTATCCGTCAAGTAAAATATTCCATTTAAAGGCAATAAATTGCTGTGATTTGCTTTTAAGGCAAATTTCTCCATTAACGTGTTAAATTCCTAGAATTTGTGTAATCTGTTATAAGAGTGTAACATTTATATATACGTTAAACGAAATTTTACCAAATATTTTGATTTATCCATTACCAAAGTTTTTCCCAACTTTAGCCATTCCTCATTTTGCAAGGGCTCTTGCACTTTATGCACAATTTCAAATAGAAATTTTTGTTTGTCCAAAAAATATTTATTTGCTTTAAATTTCATACAAAATAAAACAACAATTAAAAAATAGATAATTCTTTCAAGGTATAAACTGACCTATATTACCCCCTGGTAGTCCCAAAGCGGAATTTGCAAATAATATTATGATTGAAATAAAATTTAAATATAATTTTATTTTCTTCATTTTTTTGAATAAATTTGTTATTAATTCGATGAATTCTTAAATTAAACTGATAATTCAAACTCAATTTGTTCTTAAAAAATGTTTTATTAATTGTTCCGAAATTATCTTTATAATGCTATGGGTACTTGATCTTTTAAGAATTGTATTGGAATTATCAGTTTGAAGAAAAATATAAGAGAAAGATATTTAAAATATATTTAAATCATTCGATGCTCTCTTATCTGTGGATCGTTGTTTGGGAGAATTACTAACAAAATTTGTATTACAGTGGGACCTCGATTTTCCACAATTGTTAGGACACGAAACATTCGGTGAAAATGGTCTTACTCTTATTTTATCGTAAAAATAGTTTTTTTCACAACTGCTATTTAACGGGTGAAAAATATGATATTTTTTTGTGGTTTAAATTTTTTCCTTAGACAAAATTTTGAATCACATTTTCTAAATGTCATTAAAATTTAAATGAGTATAAAACATGTATGTTGGAAGCTGTTTTGAATATGCTTCCAACACATTCGGCATTCCTTCTACCTGAACCAAAGTTTATATCAACCTTGTGATTTGAGTTGCTCACAGATGGCAAAGTTAAAGACTTAAATTTTGATAGTTATTTTCCTTTTCCGATTAATTAATACTAAACTTCAATTTTCCTGTATTTTTTCTATTATTTTTAACTTGACTTTAAAATAGACGTTTTATTATTTTACTACGCATTTAGCGCCACTTTCCCCATTCAGAAAATCAATTTTTTCGAAAACTATTAAAAATTTCTAAAACTTTGACATTTTCATTTTAATTTGAATTTTTAATGTTTCTCCCCTTCTATCATTATTTTGTCTTCATAAACTTTAAATTTTTCATTGTCTTGTTTTCTTAAACATATAATCAATATCTGTTCATATCGTTCTTTATTCTGATATTTTTCGCTTTTTTATTGAGCAACTTAATATTAATTTTTATTTCATTTATTTTCGAATATTTAATATGCAGCTCATGTAGCAAGAAAAGGTCTTCGTTTAAATGTTTTTGTTTTTTCTTTAATTTACTACAGTGATTTTTATAAAGAACTTATAAAGTCAGAATGACTCATCTTTGAATTTCGAAAAAAAAACTAAAACTTAAGCAAAAAAAGAAAAACTTTAAGAGACCTACAAATCAACCAAACAAAAGCAAGTCAATATCACACATTAAAGATAAATGTTTACTTGTAGTTATGTTGATTTTATTTAAAAAGATCAGCAGCGATCAGTGATCAGTTTTTGCCATTAAAAATATGTTTTTTTTTTTTTCATTTTCTTCAAGATTCTTCAAGGGTCTGCATTAATCTATGTGTCTTTTTAATAAGACGATGCGAAAATAAAGCAAAATAAAAAAGGCCAAGATTTTTGTTTTGCGATCATGTTTGCATTTTAAAGATCGACTACCTGTTGTGGCTTATTTTCAAGATTTCTTTAGTTTTAAACTAAGTCTACTATTTACTAGGTTAGTTGAAATTTATACACTCAGCAAAATGTGCCAAAATGAAAATTTTGTAATTTTGCAAAAATGTTATTAATAAAAATATGATCAGTAGTGATTGTTAGGAGTTTACTAGTGATCATAGATTTTATGCCCACATTTTATTAGTATTTTGTCTTTCAGGATTCAGTAGTTTTAACTTTTTGAACCTAAAAAGCAGAATATCTGAATTTGGCTTATTTCACCTGATCATTTTCTACAAGTGCACGCGAATTGCATGTTAAAAAATCAGTTTTCTTTCGTTGTCGTTTGAAAGGTTTTCTTGGGGATGACTCATGCAACTTGTTTGTTTTTTTGTTCGTGGTTATTATTTTTTTGGGTCTATGGGATGTGATGTAGTTTTGTTGGAATTGGCTGGAGCCAGTTAGAAAATACAGAAATACTTTGATGTAGGTTTCTTTCTACAACAATTCGCAAAACCATTTAAAGCCCAACAAAAACAATTAAAAGCAAACAACAGAAATAAAAAAGACAGAATGTGTGAAGCAGGTAGTACACAAGTAGAAACTTTTTCAAGATCATACAAAATAGCAACAACAACAAAACCTAGACATTTTGGTTATTCAAATAGAGGGTCAGTCAATTTAGCCGCCTATAAACGTATAATATGAGTCATAATTTTAAAGCTTTTTTCTTTTTAATTTCATAATAATATTTTTTCTTATATTTTCTCAATCAGCAAATAAATAAAATGCTGAACTACAAAAACAAAATTAACAAAAAAAAAATAGTTGTTAACAATTTGAAACTAATAAATGAATAATGATTAATTTGAGCAACAGCAACAACAGCAGCAGCAGAAAAAAAGGTGTTAAAAATGGTTAAGCTTAAGTTTCAGCCCTGATCACTCTGATCGTTATTATACGTTGCAAGATGATGACTAAGAATATATTTTTTTGTTCAAATAGATTTTTAATAATTAAATTCATACGCCTCTTTTAATTCCCCTAATTCTTGACAAAATTAAATTAAAGGTATGAAATTGTGATTTATTCCGATTATTTATTTCTCTTAGTGAAGACAAAAACGTGACAAAGTATTTTTTCGTTTATTTTTTTCTAGAGATGGAAAATAGCATCTTTGGGAAAAAATGGGTGCGTAATTTTTTGTTTTTATTTTTTTTTTGTCTAATCATTGAAGCGTCATATGTTAAATGATCACTTAACTCGTTTTTGTTGTACTTTTCAAAAGTTTCATTTTATTGTCTCTGCTGTAGTTCTTGCAATTCTGCACATGCGCAGACAGTTAATGTGTTTTATGCAAACGAAGTGTCAACTTATGAATACAAAATTCTTATGATTTTGCGTTTATTTTTTTGCCAGTTAAGGTAATATATTTGTTACAAAGAACACAGGGAGTTGAAACCGGAAAAAAGTTCAGGCGACAATGACTTGCTGGGAGCATTATGTAATAGAGAACTGAACTGAACTAGAACTGAACTAAAACTAAACTTGAACAGAACTAAAACTGAACTAGAAGTGATTTAGAATTGGAACTATGATCTCTTAGTATTACTAAAATCATATATCTGAGTCAAACATTATTTCAATGTCACCAATGTCTTCAAAATGTACCCTACAATATATTTATTATCAAACTGGGTATAAAGGAAATAAACCACCATGATTGCAAAAATTTAAATAATAAAAGAGAAAAGAAAAAAACAAACAAGTAAATGAGTTTTTGAAAAGAAATCTACATAATCATGGCATCACGATCAATAATAATAAAAAATATGCCTACAAATAGTACAAACTGACGGAGAAAAAACTCACGTGCTTAAATTAAAAAATCTAACGAATATAATTTTTGCTTTAACAACTAAACTCGAAGAGTAACGTATTAGATGACGTTCTTTTTTTCATCTCTAAGTAAAAACCCATTGACACTCGGCAAGATTTTTCTATGTTAAGTAAATACCCCCAGGGGTTAGAATGCCTTTAATTTAGGCTTAACACTCTTTTTATCTCTGTCATCTATCGTTTAAATATTCTATTTTATTTAAATCATCATATTTTGTTTATGACACAATTTGCAATCAAAAACTCATAAATCGTTTCTTTAGTTTAATTTCGTACGTTTCTTTTTCACTTCACACTCTAAACTTAGTGCTTTGTGTCATAAGAACATACGGACGGACAGAGAGACAGTCTCTTCTTCCGTTCTTTAATGTTTGTTTAAATTTAAGCCCTTAAGGGTTTAAATCACTTCTTTTTCTGTATTTAATAGTCATACTACACAAAAAAATGCAAATTACTCTTCAATATCTGATCTAAACTCTGACTCTTGGTATTATCGCTTTTTTTCGTTGTTTTTTAGTTTGGGTTGTTGAGATATTTTAAGATCTTGTTTTTTATGAATTATGAATTTTTGTTTTATAATCCTTTAATGTTTTTATATTTAATGTATTTTAAATACAATTTATGGCAAAAAGTGTAATAATGACAACAATGTTTGCTACTCATTAACACTTAGGAAAAACATAAAATAACATCAATCACTACAAAAAGGATTATTAGAGGAAGTTATTTGCATATTTAAAGATGATTTAGAAAAATTGATCGAAATAAATCGATTTTATTTAAATTTAATTTAGATTTATAACGATAATTTTAAGAAAAAAATAATAATCCGCATTTAAACAGAGAAATCAATTAAATATTTAACTTTTAATAAATATTTTGATTTAATAAAAATAAGAAATTTATGTTAAAATCTCTTCTCTCTCATTTTGATCTTTTTTTTAACTTTTGTAAAAATATACTGAAAATAAGTTTAAATTAATTTACTCGTTATTAGAAAATTTATTAAAAATTAAAAAAATGTCTTAAATAAAAAATTTAAATTTATGTGAAATTGCAAAATTTTAAATTGAATCAAAATCTAAAAATTTTAAAATTTTAAATATTTTTTTGTGAAAATTATGAATTTTTGGATTTTTTTTTTAAATTTTTTTGTTTAATGAAAATTTAAAATTTTTGTGAAAATTTCGATAAAAATTAAAATTTTTATTGAAAATTCAGTTTTAGTAAAAAAAATTAAAATTTTATGTAACAATAGAATATTTAGTTTATTTAAGGTACTTCTAGTTCAAACTTTGTTCAGTTCTAATTCATTTCTTGCTCAGTTCTACTTCACTTTTAGTTTAATTCTTGTTCAGTTCTAATTTGTTATATGTTAAGTTTTCTAAATTTCTATCTCAGACTTTAAAGCTAAAACTTTTTTAATAAATTTGAACGAAAAAAACTTTAGAAAGTTGTTAATTTTTCATTAATTTGAAATTAATTTTAAATTTACCAAAACACTTTATTTCCAAAGAAGTGCTTAATCATTTTCAATATTTTTTATTAAAAACAAATGTTTGATATATTTTATAACTCCTTCTATTTTATTTAAAGCCCTCATATTTCTTTTTACTCATTTAACTCTTTTTAAACCTTTTTTTCAAGAAAAAAAATATTGTCTAATTTACGTAAATAATTTAAAATTACAACCCACTGAGAGAGTTTTAGAATTTTCCTACAAAAAATTATAAAAGTTAACAAAAGCTAAAGAAAAGAAAAAAGAGTTTTGATCTTAAAAAAAAACTGAATGATCTTGTTTATAGAACTCAATTAAAGTCATGTTTTTTACGTTTTCGTTAAGTGTTGAAAACAATTTTTCAATTATGGCTTCCATAACGAACCAGTTTAAGTTTTGTTTTTGTTATATTTTTGCTGCTTTTTTATTAAACGCTCAACAATGTTGAGATAAACTACAGTTATGGCACGTGTCCATAGACATGACTGTAAATATGAAATTGACCGTATAAATTATTAAAAGTCAGACAAAAAAATAACAACGAACTTTGAGAAAAATATTAAACAATGACAAGTAATTTTTCAATTATTTAACAAAATTATTCTATAAACAGACTTAAATAAAAAGTTATCTAAAGAGTCTGGAGATCAAAAATACTTAAACATGAATTTAAACTGGACATGAGAGAATAAGCATAATAATAGTCTCCTTTTTGATGGGTCACTGTGTGTTAGAAAGACGTGCAAGTAGACTTGGATTTACCTTTAATGACAAGTGTTTATCACCTCCTTTCTGAATGCCTGGCATTGGAGATCAAACAGAATAGATTTCTGGTCAACTACATACTAGACTATCTTTGTGAAGTATAACAGGTCAAACTAAATGACCTTATGTGTTTAGTACTTCCTCCTAGTGACAGACGTACATTAGGGTCATTCTAACTCCACTTGACTACTTGAACTATTACATCAACCTAACCTAACACAACCTTCTTTTAAACTAAAATTCTTAGAATTCAAAAGACATTTGAATTCTTATTTCTTAGAGACGCTTTTTTACTAATCTTGTTTATAATTCCAAATCTGCCACATTTTGCAATATTTTTAATATTTTCTAATTAATTTTATAGGTCTTAACCGAATTTTCGTTTGAAAATAAAAATCTAAGATTCCTAAATCTGTTTTCGTCATAAATTTAAAATTTTTACGATTTTTAAATGTTTTTCCAACATTAATTACGCTTGTATTTTATGTAAGTGGGGGCCCCTGGTTAACCGTTACATGTCATCAGATTATATTCAGTAAAATCGTATTTATTTGCTTGTTGGTGTTTTTTGTTGTTGTACTGTATCTATCTTTACAATTCATTTCCATTTAATGTTTAGGCTTTTTAGAATCTTTATGAGTCGTTTCAACTTCTACGAACAACAAACTGCAATTTACAGCAAAACATATCTACAACAACAAAAACTGCTGATGCAATCCCAAAAAAAATACGACAAAAAAGTTAAGGAAAATATCTCACTGCGTTCTCCGGGCACACAAAATACACCTTAAAGCCAAAATGAAGAGGAAAATTAAAATCAAGCAACAAACATCGTCATCATCATAGTGTTTGCCATCATCATCAGCAGCATGATCATGAAGATGCGTTAACATTAACGGTCAAAACTATAAAAAAATCTTATACCAGCGAAGATGTTGAAAAAAAGATATTGCACTGCTTTTAAATTACAACAACAATTACAATAACAAAACTTTATTTACTGCCACAATAACAACAACAACAATTTTTAGAATAACATATAAAGAAAAATCAACTTACAAGTGGCTACCGTATTACTTACCATAGGACGGACACAATGGGGCAGACAGTATAAGAAAAATGTTCAAACTGCAGGAAAAAAAGAAAGTTCGTTAAGACGTTTCTTTTTTTGTTGTTCTTTAACAAATTTAGGTTTTAATGTATGACTTTAATGTTTAAAAAATTTTTAACGCCTTTTTTAAACTCGAAAAAAAATATTTAAACTTTAAATAAACTTATTGTATGAACAGGAACGTACAGATTGTAAGAATCGTAGCATAATGATTTTTAACACTTTTTTTATTATTTTTAACCAAACCAATATAATTTTAACCCATTGTGAGAACGATCAGAAAAGAAAACCACAAACTAATATGTCAGTTCTAGTTAAGTTCTAGTTCAGTTCTAGCACAGTTCTAGTTCAGTTCTAGTTTAGTTCAAGTTCAGTTTTCGTTCAGTTCTAGACCAGTTCCAGTTCAGTTCTAATTATGGGTTAATTGTAATTTAAACATAACATACATGTGTGTGTGCATTTCATAAGTAAAGTGAATATTTTTACAATTTGTTAAGGTAGTTTTTTTATCTTATTTTGGTAGTAAATATTACAAATCTTTTTTTATACACAAGCGTTTTTTTGCTATTACAGCAAGAGAGAAGAACTTCGGTTATTTACCTTATTTGACCGTGTTAAAACCTTTTGATTGTAGGCTTTACTTTAAAAGCACGCGCCTGCGCTCACTCATTTTTTTCATTTTTACAATTTCTAGATAATTTTTTTTATTTTGGTCTTTTTCTTTCAAACAGAAACATTATTTTCTGCTGCAAACTGAAGTTTAATTTTGAAAAGAAAAACTTCTTGTCAAAATCAGACATAAACAAGCAGAAATAAGTGTTTTGTCATTGCTTTTTTAGAGATGCTGCAGTCAAAAGATTCAAGTGTTTTGTACGACTTCTGATTACTGGAAATATTTTTATACTTTATACATCACTTGACCACGTGTCTTTTGTTATGTATTTACTTGTAATTTCATACAGTTATGGCTTGATCTTGGCTCGTTCTTCTCCTCATTTTGTTGTTGTTGTTGGTTTTTTAATCATCTCGTAATGATTTCTTTAATCATTCTAATTTGAAGGAGTTCTTTTTTATCTGAAATTCAACAATATCATTTTTTTCTTATACGTTTGTCTTGATGTTGGTTGTCATCTATTACACAGGTGTCTTTCACTTGAATTGTCTTGTATTATAGTTCTTTTCATGTTTGTTGGTTTAAATTTAATAATAGTTGAGTTGTGTCTGTTTTTCTTCAACTTTTCGTATCTCGATAAAGTTATTTTTCTGCAGTAATTTTGAAAATGTTTACATTTTAAGTGGAAACATTTAAGTAAGTGGTTGGACTTTAAAAACTCAAAGCACTTTTTAATGATTAAATCACACTTAAATACCGCAAATGGAGAGTAGAAAATTAAATAATAAAAAAGATTAAGAAAGAAAAAATTAAAAAATTTAAGTCTATTGAGAAAGATCTATGGGTGCCGTTGGTGTGCAATATTGATATATAAATTAAAAGAAAAATAAATTAAATTTGAGACATATTTAAGATATAATAGAAATATAAATTAAAAATATACTTTTAAGTTTTTGTAAAAATGGGTTTTAAAGGAAAATCTTCCGTTATATTTTTTACAGTGCGCGAATAAAATTTGTGGTACAGAATCATCATGTATTGGAAGCCGAAATATGTTTTCTAATAATAGCGTTATTGTTCTTTATTCCGTTAAATCAACAATAATAAACTAATTATTTTTTTATTCTAATTTTTCCTTTAATTTCACATTTTTTACAGTTAAAGGCGTTTTTATTGTTTTAATTTGAGAATGTTTAAATCAACATTCAACTTTAATTTAATGTATATTTAGTTGTAATTTTGTAATAATAAAAACAACAACAGCAACAACAACACTAACACAAATAATCCAATAACAATATCTGCAATATATAATCACCAACTTTGTTATAAATCACATTGATATTTTGCCCTGGTACAACTTACTCCTGTAGAACTGGTGGCGCTGCCCCTGATGTTGCCACCGTATTTTATAAAATTATTAGTTAAAGTGTTTGCATGTTAGTGGCCAATATGATGTAAGTAAATGGCTCAATGGCTAAAAACTGATATTTCAAATTATTATCAAGTTTTTTTTTCTAATTTTTATTATTTTTTTGTTTGAAGTCTGGCACAAAGATTTCTTAAGAAACATAAGACAACTGTAAAATGTTTGTTAACTAAGAAAACTGGTCCATTTTTTATGTCTAACTTTTTCAATTCTCTGTTCATTTGTTTTAAAGAGGTAAATCATAATTTTGTAGTTTCTTTTTCATGCTATTTTGGCACATGCTTGTTTTTGTAACCGTTTCCAATAGAATTTCTTTAGAAAAATAACATTAACAACATTAGAGATATTAATAATATTGGCAGCTTCCATGTATAGTGTATAAAGGCAGAAACAGTTCCTTTAAAAGAATCAACAAATTTACTGCGCCATGGAAATATAAAACGATCATACTTGGAAAAATTAACAATTATAAACAAAGTTGTAGAAGAGGAATATAAGGAACCACAAAAAATATATATTGATGAACTCAGAGATGGCAAATATGATATGATGAACAAATTATATTTTTTTTTAATATTTAAATATGTATGTTATTCCTTCAGATCAGTTTTGATCTAGTTCAGTTCCTATTTAGTTCTTTTTCAGTTCTAGTTCAATTCTTGTTCAGTTCTAGTTCAGCCCAATTTTATTTCGAACTCAGTTCCAGGTTAGTTCAATGTTTTGATTATTGACAATCATAATATCCATACCTGCTAACTTAAATTGTCTTTATCTCCAGTTCAACAAAAAAAAAAACAAAAAAACATTAAAATGCCCCTTTTTGCAAATAATTTCAAATAATAACATCAACTATTTTGCTGCTACTCATGCTACAGTTTTTATGGCAAGAATAACAATCCAACAAATAAACATAGAGCTAAAAGTGTATAAATATATTATTACTACCAAACTGTATCTTTTTCGTAGTCATTTTTCTAACACCTGCTACAATATTTGATTTTTATGCAATTTTTTTGTATTTTTTTTTCAAAAAGTTCTTTGGCAGATACCACTGCTCATATCTTAGTTATGTTGCTATCTTTACAGGATGAATGCTGATTTTGTTTTTGTACTGCTGCTTTCAATGCAACAAGTTTAGAAGTTTATGAAAAAAGTGTGGCGTCGCACATGCGCTCATAGATCCAATTTTTGTTAAGAAAAATAGAAACATCAACTTACCAACTCCAACATAACCAAACTGGTTTCTAAACTGGACATCAGCAGAAAGAACCCTTCTTAGTTTTCAAAATAGTTTGGTGTGTGTTGAGTTCTAAGATTTTTAACTGATGTTTTTTTCTATTTTGCTTATTTTGCAAAACAGCTTCCTATTATATGAAAATGTTTGGTCTGTTCTCTACTGTCTTCTGCTTAACGTGATTTCCAAGTATGAGTTCCAAATGAAGAAAGAAAAAAAAAACTAAATAACAAATTTAATATGCATCTTGATTCAGTAAAATCTAAAACAAAAATGTATTTATACGAATGTATCTCACCAAATAATACAAACCAATTGAAGTAATGAAAAAAATGGGAATCAAATGCACGTTCGTGTAGATAACAAGATTAAAATCTCAAACAACTACATCAGTTTCAGAACACAAATAAGATGAAAATATGAAAAAAATACAAAAATATATAATTGGTAAATAGTTTTTCTTCTTAGAAATTATGTTTGATGACGTTCAAGACGACGACGACGACGACGACGACTGGTTGATGTTGACTGTTTTGTATGATAAAGATTTGTTTCATCTTCGTTTTTATTTCCTTTTCCACACTTGACATGATCAAATTACTTTTAAGATGAAAAATCCTTTAGGTTGTCATTAACATTAATTTACAGTTACGCGCTTACAAACACACAAACACTCACTGGTTAAGAAAATTATATGATAATCATAAGTTGTTATTTATATAACGTTGATTTGTCTCTTATTTTCCGAGTCTTGTATATTTGGGAGGAAACTTATCATTAGTCAGTTTTATGGTGTTAATTATGATTGTTTTCGACTGCTTTGGATAAATAGTATATAACTAAAGAATATAATAATACTTACTGGATGATCTAAAATACTGTGTATCCGTTCTAAATTTTTCAAAAAAAAAAAAAAAAAAAATGAAATAAGAAATACTTCCTCAATTATGCCTCTCAAAAATGAAAGACAATCATGAAATGACATTTTATATAATTTGTAATGAGTTTTAAATTGAAATTTTGTTCATCTGGGATAAATGAGAAATTTTATATCGTTCTTGGAGGAAATCAAATAGAAAGCCGGACTCCAAAAATCGACAATTAAAAAGCAATATAAATTACAATTAGAATTTTCTGAGATTAAATTTAACCTTTTTTATGGATTTCTTCAGTTCAGTTCAGTTCTAGTTCACTTCCAATTGAGTTCTACTTCACAATACTAATTCTGGTTAAGTTCTATTTCATATCTAGTGCAAGTTCCGATCATTTTCTGTGTTTTAGTTCAGTTAAGGACTGAGATCGAAAAACTCCTAATTATTAATTAAAAATTAATATTACATTTTTATAGTGCTTTCTGCCGCTTTGCTCGATTAGGTAGTCTACCTCTGTTTAAAATATACTACACTTTAGTTCACCTTATTTGTGGTCTTAAATTCTACATTCTTTAGCTTTTTTAGAAAACTCGATTTTAATTTTCATGTTCTGTTTTGACCTCTAAAATTTTAGACGTGCTCCTGTTAGGACCTTTCTGATCCTTGTTGTTTTGAATTTGTATTAGCTTTAACTTAACCACCAAATAGTACGAGCACATAGCTGCTTTCGTACCGGATGTGCTCTTTTGAAATACTTTCTTTCTTATGACTTGAGAGATATCATGTGGACCTTTCCTTCTACTTGAACTAGGTTTTCTATCAATGGACAAGTTCTATCGGTACTGTTTAATAACTTTGGAAACAGTTTGACGGCAGATCTTCAAATGCTTGGTTATCTATATGTTGGGGTTTTTAAAAAAATTTAGTACCCACTTTTTTGTGGTCACATGTTTTAGGAAGGTAACTTGATCAAAAGAAAAAACAATACTTGTGTTTTAATATTAAGAATTTTTCGATCTCAGTCTTTATAGTTGAGTTCCTGTTTAGATTCTTCTTAGTAAAAGTTTTCGAAGTCGTTTCTTTATATATTAATATTATTTATCAAAATTCTTTCGAATACACTCTTTTTGTCTTAATAAGAAAACTTTTTGAGAAACAGTAGTTAACGAATCTCATAAAAATAATTTAATTTCAATTATTAAAGAAAATGAAACATAAAAGTTTCCTCCAAAAAAAGGTGATCAAATTAAACAAAATGATTAACAGCAACATGCAACAAACTAATGAAAACGAAATAATAAAATATTGAAACGGCTGTTAAACTCAAAAATAAAAAAGAACAATATTCTGAATTAAACAATTTAAGACAAAAATATTGAGACTGAAAAAAACAGGTTTTTGATTTTTTCATCGATTTCAATTTTTTATATTCATTTAAGTGAAACACACAATTTGAGAAAAACGTAAATTTATTACAACGCAGTTTTTTTTCTAAAGATATTGTTTGTTGTTGGTTAGTAGTTTATAACTTGTGTTGTTGGTGCTTGAATGGATGGTATATTTCATAGATATCATGGGGATAAGATTTTTTATTTCTTTTCAAACTTCCACACACACACACATGTATATAACACATCAGTAACAGCAATAAAACAACAATAATATAACAGAGTAAAAATATTACTCACGTTGGATGCACACCTGCATCTGCAGTTCAAAAAAGCAAAAACAAAACACGAAAAAAGACAGAATCATGCTGTTCCTTAGCTTTAAAAGGCACCTTAAACACAGAAAACCTATAATACAAACATTCAGACACACATATACGTTTGTATGCATATAAAAAGGTTTGAGCTGTTGTGGTGGCTACGGAGACAGACGATCATGTATAGCGTATACAGATATAAATATATAAAAAAATAATCAACACAGAACTCAAGATTTAATGTGTGTGGAAGATGATAAAGACTTAAAAATAACCCTATTTCAAAGGTAACAAAAGTCTTGGATGGTTAAGTAAATGCAGAATGGGACTGATAGGAAATCACTACAATTAGTTATTTTTTATTTACATGATTAATACTTAAAGAGTTTCTTCATCCTCAAAGGACCTTCGAAAAAACTAAAATTTTTAGCAAGTTTTATTCCACAATTAGGGTAACATTTATTAACACAAAAACAATTAATAATGACAAACATTTTAAACTTATTTTTTAAAATGGAAATAAAATATAGAGTTACTTTTGCTAAGAGTTCAATAATGCAGTGAGTGATCTTCACCAGATTCACAACTTTGCCCTTCTCCCCAAATAACAATGTATGTACAATTCTACTGGAATTTAAACAGAAACAGTTGGTGCGGACGTATTATGATTCTAAACCGAATGTGTTACTTTTATATTTTTATAGTATTAATCTCCTTTGCGTGGGTTGTAACTATTAGAACCAACTGCTATTACGTTTGGGTTTGTGTAGGGTATAATATACTTCGTTTATTCATAATGGTGTTTAAAAATTATAGGTTTACCAACAACCATTCAGCCAACAACAACCACAATAAAAACAAAAACTAAATACAATAAATACTTTGTATGTGACGGACTGATATATACATTTATTTACGTCAAGATTTTAACATACATCCACGAAATAACCAAAAATCCAAAAAATCAAGACCTAAAAACTAAACAACGACACTCTACAAACAGATAAAATACATTTTCTATATACAAAAAAAATATTTACACACAACTAAACAACGCACTGGTTTAATTTTTTTCATCTATATTTTTTATATTTTGGTGTAAGACAGTAGCACTTCCCTTTTGCCACAGAACTAAAAAAAACTGCTACAAAAAAATAAAAATGAACCAAATCACAGGCAGTTGTAATTGTCTTTTTTTACTTTTCTGAATCTTTTTAAACCTAAAAAGCCTCCACCAACAACAATAATAACAAATGGCCAAGAAACAAGTTCCTTTTGGTAACATGTTGCTTGTTGCATGATCATATGTATATGTGTAACATGTTTGTATGAATGTTTGTTAGTGGTGGTTGGTTTGTTTTAAATTATAAGATGACGATCACAATGATGAAGATGATGATAATAATGATTTAACAAACATGATCATCATTTTAATTATCATAATGATAATGTTGTTGATGATTTCGTTAATATAATCTTAACTTGAATATATTCTTACTTTTCTTGTTGCTGTTGTTGTTGTTGTTGTTGTTATTATTATTGTTGTAGCTGTTGCACAGACACTGGCCATATCATTAATTCTAGACAATGTTTAATACGTTCAGATCATGTTAAGCATTTACTATTGTCCACTTCACTATTTTTTGTTTGTTCTTATACTTTTTTATCTCTCTCTCTCTCTTTTATTGTATTTTCAAGATCGTCTACGTTCTTCCAGTTTTTAAAAATGCTTTTATTTCTTCAGCAGATTAACATAAATATTGTTTTGACATGTTTTAGAAGCGAGTTTAACAAAAAGAGAATTAAATCGGTGTAAATTCTAAATGAATGTCTTTACAGGAATCTGTTTTAATATATAAATCAAAAATAAAACCGTTAAATTTTACCTTAATAAAAAAAATCTTTTTATTATTTTCTAAACTCCCCAAAAATATTTAAAAATTCACATATTTGCAGGTTCCAAAAAGGAAATAATTTAAATTCATTTCTTTGTAAATTGTATATAAATTTCTTGGTGAAATTTCCATTTTAGTCTTTTAGTTTATGTCTTGATTTCTTAAAATCTTTTATAAATTATAACTCTGTTTTTGTGGCTTAAAACCAAAAAAGGAAGTAAAAGAAAAATACCTTTATTAGGCCCCAAACTGCTTGATGCATATTAATTGCATTTTGTGGGCTCTAATCGTGTATGACTGTGTGTATCTAAAGAACAAACACTTGTTGACCCTTTTGTGGCCGTAATATGTTCATAATTTAATTAACCCTAAAAAGTATATTGAAATGTATTAGCTTCCGCCTTATATGGTGCATGATTAAACATGTTTATCAAACCCATTTCCGTGCTGGAAAAAAAATTATGTAAACAAATAATGAAAAAGAATAATAAATTAAAGACAGACAATTGAAGAAAGTTCCCAACATAAAGACTCGACAATAACATTAATGAAAAGAAAACGCGTTAGAAGGGTACAAGCCAGACTCTAGTCTACAGTTTAGATTATAAAGTAAACTAAAGCTTAACAACAAATGATATAGTCCATATTTTGGACGGGAAAATCATTCAAAAATTACAATCGAGACCATCAAGCTGTTTTATAGTATATAAAACAGTCCACATTTTGCTATATTTTTTATTCTAGACCATATTTGGTATATCAATTAAATTAAATTAATCTATTGTCTGATCCATAAATTATTAGTGTAATGTCTGATATATAAATATGTCCATATTCTATTTCCATTCATTTAAAAATTGGTCTATAGTCTGGTAAATTAAACCGGTCTTTGACATGACAAATAAACTAGTTTATAGTGTGTTCAATATCAGTACCAATCTATAACCCGGACTGTAAACTTTTTTATATTCTGGCATATAAAGGAGTCTATATATTGGCCTGTGTAACCTGTAAACTTGTCTACTATTTGGTCTATAAACTACTAGTATGATCTATAGTCAGGTTTAAGACTAGTAATGGGTTTACTAAGGCAGATGTTTTAACTATTTTATAGCTTACTGCATATAAATCTTGACTGACCTAATACCTAGTCCACCATTCATTTTGCTTGCTTAAATCTTTCTCTTCTTGTTATTAAAAACAAAAATTTCAATTTTATGAACCATTTCCAGATTTAAAATCTTTAAAATTCACTTGACTAATTATAAATCAGCATAAAACATTTATTTATGTGAATGTTGTTATTATTATTATTTGTGTTGTATTTGTCTAAAAAGTTCCTTGTTTTTTATTGTTGCATTAATCTTTGTATGTTGCACATACATATATTCAACTAAAAATTTAATCTAAGAAAATGCATTTTGCTAAAATATCATCTAAGTATTCAGTTTTATTTATATTTCTATCTTGTAAATACTTTTACTATTTGTTATTTGCTGCTGTTCTAAACATACGATTTAAATCTAGATTTTAACAATTTGTGGCGCGTGTTGCATGCCACAACAAACATAAATGATAATTTTACATATATAGTGGAAGAAGAAACATCAAGAACAGCATCCAACATTTACTATAAGGAATACAAATGATAAGTGAAGATGTAACTGCCAACAGAAGAAGAAGATTTTTTGAAAGAGACGAAGGCGAAGGTAACAAACAAACCCACACACTTTTTTTCTTTTAAAGCAGCAATAATTTTCTGTTGCTGCTGTTGCATGTATGCAATAATTTATTTGCAGTTTATATTATTTCTAAATGGGGGGAAATCATCTATAGAAACTAGTGAAAAGAAGTAAATAAAAAATCTTAAATCAAAATATGAAAAACGGTGAAACGGGCACAAAATAAGCCTGGGGTAGTTTGAAGTACGAGTATTATTAGAATCTATAAATTTCTGCATTTATAAAAAAAAAAACAAAAAGGGTTTAATTATAATTTTTTATATAACAGGAGGAATATGAAAAAAAATTACAAGATAAAATGCATTTTTTTTTCAATTTTTTTCTTATTTGCATTTATGAAAGTGTATATGCATAATTAAAAATCTCCTCATATTTATACAGGATTAATTAATTGTTAGATTGAATGGGTACTATTCCTATACTCATTTTCTTTGGATTTTTGTTAACAACCACTTGAATTTTATTGATCTGATGTTGCTTTGGTTTCCGTTTTCAAATTTAAAAGAATTGACATGATACTCATAATTGCAGAAAATCTCATAAATGTAAATATTCAACAAGAAGGGGATCTAATAACAATAACAGCTGTACGAAAATAATATTTATGGGGCCTTAAATGCATATTAAATCTGTAAATATATTTTCCGATATTTGGTTGTATTTTGAAGAGTAAAACATTTAGATTCATAAAATATTTCCTAAGAAGGAGTGGAATAGAAAAATTCTTAACATACATATATGATAAATAAAAACCAGACCACAAAACTTACAGTTTAAATTTTTCTCCTGTTTAATAGAAATTATTATTACAATTTACAAAAAAATATATTTCAGTTCAAAATCTACCACACTTTTGGGCACCTTTTTTGTGCTCTTCAGTTCCCTTTTTACAAGAGCCCAATATCTCTTCAATGGCCTTAGCACCGGGCAGTTTGGAAGATCTACATATCTTGGTAAAAATATCGCAATATTGTTCCTGTACCAATCAAGAGCTTTTTTACCAAAGCGACAGTCCAATAATTAGTGGATACTTTTTAAAATATCTGAATGGACGCAGTCTTTCTTGTAGACATTTATTGATGTAAATTTCGGTATTTATGGAGCATCTTGTAACAAATGATTAGCTTGTTCTGCCGCAACTTTGGAAGTGCTTTTGGGTCCTTAACTTTTCTTTAACATTCCCTCGAACATCAGCAACATAAGTTTTTTGACATACATTTCGTCATCCATTATAATATTTTTTTAGAAAACTTAACTTTAATTTTCGCACTCTACCTTTGGTCCCTAATATTTTTAACAATGTTCCTGTCAGGAATTTTAAAAGCCTTGCATGTATTCAGTATCGTCTAATAACATTGAAAAGAGTTTGATGAAAGGCCTTTGAATACTTGGTCAACTTTTTGTACGACCAAGTAGGGTTTTGTTAAAAATATTGAATCATTTTAGTACGGATTTTTTGCTGGTCACTAATTTAAGTCAGATTAATAATTTATTTATTTATTTATTTATTTATTTATTTATTTATTTAACATAATAACAGACATGTTTTACGAAGATAACTTGATCAGAAATCATATAAAATAATATCTGGGTTAAACGTTTTAATGAAAACGTGTGTTGAGAATTTTCGATCTTAAGTCCATAGAGAAAGGGCCTTATTACCCCTGCATCGTACAGCCTTTTCTTATTTTTTCAATAGTAGTAGGTGATATTATTTAATTACATTAAATGTAAATAATAGTTCTGCAATTAATTGCAAATCATTCAGTAACTGAAGATTCACGCGTATGAGTTAACTTTAAACCATAATTTAAATATGTTTTTGAGTTTATTTTTTCAATATAAAATCATTAAAAAAATCAAGCCACTTTTCTTTCCTTCCTCCAACTTTAGGCACTTCAAATTATTGAAATAAAAAATATATTATGCATCTTTTTCAAAACGATTTATTTATTCATTTTACGGAATAAAAGCACTAAACTTAACAGACAATTATAGTTGGTCTGGTGACTCCTGGTAAAACTAAGGTTTTCTTTTCTTTTTTTATTCAGGTTTAAAGTTAACATTTATTTTGTAGGGTATTTAAATATGTATTTATTATATGGTTGTTGATCCAGTTTTTAGTTGATTATATTTGTGATATAATTTTAAATTAAACATAAAAAACCAGTAGAACTCTAAATGTTCAATAACAAGTTTCACAGTAGTTAGTTAAGTGTTTAAAGAAATGACAAATATAAATTTGAACCGAAAGAAAATAAAATGCCTGCATACAGAAAAAACTTAAAGTAAAATCATTGTTTAACATAGTTGATTTTCAACTGCCTAAAATAATACAACGATAATCTTTTAAAATTGCTTTTTAGTAGTAACATTTCAGGAAAATTGTGAAAGAATCTTGAATAAACATTTTTAATTTATGAATGAAAACCATAACAGAAAATGTTAAGTTATGTCAGTTTTAATTGATTTTACATCGATTTGATAAATAAACTAGAAATCTATAAATTTCCACAGTAATTAAAATAACATGAGAAGATTAACTGCCGGTTAAGAAACTAACTTAAGTTTAAATATAATAATTTTGCTGTTAGGATAGTGATGTTATATTATATGTTGTTTTTTATTTAAACTTTATTTTATAAGAGCTAAATTATGTTTCTTAAGTTCTGTAATTTTTTTTTTGGTGAGTAATTATTAGTTCTTTCCATTAATATATTATTAAATTTAGGTTAAACTATTATGGTAAAACTGGAAGTTTTAAGTAAACAGTAGCTACCTGTCTTACACCTTTATTGTAGCTATATGTGTATGTATACGAATTTTTTCCAACTCACTCTGTTTTTATGATTATTTATGCTGATGTTGTTTTTAAAGATTTTTTATACTCTGACAACGACCACGCTTAAGGCTCATTGTCAGCTCATCTATCTTGTCTTGAGCTTGTTAAGTGTCCAAAATACTAAAGAAAGAAACATTAAGAAAAGGTCTTTAACTGCTACACACAATCAAAATGTTAAGTTTTATTTAAATGTTTTTTTTTTTAATTTTTTGTGTTGCACCCTTCAACTTGAAAAGGTGAAATGTTTGTGATTTTGTTTGTTATTTTAAAAGTTTCCATTTAGGGTTTTAGGAGGGGAATACGAAAAAAAGTTTTGGAGGAACTGGATAAATTTGAAATATCACAAAATCGTATAAAAATAGTTATGAAATAACTTGAGTCAAGTCATGAAATAACTTTGAATATAAGATACTTAGCACTGAGATCGAAAAATTCTTAAAAAAATATTTTAATAAAAATCAAAGCACTAAATATACAATTTTAATTATTTATTGAATTGATATTATTATTACAATTAAAAAAAAAAAAAAAAAAAAAAAAACTTATTTTTTTGTTGTTCTTGAAATACTCAAGGGCTTGTTTGCCATAGTGACAGGATGCCAAGTCAGGTCAAAAAATAAGTGGAAACATTATGAAGTATTATAGATGGAAGCAGCCTGATGTTCCAAATAATTAGCTAATTTTGTCGCAACTGCAATATTGCTATTTTTGGATTGCAAACTTTTTTCAACATTCCCTCGAACATTAGCAATATCTGCCAGAATTTACGTTTTGCCAAACATTATCCAGGAAGAATTAATTTTGGAGAATTTGAAATGTTTTGGCCTCTAAATTTTTAGTAGCGTTCCTTGTCAGAACCCTTGTGGGCCATATATATATTTTTTAAAAACTGCATTTTCTTTAGCTTTTCGTATTCAAATAGACCGAGCACTGAGCTAGCCGAGCTGCTTTTCTGAAAATGCTTTCTACTTTTTGGCTTTAGAATCATCATGTAAACCATTCCGTCTACCTGAACTAGGTCAACGGAAAATTTCTCACGGTACCGTTTAATAACAGAGCTTGACAAACTTCTTGTAGGACCAGGTTGGTTTTTGTAGAAAATATTTAATTTAGTAACTTGATAAAATTCAAATAATACTTGAGTTAAAGCTTTAATGAAAAACGGGTGTTAGGAATTTTTCGATCTCACTCCTTACAAAGTAATAAATATTTTCCTTCCAATACTACTTAACATACATTTAAGGATCAAATCTAAACAAAAATATCATTCCACCGTCTTGTTCACATTTTTCCTATTTAAATTTAAATAAATTGTTTTTTTCCCTTAATTGATTTTTCTATTTGTTCCAATTCTTTACTTCACTTCAAACTCTTCAATCTCTTTATTTTCTCCTTTTAAACTATTTAATAGTTTATTTAAAATAGTTTTGCGACCACATACGTATTATGTATATACATTTAGAGTGTGTATTGTTGTTATTGTTGTTGTTGTTGTTGGTGCTTTATAATCATTGTTGTAGCCTCGTGCCGTGCCTTTTAGATAAATCGTAATCAAATTGCAACTAAATGACATTTTACACATAACTATACTTTTAGCAGTTATTTGCAATGTATCTAGTGATTTAGTTTTTTTTTTATTTCATTTTTATTTATATTTTATTTTTATAAATTTTTGTACATCTGTACAGAGTCGATAGGAGTTTTTTGGATTCGTATGGTTTGATTCGGTTTTGGTTCTGTAGCACACTTGATTTAATGATTGTGACAGCGTGCGCTTTAATTTAATGTTAATTTAAGTTTGTTTATACTCCGCACTTAGTTAAGGTTTATTATTTTATTTTTATAGTATTTTTGTGTAAATTTTTTCTTTGAACTGCATATAAAAAGTAGGACTAACGTACAATAAATATTAAAGTTATTTAAAATAATATGACATACACTTAAGGAAATAAAAGTGATAAAACAGTATTCAAAGAAGGGATAAAATATCGATTCATGAAAGTTTCAATCGTTTAAAATTTTGTACCAGAAGCTGCTATTAAAAAACAAGTCAATAATTTTTATAATCAGATAACTTTTAAAGAAGTTCTATCAGACATTTAATTATTTATATATCTGATATTCGTATTAATATCAATATTGTCATTAACTTTAAATAAAATTAAATATATATTCCCAAATTGAGTATAATTTGGTCCCACTATAGGGAAAAACTTTAGTCCGTGAACAAAATATAATCCACTCATATTAAAACCTTTTTAACTACTCATTTTGTGGATGTTCATTTACCACTATAAGGTTTTAAGCAAAATATGTTAAAAAAAATTGCAACAAAATCGTAAGAAAATGGATCAGTTGAAATAAGGTTATTATTTTTAGAAAATCTTGACCAAGTTTAATGAAATTGATATATTCATGGTAATTTCTTTAATGAGTTTTTCAAGCTCAACATCCTTTTCCGGCATTAGGTCTTATATGGGTCTTATAAGCAAATATTAACCATACGCAGACAAATAATATGTTTGCAGTAACCACAAATGAAAAGCAACATACTATTGTTAATTGATATTGTAACCGTAACTATAAACTTATTTATTCGCATTTTGATTTTGCATTAATAAAAATAGTTATTGTTTCCGCCAATAAATTTACTTAACGTTTGTTTATTTGCATTGTCATTTTGCATAGATAACAATAGTTTTTGTTATCGCCACTAAAATTATTGTTATCGTCACAAAAATATTGTTATATTTGTTTGCTCGCTTTATTTTGTTATTGAATAAAATTATTTTCGTATAAAATATTTCAATATATTTCATATTTATATATATACTTTGGAAAATATGTAAACATTATTCGAAATGTTTTCGTCAATAAATTTATTTTTTATTGCCTAATTTTTTTATTTTTAAATAATGAAAATAATTATTATTAAATATGTATTACTTTCCATGTTAACACAAATTGTAAAACAATATTTGTTCAAATTCAGTTGCCAGTAAACTGAAAATAATATAGAAAAAAATAATAATAAAAATAGTATTTTTATAACGGACTGATCAATAACAATAAAATTGTGATCAGTCAAACATACTTTCAAATATATTGCGGCAACAATATATTTCTTTATTTAATAAAAATAATTTTATTACAGCAACGAAATAGTTATCAAAGCAAAATAAATTTAACAATAAATATGTTGGTGATAACAATAAATGTTTGCCGCGAATATATTAGAGTTTGCGATAAACATATTGCGAAATGGCATTTCTCTGCATGTAGTCTTCGCCAAATGAGTTTTATGCATTAAAAATAGTTAGAAAAGTATTTGTACGAATTTCAATAGATTTTTGCCCACATTTTTTATAATTTAAACCTTTTCCGGGAAGCGGTTAAATTAGTCGCAAATAGAAATGATCGATAGGAAAATAAGTATTTTTTAATTTAAGACTTTTATAAGATTGAAACCCAATTCCGAGAAGAAGATTTGTACTAGAGCCAGGTCCATTAAAAGTATCAATATATTTTTATGTCAAAATACGTGCACGTGCAGATTTTAGAAAATTATCTTTAATATTTCGATCATTAAGGGCACAATGATTTTGGGGTATACAAAATTTTGCATAATTTTTTTCCATTGAACTGATTTCTATGATTTTTTGGTGCGATAATGGAAGTACACAAATCTTTTAGTTATGGTTGAATTCAACCCAAGTCCAATTATTTGTACGTCCAAATTTTAAGATTGTCTCAAAATTGGTCTGTTACTTTTTGTAATCAAATCGATAAATCCATTTTGAAAAAAGAAATTGTTTAGGACAACACCAAACATTCAGGCTAAATTTCATTGAACTCGGTTATTTTAAGCGTGAGAATTTTTCGAATGGACATACCTAAATGGACTCAGATTTTAATTTGATGTTAAAATATATGTATACATTATAGCGTCAAAGGTATAAAAGTTTAATTTTTAGTTTTATTTCACAACTATTTTTTAATCTTAAAATTTTTATCTTTTTTCAGATTTTTCAAAATATTTATTTTGAACGAATGAAATTCCAAATTGGTAAGTGATAAAAAATTTTATACTAATCGAAAGCGTTAGACCTTTTTTTCTATAAAATCTGTATAACAATTTGAAGAACATTGTAGATGAATATAAATCCGAAGATGAATAAATAATATGAGACTAACCTTAATATGTCCGTTAGGATCAGGAATAGGAAGTGTCCCCATACTTAAAAATATTTATTATCGATTATCTACAGAATTATGGACATTATATCTTAAAGAAAGAGAATTTTACTCGATATGAATAAAAATATAGATTTGTTTCTGTGAAGTCCGATTACATGTGCACATCAATCATGTGCATTAGTGTGACTGCTGCCCTGGGCAATCGGCAAAGTGGGCAGATTCTGATTTAGGAACATTTTTAGTACAATGTAATATAACTTAAAAATCGGGGCCAAAATAAAATTAAAATTTTTTAAAGGCGATCTTTTTTTCTTTTAGAACTGATAATTTTATTATTTAAGTTTCTGAATTAATGTCATAATAACATATTTTATCAGTGTATTACTCTTTTTATAAATATTCTAAATTTTTATTATTATTGTGTAATAAACAATTTACTACAATTTGTTGTTCTCGTTGTGGTTTTTGTCTACTCTTTTTCAATTGTCTGTTGTAATATGAAAGTCTGTCCATCCGTCCGTCTGTATGTCTGTCCTCTACACATTATGGTTCTTATTTCTATATATATATTTTTTTTTTGCACAACATCTATAATTTTTGAGTTACAACCGGGCAGTTAGAGTAAAAACACTAAATAAAAAAAATTAACTCCGAACATTTATTTTTGTATCCACATGCATTGAATAAAATAGATTGTTAAAGTTATAACTACTACTTTTGTTGTTGTTGTTGCTGCTTCAACCGCTGGTGGTTGTTGGTTATTTAATGTCGCATTGTCCGTCCTATATTATACGTATAAGTATTGTTCTATTTACAAAAAAAAACTTTTGGCTGCAGAGTTTTATTCTTTATTTTAAGTTTTAAAGAAAAAATGATTGTTTAATATTGAAATCGCATACAAAATGCTCATAAATACAATAAAGTTTCATATTCAAATGCGAGCAATGAAATATTTAATGTTGCCTTAGATGTGCATAGAAAAAGAGTGAACCAACACATACACATACATTCAATCTCATGAATTTATTTATTTATATTTTTTTTTTTTGCAAGAAAATTTGTTGCTGCTGTTGTGTTGCAGTTTTGTGATATTTGTTGTATTATTATTATTATTGTTGTTGTTGTGTATTTAGCGTAAAAGCTTTGAGTGCAGCAGCAAACTCACACTTTTGATAGAGAGACCAATAATAAAGTGTTGTTTGGGTCGCTGACCCAGAAATGTCAACAGGGAAGTAAAAATGTTCTTTTATTATTATGAATGTTGGTTGGTTTGTGTATGTTTGTTTATTTGTACAATTTTTTTTTAATATTTATATTTGTACACAAAATTTTATATAGAGTATGTTTGAGTATAGTTTGTAATGAATTCAATTTATTTATGCCTTTACACATATACACTCACATACATATATTCCCGTCACACAGATGCAATTTTTGTTATGTTGGTTTATCTGGAGTAAATTGTTTCTTTTTTCGAAAACGTCATAAAATTTAAAGAGTTTTTTTGTTTAAAATTTACTTTTCATATAAATTTTAAATTGAAATATAAACAAAGATAAATTCTTCTCTAAAAGGTAAAATATTTAAGATTATTATTTTATTCTTAAAGTCATCGAAAAGTGAAAGTATTTTCTGATTCATTTTGTGGAGATTTATGTCAAAATGTGAAAAATTATAAAAATTTTATAAAAATGTTCGTTAAAAATGTAGTCATTTTAGCGAATTTTTTTTGCCGAAATTCGTTCTATAGCAAACTATTTTAAATTATCTGTAAATATTTGTTTCGTAAAACCTTTTTTTTTTTAGAAATTTTTGTTTCATAAAAAATTTTGCAGAAATTTTTGTTTTACAGAAAATTTTCTGTAAGAAATTTTTGCTTCATAAAAATTGTATTTTAACTACCGTTAATAACTAAAAATATGTAGTAGAATATTATAGGTCGAACTTGACTATAACATTTTTACTTTTTCCGTTAGATTTTATATAATATTTCTTTTATAATTTTGAAAAATTCTAGAATTAAATTTCTTAGTTTTAACATTTTGTGAAAAAATTATCTTTTTGAATTTTTTATATGAAATTTTTAAAAAATTTTAATAATTTTTTAACTTTTTTTATACAAAAATTTTTAAATTTTGCTTATAAAAATTTTTTGATTTTTTTCTTATAAATTTTTTTTTGATTTTTTCCTTATAGAAAATTTGTAATTTTTGATCTTTTTGTAGAAAAAGTAATTTTTTTATAGAAAATTTTTATAGCAAATATTTGAAAAAAATTATAGGAAATACTTGAAAAAATTTTTGGAAATATTTGAGAAATTATGAAAAATTTTATAAAGGTTTCGGTTTTATAAAATTCTTCAATAAATTTTATGTTTCCCTTTAAATTCACTTAATTTAAGTAGGTCTTAGAAGATTCGTCTTTACCGTATACAAATACATACATATATATACATACATATTTTAGAGATAAAACATTGAAAAGTGTAATAATATTTTATTTCAAAATGTTATGAAATTGTAAATAAAATAAAAATTGTGCATGTTCGTTCTTGTTCATTTGTTTTTATGTTGCACTCTTGAAGAACCTGTTTAAAATGCAGAAGGGAACTATTGCTTGCTGCTGAATTAGCATTTATGTTTCGGGGCAAACGATACGACACAAAAGCATATAAATATGAGAATCTCATATCGAGTTTTAAACATCATTAACTCAATTGAGAATCTTTTGTTTTACTTTAAGTTTTTTTTTTGGTTCATTCTGCTCTGTTTTATTTAAATGGAGCAGCATCAAATATTAAAACAAGTAATTAGAATGAAGAGTTAAAAAAAATAAATTACAAAGAATGGAAGAAAAACAGGTCACGCAAAAAGGGTTAATTGTTGGTAAATAAGGGATGTTTTAAAACATGTTTGAACATGTTTTGAAAAATAAATCACTTAAATCTGGCAAAATAATCAAAAATAACTAAAAATAATTATAATTGTAAAATTTGTGATTATTGCAAACAATTATCGTGGGAATCAATATGAAGTTTTAAGCTTGAAACTAAACCGATTTTAATAGTACATTCAACACTAGAAATGAATATAAATTTATGATTGTAACTAATTAGCTGCAACTCCTACGTCCTTTTATCTAAAGTATTAAAATATTAACTGTATTTATTTTTCTACCATTTTTGGGTCATTTGATTTGTAAATACTTATTTTATTGGTTCTGACAAATCAGCAAATAAATTAATGTTGATTTTACTTCAGCCATTAAATCACACTTTATTAACAATTAAATTCTTATTTTAATTATTTTTCTATAGAAAAACCTCCTACACATTAAGCACACAAGTGTCTAGAGAAAAAATCTCAATTTTAATCATTTAAATTCAATTGTCCCATAAAATCTAATTACACATAAATTAACAATTAATTTATTGTTATAAAAATCAATATTTATTTTATTCTCAATGTAAAGTGTAATGTGAGTACTACAGGTATTTAGAAAAATACTGTTAATTGATCGAATATTCAACTGACTAACAGACTGCTTGGTTCATGTTAAGCCACGAACACACACTCACACTAGATTTCAGTTATTTTTCTCTTAAATTTCAATACTGTTTTTTGAAATTTATGCGTTTTTAGCGCTTTTTGTTTTATTAAGTAAATTATAAAATTTTAATGGATAAATTTAAAATGAGAAAAATAATTATTTTTTTGAGGTTAAAATTTTGTATTTTTACAGAAAATTTTCGATAAATCTTCGTTTTATAGAAAAATTTCGATAAATAATAGTTTTATAGGAAAATTTCGATAAATTTCGTTTTATAGGAAAATTCATATAATTGCAATAAATTTTTGTTATACAGACAAACAATTTTGTATAAATTATAGTTTTATGTAAATATTCGATAGATTTACTTTATATGGGAAATCTGACTATGACTTTTCGTTTCTTGAAAATAGATCCTTAAATTTTACTTTTATTATTTGTTGAAAAATTTTAATAAATTTTTGTTTTTTGTAGGAAATTTTTACTTATACTTTTTTATATATTTTGACTTATATCTTTTATATATTTCGACATATATCTGTTTTATAGAAAAATCTTCATTGAACATTGTGAAGAACATTTTCTTTATAAAGAAAATTTCACTAATTTTCGTTGCATATATAATTTTTGATCTATAGAACATTTTATTTTATGGAATGTTATAGATTAAGGTTCGATAAATTTTAATTTTATAGGGAAGTCTCCGTAGATTTTCATTTTATAGGAAAGTTTAGATAATTTTTCGGTTTAAGAAGAAATTTCCTAAATATAATAACATTTTTTATAGCAAGTTTTCAATAAATTTGAATTTTATGGTGAAATTTCGATGCATATGAAATTTTGGTTGTGTTTTGGTAGAAAAACTATTTTTGAAATATATTTCGCTGATTTAATTTTGTGAGCATTTTTTAATAAAATTTCTTTTATAAAATTTGTTTACAACATTTAGGAAATTTTGTCAAAATTCGTTTTGTGGACATTTTTGGTTTATCAAAATATTGAAAAATCTTCAGAAAATTATTTTGATTTCATAAGAGTTTTGTATTCATATTGAGTTATAAATGTTTGCCCCAATGAAGTGTTTATTATTATTTCTTCTTTATCTCTTAATATTTTCTTTTAAATTCTTAGCTATAAACGTTTTAATTCTATATTTTTTCTCTCTTTTGTTTTGTTAATTTTTTAAGTTTATTATCATATTTATTGTTAACGTATTCCACGTTCAATTGTTGTTGTTTTAATATTAAAAGTGCATGAGTGCCACACCTTCTTCACCAATTGTCTTTTCTTGTTGCTTTTTGTATTAGAATTAATAACCATAAAACAGAGGCAGCAGTTAGAAAAAAAGGCGATATTTTATAAAATTTTAAATTTTATGTTTATATTTTGTTTTGATGAAATTAATAAATATGAATTTCTCTTTTTCTTTTTGGTCTTTGATTTTAATTCTTCGTTATTGTAAAACAAATGTTTTATTTTATGTTTTATTTATTTTCTTATTTATACCTTTAGTTTGTTTTGATTAAGAGGTTTTGGTTTTGTTTTGGTCCATTTATTTGTAGCATTAATAAAAAAGAACAAAATTAAAATCCCAAGAAACTATAGTTTGATATTGTCAATCGGGGATTAAACATTATCTTAAGACAATCTTTTATGTACTAGCACATTTTTACCTCCCACTTGAATCATAAATACTCTACAGCATTTAAAGTTCATACGTAATATCTAAACTATCTAACACTTTGCCTTTGTTATTGTTAAATTCCCTTTTTAAAAATCTATCTTTTTCTTTATCTGTAAGAAATTTAGTTTTTCCTGTTCCTTGTTAAACCATCCACCACCACAAGTGGTAAAGAAGGTATTAACTTTGTCATTCTGTGTGAATTGCTAAAAATGAATCTTCTCAGATTCTATAATTTAGCTATGCTTGTCTGTCTGTTGTTGACACCATCACGTCCAGAATAATTGACAGAAATTTGGCCAGAGTATATAGTCCTGAGAAGATTTATATTTAAAGCCAACAAAATCGGTTCAGTATATTTAAAGATATAGACGGATATCTGAGGCAACCTCTATGTTCAAGTAAAAATCTTTCGTAAAATTGTCTATTATAGATCCACAAATTATAATGAAATGTTGACATAACATTAAGCTGTATGTACTTCATTACCATTCCAAGAACTATTGAAATCGGTCAGTAGAAAGGAAGTTATAGACAAAAACATGACAAATTTTATTTATCATTAAGTGCTCACTTGTTATATATAAAAAAACGTGTATGTATTGTATACCCTTGTGAGTATATAATAATTTTCTACTTTCTTTAATTATAGTTCCTTTACCTTTAAAATACTTTATTATCCTGACTTTTGATGTTTGTCATTATCGTTGAGCTTTTGGCTCTTTTTTGAAACTTTTGGAAAATAAAAACAACAACAAATTAAATTTATATGATTTTCGTATTTGTGTTTTTATTTTTTGTAAATCTCTTTATTGTTTTTGTTGTTTAAAAATTGTATCATAAAACCATAAAACAAACTAAACTGAACTTCACTACTACTTGCGAGTAGTAGCAACAAGAAAAAGAAAATATAAAAGAAATATTATATTTTATCGGCAGCAGCAACAGCAATGGCAACAACAAGAAAAACACACTTTCGCCTATGACTTTGTATAAACATAAGTTGCCCTTAAGAAACCAACCATGTAGTGTAAAGAGTCTTTATTTCATAATTTATGTTTTTAAAGTGCAACATCATACGTACATCCATACATACTTACACCATGTTGCACAATTATACAAACGTCTATACGAAAAGGAATACAATCAAATAAATAAACATAACAGCAACATATATTTAGAAGAGAGCAAAACCAAGAGCACAGAACTGAAATCAAAATAAGAAAAATAAAATGAACCAGTAAAAGTTACATGATGACAAATTACACTGAAAAAAGTTATCAGATAGATATGCCATTAGACATATTCCAAAAAAGCGCTCAAGATCCCTTTTCCAAAAAAAAAATCATATTGTAAAAGTTAATTCCCTAAATATATTATTAAGAGAGCAACAAGGTAGAAAGTATTCAAAATTTCTGGCAGTGTTTACTCCTTTAATACAAATAAGAAAAACAGCGCCTAAGAAAAAGGCTTAGGAAGGAAAAAATAAACGACAGCAGCAGCATCAACTTTGGCTAGAAATAAGAATTAATTTACACTCGCCAATATTTAAAAATGGTATCACCAATTCTAAGAAGAGTCTTCTATAGATCTTACATTATTTTCATCATCCATTATGAAGTAAGAATATTTTTTAGAAAACTTGACTTCAATATCCGTACTCTGTTTTGGTCCAATTTTGACAGCGTTCGTGTCAGGACATTTTAAGCCTGGAATGTTTTTAAACCTACATTAGCTTTAATTTTTCGTACCAAATAGTTCGACCACTGAGCTAACCGGGCTGCTTTCCTACCGGATATGTTGGGAACTTTTTTGAAAATGATTAGAAAATGTTAACTTTATAAACATCATATCTGTCTTGCCATCTACTTGAACCAAATGTTCTGTCAATGGACAAATTCTCCCGGTTTAATTGCATTGAAAACAGTTTGACGAAGACCAAGTGGATTTTGTTGAAAATATTTAATAATTATAATACGCACTTTTTCTTTCCACTCATCTACTTGGGTTAAAAGTTTGGTGAAAAAGGTGTGTTAATTTATTTTTTTATAATCTGAAATTTTTGAAAATTTTTCCATAAAACAGAATTTTGAAAAAAAAGAAAATCTTAAAAACAAAATTTTGAGAAAAATTTCAATGAAATTTTTAAACATTTTCTATCAAGTAATTTCTGCAAAGCATATATTCGAAAAATTTTCCATAAACGGAAATTGTGTTGAAAACCTAAGCAAAACTTTCTTGCAGTTAAAATGTCTGTAAAAAATTTTAATGTTATGAAGCTTAAAAAAAATCGGTAAAACTAAAGTTTTTAGAAAATTTTGTATAGAACGATCTTTTTGCAAATATTTGTTGAAATACAATTATTTTATGCCTCTAAATAAATTTAGTTGTATGTTTATAACATATTCTACAGTAGTAGTAACGAAAACAACAATATTACAAAAGAAATTTATATGTTGTATGTATAAAAATTTATTACATACAACAAAAACACAACTGTATAGTAGATGGATATAGTCTGGATGAAGAGGTGAATGGAGGGAATAGTATGAGGGATAGAAAAGAATATACGCGCATTTAACAATTATACAGCTTCAACTAGGTCGCTGACCTATCAAGTGATTTTTGTTGCAGTAAAGCAGAAAAATATTGGCAAAATGTGGCAGTAACAGCACCAACAACATTAACAGCCTTAAACATAAACTGAATAAAATAAAAAAAGAAATACATATATATGTGCAGCACAGCAGCAACAACAAATAGACAAAAAATAGTACAGAATAAAACATAAAAAGCAACACAAGCAAAAGCAAACAACAGTAGCAGATTGTTGCAAAGTGCTTGCTGATATTATTGCTGCTGCTGATGTTGCCACAGCAAAGCAACAATGGTAAAAGCAGCACCAACATAGGCAGCATCGTCGCCATCTGCATTATAGGCTCCTTTATAGTTATAAAACTTTATATACTAAAAAAACACCCGGCAAAAGGGAAAAAATTCAATGAAAACAACTTTTTTTTACTGTTTAATGCCAACACAATACAAGTGGGAGAAGTTCTTTTGTTTTGCTATTTTTTTCCTAAAATTTTTTTAAAACAAAAATCCTCTATAAAACAATTACGACAGGGTAAAGGGAGGGGAGAGTTTTGCTCCAAAACATCAGGGGAAAAGGAAAAAATATTAAAAATAAAGAAAAGTTTTAGAAAAAATCACTGTTACAACAAAGTGTTGCCAACTGTGTTGTTATAAACACCACAACATATGGAGCCACAACTTTAAGATAAACCATAACATTCATTACACTCCTCATCATCACAAGGAGATAAAATAAAAGGGTGTTTATTTGTTGTTGCTTTTGCTTCTGATTCAGAATTTACTGCTGGTGCCGATGATTGCTGTTGTTGTTCTTGTGATTTGAAAATGCATAACAAGAAACCTAAAATGCATCTTATAGAAGAACGATGTATGCCTCTTTGAAACAATATCAAATAACATACAAAAATTGTAAAATGTATCCGATTTAGAAAAAACTGCAAAAAAAATGCAGCAAATTAATTATCAAGGAAAATTCATATAAACTTCTTTTTTAATAGCTTTAAATGGCACCATTTAGGTCCAGAATAGCTACAATTATAGTTAGGAGTTTTATATAAATGCTTTATGTATAATTGGGTTAATAATTTAAAACTACTCCATTTCACTTCATATTTCATTACTTTAAATCATTTTCTTACAATAGCAAATCCTCAAATGGACAACATCATCCAACAGCAGCATTTAGGCGGTAAATTGTAACTTTCCTTTCATTTGAATTTCTTGTTAACTTTTGCTGTTAATACTTGACCATTATTTTTTCTTTTCATATTGCACACATCTATATGCCTATATTTATTTAAATGGGTGTGTGTTTGTGTTGTTGATCCCCAACTAAATGCCGGCAACTTTGAGGTCAACAGTTAATAGAGCATTACACAATTTTAAATAAACATTTCAAAAAAGCGCTAAACAAGAAAACAGAAAAAAATGATTTTCTTCTTTTCTTGTTTTTTGCGTTTTTTTTCTGCTCATTTGAGAACTTCATTTTCATCATCTGCTAAATAGCAGATCAGAAGTATAAATAAGAATAAATATGGTTGAGGCTTTGCGCAAATGTTATTCTTCTTGTTATTCTGTGGTTAATTTATACACTTTCACATCAATATTTCTACATACATACACACATACATACATACATACATACATACATACATACATACATACATACATACATACATACATACATACATACATACATATCTATTTGCAATTTGTAATGAATATTGTTTTTAATGTTTTTCAGCTGATTTCATACATTCTGTCCCTTGTTGATGATTTTATATAATAAAAAATTTCCTTGACGTTTTCCCAGGAAATTTATGGGCCAAAGAGGAAAAAAATTACTTCAAAATCTTTTTTACGAAGAGATTTTGTTTGATGTTATTAAAGATTAAATAATCTTTTAACAACATAAACTCTACACAAAAAGAAATATAAAAGTTATTAACACAAACAATAAACAAATTCACTTTTAAAAAAAATTGCAAAAAAAAGCAAAACAAAAAATATTTCTTTTTTCTAAGAGAATCGAGCAAAAATGTAGATTTTAAAAGAACAAGCCAAACAGATTTCAATTTCAAGTAAGTTGACAAAAGATTTACCTTTATAAGAGTAACTTAATCAAACGTTTACCTTTATAAGAGAACAATTATAGAAAAAAACACCTTTATAAGAGAAATTAAAAATATTTTCATTGGAATATTTTCAAAAATAAAACATTTTTATTCTATTTTTCTATCTAAGAAAATTAATCGAATTTTTAACTTTCTAAGAGTAAAAATTTATATTCTAAAGAAACTGAAAATTTTTTATAAGAAAAAGTTTATCGTAATTTTCTTAAAAAATGAATACTAATTGAAATACAAACGATTTTTTTCATATAAAACTAAATTTTTATGTAAATTTAAAAGAGAAAATATAATTTTGTTCTACGATTCCGAAATTTTCAAAAAAAAAAAAAATGAATTTGAATTTTAAAAATTCTTAAAAACGAATCTTTATAGATATTTTCTATAAAAAAAATTCACAAAAGTTTATAAAAATTTTCTGTAAACAAAATTTTATCGAAATTTTTTGTAAAAGAAAATTTCATCGAAATTTTCTATAAAACAAAATTTTATCAATTTTCTATTAAACAGAATTTTATCGAAATTTTCTAAATACCATATTTTATCATTCATTTTTAGAAAACAAAATTTTTATCGAATTTTTTTATAGAATAAAATTTTATCAAAATTTCCCTAAAGAACGGGAAAATTTTCAAAATTTTCTTATAAAACAGAGAATTTATGTAAATTTTCAGATAAAATGAAAATTTTTCGAAAATTTTCGAAATTTTTCTAAAACTGTAAATTATCGAAGACCTAAATTCTTAAATTTCCGTTTTAAAACATTAAATTATCAAAATGTTGTATTAAATGAAAGTTTGAGACAATTTTTATTCGAAAAAAAAATGACTAAAAATCCTATAATAATTATTTGAAGTGAAATTCATCTACAAAGATAATTTTTAGAATTTTTCTTAAAAATTTTTCTAATAAACTTTTCTTTCTTCTTTAACTTTTTTCCACAGAAATTAAAAGTTGTTTTGATAAAAAAATCTTATATATAACATTGTTTTCAATGGATTGCGATATTCTTATAGAAATCTATATAAAAAAGATCAAGCTTTTGAAAGGATCGTAGAAATTAATTTTAATTGATTATACGTTGCTACAGAAATAAAAAATTCCTTGAATATCAATTTCTAATAAATTAATTTTCCATAAAATATGCTATAATTGTAACACATTATTGCTTATAATTTTTTTTTGAAGGAAATTTCCACTATAATTTATAAATCTGCTAATTAAACTTTTATCAGTTTTATATACTACTTTTTTTCAACATCTACTACTAAAAATACTACCATTTTTCAAAATACATACACTTTTGCTCCATAATTTCATTGTAGTCATTCTCTTAAAAACTGTTCATCTTATTGCATTTTAACTTTTGTTTCTCTCTTCTTATGTATATTCTATACAAATCACTACTACCAATACAGATACTTATATAGTATGTGTGTGTTTTTCAAGTTTTTGTTTATATTCTTTTCTAAATTTATGTTATGATAAACATATTCGTTGGTTATTCAGATGGATGTATTGCTACGTATAAACAGGCTGACTGACAGCCTAACCCAACAACAACATTATAAACTTCATAATGGTAAAAATTGAATCAAAACAAAACAAGCGAAAATAAAAAACCTGCAATCTTGAGTTTTGTTTTGGTTCAGTATTCGTAGTTAGCTACAACAATAATAATGTCGTATACCTGCTGCTTGCTCACCACAAACTGAATCTAATGGATTGACAGAATAAAAAAACTGAGCATAAAAAAATAACAAAAAGAGTGTAGAAAAGAGCACATAAGTAAATAAATATAGAGGCTCGATTTTTGATATTCTCCTAGTACAACAACATTTATAAGAAGTTCAGATAAATGTAAGAATAAAATATAATAAAAATAACGAGTGTTTCACCAACAGTTCTTTAAACTTCAAGACTGTTCACTATTTAAACTGATAGAGTTTGTTTTGCTTTAAAAACATTTTCAATATCAAACCTCGTAAAGAACAAGTATTTTTGTATCTTATAGATGTATTTTTTTATCCATTCGTTTTATTGTTTCTATTTAGAGTAGTCGAGTGAGTATTAGTGCTCTTTGTTGTCTTTTTTAATGGGAGAATAATACAAATGAAAAATAAAAATGGAAAAAAATTAGTATTAATGATTTTCTTATAGGCCTCTGTGTACAAACAAGAGTATAAATATGAGTTGATTGCTCTCTAAAAGAAAAATAAAATACAACAAAAAAATCTCTGTATTCTTAGATAGATTGTCATTGTTATTGTTAATAAAGGCTTTAATAAAGGGCCCTACTAATGGAGGAGAGTATTGTTTTTTTCTTATATTTTGTTTTTGTTGTTTATTACTGATTCCTCAATATTGAGTGTATTTGTAGTTTCCCCTCAAGTTTTTGTCAAAAGAGAACTGTATTAATTCTATCAATCAATTGGATAAAATTATATTTCGAAATTTCATCAGATATTTGTTTTAGGTGCAGGATAATTTTTGACGGATTTTGTGCAATACTTCTCATCAAACCCATGAATTCCTCATATTGAATTGAATTGCCAAATTATTGTATTCTCTTCTTTTAATCCTTCAAAATGCCTGCAGAAATCAAGTAATTTTATCCTTTGGTAATGTAAAATGTAACTAACCAACTCTGCAAGGAGCATTGGTTACACTTGCTTATACATGATTTGATAATGTAAGAGGTTATCATTTTTGCAATGTGTGATTGTTTTTTTAGTTTTCATTAAGTGTAAGAGAATAACATTAACTTTACTTCTTATAAGGAAGTGTCTTTTGCATTTCTTAGTAATGTAAAGTGTAATCGGAATGATTATACCTTCTTATCAAATGTATAAATTACAGATCAATTTTGATTTCTTTCTCTTTTAGATTATTTTGTATTGAAAAAATTAAAAAAAAATTGTTTCCTTAAGTAATCTAGATTATAATCACTTTTGCATAAAATTCTCAATCATAATGAATTTCAAATTCAAGATCATTGATCAGAACTGTAGGGTACCTGCTTCTTAGATATTGTTTTTGTTAATGTAAGAGAGTGTATATTATATATGCCTTTTTTAAATGTTTACTTGCTTGTGTTGGTGTTATGTTTGTATGTTTGTTGCGTGCATTATTTTGTTGTTGCATTGCTAATGCATGCCTATACGCGCGACTTTTTTCTTCTTCTTCTACTTCTTCTTCCACTGTTGTTGTTGTATTTTTTTTGTATTTTTAATTTTGTTTTTTATATTATTTCTTCTTCCCAGTTTCCATTCTCATTCTGTAGCCTGTTCTGTATACGTTTTTTTTATTGTCGTTGTTGTTGATGTTTTTTAATCATTTTTTCTTCTATAGCGAGTGCATATGATTGTGTTTTAGTAGTGCTCCAACAACGGGTATGGTGTGAGGCACCTATCTTAATGTGCCAGCAGTTGATTTCGAACTACGAAGCGAGTAAGACGTGTGTTGTTGTAATTTTCTATACGTTCGACGACGTTTTAAGTGCTTTAAGTTAAGTTTTCTTTACACCCAATAAAAATATAAATAAGAAGATAAAAATAACAATTCTTAACGATTTTTTAATTTGAAAATTTTTTTGACATTTGTGTAAAATAAAATTTATACAAAAAAGTAAAAAAAAAACTAAAAACTTAAAAGAGTGCTAAAAATCCTTTACTAAACAAGGCTTTTTTGTGCAAAAATTATAAAGTGCTAAAAAAATAAACAATTTTTTAAAAATACAAATTATATTTGAAAAAATTTAACTATTTTTTTAACAAAAAAGAAAATTCACAAAAATAACAAACATACAAAAAAGTGTTATAAAAGTGAAGAAAAATATTTTACAAACAAATATAAATTTAAACTAAATTTATGAAATAATTAATTTCATAATTGAAAATCATAAACAAATTAAAGTGTTTTACAATAACAAAAACAGTTAATTTTTGCTTTTAATACAATTTTTAATTATCATTGACTGCAAACGGCAACAAAATTTTCATCATTATTTTATATAGAATTTTAAAATTTTGTCATAACAATGGCTGTGCCCTTTTATTTGCCAGAGGGTGGTGCCGATGATACCGTATCATCTGGCGGCACCACTTCATCCGATGGCGCTAGCAGCAGTGCAGCTAGCTCTTTACAATCCTCCCCCAATACCACCTCTTCGTCCACCCAAACACCCATGCAGAGTCCTTTGCAGCCGAGTGAAATAATAATGGCATTATTTAATGAGGCCTTTTATCGCTATTCGCTAAATTCAGGTTAGTTGTATTAATTATTATAAAAAAACTTATTAGTCAGAGTTTCCCAAATATAATGGTAGAAATATACGTAAATATTCATTCAAAACATTTCTGTATTTTATCATTTAAACAAAGAAGTGAAATATTTACCATAGTGGTGAAATTCATGAATCTTGGTTTGAAAAATAAATTCACGAAGTTTTCAATTATTTATTATTAGATTCTAAGTTTTTTGTAATAAAAAATAATTAATCAAAATATTTTCAGTTATTTTTAATCATTTTGGAAGAAAATTTTAAATTCAAAATTTCGAGTGAACATTTTAAAAATTTTAATAATTGAAAAATGAAAATTTTAAAACATTTAAAATTTTATTAAATTTTTTCGAGAAAAATAAAAAAATTCGTATTTTTAAATAAAATATCAAAATTTCGTGTTATAATAAATTTCAATATTTATGAATTTCAAGCAATATTTCAGAAAAATAGAAAATTTTATAATTTGAAATAAAATTCTAAATGAAATTTCAATATTTTAGACTTTGAAATAAAATATAAAAATTTTGGAGTTTGAATTTAATTTTGGAAAAAATTTGTTGGATTTGAAGCAAAATATTGAAATTTGGAATTTGAAAAAAATTTTAATAAAAAAAAAATAATTATAAAATTTTAAACATAATTTTGAAATTAAATTTAATCATAGTTTAAATTAAAATATCATATATTAAAATTAAAATAAAATATGAAGCTTTTGAGTTGTCCTAAAAGTTTAATATTTTTTTTTAATTTGAAATAAAATTTCAAACTTTTGAAATCAAAGATGAACTACAAAATTCTGGAATTTTAAGTAAAATTTTAAATTTATGTTTTCTTAATAATTTATAAAATTATATTATAGTTAACAAAAAAATATTGTTTAGAAAATTCTGAAAACTACAAAATTGCTTTTCTTTTAAATAATTCTTTAAACTATAATATTGTATGCGAAATATTTCAAAATTGTTATTATTTATTATTTCAATTTCCAAAAAGTGTTTTTAAATTTCATAATTTCAAAAAGATGAGAATTTATTTTTTGCAAATAAATCAAATATTTTCACATTTCATAATTTAAAGAAGTTTTTGAAATTTTTCAACACTTTTATTTATAATTTTATTTAAAAAATGAATAATCAAATATTTCAAATTCATAATTTCGGAAATTAAAAAATAATAATAACTTATGGGACGCTTGCATAGCACAAAATTTTTTGACATACTGTAAAGCAATAAAAAGTTTCATATAAATTTCATATTAAAAAAACATTTAATAGAAAATTGTCACTGATTCAATTAGAATTTAATTGGCCTATAAAATCCTCAATTTAAATTTGATGATTTTATAATAAACCTTTTATGTCTAAGCCACAATTCACACCTGGTTTAATGAATCTTGTTTTTTGCAAATAATTGCTGAAAAGCTAAAATCATTTTTAACTTAAAATACACGTATTTAAACTGATATCAAATTTCGATTTTTTTTTAAATTATCAAAATAATAACAAAAAAATACTACGAGTAAAAATAAAATATTTTTATATTGTAGTTCTGATCTGTAATTTAAAACTTAAATTACCTTCCAAATGATAAGGATGGTAATAAAAATATTTCTGCTGGACTCAGCAGAAATCAATTCTTATTTTCATTTTATTTACTTAATTAAAAACCAAAAATTGTCATATGTATTATATATGTTTGTATAAGTATATTGTAATAGTGTAAATGTATTAGTTTAACAAGTTTGTCGTAAAACTTTAAATGAGTCATAAAATTAAAGGTGTCTTTTGTATTTTATAAATAATAAAATTATCAATTGTATTTTATAATTTTTCCATTTTTATAATTCTTTTTCAAGAATAAAAAAAAGAGAAATTGATGGTAATTTTATGATTTAAAAATAAAAGTATATTTTAAATCATAAATTATAAAGAAATTTCAATTTCTATATATTTTTTAAAATAATTTCTAGCTTTCTATAAATATTTTGGTTTAAATTATTATACCTTCCACCACCACAAGTCGTGAAGAGTGTACATAACCTTTGTCATTCCAAAATTGTATATATATTGTAGCATCGAATCAAAATCTATGTTCATTAAGCTATGTCATTCAGTCTGTTTTTGGATGGCTCACATCCACAATAATTGACAAAGCTCAATGAAATTAGGCCTGAGATTTGTTATGGTAGTTTTCCATTTAAAGCCAGCAAAATCACTTCAGAACATTAAAAGATATAAATCGATATGTAAGACAACCTCTAATTTTGTGCATAAAACTTTCATAAATTTGTCCATTATAAATCAACGAATTAAAAGTTTTAAGTTAAAAAATTCAAAAATTCTTAAAATCGGTTCAGCAGAAAAAATTATAGCAAAAAAAAAAAACTAATTTTATGCCTCATTAAATGTTTCAGCGTTATATTTAAGAAAATTTTGTTCATTTTTTGTATACTTCTGTGAGTATATGTGTGAGTGTTTATGTAGGAAACATAATGTATTTACTTCACATGGATTTGTGGTAGATGGTATGGAGGATTCGACATAGCCGAATATAGCATTATTACTTGTTTTTAAATATATATTTTTTTTAATTCTTTAACATGAATTAATATTTACCATTAACCATTTCATGTGTCCAAGTCCTAAGGTCAACTTACTTATTTTTTATTATTATTTTTTTTTTTTTTTGATTTGTAACTTTGTTAAATGGGTTTGTCTAATTTATAGTTAAAGTTAAAACGAAACCAAAACCTGGTTATTTTTGTTTTTTTCTTAAGTAATTCTCGTAGCCCCATGAAGCCACGTTAAATTGGCTCAAAATTTATCAGTTAAGTTGTTACAATTTAAACAAAGTGTGTTTGTCGCGTGCTCATGTTAAATAGTGTTTTTTTATGGTTTTAAGTTATTTTTTGAATTTTTGTTTTCTGTTTAGCTTTAAGTTTCGTATTAAATTTTATGATGTTTATAAAATGTATCTTATTGCATTTTAATAGGCCTTACACGCCCACTTGGATTTTTTCCTTTTTCTTTTATCGTTTATGTTACAAACATGATTTGTTTTCCCTGTAAAAAATAAACAAATTAAAGAAAAAACTTCAATATTTTGTTAAGCTCGCGTGCTGTTTGTTATAAGAGCTTTAAAATATGATTTTGTTAGTGTGTTAACTTGTCTCAAGTTGTTCACATTTTGGTTTAAACCTAAGAAGTAAAGAGTCACATAAAAAACCTTGTTAGTTTATGTTTTTGTTCAAGCTCGAAAATCAGGTTTAATTTTTTGCTTTTTTTGTATTATTTTATCTGTATTTTATTTGGTATCCTTTTGGCTTAAACTTGTTTTATGTGAGTTTTTTTTTTTAACTCACTGACCATTACTTGGCTAGAGCTGATAATTGTGGTTACATTTTGCTGGTCACTTCCATTATAAACAAAAATTTATGCCAATAAGCATGATTTGGATTTGAGGAAAAAATTATGAGCTACTGAATTTTTATTTCATTATTCTATGCTGAAAAACAACAACAACAAATTTTGGTTAAAAAAAATTTAAAAAATTTAAATTTCTTAAATATTTAAAAAAATTGAAAACATATGATATTTTGCTAAAATTATAAATTTGAAAAAAATAATCTGTAATTTTTTAAAAATTCTTACATAGAAAAAACTTAAAGCAGAATCATCGTTGAAAACAAAGTTGATTTGATATTGACAAAAAATGTAAATTCAATTAAAATTAAAAGTTTTTAAATTTGTAGTGAAATAATATTGTACATATTACACTCCTTCGATATTAATTTATAAAATTAGTGAAATTTCAAAGAAAAAACCTGCAGTTACTGTAAAACAATGTGGAATTAAATTTCATAAATATTTAATTCAACATTGTTTCACAGTAAATTCCGGTTTTTCTTTCTTGAAATTCTACTTCTTAAAGGTATTTTACAAAATTATTGTAAATTAATTTTATAAATTAATATCGAAAGATTCTAATATTATTTCTCCCTCAAACTTAAAAATGTTTAGTTTTAACTGAAAAAGACATTAACATGGTCTAAAATCAACTATGTTCAACATTGATTTTACTTTTTTCTTGTGTGATGATTTTTTTCTATTTCAATTCTAAAAACTAAATCTTTTAAAATTAAACATTTTAAAAAGAAAATTTTTTGATCCTGTTTAATATTTTTGTTGTGGATTTATTTGAAAAAATAAGAAGTTTTCAAATGATGAGTCATCTTTTCAAATCATTAACACTGACATGCAATAAACTTCATCATCTCCATCATTTCTCATTTTACCACAAACATACAACAGCAACAAAAAAATATGTATGAACAAATACTTTTACACGATGTAAACAACAGGGATGGAAAACTAAATTTATAAACATAAGAGAAAATAATTCTTAGTATAGAAAGCAACATATAAATTTATTTTTTACACTTACTTAAACTCCTGTTGCAAATATTTCGTTATTAGAGTATCGGAACTTTAAGGATGATATCTAGCAAATTTCATAAAAATCGTTTTAGTTGTTCAAAAACTCACAATTTCATTTTTATAGATTTCTTTCCTTTTAGATCTTTCCATTCCTGTTCAATACCGTTTTCTCTATACTTTAAGTCCCTCTCCCTCTAATTCTCCTTCTCAAACAAGTAAACAAGATTTCTTCAAAACATTGCCTACAAAAACAATTTCATCAACCAGATTTTCAAAAAAAAAAAAAAAGTTAAAAAAGAAGAAGAATTACACTCATTAAAACTTAACAACAATATAGTCATGGTCCTCATCATTATCGTCATCAGTAGCAACATAATTCCTTTATACACTAATACATTAACAAACACTTTCTCGCATGTATTAGTAATTGTCACTAAACTGTATTTTTTATGTTTTTATCATTTAAATATCTGTGTGTGTATGTGTGAGTATGTTACAAAGAACAAGAGAACAAAACATTTTAAACCCTTTTTTTCTTCATTATTATTGTTGTTGTTGCTGCTGTTTACATCCTTTTCCGGTATAAATATAAAAATCATGTTAACGTTTGTTTAGAAAAAACCTATTTTTTGCTACTTTAATGTGTTAAAATTTAAACGCCTGTTTGTTGTTGTCAGGCGTTACAATCACCTCTTATACATGTACCTACTCTTATTCACCCATACACACCAAAATCTCATACATACACATAGATACCTTTACCAACACATGGAACAAATTACTAAAGGCAATGCTCTTGACTTTGCTGGCTGGTTTGGTAATGGTTTATTTACATTTTTCCCTATATTTTTTTCCTTCATATTTTTTCCAGTTATTTCTGTTATATATACAATTTCAATTTTTGTAGTTGTATTTTCTTTTGCTATATATGTATTTATTTGTTACTTACCACATTTTTCAAATATGTATATAATTTTTTGTTTGTTTATTTTTATTACTTTTTATCATTAATTTTCCTTTTCATAGTCGGGGCTGAAATGAGAAATCAGCTGTTTTCTGTATAAAAATCTGCAAAATATTTATTTTGTTTTATTTTAAAATTTGTTTCTTTTGCTACTGTGTGTGTCTTTGTATTACAATGTTTATATTTTTGTAAGTTTTGTTTTGCTCAGCAACTTCGTTGATTTTTTTAAAAATATTGTAGCCTAAAACAGGGCGCGTTCCCATTTCAATTTTCCTTGTTTACTGTTGAGAAACGTTATAGTCATCATCATCATTATGAAAAAAATCCTTTAAAAGGAAAATCTGCAATAGAAATAAAAAATGGCGGCAAATATGGCCGCCTAGAAACAGCTGCTTAAACAAGAGGGGCTCGTCTGCTGTTTTTCTTTTTTCAATTTCTTTTAGGCTCATTTTCTTGCTTTTAGGTTCATTTTTTCTTTCACTTGATATTAAACACACACACGTGCTGTTGGTTTTTAGGGGCTTTGGTATTTTATTTTTATGTGTATATTTATTTTTGTGAGCTTTATTTGCGGCATTTACTTTGTTATTATTCAATGCCATTGACTTTGTTCATTTTTTTTTCTTTTTTTTTGGCTTTTTACTTAAAAATTATCAAAATTATTTCCTTTTTGCCTCTTTTTATTTTTTGTTTGTTGGTTTGTTAGTAATTCATATATTTAAGCATTTCATGATGTTTTTTGTTACTTTGTGTGACTAGTCATCCGAAATGCATCTATTTTTTCTATATGATTTTTTACAAATTTGTTTTCTTGTCAAAGAATGACTGACTTATTTTTAAAGTATGATTAAATGTTTATAGCAAACATGCTTTGATCCTGTTTGTTTTATATTTTTGTTTTTTCTACATTCTAATGTTTATGTGTGTTTGTATATAAATTTGTTAGATTTGTGCTATTATTTGATGTTTATGGGTACGTGCTTAAGTTTTGTCTTTATTAGTTCACACAAGTTTTCTCCAGGATTTGAAGTGGTCTGTTGTAGAAATAAGGAAGTTGCTTAAAAAAACAATACTTTGCCCAGACATAGGAATTCTATGAAAAATTCTCTGTTAGAACTTTAGTTTTAAATATTATTTCCTTAAACAATACAACAAAAATATTAAGGAATTGTAAAATTTACAAAGTGGAGCCTACATTAGGGGTTGAAAAAATGTTATTAAAGCGTTGCATATTTATGTGGGAATATTTTTATGATTTCATGATGTTAAACTTAAAAAGGATTAAATTTGTTTATGTAGAATAAAGTTTATATAGAAATAAAGTAGTAAAAATTTAAGCCTTAACCTTTTAAATCTTTATTAAGAATTGCCTTTTTTAATACCTCAATTTTTTTATAATTAAACCTATTTCAAAACTTGTGGAATAATCAATTCTCTATTTTAACTCATTATTGTATGATTAATATTTTTTGTTATTAATATTGATTTTCTAAATCATTATCATATTTGTTTAACACAACTAAAACAAAATTATCTAAATTAAATAATAAACCGATAAATCTACCCAATGCTACTTGATAATATTAAATTACACTTTAATAAAACACAAAAACGTTTTACAACTTATTAATCATCATCTACATCTTCACACTTTTGACTTTATTTATAAACCAAAGCAACAATAGTAAAAAAACTAATAATAATAAATAATAAAAAATCAACGCAATTAAAATAATTAAAAAAGCAACAAAAATTATATATGACTCCAAAGAAAAACTGCACGTTTTAATGAAAATTTATGAATAAAAAAATCAAACGTAAAATAAAAAATTGATAGAAGAAAAAAATAGACTACACTTTGAAAAATTTATAAAAAAGAAGAAAACGGAAATTATGTGTCATTTTTTTATTATTTTAAAAACTTGAGACAATTAAACAAAGAAGATGATAAATAAATAATAAGGAAATTTAACCAAAAAATTGATCAATTTTATACAATGTATTAAAATTTAGAATTGAACAATTTCAGCTTAAAGGAAAGTTTTGTTGCATATTTTTAGGTATGTGTATTTATCAAATATATTGCCTGATGAAATAATAATTTGTAAGCAAATTCTTTTAAATATTTTGTAAATATTATTTAAACTCCCTTTGTTTTTTAAATAAGGTAAAATTTTTACTTAATAAACAAAGGAGATTTTTCCATAAATTATAGTTTTGAAATTGAATATTTTAAATTTAAACTAATTTTCCTATTACAAATCTTTAAAAATGTCTATTGTTTAATAAGATTTTATATGTGTACATTTACTAGAAATCTATTTAATTTCTATAATTATATTTTGCTTTTGTTGTTGTTGTTTTTTATATTATTAATGCCACCATGAGTGGCTGCTATTCATTGCCAAGCCGGCATATGTTGCAAACAAATGAATAAATAAAGTGTGTTGTGCATTTGAAGCTTCTCAAGCGCATTACCACACAAGTGACTGCTAATTATCGCAAAATGTTAATTGTTAATGTGTAATTAGTTGAGCTAAATAATTTATATATATTTATATTTTTCTTTTTTATATTTTCAAATGAAAATGTATTGTAATCCAGCAGCCTCTATTGCAAAGTAAAACTAGAAAATTTCATTCAAGAAAATAATGTTTGCAAAACTATAAATGATAAGAATAATTATATTAACGATTTTATTATTATTTTTTTATTTAAATGTCAGGGTTAAGGAAAATAGAATAATAGAATAAATAGAATTATCAGTTTTTAAGTTTAATTAAAATAAAAATAAAAATACTATATGGGAAAGTAAATAATCTATAACAATAATAATAAAATCAACACCTTTATTTTATTGCAACAAACAAATTTAAAACAATCAATGAGATGTCCATCAAAAAAATGATTTAGACAGTTGACAAATAATTGTTTAACAACAATACAAAAAATAACTATAAAAAGTGTTGAATCTTAATGAGATTAAAATGTGGTTTTAACCAAAATTGGCTAAAAGAAAAACATTGTATTAAACCTAAAAAATAGACATAAAACATGACAAGTTCAATATGACAAACTTGACAAAGAAAATCTTTTTAAAATTTAACAAAAACATTTAAAAATAAATTTAGAAAAAAACTCAACATTTTATTGTTAAATGAAAAAATCTTAATTAACACAAACTATTTTTGTTGTAATTACCAGCAAAAATTTATTTTTGCAAAAAAAAAAAATATTCTAAAATAATTTTAGCTATTAATTATGGTCAAATATTTAGTTTGTAATTAATACTTTATTAGGTGTTTTAATTGAAAACAACAAAAACTAATTTTTTTTCAAATCATTATAGTTTTAATACCAAAATGCGGATGTTTTTATGTGGTTTTTCCAAAAATATAATGTTTTCTTATTTTGGTAAAGCATAAAAGGATATTTGATCTCTATAGAATTTATGTATAAGGAAATATATATTTTTAGAAAAATTATTTCATTGTTAAATTTGAACATGAATTATGTAATCTTTGTGTGTGTGTGTGTGTGCGTGCGTGTTTTTCAATTTCCTGTAACCAAAATTGTAAGAAAACGTTTTTCCAATTAAAGTTTTGTTTTATTTAATTTGGTGCTTAGAATTTGTCGTGTTTACTCCTGTAAACAGGCAATACAAAATTATTTTTAAATAAACAAGGTTTTACATGAGTATGTGTTATAGGAAGGAAGTGAGTTCTATTCTTATAATAAAATATTTAAGAAAAATATAATTTGTTGTTTAAAACTAATAAAAGAAAGTAATTGAACAATTTCTTGATTGACAAATAATTTTTTATTTTTTATTTTTTTTTTAATTTTGTTTTTTATTTTTATTGTCTAAAACATTGTCAAAATATCTCCGTTTTTCTTACCTCTCAAAATTTTAGGTGCAACATTAAAATCGAGCAAAAAGGGTTATCTTAATTAGCCTCTGGAATAATTGGAATTAAATAATTTAATAAAAAATCTGGGTAGAACATCAACGAGTTAAAAACATCTGGATGTAACTTTCTAAAATATTGTTTTAGAAAGTTATAGACATTTATAGGAAAAAATATTTTTGTCTGACTAAAAAAATTCAGATAAATTATAATTTTAAATTATCCATTAATTAAAATTCACTTATTTATTGAATTAATCATTAAAATGTTGTGCTTAATCTTTAATAAGGTCAAAAAACTTCTCACCTCAATAATTTATGAAAAATAACACAATTCAAATTTAGCTAATAAATGAAAAAAAAAAACTCCGAAAACTGATTTAATAATTTCTCAGCTTGCAGCAATTACAATCACATATCGTTAACATGGATTTAAAATAAAATGTTCGAATATTTTTTTTTATTTAAATTTTCAAGTCAGACATTTATGTTTTATTTAAATCTTAAAAATTAAATATAAATATAAATATAAGTATAATAAAAAATTAACATTTTCATTTTCAAATCATCTTAGATTCCAAAAAAATCTCCTAAAATTGTTTAAGCTCTGATTTAAAACATCGTATTGTTTTGTCATTTTATCCTCTTACGGCTTAAAAAAGCTGTTGAACTTGTTACTTACAAATATGGCAGGATCTCCTCCGTGTGAATTTTATTTAATGATTGATTTTTATCATGCAGCTATTGTTGGCCCACCCACAAATTTGGCATGATTTTACAAAAAAAAAAATAAATAAATAAATAAATAAATAAATAAATAAATAAATAAATAAATATATTTATATTCAGTTGATTTTATTTGTCACCGTATAATGGAAATATACAAATATTTCATCATAATTATTTATTTCATATTATACTTCTTCTTCTATAAAAGGCAATTAATGAAATGTTATTTAATTTGGTTTAAAGCTTAAAATAACGGTTGTGGTTTAAACTTATTACGTTTTACTTTTTTGATTTTGTCATTTTTCAAATATGGTTGTTTCATTCACTAACAAGTGATGATTTGTGGAAATTTTGTTTATTCTCACTTAACGATTCATCATTATTTACGGTATTCTTGTTAAATCTTTTTATTATATTAAGTATTTCTTCTTATTAAATATTTGTTCTTGTTAGTTGACCCTTTTAAAGCTGCTACCGCTTAAGAATTTAACATCTACTAATTATGTAATTATCATTTAAAATATAAATGAATTAGTTTACTTTGACCCACAATCCTTGATCTCAACTGGTGCTTAAAGCTTTTCTGTGGCCAAGCAAACATATGACAGTGATAAACAATAGCAACAATAACAACTTTTAGCAAAAAATTTTGTTAATAATGATTATAAATTTTAATTTTGCAAAAAAAATATAAATATTCTTAACAATAATATTCTTTAACTAAAGTCTTTAGGCTAAAACTGTTTAATAATTTGTATTAGGGGGATTTAAGTTTTATTGGTAGTTAGAAGGGGGGTAGGGAATTTTGCATCTAATAAATAAGAACAGAAACTTTATTATCATTTTGTTAAATTAAATAAGCAGCAGGCATTAGCTGTTGAAGCGTAAAACACGATTTTCTAAAGGAGTGGTATTACTTTATTGCCAACTACAACAACAATAATAACCACATCAACAACAATAACTACAACACTTACGAATAAAACCACATTATTATTAACATCATATTTTAAAAATAAAGACAATAAATAAGATGCATTAACCAACTAACCGACCAACCAACCTACCAAACCAAACAATCAAACCAACATTACTGAAATTATATTTGAAACAAGTTTGATGACGCTTGATGTACTTCAACTCAAATAGTATTCATTTCATCTTTTGTTGTTGTGTGGTTTTTTCAAGTCTGACAATGTTAAAGATTTTTATGCAGCTGTACATTAAGACTATTGCAGTTTTTTTGTTCATAACAAAATACTGCAATAATTCACGTGCGAACAGTATTTGCTTAACCCATTTGGGAGGGTTACAAAATTTTTCGTTCATAATTTTTTTATTATCATTCATATCTCTTACATTTACGAATCAAGAGGCCAAATTATATACAAGCAACTTAAAAAAAACACCCATTTTATTTGAAACAAGTATAGTTTTAAAGATAAAATTTTTCCAAATACTTACAGTTGAATGTAGTGTGAAGGATCAAATATTTTCTTAATATTTGATGAATCTTTTAAGTCACTTCACATAATGTACATCTTTTAGTTTCGCTACACCTTATCTGTACCTTATCACCTCTAAGGGTTAAATCATTTACACAACTCGTTGTATTAGAAATAAAAAGCGCGCGCTTTAGTTCAAAACAAATTTAACCTTGAAAAACCAGCAGCATCGTTAAAATTGTTTTTTTATTCTACTAAATACAATTTATTTATACATCTATATTTTACATTCTGCATTTGGCATATTCTTACAATTGAAGCGTCATTAGTTAATGCAAAAAAAATTTACAATAAAACTAGTCTTGAAATTAACTTTTTTCTTGAATTTTAATCTATTAAAACTGTTCTATAGAATTTTTTTTAAATCTAAGTATTGTTAAGAATACAACTACAACAGAAAAAAAACTTAATTTGCATAAAATTTAAATTATTCATTAAAAATTATAGACTTATCGCATACAACACATGTTGTCCAAACGTAACATCTCACAACACATGCTCAATGGAACGTTTATCTTGTAGATACATAAATAACAACAAAAATTATTAAAAATGTGTTTCTCTTTTTTTTTAATATATAAATAACAATAATGTTTATAATGATAAATTAATTACAAAAATATTATATTATTAAAAAATTATAGTGTTAAAATGTTTATGACAATTTAGCAAAATTTATTTCGATAAGTTACATTAAAGACATGATACACGTGAGTTTGAGCTTTTAGATAGATTTTTCTTTATAATAAAATATATAGAAAAATAATTATAAAAATATTTAATCAAAAATAATATAAAAGTAATACTCTTTATACATTATTTATTTATTTATTTATTTATTTAGAAATAGAAAAAAAAGCAATTTTTATTTTGAGACACAATGTCTGGCAAAATTTTTGTAATCTTTTATAAAAAAAAAGTAGAAAAATTACACGACTAATAATAATTTATATTACCCGCACTTAGTAAATGCTTTTAAGCTTTAAGAACTCTATGAATGAGTAAGTAAAATATTGTTGTTGTTTTATTGAAGAATGAAGTATGTGACTGACTGTACGTTTTCATTTCGTTTAGTTGTGTAATGTTTTTTTTCTTTGTTTTTAAGAAACTCAATAATTTTTCTGTCATTTGTTGCAGCTGACAATAATCAATCAATTTTTGTTTGATTTAAGTTTAATTTTTGCACAACTTTAAGCTGAATTTTAATTTGAAAATGAATTTAATTTTTTTGTTTAATTTTTTTACAAGATCTTGTTATTTATTTTGTTTAAAAAATTGTTTTGAATTTTGTTCTTGGAAACCTTGATCAATAATAGAGTTTTATTCTTATTATACAAATTAATTCTAGACATTCTAATAAAGTTTTGTTAAATGGGGGAAAACGTGATGGAAATTGTATATTTTGAAAATAATAATAAATGAATGAAAATGTTAATGATTTTGTGGTATACTTTAGGGAGTTATATTTGCTATATTAGAACCCTGGGGGTTTTATAGCTGCTGGATATAATAATTATATTTTGAAGTAGAATGTTTTAGTTTTTAAATCTTCATCTTCAAACTTCATACTAATTTTAACATTCTGTTGGTAATACAACATACATATAAGTTTAAATAAATATTTACAGGTTTAAATCCAGGGTATGGAAAACTGGGAGTAAAATCTTTATTTTCAAATGTTCTTAATTTCTAATCTTAAGCTGCAAAGGCTAAAAAAATTTTGGATTGAAACTTTTATCATTATTTTATTATTATTATTATTATTATTATTATTATTATTATTATTATTATTATTATTATTTTTTGATCTGAAAAAAAAACTAATTTTACTCTTCTTTAAGTTAAGAATAAAAAAGACGATTATTTTTTAACTTTTTTAAAATTGCGAAATCCATACAAAGGTTGTAAGCATGCAAACATCCCTCTTTTAGCTTTAAAAATATTTTGACTGCTACGCACGAGTTCAAAACCATTTGTTCGAATTATTAATTTTTAAACTCTTATTTTGATTTCGCTCTTTTTTATTTTATATTTTTTGATATTTACCATTTTTGATATTAAACTCTTTAAATGAGCTTGCTATAGTGGGTCCAGTAAAAATTATTTCCTAATACCTTGTTTTATCAATTTCCAATAAATTGTCTAACATAATTGAACTGTTTTATTGATTTTTGACGAGAGCATATTTACTTGGTCAAGGACTAGTAATATCTTTTATATAAATTTGTAAAATATCTGGTCCTTGAGATTACATATCTCTAAAATTATTTGGAAATTCCATTATTTATACAAAGCTTAGCATTCTGCTAAAAAAACTTTCCTGTTTATTTAATTTTTTTACACTTGACAAAACTTTTACAAAAGCAATTAATTCAAAATGGCAATTTTTATTCTGAAATACAAAAAATAAGCTAAATTTGCATATAATATTAAACACAGATTAATGTTTCAATTAATCTAGTATTTTAAATTCATTAAAAATTAAAAAAAAATATTACACAATTATTACACTTAAAGTAATCAATTTTAATACACCAAATAATAAAAAATTATATAAAAATATTCTGTGAAATGTTGACATACACTTTACATATTTAATAAAGCAATTATATTCTTTATAAATTGCATATAATTATGGCGCCTGTCAAACGCCTACATATAAACGAATAAAAAGTCATACATAATATAATAAATAAATAAGAGACAGACATACGGACGGACAGACTTATAGAGATTGTAAAAATTACTACCAGATTTAAATAAAAAATTTCATTGTATATTAATTTGTATTTAATTTTTTTTTATCAGATTTTATAGTTATTTTTCAACAAAATGCAAATGTTATAATAATAACAACAAAAAGATACCTGTTCAATAATATAAAATTTAATTTTTTATTATTATTTTTTATTTTATTTATTTTAACAAATAAAATTCATATATTTGTGTAAGAAAAATTTATTAAGATTTTATTTATTTCTCATCTTCATTAAAGTTACTTGGCAATTGTTTTTATGAGTTTATTATCAGACTAAATACTTGCCAATATATGGATTTTAAAACTTGGCGTTCAAAACAACCACTTTACACATCTTGACCCTGAAAGTACCTGATGCTGATTCTTAAATAAATACAATCAACTAAACGAATGAATGAATGCGGTCGGTCATTAAGGCAATAATGTGCATAAAATAATACAAACTAAAATATAAAAATAAACTACATCTGTGTAAAATTACACAAAATGCTTGAATGATTTCTTATTACACAAAAGTTAAACTAAATTATGCACATAATTTTTTGTTAGGTTTTAATAAAAACTGCATTTATGCGAATCTTATGCCAGTTAAATGATGCATAACCAAAAAGGTGTAGTTAATTTATTTATTGTTAACAAATACAACAAAAAATATATTAAAAAACAATTAAAAAATTAACATAAAATTCTTGCTGTTAACAAATATTTGCTTTAAAACAAATCACTAATAATTAAATTTTAATTAACACCTTTAAACAAATAGTTTTTTCTTCAATAAAAAATCCTATAATAAATTAAAAATCTTGTTAATAAATTATAGTCTAGACTTTTTTGCTCTTCTTTGCAAAAAAAAAAAAAAAAAAAAATAGATAAACATTTTACATTTGTCATCAGTAGTAATTTTTTGTTTTAATTTTCTTGAAAAAATATCTTTATTTTTTATTTTTCTCTCATAAAACTTTTTTTTTTTTTTTTTTTTTTTTTTTTTTGAAAAATTGTGGGAAGAGCTGAAAGCGTCATAAATATTATGCAAAATTGTTTATGACAAAACCTGCATGTTATATGACTGATTTAAATGGTGTTTGTCACATAAAGGTAAATTTTATGATGCCATCCAACCAGACATACATACAGACGGATTTTTATATATTTTTTCGCGCAAAAATGACTAAAAGTCATAAAAACAACTGTAAGTCGTTAAAATTAAAAGGGAAATGGAAACTAAAGTCTTAAAATGATATTTATAGCAGTTGCAAAATAAAGAAGTAAAATATAATCAAATTGCTATAAAAGTTCAAAATAAAGAAACAAATTTGATTTTAAAAGCTTTAAACTGAAGAGAAAAATAGATACTAAAATGACGAAATAGGTCCTAAATACCAGTACAATATCATATGAAAACTTTAAAAATTGTTATAATTCCTCTAAGTTTACTATTTTAAAAGCTTTTAAAAGCTTTCATTTAAAGGGAAAATTTGTTAAGCTTTAAAGTCCAAAGTATAAGTAGGTGGATTAAAAGTTTTTTTAAATCATGATTAAAATTGAATATTAATCGTTGCTGGATGTTTGTCACTTAAAGCTTATTTTATTAAACTTAATAAAATGGTTTATACGTAAAATTTTAAAAGAGTTATACACATATTTCGTTTGTGTTTAATTTCAATTCGTTACTTATAATCAAAGCTAATTTCTTAATTTTTTGCTTTATTTTTAGGCTCTCACATTTTTCAATATCCTACACCACCAAGTCCATCATGTTCAGTGCATAGTCCTTCCTATACAGGCGGCGGAGAATTTATCTTTCCACGCAGTCGAAGTACATCGAGAATACCACGCACAAGTGTTAGTTTTGCTGCTGGTGATGAAGTGAATTTCTTTCATCAATCGGCACCAACATCCTCCTCCTCAACAGGTGGCAATGCACAAACTCAAACTACACAAGCACCTCAGTCAGCACCACCAATACCAAACAGTCATCATCATAATGGCCAACATCCTCTTCATGGTCATTATCCATATTTTGGTTATCCGCATATTGCTGTTGGTGGTAATAGTGGTGGTGGTCATTATCAATATACTCCACCTCCAACACCCAATACTGCTGCAGCAACCACCTCAACAGGTACTTCAACAACAACTGGAGCACACAGAAGTTTACATCGATCGCTATCTGATTCAGCTAGAAGGTAAACACTTAGTTTTTTGTTTTATTTTGTTTTATTAAATGTAATTAAAACAAGAATATCTTAATGAGATCGTCAATAACTTGTCAATCTGCTAACTTATGGTATTTTGTAGTCTCAAAGTCCATTGCACTTTATTATAGTTTTTTTTTATATTTTGTTTAAACTTTTAAACTAGAATATTTATTTTAAATGTTTTTTTTTTTTTTTTTTTTTTTTTTTGAAAATACTAATTCTCCCATGACTTGTCTATAAAAACAGACTTTTAATTACCACAACAGCAACAACAACAACAACAACAAAAATATCAGCAGCACTCACTAACTAACAGTTCCAACAATAGGTCCCTTGTTATTGTAATATGAAATATAAAATAAAATTAAGATAAGCTTCCTAGTCTTCCCATCATCATCATTATAATAATAATAATCGTCACCAACCAACTCCAATAATATGAAAAATACAAAAATATTGTTAATTAAGTAGTTTTTTATGTATTTGTGCTATATTTCTTAATCATAAATATTATTTTATTATTGTTGACTTTTTTTGCCTTTTCTGTGTGTGTAAATAATTAATAGTTATTTTTTATGTAAAACTCTTTAATTGCAGATCACGTTTAACCTCAACGGGCGAAGATGAACGAGAATATCAAAGTGAACATGAGACAAGTTGGGATGATGAGTTCGATGATCGTTATGATAATTTTACCGCAGGACGAGAAAGACTGCAAGAATTTAATGGACGTATACCACCACGTAAAAAGAAAAAGGATGTGCCAAAAACCAAACCAGAAAAGAAGGTATATTTTATATTTTAAATATTATGGAATTATAGTGATTGATTCTAATAACAATTGGGAATCTTAAAAAAATATAAAAATAAGGAAACTAAAATCTATACAAAATCTATCATGTTAATATTTCTTAATTCCATACAAAAACAATATTAAATGTCTGTCCGTCTGTCCGCTCATCCTTCCATCTGTTTGTTTAAAGTTTGAGAAATTGTATAAAATTTTCTGCTGACGAAAAGTTCATTAACTCATATTTCATGCCCATAAAACAATGTCAAAATCATTACAAATGTTACACATTTTCTTGAACTTATATGAGACTGTAAGTAATAAAAATAATGAATACATTAATTTTAAAAGTTGCAAAATAAAAACAAAAACTAATAAGGAAATTTTTTTCTCTATAAATTCACTTCAACTTAAAACAACATCTGTTGAGTTTTTTGTTGTTGTTACAAATTTAAATTACACACATACAAATGCACGTGTTTCGTTCGATTTGAAATTAGGAGAAAACAAATCATTTAGATTTCGAACAAAAAAGTGTAAGGAGCAATAACACGCTTCAAGCAAGTGACAAATTGCCGGCAATGAATGAATGGTATGGTTAACAGCCTACAATTGCATCAACAGCAGCAACAACAACTACATCAACAATAATCAAGTCAAAGTCATAAAAAACTCCACTAAAACATTTACAACAGAATTTAACTCATCATACAAATGCGTTCGTTCAAAAGTCAAAATCGAACAGAAAAAATTATAGTCGTCTGTATTTATGTAGATACATACACACAAATATATTTTTTATATATATATATTTTAAACGATGGATGGTTTTGAGAAAGAAAAAAAAAACTATAATAACTTATACACTCTTTTGAATTGTAATAAAAAACTGACTACAACCTAAAACTATAAATAAAAATGCAAATTTGCGATAAAAATTAATTGCGCAGTGCTAGAAGTTTAATAAAATTATAAATTGCCATACATACTTACATAAATATATATTTACAATACGGTTCTATAGTTTTGTAGTATAAAATACTAGTGTGTAAAACAAAAAAAATTTTAAAAAACTCCTTCCTTAGTATGGGCCTGTATGAGCTACATTTCGGGAACCAGATACGTTTGGTTATTTTAAATCGTTTGATATAAATTACAGGGTAATAAAGCTATTTATGTCAAATATTGAGCTTAAACTCAAAGCTTTCATTAATTGAAGCTTTAAAATAATTAAATTTAAGCTTTAAATTATCTAAATTTTATACATGAACTGTACAAAACCCTCTATTAAAATAAAGATTCTTCGATCAAGAAAAGGCTCAATGTGAATTTTTAGTGAAAATTTTCACATAATATCAAACTTTTTGGTTAATGTCATACAATTAAGAAAGCTAAAGCTCTTTGCAATGAAAGCTTATTTTTTAGTTTTATAAAAGTTGTAACAATTTCTAGTAGAGCTTTTCTAAGTCGTTGATATCTCCATATCTTTAGATTAGAATTAAATACTGTTATTAAGAAGTCTGTTTAGTTTCACTATAAAAAAACGCGCCCTGTCATGTACTTTGTAAACCATACGTTTCGTTAAATTATTCATTTGCAAAAATACTTTTTATTTGTTTAATATTTTTTATTTTATTTTTTGTTGATATTTTTTTGTAGATTTATAACTTTTACAAGCTTTTTTAAAATATTTTTTTATTCCTTTTCTTTAGAGCAGCTAAGTCAAAGCTATAAAACAATTTTTTTGTTTTTGTTAGTAGATTTTAATATTTTATAATGTAAAATGCTGTTTTTGTTGTTATTTTGTATCTTTAACTCGTGCTGTGCAACGAGTAAAGCTTTTGAGAACAAAGGATTAACTATTCTAGTAGAAATTATTAAGCAGAAGAAGCCTAGACTTTGTTGTTGTAATATAAAGGTTGTTACTACAAAATCATTGCCTGCCTTAGTTTATGTTCGTATGTATGTATGTATTTATATGTATATGTTTTTAATACACATTAAACAATTAATTTACAACGCAATTTTGTAGGAAATTTTTTATTTTTCTCTCTTGGTTTTTTTATATTAAATTTTGTAAATGGCGCGATTAAATTAATTAAAAAATTGTAATGTAATTAAATAAATTTAAAACTACAAGCACGACGACAAGAAAAATAACCAGTTTTTGTTATATGTGACATGTAAAGCTAAAAAAATTAATTAAGCTTAAGAAGGTTTTAATAATATTGTTAATTTTGTATAAGATTACATGAGGACTTTGAAGGGCCTTTAATGTAATGATAAATTTGTGGGGGTTTAAATAATAAAGATAATTAAGTAAATTATTTTTAAAAAAGCTCTTAAGCTTTTAGTACTTTTGTAAAGCTAACATAATATTGAATTGATATTTTTAAAAAATTGAAATCGAACTTAATTGAAAAAACAGTTTTAAGTTTTTTCTAAATTGCCCGAAATTTATGTACTTTCTTTTTAAGCTTTTAACAAATGTATGTTTTAATCTTGAAACATATATGAAATTTATTATTATAAACCCTTAATACTCTTTGATATTATTTATTTTATGAATAATAAACAATAATAATGTTAATTACATTAAATGAAATAAATATAATAAAATTTAATCTCTAAATAATATAAAATATTTCGAGTACATAAATATTCTATGTTACTATGATGCCCCAGAGTATAATAAACACGCACCATCATCTCTAGACAATAACAACAACCCCATAAAAATCTCAAAAATAATTTGTTGCAGAATAAAAGTAACGGAAGGTGGTGACCTAGTTTATTCTAGTCTATAATAACAGAACAATTAAAGGTTCTATTAGATAAAATAACAGAAAGAAGAAACAAAAACAACAAAGATGTTTAGCCAGTTCATAACTTTGACCACATATATTGACCTCAATTTTGGGGGTGGAAAATAAATCATTTTTATTTCAATAATTTTACCATGTCATGGCCTAAAGATAGGGGCTTTCCCTTTATTGTTTTTTTTTTTTTTTTTTTTTTGTTAATGTGCTAAAAATCTTTAACAATAGTGAAATAATTATATTTAATAAACTTGCTTTACATTTTCCGGTTCCTAAAGAAAACACTTGTATTTTTCCTGCCATAAATTAATAATTTTGTCATGCAATTTTTGGACTTCTATAGACAAATAATAATAAAATTTGGTTTTAGTTACACTTGATTACATTATTTAAATATTAATGTTTATTTTTAATGTTAGAAGAAAACTTTAATAATTATTGCATTGATTTTTTTAAGTAAAAGCATTTTTTGGAATTTATAGCATATTTTTAGGGAGAGAAAATTATTTGCATAATTTTTGGAGTATTTTAGTAGTAAATACATGTTTTATTATATATTTTACAATTCCCATTTTTTTGTTATCTCTCTTTCTAGGAACAAAGCTTTACTTGGCCTGCTGTAGTTACTGTTTTCGTTTTTGCCATGGGTTGTGGATTTCTGGTGGCCCGATGAGCCGTCCTTATGTTTTGAGAAAAAATAACTATGGAATAATTATTTTTTTCAACAAATATTAACAAATTTTTATTACACAAAAACCGAAACAACGAATTTATTTTCATAAATAAATATCTAGTTCATTGTTTGAGTCAAACAAAGCCAAACAATAAAGGATCACAATATAGATAAATCGTAGAGGGCACATTTATAACCAACTCAGAGGTCACAATTGTATAGAGAAAACAATATAATAAAGGGGGTAAGCAACCAATAACAACAATAAGAATATATCAGAAGTTCTTCTAAAGTCAAATTAGTTTTTATTTAAATAAAATAATTGAAAAACTTCTGACATTACAAAAATAAAAAAAATATTTTTGAAAAAAAATTATTTTTATAAAAAAAAAAATCACACAATTTAGACTGGCAGCAAACCTTATAAATAAATAGAAAAAATATATAATATAATTCTTTATACATTGGTATATATACATATCTATATATATGTACTCTTAAAATAATACAAATAAAAATGGAACTGATTTTTTTTCTTTTTTGGATTAAAACTTTTTTGATAAGAATTTTTAACAAAAATATATAAAACTATTTTAAGATGAATATAAATTTTACAATACAAAACAAACATATTTTTGGTAATAATATTTACAAATTTTGCTAATTAATATAAACAAAAAACAAAAAACTAAAAATTTTGTTATAATTTGCTTATAATTAAAAAATAAAAATCAACATAAACTGCCTTTTTATACAGTATTTTTTACAAAAATAAAATTAAAAGCAAAAATTATTTATAAAACTTTACATTCAACATTTTAATAAAAAAAGTATTTTAATAGCAATAGAATAATAATAATAATTACAATAATCTTGGTTCCAACAAAAGTATACATTTTAAAATTAACTTACAAATTTTGATAGATTTTTTTGAAATCGAAAAAAATGAGAATTTATTGAATATTTTTGATAATCAAAATAATATGTTGTTAAACATTTTTAAATAAAAATACAAATCAAAGAGAGAAACCTTTGCAGATCAGACAACAACACACGTGTGCCAAATAAAGCTTTTTCAAGTTTTGCCTTTATTAAAAGAGTTGCTCTTTGTTTAAAACAAAATTTATATTATTTGATTCAATAAAATATTTTCATATATTTTTCATATTTTCTTTACAGTTTGTTACCATTTTTCTTAATTTTTTTAAATAATTTAAAATATTATAAAAACCCAATATCAAATAAACAAACAAACAAACAAACAAATATTTAAAAGTGTTCGCTCAATAAACATCACATAAAATTAAAAAGAATTGAAAAATATTTCAGAAATTTATTTTGATTTTTTATAAAAAAAAATCGCTCAATTTTAAATATTAAAATTTTCAATTTAATTTTTTATTAGATTATTCTTAAACTTTTTCCAATTAATTGTAATTTTGTCTTCCTTAAATTTTTCTTAATTAATATATTTTTTTGTTTTTGGTTAAAGGTGCTTAAATTTTACCCATATTTTTTGTGTTATAATATTTAAAAAAAAAAATCTAGAACCTTTAGTTTAATACTTAAAGCATAATTTTAAAATCTACTTATCAAACTTTATTATGAAATGTTAAGTTTGGAAAAAATCTATGTCTTCTTTTGTAATTTTAATTACAAGTTTTATCAATTTTATTGTAATTTTAATTTTTTGTCTTTTTTTATAAAAAAATATTCTAAATAGTTTTAAATTAGTTTTAATTTATTATTATTATTTTTTTTTTTGAAAAAAGCCAGTTTTGTGATTTTGTTTTTAATTTTTTTATTTTATTTTTTATAATTTTATTTTATGTTAATTAATTTTTATAGCCACAATTGTTTATTTTTTATTTGTTGATATAAAAGGAGAAAAAGGAAAATTAAATTAAATTAAATTTTTTCGTTTTTTTTGTTTTTTTTTTTTTTTTAATTTGAATAATTTTTTAAAGTTAAGTTTGAATGCTAAATAAAGTTTTCAAATTGGTCTCATATTTTTCCGTTTGTTTTTTAATTTTGTATTTAAGCAAATGTTTTATAAAACGGATCTCATTTTCAGCTTAAAATCATTTGTTTAATAAAATCAAAAAATATAAAAATAAAGGTTTATTATAAAAATTGTTTAATGCTAGAAAAATACGATCTCCTTAACCAAAGTTTTGTTTTGTTTGCTACAGTTTTTTTGTAATCATTAAAAAGATTTTGTTAAATATTAACCAAAATTTTATGTTTTCCCCCAAAAAAAAAAAAAAAAAAAAAAAAAAAAACATTTGCTTAAATCAAATAAATTAATTTAAATAAATATTAAACATAATTTTAATAAAAAATAAAATAATAATATATAAAATAAACAATTCCCAAATACAAAATGATCTCATAAACAAATTTGTTTGTTTTTTTTATTAAAATAAAATTAAATATTTTAGTTTTAAAAAGAAATTATTAAAGAAATTTGAAATATTCTTAAACTTTTTTGAAAGAAAAAAATTAAATAAAACGCCAAGCGTTAGAAGTTTAAAATATGCTTAATAAAATTAAAATAATTATAATTATAAAAAATATATTATTATAAAATAAATGTTATTTTAAGGTAAATGCACAATTTCTTGTCATTAGACAGTTTTGTTTAGTTGTAATTTTGTACATTTTTTATTAATTATAAAAAAAGTTTTTCTGTATATAATTTTTTTTAAACAAAGTTTATAATTTTGTAAATAGTTCAAATATTTAGTTGTTAAGAGTTAAACAAAAAAACCAATATATCGAATAAACTTTTGTACTTTCCTTTACTTATAACTACAATTATAAATGTACTATTAAACAATATAAAAGAAAATATTATTAAAAGAAAATCACATGATTTAAATTAATTTTTAAATTTCTAAACTATTAAATTTTTTTATAAACTATTTTGTTTTACAGATAAATTTTTGTTAAAACAAAGTAAATATTTTGTTTGTTTACAAAAACGAGAGCAGAGTAGGAAAAACTCAGACCAAAATCTTTATTTTTAAATAATCTTAATTTTCAATCCTCATTTGCAAAGACTAAAAAATAAAACTCTTTTTTCGATTAAAAATGTTCATCATTATTTTTCCAAGTTTGTCCTAAGTAAAATTAAAAACAAAAACTTTTTTGCTCTTTCATTTAAGAATAAAAAAGATGATTATTTTCTAACTCGCTCAACATTGCGAAATAGTTGAAAATAAAATAAAAAAACAAAAAACATACATAGACAAGCACAAAATTTCTTGTCGTTATAAATCTCACTATTGTTGTTTTTTTATTATTAAATCAAAAAATCATACAACAAAGAAAACATATCTTGATATGTTAGTACGTTTGTATATCCATACAAAGGTTGCAAACATGTTTGTATGTTCCCTTTTTTCAGCTTAATAAAAAATATGATTTCCACATATGATTTCAAAACAAATTGTGCGAATTATTAATTTCTAAACTTTTTCGGATCTCGCTTGTTTCCTATTTTTATCTTTTTTGATTTTTAGCATTAAACTTTTTTCCCAGAGCGATAAAAAATAAAACTCTTTTAATTTAATTAAAACTAAATTCTTTTAATGATGCGATCTTACGAAGAATAAACAAAGACAAAAACCGTACCCTGCACGAGACTTAACTCCTGCTCTCCTTCTGGAAATCAGCAATTAAAACAATAACACAAACCTTTTGCTTTACTTACATAACAAAAGTCAAAGATATGACTTAACTGCTCTATTTTAATTTTAATTATGAACATTAGTGTCTAATTTTAGACCGTTTAATTTTGTTTAGGGATTCTTTCCTTATCGTTAATAATATTTTCTTTTAAGTATCTTCAATACTTTTTTTCTTTACAATTTTAAATTTTAACTACTTTTTTCCACTTACAAAATAGTACAATTTCTTAAACTTTAAAGTAATAATTTCATTTTTTCATTAATAATTTTTTTAATAAATTAATATAAACACATTTCCATTATTTTTAACATAAATATAAAATTGTAAATTTGAAAAATTATGAACTTTATTTTAGACAAATACAAACAATTTAATCATTTTAAAAGCTTAAGCCATTAATTCTTATTAAATTGTTTAAATTTAAAATTAAAAAAATAAGGTTCATATTTTTTGCTTGGTAGTTTTCACAATGATCTCGGTATGAATTTTGTTCGCTTAAAAAACAAATTTTATTTATAAAAATATTTTTATTTTAATTAATAAAAATACCTATAAATAAAATCAATTTTAAGCTCTTAATTACAAACAAAAAAATTACAGTTGCATAGTAGTATTAAAAAAAGAAAATCAAACAACAAAAATTGGTCAAAATTTTTACTTCCACATAAACTCATATCAAATTATAAAAGTCATTTATATAAAATTTTATTTTAATATGTTTTATATATTTTTATTTTCAATAATTTCATATTAAGTTGTATATATAATGAATTGTTTCAAATTTAGATAAAATAAACCATAATGAATTTTTTCCATAATTTGCTGCCAATTTAAATTTGATACATTTTTTCTATTTGCTAAAATATTTTTTTAGTTTAATTGATATTTTTTTTATTAAATAATTGTTTATAATATTAATAGCAAATTTATGCATATTATTTTAAGTAATCTTTTTGTTTTTTTTCTTGTAATTCTTATTATATATAAAATTTTAAATATTTTTAATTAAAAAATATACAAATAAAATAAAATTGTAATATTGTAATTTTAAAAATTTAATTGAACAAGTAAAACAAACACTTAATTAAAAGTCATTTACAGTTCCGCTGGTCAGGGTGTAAAAATACTTAAAAAATAATTATTAAAGCAGCCTTTTACGGAATTGTTAATACAAGCCTGAAAATGGCTTTAAAAATTGTTTTAAGTAAAACTATTTTAGCCCTTAGAGCTGTAAATTTCTGATTTGTATAAAATATTCTTTTGTATGTAATTTGCCAAGATTTAAATTATTACATTTAAATAAACAAAAAACCTTAAAATATAAAATAAAATAATAAATAAAATATGTATTTTATATATCATTATTATGATCTCATAAATGTTCATACAATAAATCTAAAAAAATATAAAACAATTTTGAATAAAACTTTTTTCGAACGGTTTGTTAAAACAAACAGGTGAGTTATTTTAAGCGGCTTACATTTCTAACTAATTAGAGGGGTTTAGTTAAAAATATATTTTTTTTTAAATACAACAATAAAAATATACTACAATTGCATTTTTTTTTTCAAATCAAAAAAGAGGAAAAATATCACATGAAATTAAAAGATTTGTCACCATAGTAACGGTGATAAGTATAAACAGTTGTGGTTTTAAAATAAATAGTTAAGGTTTTATGATCAAATAATTCACACCCCAATTTTAGAAGCTATTTTCATCTCTCCCTTAAAATAGGCTTTAATTTCAAAACTATGTAAACTTAAAAGTATACCTTTTAAAATGTATAACATTTTTTCATTTTGTAATTTACAATTAGTTTAAGTTTATGATAATTACTTTTCTCGCGGTTTTTTGGCATGAGTTTAACAATAATGTAATGGTGGTTCCTAATAAATTGTATATTACATATAGAAAGAAGCCAACCAGCAGCGTAAAAACCTATAAGGAGATGAGTTGTTAATTGTAAAGAAAACCCATTATGTTTTACAATATGTGACTGTATAATTTATGATAATTATGTAAATCAAAAAGTGATATGAGTTTAATTTAATTTTGAACAAATATTAAGTATTCAATATCTTAACTTAAAGCAACAAGTTTAACGTTAATCTCAACAAAATATAAATTAAATAAACAAAATTTCGTTTAAAAAAACTATTTACTTAATTATTTTCAAATTGCAATTTCAAAAGCCTATTTTTAGGTTTTAAGTAAAAACAAATGTCTAGCATGTTTTTTGGGGTTATAATTCCTTTTTATATTTACATTTCTTTATTAAAATTCTTGTTAAGATATTTCCTCCCAAAAGTACGTATATCTTTACACTTATGTTGTGTCATCTTTTTGATAAATTTTTAATGCATTTTTATGCTTAAAGCATACTTTAACATAAAACATTACTTTACTCTATAAAATGTAAACATTAAAGAAACTAATATTTAAATATTTTATTCTACAATATAAATTTATTATTTATAATATTCAACGTACTGCAATGGAGTTTTTTGGAAAGAGAAGGTATTACTTAAAAATTAAACTTATAAATTTCCAATAACGTCTATGTTTGTAAACAGTATGTGCAGCATTTATTGTATTTTGTTTTTTTTTAATAACAAATTAATAGTGTGTGAAAAAGTGGACGTTTTTGTTTCATTACAGCTATTTATAAAGCTCTACATTCGGGATTCTACTATAGCTAGAACGTTTAAATTTGACAGGATTATAGATATCTATATGCTCTAGCGATATGCTGTCCAAAGATGTTTCTGATGCTCTAACCATTCGAAATATTTCGTGTTAAATACTACTGGGATAATTCTACCATAGTGGGCGTGGCAATGTGTGGTTACATATTACACATATGTATAGCCCAACATTCTGTCGACATCTGAGTGAAATTTTCATTCAAATATCTCATGCAGTTACTGAGATATTTCATTTTGAATGTTATCGAAAGCAAAAATTTACCTACTGTTCTGTTATGGATGCCTGGTAATCAAAAATTTTTGGAAATAATTTTAAATTTTTTTTGAGGCGAGTAATACTGGGATTCGAATCGTTATACATTTGGACTTGTAAGAGTTGGAAACATGAAACTGGGTACATATTAAGAGCTAAAGAAGGGCAATAAGGAAATGCTGTGAAATTTTTGCCACGCCCCCTAATTTCCATTTTTTAAGCGGGACAACAAAAACTGCGGTGTATCTTGACTTGAGCGTAGACGTGGAGTGAAAGTATTCCGCGATGTTATTCTTCACATCATTTCCTAATAGGGCCAAAAATTTCATCGCTTTGTATTTAATAGTTTTCGAGATATGAACTTTTGAAATTTATAACAAATAGTGAAAAATTGGGCTTTTTTAGCCCATTACAGCTTTTTTAAAGCTCTATATTCGGGATTCTACTATAGGTAGAACATTTAAATTTGACAGAATTATAGATATCTAGATGCTCTAGCGATATGCTGTCCGAAGAGGTTTCTGATGCTCTAACCATTCGAAATTTTTCGTGTTAAATACTACTTGGATAATTCTACCATAGTGGGCGCGGCAATATGTGGTTACATATTACACATATGTATAGCCCAAAATTCTGTCGACATCTGAGTGAAATTTTCATCCTAATATCTCATGTAGTTACTGAGATATTTCATTTTGAAAGTTATCGAAAACAAAAATTCACCTACTGTTCTGTTATGGATGCCTGATAATCAAAAAATTTTTGGAAATAATTTTAAATTTTTTTTGAGGCGAGTAATACTGGGATTCGAACCGTTATACATTTGGACTTGTAAGAGTTGGAAACATGAAACTGGGTACATATTAAGAGCTAAAGAAGGGTAATAAGGAAATGCTGTGAAATTTTTGCCACGCCGCCTAATTTCCATTTTTTAAGCGGGACAACAAAAACAGCGGTGTATCTTGACTTGAGCGTAGACGTGGAGTGAAGAAAGTATTCCGCGATGTTATTCTTCACATCATTTCCTAATAGGGCCAAAAATTTCATCGCTTTGTATTTAATAGTTTTCGAGATATGAACTTTTGAAATTTATAACAAATAGTGAAAAATTGGGCTTTTTTAGCCCATTACAGCTTTTTTAAAGCTCTATATTCGGGATTCTACTATAGGTAGAACATTTAAATTTGACAGAATTATAGATATCTAGATGCTCTAGCGATATGCTGTCCGAAGATATTTCTGATGCTCTAACCATTCGAAATATTTCGTGTTAAATACTACTTGGATAAATCTATCATAGTGGGCGTGGCAATGTGTGGTTACATATTACACATATGCATAGCCCAACATTCTGTCGACATCTGAGTGAAATTTTCATTCAAATATCTCATGCAGTTACTGAGATATTTCATTTTGAAAGTTATCGAAAACAAAAATTCACCTACTGTTCTGTTATGGATGCCTGGTAATCAAAAAATTTTTGGAAATAATTTTAAATTTTTTTTGAGGCGAGTAATACTGGGATTCGAACCGTTATACATTTGGACTTGTAAGAGTTGGAAACATGAAACTGGGTACATATTAAGAGCTAAAGAAGGGCAATAAGGAAATGCTGTGAAATTTTTGCCACGCCCCCTAATTTCCATTTTTTAAGCGGGACAACAAAAACAGCGGTGTATCTTGACTTGAGCGTAGACGTGGAGTGAAAGTATTCCGCGATGTTATTCTTCACATCATTTCCTAATAAGGCCAAAAATTTCATCGCTTTGTATTTAATAGTTTTCGAGATATGAACTTTTGAAATTTATAACAAATAGTGAAAAATTGGGCTTTTTTAGCCCATTACAGCTTTTTTAAAGCTCTATATTCGGGATTCTACTATAGGTAGAACATTTAAATTTGACAGAATTATAGATATCTAGATGCTCTAGCGATATGCTGTCCGAAGATGTTTCTGATGCTCTAACCATTCGAAATATTTCGTGTTAAATACTACTTGGATAAATCTATCATAGTGGACGTGGCAATGTGTGGTTACATATTACACATATGTATAGCCCAACATTCTGTCGACATCTGAATGAAATTTTCATCCAAATATCTCATGCAGTTACTTAGATATTTCATTTTGAATGTTATCGAAAACAAAAATTCACCTACTGTTCTGTTATGGATGCCTGGTAATCAAAAAATTTTTGGAAATAATTTTAAATTTTTTTTGAGGCGAGTAATACTGGGATTCGAACCGTTATACATTTGGACTTGTAAGAGTTGGAAACATGAAACTGGGTACATATTAAGAGCTAAAGAAGGGCAATAAGGAAATGCTGTGAAATTTTTGCCACGCCCCCTAATTTCCATTTTTTAAGCGGGACAACAAAAACAGCGGTGTATCTTGACTTGAGCGTAGACGTGGAGTGAAGAAAGTATTCCGCGATGTTATTCTTCACATCATTTCCTAATAGGGCCAAAAATTTCATCGCTTTGTATTTAATAGTTTTCGAGATATGAACTTTTGAAATTTATAACAAATAGTGAAAAATTGGGCTTTTTTAGCCCATTACAGCTTTTTTAAAGCTCTATATTCGGGATTCTACTATAGGTAGAACATTTAAATTTGACAGAATTATAGATATCTAGATGCTCTAGCGATATGCTGTCCGAAGATGTTTCTGATGCTCTAACCATTCGAAATATTTCGTGTTAAATACTACTTGGATAAATCTATCATAGTGGACGTGGCAATGTGTGGTTACATATTACACATATGTATAGCCCAACATTCTGTCGACATCTGAATGAAATTTTCATCCAAATATCTCATGCAGTTACTTAGATATTTCATTTTGAATGTTATCGAAAACAAAAATTCACCTACTGTTCTGTTATGGATGCCTGGTAATCAAAAAATTTTTGGAAATAATTTTAAATTTTTTTTGAGGCGAGTAATACTGGGATTCGAACCGTTATACATTTGGACTTGTAAGAGTTGGAAACATGAAACTGGGTACATATTAAGAGCTAAAGAAGGGCAATAAGGAAATGCTGTGAAATTTTTGCCACGCCCCCTAAGTTCCATTTTTTAAGCGGGACAACAAAAACAGCGGTGTATCTTGACTTGAGCGTAGACGTGGAGTGAAGAAAGTATTCCGCGATGTTATTCTTCACATCATTTCCTAATAGGGCCAAAAATTTCATCGCTTTGTATTTAATAGTTTTCGAGATATGAACTTTTGAAATTTATAACAAATAGTGAAAAATTGGGCTTTTTTAGCCCATTACAGCTTTTTTAAAGCTCTATATTCGGGATTCTACTATAGGTAGAACATTTAAATTTGACAGAATTATAGATATCTAGATGCTCTAGCGATATGCTGTCCGAAGATGTTTCTGATGCTCTAACCATTCGAAATATTTCGTGTTAAATACTACTTGGATAATTCTACCATAGTGGGCGTGGCAATGTGTGGTTACATATTACACATATGTATAGCCCAACATTCTGTCGACATCTGAGTGAAATTTTCATTCAAATATCTCATGCAGTTACTGAGATATTTCATTTTGAAAGTTATCGAAAACAAAAATTCACCTACTGTTCTGTTATGGATGCCTGATAATCAAAAAATTTTTGGAAATAATTTTAAATTTTTTTTGAGGCGAGTAATACTGGGATTCGAACCGTTATACATTTGGACTTGTAAGAGTTGGAAACATGAAACTGGGTACATATTAAGAGCTAAAGAAGGGCTATAAGGAAATGCTGTGAAATTTTTGCCACGCCCCCTAATTTCCATTTTTTAAGCGGGACAACAAAAACAGCGGTGTATCTTGACTTGAGCGTAGATGTGAAGTGAAAGTATTCCGCGATGTTATTCTTCACATCATTTCCTAATAGAGCCAAAAATTTCATCGCTTTATATTTAATAGTTTTCGAGATATAAACTTTGGAAATTTATAACAAATAGTGAATAATTGGGCGTTTTGGATACCTGGTAATCAAAATTTGTTTTACAATTTTGTCAGGTTTTAAGTGGGCGTGTTTGGTAACTCACGAAAATTTAATGACAGTATTAACACTAAAATTTTTTCCTGTTAAGTCATTTCCAGATTGATTTGTCTTAAATAGTTTAAAATTTTTGAACATTTGAAATTTATTGAAATATAAAAAATAATTATTGCTTTTTTAATATTAATTACTTTTATTTTTATTCGAATACATTACTTTTACAACACTCTTGATGTCACTGACTTAAATGTAGATGTGTGAGAAATATATGTATTAAAATGTTTCTCGTTTGTGTGTTTCTCTGTTTGCTTATGCATTAAAAAAGCTTTTAATTAATTTCAATCTTACATTATTTTAGTTTTGTTGTTGTTTACTTACACACAAGCATATTTTATGTAAATGGCAGATATAAAGAATTATATAATAATAAAAACAAAAACATTATAATCTCTAATTAATTTGCAATTAAATTATGCTTATATGAATGAAATGAAATAGAAAATTTTATAAAATCTAATAAAAAAATCAATATTCTTTCATTTTTTTTTAAGATTTTGAGTATAATTAATTTTAGATTTGTAAATTATGTATTAAAGATTTAAAGAAAATTTTATAATATTTTAGATTGTTGCTTTTTTCTGTTTAAATTTGTTTCAGTGCTTTAGAAATTATTTCTATTTGAAATTGGCCTTTAGTATATTCTAATGTAAAAAAGAGTTCCCATTCTTTAAAAGCATCAAATCTAATTATGGGATTAAATGCTCATATTTTCTCTCCCATAGATTTTTCAATTGTCAATTATAAATTTTCTGAGGAATTATTTCAAAAATTGATAACATGTAATTTCTAGTTTGGGTCACGTGCATTTCTTTAAAGTAAAATCTTGAGGAAAAAGTGTCACAGCAGCTATTCATTGTAGTATAACAATAGCTGGCTGGTTGGTCTAAGAGTAGCAATTTTTGTCTAGCCTTTTAAATGGCGTTAAAAATGCCCGTGAGGATTTTTAACACGATTTTTTTCAAAATATAATACATTGGCTTTTGCTGATAACACGGGTATGATGATTTGAATTGCAGAGCATGACAGACAAGTTGCAGGGCACGAGTATGTGTTTGATTTCAAAGCACATACATGTGTCAACATAAAACTGCAGTTTAGTTGTCAAAGCAGTAGGGGGTGTTTTTCACATTATTCTGTTTATTACTTAAGGTAGTTTAAAATAAAATTAAAATATTTAAATACAAAATATGAGGGTTGGATTTAAGGTAAACCAAAATTAGAAACTTTAAAACTATTTTAAATATTAAAACATTATTACCTTAAAGCAAAAAAAGGGAGTTTTTAATCTTGAAAATTATAGAGTTAAAAAAAGTAAGATGTGTGGAAGAATTATAAAGAAATTTGATTATTTTTAAATATGTTAATAATATATAGTTTTCCCATATTAAGTATTCATCAATAATGACATAAAAATCTATTAAATAAAACCTTGTTAACTACCAAATGTCATATCATTAACGCTTAAATCTTCATTAATTTTTGATATGATATCTTAAATTATTTTTATATTTTACCGCATTTAATAAATGTAAATAAAAACCAAACAACTCCCAATATAATTTTGTATTTTTTTATAACTTTAAACGCTTATGACATAAAATTATGTCAAATGTTAAAACAAATCTGCATACTTTAATATAACACGAAATAATATCAAAATGTTCATTTCACTCAAATGAAAATAATAAAATGATTGACACTTTAAATGCGTGACACACCACCCTTGTAGAGATTAGTTATGCTTGTGGCAACCAAAACAAGCAAAAAAAATAAAATAAAATAATATACAGGATACAGGATACCCATAAAAAATTCTGATTAAATATAGAAAATAAACTGACAAATACTAAACAGCTAAAGATTGTTGTATTAATAGAAATTATAGTTATTAAATACTTATTGAAAATATTAAATGTATAGCTGAAAATAATTGAGCATTATGTTACCAAAAAAATTTCCATCAAAAGAGTGTCAAAAAGTTTTCTATACGCGTGTTCATGCTAAAATTTCAACACTAAATTACAGTTTAGACAGTTTAATCATAACCACAAAAAATATCGACAAACTATTATCTGCAACAAAATAATTGTTAGACAACACCCCCCGGGTTTTCAAAGAACAAAAATAATAACAACACTTTAGGCAGGGGTTAAATATCCTGTTACATATCCTTTTAGTTACACCATAAAAAAGAATAAGGTCTAGTTTCCTTACGTGTGCAAAATTACTTTTGCGTGTGTGTTATAATGGCCTACTTAAGGATTCCCTAAGGTTTTTTAAGATGTTGAGATTTAAACAATATTATTACTATTTCGGAAGGAACAAAAACATGTAGCATGACGAAAATTACTTAATTGTTGCTCAATCATTCATTTGAGGTTAGTTTTGCATGTTATTAATCAATTATAAATGTTTTTTTTTTAATTTGAGGAGTTTTAAAATTTTTGTAATGAAGGGTTCAAAGAAGTAAATTATTTTGTAAGTTTTAAAAGTTACAAAAAAATATGAGCATTTTTAAAAATGACAAATGAATGCCTGTTCCTCCCAAAAACTTTTGAACAATTACTTCTATTCTTAGACATATAATTACAAGTTGTCTATATATGATATGATTTTATATAAAAGAAATAATAATTTTCTTATAAAAAGCAATCAAGCTAGTAAATATTTTATGAAGATCTTGAATTAACGACTGATCGTGTTTGTTTTTAGGTCCTTTAAACGTCCATTTCATTTGAAGGGAATTCCTGAAAATAGATAAAAAATAATTTGATTATTATTAATTTCGTTTAAAATTTGTTTAAGTTAATTTAACAAAACATTAAATAGTTAGAATTAAAAATAGACATGGTTTTTCATATACAATTTCATAAATTCTAATTTAAAATCACTTTTATAAAGTTTTTTTTTTGTTTAAATATTTTAAGCATGATTAAATATGCATATTTTAAAAAGCAAATGAAAAACTATTTCATTATTCTTTCACATAAATGTCAACCTAAAAATTCATTACATTTATAAATCTCTCAGATTGTACCCAAAACACAAACACACACACCAATAAAGAAAAATATAATTTGTTATGCCAAAAAATTTTGAACAATTTCACAGACTGCCATAGACAATCACACGTAATAGCCTCAAGGAAGACAAGGATACGACAGAGAGTCTCTATTTTATTTGTTATTAAGAGGAAACAAAAGTCACAAAGAAGAGTATTTTTTAAGGATGGGAAAAGATGATGATAATGATGTTAGTGATGTCCATATAGAAAACATGTTTTATTGACAATCTAATAAAAATACTGTTGAGCCAGGCATTTGTATGAAAATGAATAAATGAATGTCCTGTCAATTTTGTTGGTATGTGGAATATGTGGAGACAACAAAACGATTTATTAAAATAATGATAACGCACACAGTTGTATTAAAACTCATAGACATACAAATACATATAATACATAAAAAGCAGATATCCTGTGAGTAAATGCGGAAAGACATTTTGACGACGATATGAGTAATTTGTTTTCTAGCTTTTAATGGTCAAAACTTTTGTTGTTCTCCTCGTTGTTTTAGCTTTTGTGTTGTAAAAAATCTAAAACCAAAACAAAGATACTTGCACTCACATCAAAAAATATTTAACATGATGTGTATATGATGATGATAATAAGGATAGTTTATGTTTACTATATACATTTTAAGCACGTCCATAATATAACATTGTCTATTATATCAATATACATCTTTCTTTCCTTCTACGCTTTTTATATTTCTACACTATTTTATTTGGTTAAAACGGATACCGGAAGTCAAAAGCACAAACTCATGTAAATACAATATACAAACACATATTAAACATACACAAATGCATCAAATAATCATGTAAGGGAATGTGGAACAATAAAAATAACAAGTACACAAAAAAGGACCTCATATGCTATCTTCATAAGTGGTTTCTTAATTCATATTCTACTAGTGGCAATTCGGGTAAACATAATTTATATTAGAAAAACTTATTCCAACAAAACTACTAAGAGTATATGTAATAACACACATACATACACACATACATAAGTACTTTAGTATCATCATAATTCATTATCTGTTTGTTTTGTGTGCAAAAGACATATTAGTTTTTTATGAATATATGTGTACTTACTACACATGATGTCCTGTTAAAGGATATTAAAATATTGTTTTGTTATAATGCAAAAGATGATGTCTGTGACTAAATTTATGAAGTTTGGGAATGATAGAAATCTAATAGAAAAGGTGAAATTTGTCATAACTTTACATGCCAACAGGCTTTTAATAAATAATTTTATGTTTTGTTGCACAAATATTAAAATATTATTCAGACTTGGAGATAATTATTAAAAAATAATATAGGGCTATCTAGTTAAAAGGGATATAAATGAGATATATATTAATTTTGGTAAATATAAAATATAATTAGTTTCCATTCTATCTATTTAATTAAAATGTTTTTATCTTTGAAAGGACTAAACGCTAAAGCCATTTTAATGATTTTTTTTTTCAGTTTTCCGATAGTGATCGTTAAAGTGAAATTATTTTTAATTTAATTTTTGATCTATTTTACTTTTGTTAACTCTTATCCAAATATATAAATCATCTCTACATTTATCCCACATTTTTTTCAAAGGGTTAAATCATGACATAATAGATACTATTTTCTGTTATTATCTAAACTCAATGTTATTGGTTAAAATTAATAGACCAATGACTCATTAATTTTTTCACTATTCAAAATTTTATTTCAAATATTACAAAATATATTTCACATATTTATTTTGTGTATCCAAAATTATCTACGCGCTTATAAAACCCACATTCAACACCTCATCGGTGGGTAATTACACTCATCTTGCAGTCAATGACATAAATTTGTGAGATTAGCAGTAATTTATGAATGAAATAGCATACCTAAAATCATTTATAAATTATTAAATCAAATTTAAAATATGCAAAATATGAAAAAAACATCACCAAAACAATAAAAAAATATTCATAAATTAACATATTAAAACATTTAAAAAAATGTGTGTTGAATTTTAGTTTCGACTGAAATTGAATTAAAACGTCAATCAGTAAAATATATTTTTTAATAAAACCTGACCAATTTAATTTTACTTTCGTTGACCGCTAAAACCGAATGTATTGTATTGAATTAAAATAAAGTTAACTCATACCAACTCAACCAAACCATCAACAAATAACGGCCGGCATTTTTTTGTTAAAAAAAAACAATAAAAACAACAGAGAGAGAAAAAAGTAAAACACAACAAAATGTAAACTTTTTCCGTTTAATGATTGTTGAAAGTCTTCTCATGTGGAAACCCCCCATCATCTCTTTTGGAGTAAATAACAGCGAAAAAAGTAAACAAAACATAACAACGTGTTTGAAGTTCAGTTTGAATATGTTTTATAAGTGTGAGTTAAGTTGAGATACCAAATCCAGTTTATACTTTTATACTATTACTTAATATTTATCGCATCTACTGCTTAAAATAGAAATTGAAAAAAAACAGCAACAAATAAAACATAACATAATATTTGTCGACGTCATAGTTTTGCTTTTGCTTATTGCAGTTCAACTACAAGTGATTCCCAAACAGTAGATAATAAAGACATTTATCGAAAACTATGACCCAGAAACTTTATAAACTACAAATTTTGGAATTTACAAATACAATTGAATTGGAGAAGAACGTTAAATCACATTAATGTTTTAATTAAGGTGTAAAGTAATCGAGATCCAGGGGTACATCCCTATATATTGCGTTTTATATCTTACTTATGAAATAAACTTAGTTCTTAATTTTGCTATATTTATAAAGGACCCTTACCTCGATTTTAGAAACCCTGATTTTAAAGCATTAAACTAAAAAATGTCGCTTTAGCTGTCTGAATGTAGTTGTGTGTATAAAAACTTTCTCTTGGCTATAAGTAGATTTTTGCTGATTTTGCGGTTCATGGCTTTTGTTGTTCCGTCTCTTCTGTGTTTTGTATTTTTTGTTTTTATTTGAGTCATCGAAAGGTGAGTTTTATTTAGTAGAGCTCTGAGCTGCAAAGCTCGTCTATGAATGGGATATTTTGATTTTTTTGATTAATATGAAAAGGCCATAGTACATCATATACATGGTCATATTCATAAACACTCAAGATGGAAGTTAAAATGTTAACAAATTATGTTAATAAACTAAATTTAAAATAAAAGAAAACAATTTTTTGTTTTTATGTCAAAAATGTGTGCAAAAAAACAACTTTAATTTAAGATGTTGTAATTTAATTCATGAGAAATATTTTTAATTATTTGATAAACTACTAAAAAATTTAAAAGTTATTTATTCAAAATTTAAGCTAATCGTAAGAATCAGATGCAAGTTATATTACTATATTAAGTATTAGAACGACATATAAAGATAAATCTTATTTAAATGTATTTGCAATCATTTAAACACTAATTAACTTAAAAGGAATGTTATAGTTGAACAAATTTATGAATTTATAAGCAATTATGACAATTTTCACTTAATTCTAAATAATATTAAAACCTATATTTTTTAATTATATATTTTATAAACATTTGAGAATTTCATTAAAACAATGCACTTCACAATTTAGTTACAAAGTTTGGTAAGTTCCCTAAAGAGACGACCTTCTTTGGAAAAAATGAACCTACTTAAAAGAAATAAAATATATGAAATATTTTTTTAAAAAAGTCATCTTTCATGCTATTACAAAATTAGGTTTTGAGTTAAATTTTTGTTTTCGAAATCTATAAATAAAAAACTCTTCTTCTCTTTAATAACAAAAAATTAACAATTCACTCATTGAATTATCAATGGCTTTGAAGCAAAACGGCCGGAACTATGAACAACAGTCTCTAAAAGTCTAGACTCGAACTGGCAAACGTGTGATAAACTCGAAACGAAACGGCCGCAAATACGCGCAAGCGCATTAAAATTTAAATTTATTATTTAACGTTACGATTTCAAAAAAATTAAAAGCAAAAGTGAAAAAAGTGTAAGTGTGTTTTGTAAAAAATTTACAAAAATAATAAAAAATCCAACAAAAAAAGAAATTGTATTAAATAAATAACAATATTATAAACAAAATAAAATTAAACCATTTAAAAATAATAATAACAACAAAAATATATAAAAGAAAAAAAGAAAATAAACTACAAAAGTTACAAAGTAAATAAAAGAAAGTCAAGCAAAAAACTACAAAGAAACAAACAAAAAATTTATATGACAAAATAATGAATTGAGAAAATCTCTTTTTAATAACAAAGAAATAAATTAAATTATTATTTCATAAAAAATAGAAGAAAAGTAGTTTAATTTCAACTTGAACTAAATTCCATTTTATGTGAAAAGAAAACAAATTCAAAAGTGTTAAATTTGCTGAATCACAAAATTTGTTGTGCAACATTTGTTTCTTCTTTTAAAGCAAGAAAAAAACTAAATCAACAAGAAAGGACTCTTGTAAATGCAGGACCAATACGAATAAGAAAACAAAACATGTTGTAACAGAAAGAAAATGTTTTTTAAAATGTAAAACACGTACGCACATATTATGTCGACATTTTCCAGTAAGCTTGTTATGACATGTTCATATAACATTTCCGTTTCCTTTTACCAATGTTCTGTGCAATACGAAGTGTAACTAAAATGCCAAGGATAACACCAATGTATAAAAAGAAAGCACTTAATAAAAGAAAAAGACAAGTACTTATTTAAGGGAAAGAAACTTAAACTGCAAATTTCAAAAAAATTTTTTTTGATTATGAGCATATAAGATAAAAGGACTATATTTAAAGACAATTGGGGTATTATTATAGACATTGAGAAATATATTGTAAATAACAAAATATAAGTTTTTTACAATCTTTTGATATAAATTTATACAACAATAATTTTTTTTAATTACTTTTTAGTAGTAAAATTTCAAGGAAGAAAAAAATCTGCATTTATGGTGAAAAATGTTAAAATAACATTTTTATCTATGAAATAAATTGATAACTGCATAAATGTTAAATTGACTTTCATAGACAAATAATGTTAATTCAACATTGTTTGACAGTAAATGCAGATTAAGTACTTAATTCTGATCTAAAGCAAATGAAATGAGATTTTTAAAAGTGTATAGAATACTTTAAAAAAATTTGTTAAGTTTTTTGAAAAATACTGGATTATAAAGAATAACTTGAAAAAGGTATAGTTTTTGGAAGATCTTCTATATACACTGAAACTTAATTAAAATTGAAATAATTTAACTTTTTTAAGTTATGTTTTTGTTTCATACATAAAATATGTTTTTTTTTAAATTGTTTCACGGTAAATTCAGTTTCTTGAGAATATTCTTGAAATTATATATATATATTATAAATATTAATATCGAACGATTCTAATATGTTCAATATTATTTCACAACAAAAGTAAAAACATTTAGTTTAAATTAAATGAAAAAAATTATTATTCAATCTTAAAACAACATTGATTTTGCTTCATGTTTTTTGAAATTTAAAATTTTACAATATCTTTGTTACCTATTGTTGATTACTATAAACATGTGACAGAAATATGTCCTTATAAAATATTTTAATATATTAGTACTTTTTCTCTACTTGAACTTAGATATCCTTCCCCTTTAAATAATAAAAGTTGACAATAAAATATCCTTTTTATATTTATAACCATATTACAAAACTAGACGATACCCAAGACCCATGGTATTGCACTACAATTATACCAAAAATACTTGGAATATCTACAAGCGTTGTAAAAAGGTTGAAAGGTTTTGTACATGATAACTCTCATGTACTTCTCCAGCTTACACCAAACAAACTTAAATCGTTTAAGAGGATGAGTTAATTTTTTGTGACTCAAACACCTGCTGCTGCTTTTACAATTATCCAATAGATACTTTCTGTAAACTTCAATAGAGGTAATAACAACAAATTCTAACATTTGGAGAAAATGCATTTGAATTTTATATTTAAAATGAAAATTAGCTGCAATGCGTATGTTTGTTTGGTTCAATTTTACATTATTTTCTAAACAGTTGAACATTAAAAGGGTAGAAAATTCTTAGGTTTTATTGCCCCAAAGAAAGAGAGAGAGAGAGAGACAAGAAGAAATACTATTTTAACTAATTTGGTAATTTGTGCAACAAGACGTGTTTATTTTAATTAAAGTCTGTCTTACTTCAAAAAGGTACAAATAAAAGTAAAATTAAAAACATTAAAATTCAAACAAAATGTTCATTTTATACAGCATAAACTGAAAGAAATTAAAAAAAGAACTTTTGTTCAAAGGAAGCAAAGAGAGTTTGCTGCAAATTCAAATATTTAACTATTTTAAAACTTGAACAAATTCTAAAGTTTCTAATATCAAATTTCCATACTTAATATGTTCATTTGTGCAATTGTGTGTTTTAATATGATTAAGTTAAGAATTTTATTCTCTTTTTGTGTTTTTATACCATAATTTATATGAATTTTGCAAATGTGACTTTGCATAATCACTTGTTATAAATTTCCCTGGTTGCAATAAGTAAACGACTTTTTTTCGAAATTACGTATTTTCTTATTTATTTTTCCCCAAAGGAACGAATTTATTTTTGTTATAATGCCAACAGTTGTTTAGTTGAAATTTCAACAATTTTTATTCCTGTTTCATGTTTTTGTTAAGAAAATAATATTTAACGTGATGATCTGTTGTACTTTTTTTTATAAATTGCAATACTTAAGGATAATATTCGAAATTATATGGTAGAGAAGCTTACATTTATGAAATGTTATGCTGACGCGTCATACTATTATGAAAAGGAAGAAACCTGTATAGCAAATTGAGTTCAAAACAAGTGGGAGATCTATATTCAGCTTTGCCGAATCTTTAATACTCTTCAAAACAATAATAAGATATCTTACAACAATTTCAAAAAATTATTATCACTACATGAGTTTAATGTACATAAACCACATTAAAGTTGTGGTACAATCATACTTTTTTGGATTTTTATTTTTTGTTAATTTCCAAAATACAAATAACTAATTCAGATTTTTAGTAAGGATTGGACAAAGTTTATAATATATATATATATATATATATATATATATATATATATATATATATATATATATATATATATATATATATATATATATATATATATATATATATATATATATATATATATATATATATATATATATATATATATATATATTATAAACTTTGTCCAATCCTTACTAAAAATCTGAATTAGTTATTTGTATTTTGGAAATTAACAAAAAATAAAAATCCAAAAAAGTATGATTGTAACACATATATATATATATGTATATATATATACATATATATATATATATATATATATATATATATATATATATATATATATATATATATATATATATATATATATATATGTGGTATACATATATATATATATATATATATATATATATATATATATATATATATATATATATATATATATATATATATATATATATATATATGTGGTATACATATATATATATATATATATATATATATATATATATATATATATATATATATATATATATATATATATATATATATATATGTGGTATACATATATATATATATATATATATATATATATATATATATATATATATATATATATATATATATGTGGTATACATATATATATATATATATATATATATATATATATATATATATATATATATATATATATATATATATATATATATATATATATATATATAGATATAGTTGAAATGAATCGCATGTTGGCAACATTCCAGAATACGTTATATATAAGACCTGGTGTTTTATACGTAATGATATACTTAGTATATTTTTCTCTTGTAAAGGACGGTATAAGAAAAATTCCATCTTATTAAACGTGTGACATTTGCTGAATATAACCGAATATAACATTATTCAAAAGAACGGGAAATTTTAAATACTTATTATCAAGTTAAAGGAAAGTATTACGAGGTTTGTACGCTAAATACTACATCAGAAAATCAGTTATAAGCAAATTTCAAGTTATAACTTGTAATTCTTATAAACAATGATGATAGGAAATCTTTCATATATAGTTAAAAAAGAGAGTATAATTAAAGTGTACCGGACTCATCGTCCTGACAATTCATAGGAAAGGCGAATTAAAGCCAAACTAATAATATATGCTATATATTTTATAGAACCCAAACAAATTTTCGGTTTGAATAGCGGGATATAAAACTTCTCTCGCCATTTTCCTAATTTTATATATGTTGGATTTATTAACGCTTTATTATTTTTGCCCTCATTTTGATTGTCTGTTATATTTTGTACTCTACTTCTGATAGGTTTGAGTTCTTATTTTTTAATATAATTTTTTATTGTTTGTTGTTTGTTGTTTGCTTTCGTCTATATAAATTTTTTCTTGAAATTTGGAAAAAAAAGAAAAATCTTTTCATATTATATTTTTTCATGATTCTTTTACTTTTGTTTATAGTTGCCCCGGTAATCATTGTCATCATACAAATGTCAAAATGTTTCGTTTGTTGGCAACAACAAAATGTAAGCGACAACAAATTGCAATACTAATTATATCATTTTTCGCGTACGTGGCTGGCATACGTAATGAGGGTAACAATATGTTGCTGCAACAACAAACATCAATTGAAAATTCCAATTACAAAAGGTAAGTGCATAAAAGAGGAATAAGAGAAAAATAGGTATAATGAGAGAACAATGTTGAGACAAATTGTTGCATATTAATATTTATTAAAATAATATTATTTCAAAAGAAATTTAGAATTAAATTTAAAGAAAAAGAATATTAAAGAAATTTAAATTAAATGAAAATTACTTGAAAGATTCTTAATTTAATTCTTAAAATTTGTAAAATAATTTGAAGTGCTTTGATTACCATTTAGTCCAACATTGATAAAATATATTATATTTTCTAATTACTTTTATATTTTTATTTTCCAAATATTTATTTGTCTTTAGCTCAATGACTGATGTTCAACAACCAACGACTTCGAATTTTCGCCCATCACTAATAATCGATTTTACACCAGCAGATGCTGCAGTACCACAAAATTTTAAACCCATTTATAAAGAACCTCAACATTCTATTGCCAATGTTATAGCCACTTATACCAATAGCAACAATAACAACAACAATATTCCACAAAAACAAGAAACACAAAATGATAATAGACGTTATACTTTTGAAACGGCTGCAATGGCAACATATGGAAATGTTGGCGAAAAACAAATTTCGTTTCCTAATGAGCAACAACAAATACCACAACATCTAACAGACAAGCCTATTTATATCTATAGGGATCCATACACAAATGAGAATTATCATTATACACCAACTGAAGCCAATGTTCCAACAACTACATCAACATATAGTTATAACAATTATTACAACAATAATGGTTACAAGCAACAAGATTCCCTCTCTCATCAGCATCATCATAGTAATAATGATGATAATCAGGAATATTTAGTTCAATCAAGCATGATAGTAGGCTCGCATCAACAGCAACAACAACAATCAAATCCCTTTAGACCTTATATGCGTTTTTCGGATGATAAGGATATGTATATTAAACGTCCTGGTTTTGTATATGATGAGAAACCAAGTTATAATCATCCCAATTCAGTTGTTATTGATAAGAAAAATGAAGAGACACAAACATTGAAGGCAAATAAAATATCTTATGATTCACATGATTATCCACCGCCTAGTTATTATCAACAACAAACTTCTAACTTTTTGCCAACACCACTACCCACAACAGTTAGACCCACAGTACCCCCAACGCCACCTCCTCCTCCTAAGCCAGAATATAGACCTCCTACCTCAACACAATCATCAATATTTGGTCAACAACAGCCACAACTGCAATACTTGCAATCATCTCAACCATCTTCGCTGCCTAATTATGTAAACAACATTGATAATTATTTGTTGAATAAACAACAACCAAATGACTATTTTCGTAGAGAAGTACCACCATCCTCATATTATCAACAATACCAACAACAACAGCAGCTGCAATACGAAACCAGGCCATCATATGAATATGATGCGAGACCACAATATTCACCGCCACCACCACCTCCACCAGCCTCTTACCAACAACATTCACAGCCACAATATGTAACACGACCTCCTCCCCCACCACTACCTTCTTATAATCCCACACACAGTCATTATCCACAACATGAAACATCCCGTCCACCACCTCCACCTCCTGGTAGACCTTCTTATAATAATTACTATGACTATCAAATAGGTGAAATACCACCTCCAGCATCACAACAACAGTTTAATTATCCCTATCCCAGACCACCAAATTCACATTATCCATATCAAGGTCCATACAGACCACCACATCTACCACCACCAGCTCAACAAAGTGGTTTGGCATCTTTGGTCCAATATGCACCACAATTCACTTCACTGCTATTAAGTGGTGTAGGTGGTGGTGGAGGAGGTTCGAACAGTAATAATCCATTAGGTAGTCTAATAGGTGCTCTTACTGGTGCTACAACTTCACAACAATCGTCTTTGCCACCTTCATCTTATAATAGAAGACCCGTTAACTCCCAACTCATTAAGGCATTAGAGAATATAGCACGCAATGACGATTTGCAATGTGTGCCAAAAGTTTTATGTCAAATGATTGCTTCCCAAACACAACGTGGTCAACTGCCCACATTCATTACTTCACCAGCTATAAGCAAGTAAGTACAATACATACAAATATTCATGTGAATGTATGTTACCATAACTGTTTTCTATATAGATTTTGTTTAATAGTTTATATGGTCATATCTTTTGGTTTAATTACTAACATACAATTAAAACAGGACAACAAATAAAGTTGACTTTAAGTGAAATTGAAAATTCCTGAAATAACTTAAACTTAATTGTTTTTAAAATTATATTAAGATAAATTTTTTTATTTAGCTTTTTAGCTGGATTTCCAGCTGCCTCTCCAGCTCTTATTTATGGAAGAGCTGCTCTCTTAGGCCTGACTGGTGGAGAAAAGAGTTGTCATCAAACTTATGTTAAATGCCCTAAGGATGAAGTAAGTTCTATCCATAAAAAATAAGTTAGACAACCAATAATAATTTTTCCAAATCTTCTTATCAAACAGTATGAAATAATTTATTATCTTAACAATCATCGTGGTGGTTTCTTTAAATTATTTAGTGAACCGGATGAACAGCAACAAAGTGTAAATCATGACTCAACACAGCAAGGTGCAACATCCCTGTTTAGTATTTTAGCTGCTTTAGCTGGGACACCACAAGCAACCACCACAACACCCAGACCAACACCTAAACCTCAAGCGTCTTCAATAGATATCACTAGCGGCATAGGAAATTTCTTTACACAACTTTTGTCGGATTATATGGGCGGTGCTACGGTGGAGTATCAAAGAAGATTCAAACGAAGAACAAAAAGATCTTTGAATGGAAAAATTAAATTTGAAGATGGAAGCCGGAAAACAAGTAGGGATATTATAAAATTCGAGGATGGAAGTAGAGAACTTCATAGTGATGTATTGAAATTTAAGGATGAAGATTATGATATAAATGAGAAAAAACATCAGGACACTGAAGAAGATTTTCATGATGAGGAGGATGATGAAGATACTCAGCAAGGTGTAGAATTTAAAGATGATGAAGACGACTACTTGGACGATACTGAAAGTAGAATAATACATAAAAGTGGGGGAAGAGGTAATCGAGTAAAATTCTTTCCGGAAATAAGAGAAACTTCAGATGAAATTGACAAAGAAGAAGAAATAAAGAAGTTGATTAAAAGGTTTAATGATTTTAATAGAGAAAGAAAATTAAAATTTCCTACCGCCACTGATGAGCGATTATATATCGATGCTGACCAGCACGGTTTAAGGCAAAGTAAATTATTAAAAGACAATAACTTATCCTACGAGCAACAAACTTATGGTCCCCAATTTAACAACTATGTAGAGAATTCGTATGAAAACCTTCAAAAAGAATCTAAAAAAATTAAATTCTTTGATGATGAACCATCCAAATCTCAATATTTGTATTCCTATTATTTACAAACCCCCAAAGAAACCAAAACAAAGTTGGTATTTCCTCAGAGAGATGCTAAGATTTTAAATCGTCCCTATTATGCTGCCTCCTACTTACAGGACTATCTACAACAGCAACATTTAGAACAAGAAGAAGAAGACGCTGCAGGAGACGATAAATTTGTTATATCTAACAGTCAAAGACCCTTACACTACACCGAATTTTCTTCAGCCCCTTCTTTAGCGAATATTTATAAAACCCACATAAATTCTTTACTCTCACAGAATAGTTTCACTTCTAATGCGGCTGTCAACAATAATATTTATGTTGCCTCTCCACCTACAAACACTTACAGCAATAACAATCACTTTTTGCCAACACCAGCGCCTCCTGACAACGATTTTACTGCTGCCAATTCCATTTACTCAAGTAATGATTACAGCGAAAACCAATACAATTATAACAGTTTAAAACAAACAACTTTCTATAAGCCACAAAGATATCCTTCCACTTCATCATCAACCCCAACCCGTCCCTTTTACAGTGGCGGCAGTAATAATTTCTATAAACCTCAACGTTATCCAACGTCTAATAGTCAAGTGAATTATAATCGATATCATTCTTCTATATATACTACCAGACGACCTTATGTGTCTGTTACAACCACTAGAAAATCAAATGATGATAAAAATATTTATGTGACAAATTCACGAGGTGTAACGGAATACTATATTACACCAGATGGTCGCAAAGTATATTTATAGTTGTAGTTATTATATTGAAATAAGTTAATCTCCTTCAATATTTATTTAATTTAAGTTAAATCATTAAATCACAAATGTATATACTATATAAATAAAATTATTAATTTATATAATTTCATATAACAAACATTTTAACTAAAAAGCACTTATGTTTTCTTTAAATAAAAAATATTTCCACCTAAAAATATGCAAAATTTTCTTGTGTTGAATGTTTATAAAGTTGCCAGATGAGATTAAAGTATGGGAATGTTTTGCTTATAAATATTTCAAAGGAAAAATAATATTTAGTATTAAGTCAATTTAGTGTAAAAAATTGCTAAGGTTCAAAATCTTTACAAATGTCAAGTATTTTAAATGAACTTTATATTCTTCATTCAGAAACAAATAATATTTTAACAAGTTAAAGAGCAAGTAGAATATATTTATTCGGGTGTATTTATTGTCGAATATTTTTTGGGATGATTACATAATTATTAAAACTCTCAATTACCGGATAAATGTTTGTATATATGGTGGCGAACTATGTTTTTTTAAGAGGTATATTTATGAAAAGTGAGTACGGAACGAGTTTAGGGTGATCAATTCTTCGACATTGTTTAGAAACCGGTTTTCTGTTTCTTGTTAAGCAAAATAGTATACGTGTATTTTAATAATAATAGAGGTGATAGAGGGTATATTAACTTGTTCATTACGTGTGTAACTCCAAGAAGAATCATCGTAGACCCCAGTATATATAAAGTATACATACTTTTTGCATAATAATATGAGTCGATTTAGCTCTGATCATCTCACGGACACAATAATAATATCCGAATTCAAAAATTTTGACCTGATTGAATTTATAGACCGATATATGGGACAACCTCAAATTAACGACAAAAAAATACTTTTTTCAATTATACAAAAACTATTAGATTTAAATAAAATAAAATTTTATTATGATATTAAGCAAAATACATCACATTACTATATAAATATATAAAAAATATATAAGTTTTTAAGACTCCCCATGTTTATACATAAGAAATTTCGGTTTATATATGTAAGGTGAGCCCAAGTATAATTTTCTTTCCTAATGTAATTGAAAATGCATATAAATACATGCGATGGAGGATATTATAGACTCAGTGTACTTGTATGACGTAAGGTAGATAAGATTTCATGCCATCCGGATCGATTTCAATATAGTATTTGATTAATTTTATACATGTTCTAAATTATATGCGGAGTCACTGTTGAGATCTTAAGATTTTATGTAAAACATGATAACTATATGAAAACTCAATATATTTTAGTGGTGTTACCAAAACAAAAACATATATTTTGAACATTTTACTTTATTTTTCGCCTTCATTAATTTTTACAAACAATTTATTTAAAATACGGACTATTCGAAGAGAAAAACGCGGTTTCATCGATATTCGAAATGTGAACTTTTCAGAAAAATCGAAAGCGACTTAAACTAAATTACCGGTTATAAAAACCAGATCAATCACCCAAAAACAAATTAGAGATATATCTGCGTCCGTTGTATATATTATTTGGGGTTACCGCTCTTTGTATATAATTTCTATCTACTGATAATCTTCCATTTAATTTGAAATAAATACTTTTTCACAGTTATATTGAATTATTTAAACATTAATTTTCATAAATGTATTTTCGTTTAACGAAAAATAAACACGTTTTGAGATGATTAACTTTTCTAATTTCAGCCTTAAATCATGCAACAAAAATATACATTTAACTACAGCATAATAAATATCAAAAAATAAAATATACTTTTGTGCTAAATATCGAATTAAACAACAAACGAATTTTTTTATATTTAATTTGTTTATACATTTATTATAATAACAATAATTACTTACTAACTACAATATAAAAATACATAAAAATGATATACAATAAATAATTGTAATAAAATGACTCAAATATTAAAAAAATACTCTAAAATTAAAAAATAAATGAAACGATAGAAACAATTCGCAATGAGAAGATTAAAAAAATATTGCAGATTTTCTTTTTTTGTAATTAACGAAAAAGACAGAAAATGTCGGACAAAAACCATTTAAAGTAAAAATCAACAAGTTAAGCCAGGATAAAATTAAATGTACAGGAATGTAACACAGCAATCAAACCACCAGAAAAAAATTCAATACTTGGCAAACAAATTATTGTAAAAAATCAACAAAAAACGAAATCCCCTGATAAAAGTACAAAAATTAAATTATGTTGCAAATGCACAGTAAATTTGGTATGATGCACACATATGAAAAACTTACTAAAGGATGCTTGCAATGTTGTAAATATTTAGGTGTATGTGTGTAAGTCATGTAACTGTAACAGTGTAAATGATGTGTTCTCTTCAAATTTGAAAAAAAAAAATGTTTTCATTTTTTTGATGAGCATGAGTATAAAAGTTTACACATTTGTTTGGTATACGTGGTAACTGTAATACAAATATTTTTTGTATTTAAAGTACTTTTTGTTTTAAAAGGCGCTTAACATGTTGCTTGCATTTCATTTAATACACATTGTCAACAATTTGTTGGAATTTATACCCAAAGATTTGTAAAAATTGTTTTTCATCTATTTTTTGTTGTTTCTGTTCGGTTACACTTTTTCAATTTAATGAAAATTTTCAAAAGTTTATTATTTCTTTTTTGTTTTGTCATTTTTTTATGACTGACAAAATGAAATCGTTTGTAACTGTATTAACAAAAACATCCCACATCAAACTCAAACAATATAAAATGACTGCCAAATGAAACAAAAAAACTGCAATGACATCAGAACAATGAAAAAGTGGTCATTCATTGTTTGATGTAAAAAAAACAAAAACAAAAAAAGAAAAACACTTTACAAATAAAAATAAAATTTGATGATGCCTCAGTTATTACATAAAGGAAACAAAACAAAAAATCCTTAATTTTTTAAAGCGAAAATTTTATTAATTTCCTAAATATTTGAAGGGAAAAATTAACTTTTTTCACTTTGTGAATTAAGTATTTTTTGCAGATATGCACCATATACACCACATGTCAATAACATTTGTTTAATTTATGCAACATAATTATTTACATTCCACTTAATGTTACTGTCCGCAATACATGTTTACCATGACCATCTCCAACCGCAATAATATGTTTAAATGTATGCAAAACAGTGGTACATAAAGAAGCGTATTTAAATAGAAGAAAAAATGTTACAACACTTGTGGTTATCAGGACTCATACTTTGCACATGCAGAGTTGCCGGAACCATTTGTAACAATTCTGGGGACTTTTAAATGGGGCAAATATGATGCCTAAAACAATTGTTTTGCATTTATGTTAAAATACTTCAATAGGTAAACCACTATCGTCAAGCTATTGAAATGTATTCTTCCTGAACATTCTTAATTTTATCAACAGTGGTTTTATTTCTTATGGTCTAAAATGACTAAGAAAGGATCAAATTATATTTTTAAAATCTGACATCTGTTTTTAATCATTTCTCGCAAATTCACCCACCTTTACATTAACACATATGCACTCATTTCGAAATTTTAACTTTATGTCCTACCACTCATCAGTAGCAAAAAAATCTTTAAACTTAATGTCAGTCAGTCTTTGTTTTTTAGTTGGTTAAAATTGCTTGTCATTCTTATAAGATTTTTTACTGCAATATTTTTTTCTTCCCATCATTTTAAACACACACAATAAATGAAATGGTAAAAAAACGAATAAAAATAATAACAAAAAATACAACGAATGAAACATCATTAAATATAAATAAAAAAGGATAAAATTTTGCCCTGGTTATAAAAAATAAGTACATAGAGAGTATATATTACTAAGAGGTAGTCAGTAGAGGTGGACTACTTTACTACTAACTGGATACTATTACAAATCTACATTCATTATATACATACTTAACGTGGTTGGGGTGGTGGCAGGGGACCAGTGCCTGGACATGGCATTCTTTTAGCCAACAAATGGCACAGAGGTACATCACGCACAGCATCACCAATGAATAAAGACAGCAAGTACCATTGTTTCATACCGGTTGATTGCACTTTGTTGTAGTTGCTGCAAATATACGTACACAAAAATAAAGATACAAATAAATGAGTATAGTATGAAAATCATATAAATTCATATACATATAAAAAGAAGTAAATATATAAATATGTATATCAACACACACAAAAAGAACGTAAAAATATAACAACAAAAACAACAAAGTCAAAAGCAAATAGTAGTAAAAATTGCATTTCATTTCATATATAAAAAATAAACTGAAATATAAAAGCGGATTAAAAACAATAATATCTCATAAGTAGTAGTAGTAAAAGTACACAATTGTATCTTACATACACATACTCATAATTATAAATTTTTTTTGTTATATTTTTTATACATTTCTCAAACAAGAAAATACTTAAACAAAGACTACTTCAATGTTATAAAAATACTAGAAATGGAAAAAATCTCTAAAGAAAAGAAAATTACAATAGTAATATTGTTTTTAATAAATCAAGTGCAAATGAAAGTTGAGAAATTATTAACGAAGATTAGTAGGGAAATTAAAAATAAAATAATAAAAGAAATTTTATAGAGGATTAAAATAATAATTCATTTTACCAGAAAATCAGTAAATACCCTAAGATATTCTATTGTTTATAGAAAAACTGAAGCCTTAAAATAGACAAGCAAAGGAAGCGTTATAAAGAGAAGGAAGGTTTTAGGAAATGAATGAAATACATTTCCTGGATTTTATAAAAAATAAATATAAACTAAGAAAAGGAAATTTATATACATTTATAAGAACTGAAATTAAAATTAAAAATAAAATTTTTCATTAAATAAATTTAAAATTCTTCCACTTTTAGATAACTCAAAAAAAGTATTCATTTTTTTAATTTTGTACATATTTTATTTAAATCGAACTTATTGTTAAATTTTTATGTTGAGTTCCATTATTTTATATACAGAAGTTTTTTTTTATAAAAGTTTTAATTTAAATAATCAGTTATTATTTGCAAAAGTTATTTTAATTCTTTTGTTTTAATTTAAAACTTAAAAAGTAATTTTCAAATTTTATTCATTCATTGTTTCCTTGTTTTACTTTTATAAGTACACATGTGAGTGTATGTGTGCTTTCAACATAAAACCCAAAAGGTATTTATTTCATTATTTCCATATCAACATTTTTACTAATGCATTTTGACACTTAAGGAAAGAAACAAAACAAACTTAATTTGAAATCCATTCAAAACCATACATGTTTACAAAATACAGAAAAAAGCTAAATAAATAAAAATAAACAAGCTTACATTGATTTCAAAAATTATACATAAACAATAGCATAAGTAAAAAAATTAGAAAATATATATTTTATAAGCAATAGTGAATATAAAGTGCACTACAAATAACGAAAAGTTTAGCTGAACGATTAAAATACATAAATTCTTTTTGTTTTAAGTATTGTTGATATTTTTTAAAATATTTATCATACGTCCTGATGAACTTATATTTAGAACTCTATTCTAAAGTTATCTTTCTCTCTTTTATGCACTTTCCCAACACTTACAACATATCAACACATTGTTAAAATAAGCTGGTACTACAATAACAAAAAAAAAAAACTCTATAAAAAGCAAACACTTTAAGTAAAGTTTCTAATACGTTGGTGATATTTGCATAAATTTTTGTTGTTACTACTACAACAACAATAAAATGAGAACATTTCACACTCTCCTTTAAAAAGGAACAAGACAACTATGTTGAACTTATTGTGCACACGAATAACAAAAAAACAAAAACACGACAATAGAGTAGTAAAGTTTACATATGTCAAGTACATTCATACAAATTTATAATTTTTCATTTTGTTGCTTTTCCTTTTTTTTTTTTTTGAGAGTCTATGAGAGTTGTTGATAATGGGGTGAAGGCAAAGTAGAGAGTGAGAGTTTATTTTAGTTATTAAGTTTCAAAAATTTGTTAAGTTTTTTTTTTCGGTTCTGTTTATTTTCTTATATGTAGGATGAAGGACAAAAAAGGAAAAGGGTAAAGGTGCATAAAGTAGTTGCTAGTAATTCTTTTATTTGCATGCGACAAATGTCCAATGAAATATTTTCATATCATACAAACAAAGGTTTGTTTTGGCAAACAACAAAAGTAATTATAAAATGACCAATAGAGGAAGTGAGAAACTAAGTTTGAAATAAAATTTGATTAAATTTCATAATAACAAAATATGATTAAAATATGGTCGAAAATTAAGACTCTGATAAAATAAGGAATTTATGATTTAATAAAAGTTTTTTGTATTAGAAAAATAAACCTGGAAATATTTAATACAATTTGAAATACATTTTATTTCTATGAGCAAAATGATAGTTGCTTTAACTTGCGTTAAACTATTTTTGTTTAAAATAATTAAATTTTTATATAATTATAAAGATCTTTATGTTTTCATTAAAAATCGAAAATTTTCATAAATCTGTTTCCCCTTTTAAACTTCTAAATACAAATTTTAGTTTTACTAAAAGTATACTTAAAAATGAAAAATATACTTAAAATTTGTTGTATCAAAGTTTTCATTCTTATTAATCGCTCTTAAAACTTTTCTTTGTTTTCTTAAGTACCTCAATATTTATAATATTGCGTAAGGTCAGTGTCTTTAGAACAAAAGCCCGAATTTTAAATAAGAAAAAAAAAATGTTGTTAAAAATCTTAGCAACTATAACTTTTTTATTGATTTTTTCTGCTTTTACTATAATTTATGTATATTGTCATTTTAAGTCATAAAATTATGGAAAATAAAAATTGTTATTTCATTTTCGTTTTCTTCAGCTTCACTTATTTGCAATTGTGAATTAAACGTTATGACGACTGCTGTGTGTGAGGAATCGTAAAAAGTTTTGTAATTCTTTTTTATTTTGAAAATAACAATAAACGTTAATCAGGAATTGTAAAGACCATGTGTAAATGAATAAAATAAACTTAAGGGAAAATAGTTTAAGTTTTACAAAAATAAAAAACTTTAAAATATTTTTTAACTACCATTTGAGGAAGAAATAAATCAAGGGGAAGTAAATTAAGTATGTGTATATTAAAAATAATATTGAGTTATAAAGTAAAATGTCATAAAAAGAATTAAGTAAGAACATATTAAAATGAGAATAAAGGCAAAATCTTTAAATTGTTTTAAATATTTCATACCACAATTTTCTCTTATCTGGCAACTCTTAAAAATATCTCATTAATGTTATTTTATTCTTAAAAACATTTTTCAATTTTCTTGAACTTTTTTCTCTCATACAAAAAACCCTGTGACTACAAATCTTTTCCAACAAATTTAACAAAAGAAAAAAAACGTACTCAACACAACTCCACTTATCGTCTTTAAAACTTTTTTTTGTAAATTAATATATGGACAAAGTTTTCCATGTTTTATCTCAGAGTTTTACAAATAAAGAAAAAAATAAATTATGCACAAATGAGTTGGCATTTTTCAAATAAAAATTGATTGAAAAACATTTGAACAACATGCTGCTGCTGCCACAATTACTTTACCACTCTACTACAAATACAAATACCAGAATCATCTAAGAGCTAAAGCAATGATAACAAATGAAATGCATTTGACAATGACATTTCATAATAAAAAAATAAAAAAAAGTTGAGAGAGAATAGAAAACTATCGAAAATCTCAACTCAATCAAGAACACTTAGAAAATAATTTAGCATCTTTGAAAATGCTATTTTTAGTAAAAGTGCACATTTTTGAAGGAAAAAATTTTTAGTAAAAGAAGGCAAGTTTTAGTCTAGAATGCATTTTTTTTAAAAATTCGATTTTTACAGAAAATTTTACTTTTTATAAAAAATTTTATTTTTTTATGGAAAAAGATTTAATGCAAAATTCAATTTTCGAAAGCAAAAAAGTGCAATTTTTTAGTGAAAACTGGAACATTTTAGTAAAACATTTGCATGTTTTACTGAGTATAAATGCATAATTTTGTGAGTCTACAGTTTCAATCAATTTAATTCAATCCTGACAGAAATATTTTTGAGCAAATGTAGTATTTAGTATAATACGATATTTTTGGTGAAAAGTCCAATATTATAATAATGAAAACATTGTAAAAAAGTTAAGTAACCTAAATTTTAAGAGAAAATTAAAATATTTTATTATAATATATATATTGAAGTAAAAACTTTATGAAAAATTAAATTTTTGCTGAAAATAAAATTCGTGTAAAATATCAAATTTTTAGTTAAGAAGATAATATTTCGATAAATAAAAAATTCGGTGAAGAGTTCTATATTTAGTAAAATAGTAAATAAACGCAATTTTTGACAATTAATTTAATTAAAATATTTATGAAGCTATTTAAAACTAGAACTAGAAAATGAAATAAGACCTTGTTCTCAATCTGATCCCTAAAATGAACAAATCTATATTTATTACCTATATTTTATCATGAAAAATTGAAATTTTTTAAACCGGTCTCCTCATTCTCAAGGATCCTATTAATGATTAAAGTAATAGCTACGTGAATTTAGTTGCATTTAATCTCATTTAAATTTAATTACATTATAAAATTAAAAAATTTAATTAACCATAATAAAAAGCGTTTAGCACCCTTTTCACATACAAAAAGTAATTAAGTACAATATTTTTTCAAGTGTATTAAAACAAACAATTTAGTTTCAATAATAAATAAAGCATAAACTTGTTGAAGTACAGATACTTCATTTACCCTCCAAAAACAAAAATAATAGCATATCAAAGAGTTTGATGACCTACCTGAAAACTTCTTGCCAATTAATGTGTGTTTGTGAAGCACGTCCGGGACGTGAGGCATGAATGCGACAAGGTTCTTCTAAAATACAGGCTCTAGGACCAAATTCACGTAGAATTTCTTTTTGAGCAATATCAGCATCATACGCTAATAAAGCGGTATCACGTTTACTGCGTGCACGATAAGTATCTATAAAGAGAGAGAGAAAATAAATAAACAAAAAATTATTTAATTAAATGAAAAATAAAATCTTAAAATATAAAATACAGTTGAAGGTTAACAATTTTCAAACTAATGGCTTTTAACCAATATAAGTACACATATATTGTAGATAAAAACAATTTCCTATTTGAAATTTTTTCTTATGAAAAAATCTCACGCAGTATTATGTCACATATCGCTATAACAAATTCATTCAACAAATGTTTTGTTGGTATGAATGTATATGTGTACGTGTATGAAATAATATTTTAGATTTCTTAATTCACTCTTTTTTCTCCATTTAATAAACATTTCATGTTGCTAAGTATTTCAGAGGTATTTCCCCAAACAATAGCTGCTTGAATTTGTCGTTTTCTTGTTATTATAGCCTTGACCTATTTTTACCCACCAAAACTTTATTGTATTTCATATATACTTTGTTATGATATTTTTGCTTCTTTAGCTCTTCAGTTATTGGTAAAACAGGTATCGTACGTTTTCATATGCATTAAAACATAAAAAACCACGTTTGTTTAGAAAAAACAACAGAAATATGTTCAACTAGAAGTAGACATACGTGCCGTGACTAAAGTTAAAGACCTTTTTTTAATACTTGGTAACATATGTTAAGAAGGGGCTTTTAAGGGCGAAATAAATTCATATATAACAAAAATAATTGGGTTAAAAAAGCCTAATGTCAAGTGCAAAGCTTAAAAATTGTTTTGCATTTAATATTAAGAAGTTTAAGAGTTGATTGCATGTGGCAAAGAATATTATTTACATAAATATGAAAAAACATAAAAAATTAAATTAAAAAATTATGAATAAATAAAATAAATAAAACAATAGATTTTTCTGTTTTTAATTGAAAGGAATTTAAAGCAGTGATGATCACAACCAATTAAGCATATCGGCAAAAAATGTAATTATTCAACAGAAATTAATTTTTAATTTAAATTACTTTCCTCCAGAACTTCCTTCTTTGTTACACGTTCAGAAGATATTTGACATTCCCTACCAAAATATATGAGAATGGAATAAGTTTGTTCTTAAATAAAGCTCTAAAATTGTTATTTAGTAAACATGAAAAATGAAAATCGTTAATTTTAATGGAAAAGTAACTCATACGGGAAAAGATTTTCTTTAATTTTAAAATATTAAAAAATTCTTAAACCTTTTAAGAATGAAATGGATGAGATCTATTGACTTCTTAGCCAAATCGTCATTTAGGTTTATTTTCTTAACAACAATAACTACTTACTTGGATTCAAAGAATAGGCCAATTTCTTAGCAAATTGCGATAGCCGTACAGACAATACGATTACTGGAAAACCAACCAACTGTACTGGTAATTCAAATAATGGATCAGGATTCTGGGCCACACCATTTTCCACAAATTCAATTAATAATACAAATAAAACATATAAACTGGGTATTAATGTTAAACTGAACACTTGACGTAGATTCATTTTGTTTAAATTTTGAATGATTTTTTTCGCTAAAAAATAAACAATTATTTTGTAATAAACCGGACAAATTTTTTATTTTACAAAAATTTTATGTAATAATTTGTTTCTTATAATAAAGTTATTTTTATTTGTTATGTTTTGTGCGGTTTCTGTGTTTTGTAGGTACTACCGCCTTTAAGCAGCGAATTTCTGCAACTGATTACAAGTTTTGCTTAAAATCACTAACAAACTTGGCCTAAACGTAGATGGTTTAACATAACAAAGACTAGAGTTTTTTCAGTTGAAATGAAAACAGGGAGAGGATGACAAATAAAAATGTAAAGTTTATTTAAGTTTGACTAAAACCATAAAAATAACAACTAAAAAATATAAACAAATAAATATTCATATTAACTAAAATGCTGTTAACCGCCAAATTATTTAGACGTAATAAAAATGTTTAAGGTAGTTGTGTCTACCTAATGTTTTAACAAAAACAAAAATTAATGCAACATTATATATTTAACACTATTACCAATACTAATACATGTTATAAGTACTTTTATAGCAGTTTTACAACTCACTTGGCCAAATTTTTAAGTTTGTGACCAAGTTTTATTTTTTAAATTATGAAGAGAGCAAATTGTGGCGTATGTATGAGTGTTGCATTATTTACGATAATGGCTTCAGATGGAAGGGTTACCTAATAGTAACTAAAAAGACGTATTTTTAATTAAAAGACTGCCCGATATAATTACACAATATATAATATACAAACTTTAAGTTTAATCGTTTTGATTGGCAATTTGAAATATCTAATTCATTACACCCAGAGAATAAAGTTATTTCGGTTGTATTTGTAATTAAATAATGATATGCTCTTAATGTTGATGTAATATGGTTACAGCACAACTATACAATTTTATGGTTACAAACACCATTATTGTTCTAGATTATGAAAAATGCAAACACTTAAAATTTTAATATAAATATAAATATTTTTTATAAAATGACTTTAATATGTGATTTCACCTTTCAATACATAATATTAATTGAATTCCACTAGTAATAGATTATCTTATTGATTAAAAATATATAAAAATCATGGCAACTCTTTTTTCTCAGTCCACTTAACTATTTTTTTTGTTATAAGAGCAATAATAACATTTTAAAAGAGCTTTAAGTCTTTTTTTTTAAGTTTTTTGAGCGAGTGAAAGTAATTTGTTGTTTTATTTTAGTTTTTTGCTTTTGGCTTCGAATATCACATGTTCAGTGTACCGGACCTACCTTAAAAACTATTTGTATTTCTAAAGACATTAATATTTTCAACATATTTTATAGACAAAAAATATATATTTAAATTCAAATGCTGTAGTTATTGACGAATGATTTTTCGTTTTTGGCCATCACTGATTATGAGTTCGACTTATTAATTGTCGAATTGCAATATGTCTAAATTTACAACATCATTGTTGTTATGAAATTTGTTTTTTTTTTTTGCATTAACAAATATTTAAGGTTATGTTGTCATTAATTTGTTATAAACGAAAAATTTGCCAACTACTTGCAGGAAAAGGGGAAGTATACCTAATACATAAATTATTTAATAATTATTATAATCTCTAGTAACGCTTATTATATAAAAATATTGCTGTAAATTTTTAAAACATTTTCTTCCGATTTATTGAATTTTTAAAATTATGTAAAAAATATATTGCAAATTATATTGCCACCATATTTAATTTTTTCGTGTAATATTTATAAAAAGTCTTTATTAAATAGTTTTCTACATTAAAATGTTCACGGTACTTCTCTTCAATAGATTTAACTATTACTTTTACACTATACACCTCCACTTTTTGTAATAATGAAACCAAAAATATGAATACCTTCCTATAACTCCTCTTAAAAATTGCAGTCAACCAGTTATGCATAAAATTTCCGCATATTTAGTAACACAAACGACAAAAATATTTTCTCTGTAAAACTGAAATTTCATTTTATTGTTTATCTTTTATTTTGTTTTGCTTATAATAACAAAAAGCACAAAAAACTTAAAAAATCTTTTTATGTAAACAAAAAAATATTCATAATATTCCTGCCAAAAAAGTAGGCTTTGCACAAAAATCCGTAGTTTCCCGGTCTTGCACCATAATTGAGCAGATACCAAAAGAAAATACAACAAGTAGGCAAACAACAACAGCTATGTACCAGAAGAGGCACAAAAAGAAAAAAAACTAAGGCAATGGTGCAACGGCACGCAATTACTTACAGCAACAACCGCCGCTATTCGGTCAAAATGCATGTTTGAAAACGTGAAGCAAAAACAAAAAACAAACCACATTATTATCAAGAAAATATATAACAACAAAATTTGATGGTACCTCAAACATATCATATAATAGAGTTGCCAATTTTTAATTACATTGAAAATAAGAAGATTTTTATAAAAAATAATGAAATTTCAAGATTTCCTTTCCACAAGATTTCAACACATTTCCACTTATTCAGCTACCTTAACAAAAAACAAGGTTGGTGTTCTTTTGGATCCATTTTGGAACTATGCTGAAGTTGAGGCTGGTTTTAGTTTGCTATTTTTTAAGGTTAAGGAAATCCAAAACCTTTTTAAATTAGCTTTTCACAAGATCTCAGCACATTTAACTGATTTTAGTTCATAAGTAAAATATAGCACGAACGGATTGGGTACTTTATACAAAACAATAGTTATTGAATATGTAAAGAATTATTTTAATATAGAAAATCTATATAAATAATATTTTATTTAAATTTAGGAACCATTTCAAATAAAATCGAAATAAAATCTAAATTGATTTAGTATTACATTTATTGAACATTGGAACATTTATTTTGATATAATGTTGAATTTAAAGTGTTTTGTTATGAAACAAAATTATAACTAAAAAAATTTTAAATTTAAGCTCTTTAAGTTAATTTTAGATTGTCTTATTTTATTTAGCGAAAAAAAACTCAGGATTCGTATATATGATCATTTAACTAATAAGTCTTTGTTATAATATTTTGCAATATAAAACTATATATATTTATGTGAAAAGGAATTTATGAGATTTAAATACAATCCCACTTTATGTATACAGGTTACTTATATATTCGTGGCAACACTATTCTCCATGATATATTTTATTTACTAACATATCTTGCCGACATTTATTACAAATACTCAGTATAGAGTGAGTATTAGTATATATATATAAGTGATGGTTACATAATGCATTAAGCTGGCAAAGTTTTTCTTCTTTCAAACATACATAATTTACTATTGTGTGGTTGTGGTAGACAGTACATAAAAGGTGTCTTGTATTGTCAGTCTACGTGATTAACTAGAAGTAGACTATCAGCAACAAGTGTTATTTCTTTTAATGTGATGTGATAATACTATACTACTTCCTAGTAAGAGTGTTTTAAGTTTGTTCAATTTTATAATTATAGTTTCATAATTTGTATTTAAAAATGAAATAAAATTTTAAAGGCAGAAACAAAACAATTGAATAAAAAATACTTAAAATGTGTAATTAAGGTAATATTGTAAAGATAAATTTGATTTAGTTAGCAAAAATTTGGTTATAAAATATAACATACACAAATGCAGGTGTCATGCTGATTATTTAGCATAATATTAGGCTTTAGTGTTTGTTTTCAAAATACTTTTCTCTTTTATTAAATATTTAAATAAAATTAATATTATCAAATTTAGTATTGAATTTATTTTATACACTTCAGTTATTTTGTACCACCGACTTTAAATATGAATAAGTTTTATATTTTTTGTTCACAAAAATGTAAATTTGTAAAATAATGATTATAATAATGGGAAGTTATTATATTCTACATGTTCTAGTAACAACAATAAACTTAATTTAATGATTTGAAAGCAAAAGCAATTACTGCATATAGTTAGCAAATAATTGACATTCGCTACATTGACTATATTTTGAAAAAAATAAAAAATAAAGAATGATATATTCGGCTATACCGAATCTTCAATACCCTTCACCACAAATGCGTGTGAAGTAAATATATATTTGTTGATATAATTTTTGACTGAACCGATTTTGCTGGCTTTAAATAGGAAAGTCTTTACAAATACTCAAACTTAATTTTAATGCGCTCTGTCAAATATTATTAGAACGTTTCTAAAAATTTAATTATATAAAATTAATAATTATAATGATGATAATAAAATTAAAACTGCATTTAGAAAAAAGTGTTATTTAGTTATTAACTAAAATGTTTCAACACATTTTGTCCTACATATGGGTTTGGCCGGATATAAGGTCTGAGATTTCATTTAAATCACTTTAAAAAATATCTGTGTGTTTTTGTTGAGATATTTATTCTATTAAATAATGGCGCTTTGTTAGAACCTTTAATTAAAAACAAACTTTATTAAGTACAAATAAATGTAATTAAATTAATTAATAGGATTATTTGTGAACTTTAAAATTGGAAATTAAATTACTTTGTGAGTAAAAGTTTGGAATTAGTCATAAAAAATGAGTTCAAAGTACAGAAAAAAATAAAATTTTCTAATTGGTTTCGTGATCATGTTTTAATTATTAAGTTTATTGTACAACAAAATCAAGACATCTGTTGGATATTATTTTTTCTATCAGAAAATTATAAAAAAATTTAATAACTTCGATTATAATTAGTTATGATACAGTTTCATATAACTTTAAATATCTTTCATAGTTAAAAAAGTTAATAAAGTAGAATTTGTTAAAAAAAATATTTAAAGTCAAAAGAGAAATTTTTATTAAAATTTCTATTAAAGACATAAGTTCACAAATAATTACTAATAAAGATAAATTTTCCCACTATTTTTCCAACGTTTTTTCACTTGAGTAGAAATTTTATAAAATTTTCTGTTAAAGAAAAAATTTTCAAAATAAAATTTTCTATTAAAGAGAAATTATTTCAAAAATTTTACATTAAACAGAAATTTTGCCAACATTTTCTATCCAAGTGAAAATTTACCAAAAATTTTCTATGAAAAGAATTTTACCAAAATTTTTTATTGTAAAAGAATTTTGAAAAAAAAAATAGAAAAACTTTTTATTAAACAACAATTTTCTACTAAAAATTTTCTACTGAAGAAAATTTTGCACAAATTTTCTGTTAAGGGTATTTGTTTATTAAAGAACAGTTTTTCAAAATTTTCTGATAAGAAGAAATTAAAAAATGCTAAAATTTTCTATAAAAAACAATTTGCTAAAATTCAAAAAAAATTCTATTAAGCAAAAGTTTTGTAAAATTTCTGTTAAAAACAATTTTGATAAAATTTTCGGTTTAAGAAAAATCAAAAAACCGAATCAAACTAAATGAGTAAACTTTTTTCAAAGTGGATCATGGAATAATAATGTTAATAAAACTATGTATCATACATAAAAATTTTGTATCCAGTATTTGAAATTGTTATATTTTTCATTTATCAAACGCCTTCATTGTTTTTATTTCATCAAAAATTTCCTATTGGCCCTATGGAAGAAAAATAGATTTTTTTATACAAACAAATTTATTTATATTCAAATTCTCACTCGTATTTACAAAACTACTTAACAAAATTGATTTTCTTTTGTTAAGATAGAAATAAGTCTCAAATAATTTATATAAACTTAACACTAAACTGAACAAAATTATGCTTAAATTAACAGAAAAAATTACAGACTAGTTAGTGTCTTATTAAAAATATATAAGTTTTCACCTCAAGTTAAGTACAATAATGATTACTTCTTTTAGCATAAAAAGTATAAGTCTTAAAGCATTTTAAAACAAAAATTCATATTTGTTTTAAAAACTAAACTTAAACTATATTTAGAGCTTAAAAGATATTTACAATAGAAAATATATAAAATAAATAAAAAACATATAAATTAATTTAAATATGAGGAAACTCTAAAAATTTAATACAAATTTTTAAAAAAATCATGGTAAATAATTAACAAAAATTCTATTTTATTTTTAATTTTGAATTTGTAGGCAATAATTTAAATTTAAAATCACATCGTTTTTGTTTTTGCATAAATTTTTAAAGTTTCACTTTATAGGACAATTTCATTAGTTTCTTAGAACTTATGGGACAATTGGGCCATAAATTTGCGCAACCCATGGGTCCACTTAATTCATCGCCTGTATAACGCAATAGTTCACCCATGTGAGCTGCAAAATGCCATTTACTGGGGGCTCCATTCATAGCTAAAGACATGGAAGAAGATCTGCAAAATAAATAAGATTTTGAATTTGATAAAAAACAATTAAGTAAACAAACTGACAACCAGTCAACCAAAGAACCAACTAACAAACTAACTAACGTCGTAAACAAATAAATATTTAAACATTTCAAAGTGGCCTTGGTTTTCAAATCAAAATCAAACAAAAATTAAATTTCCTTTATTTGCTTAGAAACACAATATTATTGCTTTAATATAAACTAGTTTTTAAATAAAATAATAATATAAACTTAAACAAATTATAAAAATAACAACTAAACAATATTAATAAAAAGTCATGTAATTATTTTATACACTGGGCAAAAACAAAAAGCAAATAAATTAAACAAAAATATCTCATTTTGTCATAAAAAATTTTTTCTTGATCAGAAAATTTGCAAATTTTCTCTCTGTGTAGATGTTCACTTTAAGAATATATGACATTTGTAATTCATGTTTAGTATTCTAAAAGTGTTATTATTTTTATATAAAACATTTCGAGTACTAAATGAGTGACTGAATGAATATTCGTTTGTTCTAACTAAATTGCCTTGAAGTCAAGTGCGAGGTTATGAATACAAACTAAAAATACAGTAATCATTTTGAATTAGAAAATCAGTGAAATGGAAATAGATAAAATAAATTGTAATTACGAATAATGTATAATGCAATAAAAATATATATTTATAAAAATTTAAGAATTGTAGAAAAAAATATAATGAACCGTTAAAGTTTCACTAATAGTTATTGAAAATTTTTTTCCCGGTGATATTGAAATAAAAAACTATATTCATAATTTAATAATGAGCAAGTATTTTTAGATATTGTTAAAGCAATTACATGTTTTACATTAATATGGAAAATAATTGCTATTAAAAAAATATGTCTATTAAAAAAATTATTGCTGAAATGTTCTTTTAAAGAAACATTTTGCAAAAATGTTCTTTTGAAAATAAATTTTACAAAATTTTCTATTACAGAGAAATTTTGCAAAAAAAGGAGAAAGTTTTGCAAAAATTTTCTAATCTAGAGAAATTATTGGGAAAAAATTCTATTGTGCAGAAATTTTTGCAAAAATGTTAAAATCTGGAGAAATTTTGCAAATATTTTCTATTCTAGAGAAAATTTTCAATTGAAGATAAATTTTGGAAATTTTTTAATTAAAGATAAATTCTGCAAACATATTATATTCCAGAGAAAATCTGCAAAATTTTTCTATTCTAGAGAAATTCTGCAAAAAATTTTTATTTAAGATTAATTTTGCAATTAATGAGAAATTCTGCAAAAAATATTTAAATTAAATATAACAAAAATTGTATATTTAATATAATTTTACTAAAGCTTTTCTGTTAAAGAATTTTGTTAAAAAAGTAAATTTAAAACAAAATTTTTTTTATTAAAATAAAATTTTCCATTTTTTTATAATTAAGTTTGTAGATCATAAAAATCTAAGCGTCTAGCAATTTCAAGTTCAAAGTTTTGATTTGTCATAATTATTGGCTTAAAAACATGTCCTTTATATCACATTCTAGTTCTTAATACATTAGGTATTTAAGACTAATATCAGTAATAAATTAAATTTCCAAAATTGTTTACTTGACTAATAAATCTTAATAAATTGACAAGTTAAAATCAATTTCTTTGTTCAAACCAGGATACTAAAAATTTACTTTATCTATTAAGAATTAACATTTATGCATTAATTTTGCATTATTGGTCTAAATTAATTATTAGTTTTAAACAATGCGTTATTCCTGGATGAACAAATCTTCCTAGGAGTTTTTAAAAGTTACAAAAAATGTTATAATACATTGAAGGCTTAACACATTTTTGGTTAATAATATGATAAATTGGATCTAGTTTTAATTTATTTCAATCACTAACAGGATATTGAAATCTGTATTATCTATTACAAATCAATTATGAAATTAACTATTATTTGCTATAATAAATTTAATTATTTTGGCAGTTTTAAAATTTTAAAACGCGTTTTTATGAAATAAATCTTAAAATGACGTCTATTAATAAGAAAATCTTCCTGAAACTCTCCACACATATATCTTTTATACAATAAATTAAAAAAGTGATTATAATTATTGAAAAAAAAAACTATTTTTTCCAGTTTTTTTCTGCAATTTTTGGCTCAATTAAAAGGAAGAAATCAATAGAAAAATAACATTTTTGAGGTTTTGTAATTAATTATTGGTGTCTATATAAGTAATTAAAAGTTCTGAAAGAAATGCGTCATTATTGTTTACGACGTAGATAAAATTCAATAAAATTTGCATAAATATTTTTAAATAGGCGCCATATAATTAGAAAGGAAAAATAAATATTTAAATTACTTTTTTGGTTACCTTATTAAAGTCATAAGATCCTTCTCTTTTTCTGTTAACATATACTCAGGTTTTGCAGCCATTTCACATAACATTTTCGGGAGACAAGAATCTTTAATGGCATCTGTCAGCTGAGATTTCAGACGTTTCTGTTGTAGGGCAGCGGCTGAAAATTCTGCTAAATCAGCATCTAAAATTGTTTATACATTAATTAAGAGTTTGAAATACTATTATTGTTAATTATGTATAAATTCAGAAATTCGTATGAATAATAAGTATTTTTTCGTTTGTTAATTAAGCTAATAAATAATTAAAAATAATGTTGCAAAAAAATATAATAAAGAATGTTTAAATAAACAATGAATTCAATAAAGGGGGGGGAGTGAAGAAATATCGAGGTTATTTATAAAAATCAATAATAACTTTAATTAGTGAAGAATCCTAAGGAAAAAAATGAATACTGGATTGAAAGTTAATTAAAGAGGAATTTTTAAGCGACTAATAATAATAAAAATAATTGAAGACGTATTTTTATAAAAAATTATAAAACGAAATTAAGGAATATTTTTTTCAATAAGAATAACTGGTATTTGTTTACAAAAGTATTTTTTTCGGAAAGTTTATTTAAGAATTTGTTTATTCATGAACGAAACTTTGAATATTTAACTTAGTTTAAACGTAACGTAAACGTAAAATACGGAAATATTTTTATATAAAACAAGATACATTTTTGTTATCATTATTTTTTTGTGAAATTATTTCGAGCGTAAATTTTACATAAAATTAAAATTAAAGGAACAAATTTTGAAGCACAACTGTAACTGTAAAACATGATTTTAATAAGTTTCTTCAGCAAAACACTTGAAATAAATTATAACATTTAATTTAAATTATTTGTTTAACAAAAATAAAACACTGCAGTGGTTCTTAACCTTCAGTAGATAATAAAAAAATAAATTAAAAAATGCTAACTAAACAGATGTATAAATTTATATGTTTAAATGCCAATGTTAGTACCTGTATGTAAATATATAAAAATCTGTATGTAAGTTTATATTATAAAATGTTTATTATTATTTTTTTAAAGTCATTTGTCAATGAAAAAACACTTAAGTTAAATCATGAGCAAAAATATAAATTTATTTAAAAAAAACAATGAATATGAGAAAAATAAAAGTTTTGTAATTAACTAAAAAATTATGACATATTACTCAAATTTCTTTTCATAATAGAGTTAAAAAATAATTAAGATACAAAAAAAACAATGAATTTTTGTTGACAGCTACTGGATGTATAAAGTGCAATAAAGCAAAAGTTTTTTCACAAAAAATATTCCAACAGTTCTGAATATGACACTTAAACACTTTTATTAGTTACACTCTAGTTAGTTACAGTCCAGTTATCATATGTTAAGTTTAAGTTGCACAAGTGTAATTAAGGATGCAGGCAGTTGACATAATATGGAGTGAGATTGAACAAAATCATAACGCATATGGTTCATTAAAATTTTAGACCTTAGTTTTTTTTAATACTTTTTCGATCAAGATACATATATAAAACAAGTCAGTTTTAGGTTTAATGTCAAACAAATGAATATATTGCTAATATGAATGAAATGAACTGTTTCCAATATTATTGAACAATACCGGGAGAAGGCATCTTCAAAAGAGCAGAAAGCACTATTAAAACGTTAATAGAAGAGTTTTCAAAAAAGGTTCAAAATTTCATCACTAGTATTTTTTTTAGCAAACTGTAATTTTAGTGGTTTTGATTTTATTAACATATATGTATGTTAATAATTTTTCGATCTCACTCATTATATATGTACCTGTAATTAACATATTAAAATCTTGTTCTTAAAATTATTAAATTATTTCTGCGTTTCAGTTTTTTTTCTCATAACTGCAAGGTTGACATTGTTTTTCTTTTTTAATTTAAATTATAAAATCAATTTATTTTCATTAACAGCAAAATGACAATGAATTTATTGATTTTATGACTTATGTACACGTTTTTATTCGAAAGGAATTGTAACAATCATGTTTCGCAATAATTTAAAAGGGAATTACAAATAAATATATTTCAGCTTAACCCGGATCAGAATAATTTCGCTATTTAATGATCTAAAAAATGAGGAGTGCAAAGTGGTTTTATTTTCTATTTTTAGTTAGCTACTATATATGGTACATATTGCTATAAACGCATTTCATTTTATTTGAGTTATTTTATTTTTATGTGAGAAAAATCTATTGTTTGTTTTTTTACTAATTATTGGTGATAATTTCACTTAAATATTGTCATAACCTCAAATGAGAACCAATAAAATGAAACTGATGTAGACGCTTAAATATTACATCTGTTCGACTTTTAAATTCTAACAAAATCTAAGTTCCTTATCAATAAGAAAGCATATTAAAAAATATTCTTCAGTGAAAAATAACGTTCATTTAAAGTATTTATTAATATTCTAAGTGAACCAAAGAGCTTAAAAAATTAGTTCACTAAGTTTTTATATAATTTTTTCTTATTGTGCGTTTGCAGCAATATTTAGCAGTGCAAATTAAATAATTTTTTCTGGAACAACGAGGGAGACATTTAATTATGTTCGCTCATAAAAATTTAATATTTTAGAATTTAAAGTTTTCCTCAATAATGAGAATATATACAAAAATATATTAGATAGAATAATCCATTTGTAAATATATCCTTATATCAAATGAAAATCTGAGTCGATTTAGCTATGTTCATTGACAGAGCTCAATGAAATTTTACCTGAGTATTTCTTATAATCGTATTTTCTTCACATACATTTGTGGTGGAGGGTATTGAAGATTCGGCATCATCGAATATAGCATTCTTACTTGTTTACATTAATATTTCATCGATACTTTTATTTATGATCTAATCAATAAACTCAGAAGCTTTTAACTTCAATTCTTGTTAATACACGTGCGTAAATATTTTGACGTCAATTTAAAAAAATATTACGAATATCTACTTTTGTAGAAACGTTAAGCTAAGACACGATATTTAAGATTTATTTTGTATTTCTCTGCAAAATATAATTTTATGTTTCATGCTGAAATCTTTGAGAAAAAAAACAACAAAAAAGTTCGTTAAACCTTTAACCTTGCAGATATTGAAAAATTTAAAATAAAAAAATATATATTTTTTGCAAATCTATATCTGTTACTTTTTCGTTTTAAATTATTTTTTGCCCATCTGTGATTGATCTTAAAAAAAAAAGATAATTTAAATAATTTATCTATCCACAAATAACAAAAACTTGTTTCAAAATTTCAAATTAATTTAATGATTAATCTGAAATTCAAATACAAATTTTATGTAAAACTATTTTAATTTTATTTTATTTATGTTTATAATTTTTTTGCAAAAAAAAAAAATTTAAACTAAAAATAAAAAGAGATAAAAGTAAGAGTAATGAATTATTTATAAGGGAATCACTTTTGTTTGACAACTTATTTTAAAATCAAAATATCAAGACCGGTTGTTGAGTAATAGTCATTTTTGTGAAAAAAAACATGTGAATTTATGTTGAAAAATTCTAAGAACTTTTTTTAGAATAAACTATTCTAACAACAAATTAGTCAATCATTCCTATAGATTTTAAATTTTTCTATAGAAAAGCTTCCGCATATTAAAACTAGATGTGTTTGCAGCAGAAACCGTAGCAGCAACTGTCTGTTGTTGTGCAACATTTGTTTAATAACCAAATAACAAAAACAAAAATTAAAAGAGAATTTAATTTGGTAGAATCAAGAATTAATTCCTGCCAAAAAATATTTGTGGTAGAATATATTAAAACATATCAAAAACCAAACATTTCGAACTTTATCATTCTTTGAATAAAGACCAGTTGTACTTAAATTAAGTTTTTATTGAAATCCCCAAATTCTGTTACTTTTATTAAAATACATTATATTATAAATATATAAGGATAATATTTAATTTAGTTAGTTATTTTAAAATAAACTACTATGATTAGTTTTTAAATGTTTAATTTATTTAAATTATTTACAAGTGAGTAAAATAATGTATTTGCATTATCTAAATCAATTTATTTTGAAACGTGTATTTATAAAATAAATTATATGAACTTGTAAGCCAATTAATATTTATTTAGTCATTTCAATATTCTAACGTTTTTTGAAACAGTTGTATAAATAACATGTGGAATTATTATTTACATATTATAGGTATAAGTAAATAAACCTGTTTAAAAAGTTGTAAATTCGTACATTCAACTCAATTAAGAGATCATTTGCGATTTGTTTGCTTTTAAGTTTTTTTAATACAATAAAATTTTAAACAAAGAAAAATTAAATAAAAGTGTTAATCAAATATTAAATTAATGTCTTAAACATATTTTGGAATAATAAATACGAAATTTGTAATTTTCCAAAATTTTAAATTGTTTCCGTTCGGAATTTATGGTGATTTAAAGTCCATAAACTTTATCTAGTATAAAGTTTAATTTTATTGTTGTTGTAAAAATATTTTTTATGAAAGAATAATGATCGCAAAATTAGTATTTTATTCGGGAATGTAAGATTTTGTTTTAAGAACTTGAGTGTCAATCTAGAATTGGATCATGAAGACGATTGCATTGCGAGACGAACTATGGGCAACCTCAACTTAAATATTCACTATTCGACGGGAACTCGAAAAACTATGTATTATGCCTTCGGTGAAATAAATGTTATTAATATTAATTAAATAAACAAAATACAAATTTTACATGAAAACTTAAATTTTTCACTAAAAAATTGCCCAATTTTTTATAAAAATGTCTCTGGCAAAATAAAAATGTTTTAAAAATAATAACTTGAAGAGCGATAAAAAATAAAGTGAAATTTTTTATTTAAACTTTTAATAATTCGCAAAAAATATAACTAAAAATATTTTCAATTTAGTTTCTCTAAAATATAAAGTTTTTTACTAAGAGAGTAAAATTGTAGATAAAATTATAATTATTAAAAAAAAAAATTAAAATTTTTACTAAATTTAACATTTTTTCTCTACCTGTTACATGTCATATGTTATATACCGGAAAATACTTCTTTGAATAGTAATAAATTTGTGTTTTCATTTTTTTTAATTTATTGTTAAGGAAAATTCCACTTCAAATAGAAAAAATATTTACTGCAAATTCAAAAAATAATTTTCACATATTGCAATCACAATAAGCAAATAAGTTTCGAAAGATTGAATAATAAAATTAATTAGTAAAAAATAATTTTTTGAATATTTTTTTAATTTGAATTTATTTTAAATTTATGAATTTATTAAATACTAAGATTTTAATGTTTTACTATTTAACTTATATGCTTATATGCGATTTCCCTAATTACCAAACTCTTTATATGATTTTATTAAAAAAATAACATCTTTATAATGACTCTGTTGGCTCAAGTTGGGCAGTAACTTGTCAAATAAATTTATTATATGTATGATTTTTTGTGTTTTTGAAGTTTTCCATTATTGACATCACGTTTCTCTTATTTTACACATCATTGACATATAAACAATATAAATTTCATTTCATGAACAAACAGAGATAATTTTTCACTTTCACCTTCAATGAACCTTAAAACTATAAAAAATACAGTAGTAAGAAAATAGCAAAATAAAAAAAAAAAAAAAAGAAAAAAACAAAAGAAACACAACCAAAATCGTGTTGCTGTTTTAAAGAAATTACAAATAAAAGTAATAAAATTTAGTTTTTTCTCAAAAAACTATTTAGGTTTGTTTTTTTTTATAAAGAAATTTGAACAAGTTCGGTGGGTATGATTTAATAAATCTTGTTGTACGAGTATGTGGTAACCAGACACTTAAACAACAAAATAGTTTTTTTTTTTTAACTCAATGTGCACAATGGGACAGAAAAAGATCAGAAAATATATATTTTTTAAAGTTATATAAATCATCCAATATCCCGATTCTAATTTCGTTAGCCATGTTGTTGAAAAAAACGTATTAAATACTTTTATTTTGGTCCAATAATATATATTTTTAGTCAGGATAACTTTTGCTGCTAGAATCAACAAAAGACAATCTGCTAACATTTCATATAATTTGCATAATTTGTTTGATAATGTTGTTAAGACGGACAGATAGTCGAGCAAAGTTCTACTATCTCAGATTACAATTTAGTCAAACATTATATATACTTTATGGGGTCTTAAATAATTCTGGAATGACAAAACCCCGGAACATCTTGAAAAGTCTATAACATGACTGCAATGTATAAAAAATTAAGGAAATACTAAAATTCCAAAACAAAAATATCCTTTTTAAGAAAATATAGCATAGACTGTAGTTTTATTTCCCCAACATATTTATTCGGTCCCAATGTGCACTGATTGTGAATGTTGAATAACATGCCGCATAGGAAATAAAATAAATACAAAACAGTAAAAAACAAGTAAATTATATTATTACAACATAATAAACAAAATTAAAAAGTTTTTTTTTTTTTTTTATATTTAACCTGAAGCCATCTTTGTTTGCTTTCAATGTGGTCAAAAAATTCGTTGGCTAATGCAGTGATGATTTTAAAGTGAAGTTTTTGAAATCAGATTTTCATTTTATAATAAGAGATGAATTTATTATGATTTTGCTTATATTTTTCAAATATTGTTATTTACAACATAGTGACCTCTTTTTATTTAAAGTGTTTTTTTATATTTATTAAGGTTTTGATTGAATTGATTAAATGTTACCTCATATTACCATGAATTTTGTATGCAAATTAATGCGGGCTTTATTTTTATATTAATGATTTTATATTTTTGAATTTCATTGTTTATTTTATTACCGGTTTTTGTAAATTCACCCAAAATGTATTTAATAGATAAAAAACTTTGATTTAGTTTATAGAAGTTATAAAGTTAAAGATTAAAAAATTTATATCATTTATGGTTTTGTTAAGAATAATAATGAAAAATTATATGAATAAAAAAACACACTCACCTTCACTGATTTCAATTTCGGCATTTTTCTGTTGAAATTTGCCCGCCCCCGCAGCAGCAGCAGTTTGCTGATTCGGATCAGATTTAACACCACGCATCATACCGCCATAACCGAAAAAATCACCAAATATCATCAAGGCCAAGGCTGTGAATATCATTATGCGAAAACGCCAAGCTACATCCATTTTCAATTACGTCGAATTAACTTATTAAACACGATAATAGAAAAAAACTTTTTTGCACTTTTGTTTGTTGAGTAAAAATAAATAAAATAAACAATTATTTATTTTTGATTTTTGTTTTATTTTTTTCTCTAACACTTTCGCAAATTAAAATTATTATAGACTTTCTCAAAATTGTTTTCAAAACAAACTTGGCATCAATACGCGTTTAGCATTTATTATTGTTGCTATTAGTAGTTATTATTTTTTTCTAATTCGTTTATTGGGCAAAACATCAAAGCCAATATATTTATTTGATATTTTTTACTTTAAACAGACAATCTTAATTATTATTTTCATTTAAAGTCAGATTTTTTAGTAAATAACTTCTTGGTTGGTTTCTTTTTGAAAAATTTTGCAACTGTTCCTTTCCGTTTTAAAATTTTAACTATTTTTAAACTAAAAGATTTAATTTACGTAAGTTAGCGTTTCTAGAATTGATTAAGCTGGTTGTCTGTCCGTCAGCCCGTCCACTCTACGGCTCGTTTGTTTTTCAACTAAGCTTAACATTAAAACGTTAAAGCCACCACACTGTCAGTTAGCCAGTTTCAGTCAAGCAATTCAATCCCATTTGAAAATACATTCGTTTTGCTAAAATGTAAAGAAATAAATTCAATTCAATCCAAAATGTTTGTACATATGAACACTCATACATACATATATATTTACGTATGTACGTAAGTAGAGTGTCAGCCAGAGCATGAATACCCGTTTTAATGTTGTTACTTGTATTCAATTTTAGCTTTAATACATTTATTCATATTTAACAGGTAAACAGAGAGTAAAATAATACAAAACAGCTGGTTTTTAACAGGTAGCGAGTAAATCACACATACTACTGTCTGCAAAACATTTTGAATAACATGGAAGTCTTACTTAAACTAGTGTTAAAAAAAAATCTCAAAAGTTCTTTTCAGAAAATCTAAAATCTTATGAAAATAAATAAATAAACAAAAAATGATGTGTTTTATGTAACATTTTAGTTTCAGTCATAAACTGCTTTGTAATATCGTTTTTATCATGCAAATGATAGATCAAATTAATACAGATCTGGTTGCCTTTAAGCTCCTAAATTAAGCAAAGTCATGGAGCATGAGTTATTTTTACGCTTTAATACACAAAGATTCTAGTTAAAAGTATTTGTAGTTTAGTAATTAATATAAAGTTTGTAAGTGTTTAGAGTGTAAATAATTTGTTAAAAAATGTTAAAAATAATTAAACGAAAAACGTTATTTTTTAGATATATTTAATAATCTTTTCGTTGACTTGAAGTTATAGTGGGATTTAAAAAAATTACAATAGGGTTTTAAATAAAAAGACTTATAAAAAGACAAAAAATGTTTAAAGTCCGTTTGTAAAGCTTGTGTATGTACAAATTTATGTACCCTTCACTTTTATAATAATGAAAAATTGTTTTTTGTGAACCGGTCTTTGGAGGGAAAATAAATTGTTGGCGTTGAAAAAATGTTAAGGAAAAAAATTTTTTTAAATATCGAATTTAATCAGGAGGAAATAAAAAGCCAATTTTTTACCGGGATTAAGCAAATATTTTTCAAAATTTATATATTCAGAAATCCTAGAATACCGACAAAATCAATGAATTACATATAATCAAATTTACAACTTTAATTGAATTATTTATAAAATTTTAAAAATATAACTATATTATTATACAATAATAAAGTATCCAAATTTATGTTCCCAAATAGCTATAAAAATATCTTGGAAAATGTAGTACATGGGGATATTGTACTACATTTTCATGTTTCCAAATTGTAGGAAAATTAAAAAATACTAATAAATTTATAAAAGTACACCAAAATTTCTTATGGTATCTTCTTCTTTTTTTAGTTTTATGTTCTAGATGTTATTATGAATTCAAATATTTTTATGAGAAACTTTAAAAGGTACAATTTTGGACAACTTTTCAAAAAGTGAGAAATTTTGTCACAATTTATTCTTATCTACCTAATTCTTAATAACATATATATCGTTAATATCATATATATGGTTTAACTATTAAAAATCTATAAAAATATATTTAAAATATAAAAAGAATCATAATTTATAATTATTACAAAAATGTGTCCAAAGATAATAATTTACTGTGAGAAAAATCAACTTTTTGGTAATAAATATGACTCTTTTGGCTGGTCGGTTGAATTAACGATATCTGATATAAGTTTAGCATTATAATATTGGACGTGTAGATTGGATAGTGTGATTATAGACAACAATTTTGGGGTTCAAACGCTTCTATTAATATAATCTTTTTGAAACTTCTGAGTAAGTAAGAGGATAAACTAAATTCTTAAATTTATATGTGCTATTTGCTTCTATAGCTTTCGAGTTATTTGCATTTGAAATTTCATTTTGTATCAATTTTGTAAGAATAAATGTAATCTCCATTAAATTCCATTTTGGGAATTCTTATTAATATTTTTGGTAGTAAAGAAAAATTATTTTGTCTTCATTTAAAAGTGTTTAAGTGTTAATCTTGAATAACAAAGTTCACATTAAACATTTTTTCAAAATTTAAAAAAAATTTATATATATACGGAATATATTATACTGAATTTCAAATACTGGAAATGATTGAAATTCAGTTTTATTCAAAATAATTTTTTATACCAAACATATAACCTTTTAAAGACTAAATGGTCCAAAGTTCCCATATAAAACGTATAAAAATGTCAGTAGCTAAATATATATAAGCTTTTTTTCCGATTTGACTTTATTTCTCATTGGTTGGAACTACTTATCAATTTTAAGAACTGTAGTTAGTCTTTATCTTTCAAACTGGTCCAAAACTAGTTTAAAAAAACTAATTTGGACCAATAGTTTACACAAAGAAATCATTGAAAATATTTATTAAGAATTAAAAAATACATTTTAAAGTCTAAAATTCAACTTCATTTTAATAGTTTCAATAAAAAAGTTGTTTAAAAATATTTATAACGTCAATTAAAAATTCAATCACTCAACAAGTTCTTGTGTGTGAGAATTCCATTAATTTGCAAATAATTATTCTTAAGATTATTTCAGAGCTTGCAAGATATTTTCCATTTACAAAGAAATAAATAAACATTAAAATTTAACTATTTTAAATACTGAGTGCGTTAGTGGCCAACACTGATAACCAGACAATTTGCATAACACAACTATTTTGATTAAAACGTGACCAAAATCCAGTACAATGGTTAATAAGAAGATAAAAAAAACTGAAACTAATCGTGCAATTTTCATAAACAAGAGGCCGCCAAAACGTTAAATGAAGTGTTATAACAAAATTGTAAAATAATAAGTATTACCATGAGAAAAATGAAATCGAAATTTAAATTATAACTAGTTTTTCCATAAAACGTCTTTATTTAATGAAATGTTAAATACGATATGATATGTTTAAATAACTGATACAAATTTTTTGGCAACTAAAAAAATATATATTCTTAAGCACCTTTAAAAATTAAATACTAATTTAAAATACAAATTTATTTATGTTGGCAGCAAAATGCTGCTGCAGTTTTGCGTGTGTTTTTCATTTTTTTAAATTTTTCTTTGGACGAATGTCTGTCTAAATTTGAAATTAAAAATGAAAAAAATTAAAATTTTAACTCAAAAAAAGCTCTTGTATTCAATTCAAAGTGAAGGTCAACTGGTGTGGATTTCTGTGAATGTGTCTGTCTGACTGTTTGACTATATTGCAAGTAAAAAAATATTGAAATATAACAAAGTATTCAAACCTGAACCTGAATGCAGCCAGCCAACAACAGCTAGTCAGTCAGTCAACCAACCATGTTGTAAAGTAATCGTTGGACCTGAATACAAACAGTTCAATTGAAATATCTCTATACAATTACAAATAAATATTTATGTGTGAATATGTATTTTAATAAATATACAATTAAAGCGAAAACTATTTATTAAATTACTTGATATAAATTTAAAATGTTATTTAAGAGAAATTCTTTTTACTTAATATACGTATTAAATTTTAATTATGTACTTAAACACCAACTAAATTATAAGAAAATTAATTTCATTATCTGATTATTGCGGTTCAACTTTTTTCTTTTCAACTGCAATTATGAAAGAATGAAATAAATTGATGTTGTAGATTTTTTAGAACGAATAATCGGTAATGTTAAAAAAATTAAATGTCTCACTTTATTTTGGAATATGGGTAGCATAATTATAAATCACTCATGAAGTACCTGCCAAACCTTATTATTATTATTACTATTATTTTTGGATTAATAATTTATATTTGTACCATTTTTTCTGACACTTATATAAAAATTAGAGTTAAGCCATTTTCGGAAAAATATCTTTATGGGAATATTTATTGGAATCAAAACACTACTTACCTTTAAAATTCTGCTCCTAATCAATTAACTAAAAATAAATAAGAAAAGGATTTATTATTAGAAATATAATTCAATTAAATTAATATCATCGAATTTAATATAACATAAAACCGGTTCTTTATTCATTTAAATAAATCTCTATTAGTTTACTATAATTAAAATATAAATAACTATTTAATATAAATTTATATTGCTTTAGGCAAAACTATAAATGAAGATAAACTTTTGTTTTTTATTAAATTATTAATTAACCATAACACTCACACACAGACCTTTATAAATACATATACATAAACAAAAAGAAAACTGTTGCTTATTGTTCTGTTGTTGACAATTATTGTTGTTGTTGATGATGAGTGTTATCATCATTACTATGAAAAGCATACATAATAATGGTCATCATATAACAATGACAACAATCATCAAACACTTTCTGCAACATATTTTTTATTCATTTAAATTTAAATACATTTATTAAGTAATTTCAAATTAATTCTATATTTTATGAGCTAAACTACAAAATTTTATAATTAAATGAATAAAGGATATAATGGTTCTTTCAAGAAGAACAGAAAGTTGCCTCTATGTAACCTTTAAAATTTGGTCAATGTGGTTACTTTAAATGATCAACTTTTGAACTTATCACATAAGCAATATAATGTTTTATAGAAGATAGAGGGAATGTGTTATAATTAGTATACTATGTTATTTTTTAATTAGAATTTATTATGGGAAGTCTCAGATCATTTAAGTTTTTAAATTCAGAAAATTTAATTTTTAACTATATCCCAAAAAAATCGTCTCTACACTTATTTCTTAAATTATACAGCGAATCCATAAGTTCTTCTAACCTGTATGGAATTAAAAAACTACCATAATTGTGACACTACCCTAACCTATGGCCAGGTTAAGATTTTATTAAAAATTTTACTAGGCTTTCGACCATGATACAAATACCTTTTTTCATTGTAATTCTGTCGGTAAGAATCGATTTCAGTAAAAGCTTGGCAGGGTCGAATATATCACAAAATAATAGAGAATCTATTCCCAAGTTAAATCAACATGCTTATTAAATCACTACCTATAAAATATATATATTTAATTAAAGAAAAATTTTAATCAATTTAGCTACGTCCTTCTGTGAATTTGACAGGATTATTTTTTATTGAACTTAGAAGATTTCTTTTAAAAATTGCCAAAATCGGTTTAATAAATTTAAATACAAAGATCTACAACTAAGACAACTTCTTAATTCAATCGAAAAATGTCCAAAATTCATTTATTAAAATTGACAAATTGTCAATAAAGCTACCTATTGTGTGCGCATGAAAGATAATGTTGTTACTTCAATTTCAATAATACAAAATCGAATTTGCACAACTAGACGACAACCCTTATTTCTTTATTTTATAAAAAGTTTGGACTTATAAATAAATGTGTATGTTCTAAATTTACTACATTTCACTTTAATTTAAAGCCCTTCAATTTTAATTAGGTACCACAAACCACTTTTTTTAATAACATCAACTTATTTTAAGTTTGAATGTAAAATTTCAAATACAGTTTAAATTTATGCCTTCGAGTAAAATATACTTACAAATCAGCAAGTGTAAATTTATAAACACTCACATGTCACTATTAATAATAACACAAGTGTCACTGCAATGTAACGGTTGCATTAATTTGTCCAAGTTATGCATATGTATATGTAGTTGTTGCCATAATTAACAATCTAAGAATAAATAAATGAGAATATACTAGTTTCTGCATACATATGTATGTATGTTAAAAATATATATATTTACATTTCTTAGTAAATAATAATCATAATAATTTGTTTGAAATCATTAAAATGATGATAATGTTTTAGGAAGGAGAAAATGAAAATTATGTATTATTTACATTAAAATCAAACACATACATACGTGGTTACATGTCATGTAATATGTGTATATATAAAATATAATTTTATTTAAATGTTATACTTACAATAAAACGGATATGTTTTAAAAAACTCATACATATACATATGTTAATAGTATAAAATCTAGACATGGTCACTAGTAGCAGGAGAACATATTATGTAAATAAGTTTAATTGACAACAACGATAATTACAAAATTTAACAACAACCAAAGATGGGTATATCATTTTCTTATTCCTCGTATTGTTTTAAGTTTTAATTTATATTTATACCAACAGTTTTACAGCAAGTTCATTTTATATTATTATATAATTTTCTGTTCAAGAGAAGTTATCAGAACTGTGGGGTATTTTGTAAGACTTTTGTTCTTAATGAGGGTGTCCTTTATGTGTGTGTAAAGTGAAAATAAACCCCATATGCAAATATGTAATTATTATTTCTCAGTTTTAAACAAACATATCTACATAAATTTATAATTACCTTTCGAACGGAAACAACCACATATACACATACAATTATATTATATTTTCCCTTACTTCTCTTGGTTTAAGTATTGATATCGTTTGAAAATAATCTTTAAATATCCTTAAGGTATCTTATAAGACATTTAACAAAAGTGTCAATCGTATTATACAGACACTCACACATATAAAATGTCTTGGTAAAATCTTACTATAGTTTTTATGTCATTTGTCTTATAAGATGTTATAGTAAATATATTTCTGCATGTATGGGTCATTCTCAAGTAAATTACCTGCCAGTTTACATTTATTACATTTGACACTTTCTTTATATCAGTATTTATGAATACTCACGTTATATGCTTATAGAAGGAAATACAATTCATAATAGTTTAAATGTCAAATAGTTTAAATTGAAATTTTAATTTAAATTTATATTTCAAAACTTATTTTTAAAAAATCAAAAAAATATCATTACAAGGCTAATTGTGTACCACTTAAGGATATAAATGAAGACTAATATCCGGAAAGAATGAAGCATTGATTGCTGGTGCCTTTACTTAGAACATTTTGTTTACATATTTCTAAAATTAAATTCTTTAATATAAATTTAATAAAAAATAATTATTAATATTCTGTATTAAAAAAGTTAATTTTATCACATAATACGCCATAATTAAAAAATATAAAAATGAATTTCAATTAATTGCAATTATATTGTAAAATTACAAACTGCAAACAAAACGCAATAAATTCAAACAATTATTAATTAAAATAATTACATCTTCATTTACAATTGTATTGTTAACTCGTTATAAAAATCAGCGTTTAAAAAAGTCAACATTTATTATGGTTTTTATTCTTTTGGTTTTTATTCACACTGATTTATTTGTTGAATTACTGTTTTTTATCAAACCATAAATTTTGTTAAAAATGGCAAACGTTCATCCTTTAAGCTCACACATACACATATTTAACAAAATTCACATGCTTACAAAGACCAAGAAAAATAAACACATGTTTCAAAATGTCAAGGACTTTGTCGTTACAATAAACATTACATGGTTCCTGATGTAGTTTTTTATTTAATTTATTTTTGGAAACATTATTTAGTGTAATATTTTCTTTATCAAAAAGAAAACAGTAGAACCAAATCCTTTAATACATAAAAAATTTGTTAACCATTATCCCTTTTTAAATTATATAACATTTATCCCACTGTGCGAGAAAATAACAAGAGTGTTAAAAAAATTATATATCACTTTTTAAGCTTATTTTCTAATGCAAGTGTTGTCTAAATGTTTTACTTCATGTTCTTATTCATTGTCTGCTGTCTCATCTTCGCTTCCATATCATTTGTCCTTTTATCATATGTTAGTGGCAAACGATTTATTGTTAGTTTTTGTTTTTTTCGAGGGATTTGCACAAGACAATTTGTAAAACATTTTTTGGGATTTTAACAAAATTTAAAAGTTAACAAAGTCAAAATAGAAACATATTGTTTTAAAGGATTTATAGGAAAAGAAAAAAATTATTTACCAGGATATGTAGAAAAAGAAAGAGCAAAAAAGCAACGATGTTAAGAAATCAATTTGCATTATAAATTTTGAAAATTATTTGGTTGAAAAACGTAAACATTATTAGATAAATTTGTTAATTTAACGAATTAAAATGTCTAGCGCTATAATATTAAGTCGATCATTATGACTAAAACGCCAAGAAAAGATAATTTTTGATCAGGTCCTTCCGTAATGGGGCTTTTATAAAAACTCTGATAAAATTCACAGATATAAAAATATATTATATACTTCAGAAAATCTCTTTGAAGTGTATAAAATCTCTTTAAAATGCATATATCTTCTAGATGGATTTTCTTTTTTAAGCATAAATAGTAAAAGATAACGGTTCTTTTTGGTAAGATTATTGTTATAAACACAGTTTTATATGAAACCGAAATATCTTTTCCGCACAGCTGGACTGATTTCAAGGAAATTTTATACTGTGTTTTGTATTTTAAGTACCTAACAAGGACTGGCCCACAAAGTTGGACACTTCGGTTCATAAAAATCATTCAATATATGGCGATTTATTATATCTTTATATGTTTGTAAGTGTATTCTGTTAGTCAAAACTTAAATGTAATGGGGCTATCTCCTTTAGTGTAAGATATATTTGCCTTCAAATTTAAAATTTTAATTAATTAAAGTTAAATTAAAATTAAATAGTTTACTTTTTGCCTTAACTAGGGGAATTATTATATTTTTCTAAAAATTAGATTGAGCCAATTCGAGATGTATTAGCAATTTCTTATTGTTTGCAAACAAAAATAACTTTAAAAAATATAAATCATTTTTCAGATCCTTAAAAACCAAAGTAAAATCAGTTTTAAAACTTGAAATGGTTAGGTGTATTCCAAAGCGATGTTTTTTTTAATTTATTCGATATATTGAATAAATGCATTGAGACATTAAATTATATTAATGAACGAATTATATTACATCACTACCGATTTATATTTATTTCTATTTTATTCTAAAATCAATCGTTATGTAATAAGATTTGGCTTTATAGTTTAGACAACTGTTATAAAACTGAAATAAATTTTATTTTATAATTTAATAGTTTCCCATAAATGTTATTTTTAAAATCCATTTTTATAGTTAAATTTAATATGAATTCATCATTTAATTGTGTATTTTTTAGAATTTATTTCAAATAACTTTTATAATTCTGGCTGAAAGAAAAAAATTCCACTTTCAGTTTGCTTTTGCTAAATAATGTTAGAATTAAAATTTATTGAATTTTTATTTTGTTTTTATCTTCGTATGCAAATAAAGTAACTGACTCACGTTTTTCCCATAAAATATATTGTGTATAGTGTGTTTTATGTTTGTTATCAACACAATTTGGCTATAAGACCCCTTTTTAGTTTTTTTTTTTCTATTTTTTGTCATATTAAACATAAAAACAAGTACATTCATACATACACACACATATATGTTAACTGTCTCACATTAGGCGTTCATAGACTCTACGTAGATACCCGCAATGAATAAGTGTTTTTGAAAACATTTCATAAAATTTACAAAAGTAATAAAATTTATACATACAACAAAAAAAAAAAAAAATATTTATTGTCTATTTTCGATAAAAAATAATCTAATATTATCATTCTAATAGAACGTTTTGTATGAGAGTTAAAAAGGCTATAAAATTGTATCTAAAATACAACTCTTTTTCTCTTTGTAGCTTAGTGTTAGTAAATAGCTAATGATGCCTAATGTGGTTTTCGTTTATTGTAAGTATCTTGTAATAGTGCCATCATGTACTTGTTACAAGTAATTTTTGCTTTAAATTCAAATAAATTTCAATAAAATTTAAGTTTTATATAAATGTAAAATTTGTGATTCTGTTTTTTTTTTTTTTTTTTTTTCAAAATTGTTACTTAAACGTTTTCTTTGTTTTTTTTACAACATCTTTAGATTTTATAGCTAAATTTGAAAAATATATTGAAAAGGGTTGTGATTTTTATGTTTGTTGAAGTTAAAGTAGCGTAACAAATATGTCAGGAAGATAAAAAGTCAATATAGTTTAAGTAAATCTGAATTGAATAGTAAAAATAAATGATACGAATAAAATATTGTTTTATAAAATATTTTAACATATTGAAATTTTTAAGTGGTTAGATTTGATTTTATATAAGAGTGAGACGAAAAAATCTAAACATACATTAAATAGTTTTTTTTTTTTTTTTTTTTTTTTTTTTAAATATGCTATATTAGTAATACCCTCCATAACACAAATGTTTCTGAAATAATTTCGTACATACACACTCACACATACACTTACAAGTAAATAAAATATATAAGTTTTTTTTAAACATTACATTGGAACCTGGCTGTACTTCACCTTTTGTACTAAACCGATTTTGATTACTTTTGGAATGGTAATGAAGTATATATAGCCATATTATGGCAAAATTTCATTCAATTTATAATTGACAATTTTGGGATAGTTCTTCGCTTGAACTTAGAAGTTTCATCAGATATCGGTATATATTTATTGAAATTAAGAATCGATATTGCTGGTTTTAAATAGGAAACTTTTTCAGGACTATAAAAAATTACTCTGGAAAAGTTTCATTAACCTCTGTCAACTATCGTAGATGTGAGCATGACAAAAACAGACAGACGGACCAACACAGCTAAATCGACTCAGATTTTGATTTGATGCAAGAAATTTTATATATTATGGGGCCTGATATGATTCTTTCTTAGCGTTACACACGGAATCTCAAAGTTAATATGGTGGTGAAAGGTATAAAAATTTCAAAAACTCTTACACTTTTCCTATTCCAGATTAACCTTATTTCCATTTCATATGATAATTGGAATGGAAAAAAATTCTTTTATTCCAGAATGGCTAGTGCAATTTTATTGAGGTTTCTCACAGTGATATTAAAGGTAATCTTGAGTTTAAGTCGTAATTTGGACTTTATAAACCAATTGGGGGAGTTCCATTGGATCCTAATTTTGAACACTAGAATTGTTATTTATGAAACGATATATATTAGGACACTGTCTTGATTAAATATCTCATTTTAATTTAATATTCTTTAAGAAAATAGACTTCGAAATTTTTGTGGGAAATTCTTAAACAATCCAATATACTTTCATTTATTAACGTATGATTAACATGCGGTTAAAAATATTATTCATACGTGAATAAACATAATTATGAATTTATCTCCTCCTAAGGCATGTAAGTAATATCAATAGACATCCTCTTGAAAATGCCATTTTTATGTATTATTTATTTTTTCATTTACTTTATTATATTTTTATGTTTATTAATATAATTATTTAATTAACCATTTTTATAATAAAATTACAATTTTTAATTTGAATTAATTAAAAATCAATATTGAATTTTTTTCAAAGAGAAAAATAATAAAATCAAATATTTATCATAGAAAAAAAAAATCAATTGAAATAAAAAAATATTATTAATGATGAGAGAGCGAAAAACATAAATGAAAATTATGACAATTATTAATAATAACAACATTTATAGAGATAAAAAACATTTTAATTAGTTACATTTTACCGGAACATGTTTATAAAGTATTACAATATTATGACAACTACTAAAGCAAAAAACTGACAACATTGACTATGTGTTGGTTTTCACACACTCATACATATATACAAATAAAAACATGTTGTCACTTTATTAAATAAATAAATTTACATATTTTTGTAATTTACATAAATTTAAATTAAGCTCAAAAAATAATTACTTTAATAACACACAAAAACACACACAACAAAAAACTATATATTTACATTTACATTAGTATTTATATTTATATTCATATGTGTGAGTGTTTAAAAAAAATATGTAAAATTTTACAATAACTATACGAATGCAACATTTGCATTTAATGCACTACACTGGCCCCTTAATATATACAACAAAAACTATTATATTTATTTTCCCCCTATTTTATTTTTATTCGCAACGTATCAAACACTATTGTTCGTAAATGAAAATTTTCAAGTTGTTTTTTTTTTCTATTTATTTTTTGTATTTATTTTTTGGTTTAAACCAAAAAGTTTTTGTCAACTCAATATATTTATATTTATACCAGGAAAACCTCAAGTTTTAACCACAAACATAAATATATGTTTGTGCATGAATAACAAAAAATGAAAATGCATGCAATCACATATACAGTCAAGAGCAAAATGAAATTTTTAATAAATTGTCGAGATTTCATGTAATAACATAAAATGCTATATTTTTGCACTTTCTTAATCATGAATACTCTAGTGTATTTTTAAACCTGTAAAGATTTTATATTTGTTTGTGTTGTTTGTATTTTTGTAGATTTAAATGTTTGCATCAGTGTGAGTATTGACGTTGCATTTAATATTGCAACATTACTATGCAAAGTTGTTACATATTCACTTGTGTATAATGTTTTTGTATTTTTTATATAAATATTTTTGGTTGTACTGCTCTTTCTCTTATATATTAATAATAACTGTGTTTATATGAGTGTGCATTGAGTCTGTGAACATAACTTTAAATTAAAATTTTAATGTAAAGTATTAAAATGTATCCGTGTTAACTTAAGCATTCCATTTCTTCTATATTTTGCAACCTATGTTCAAACACATACACACAATCATATACATAGATTTGCGATAATATTCCTGACACACGTTACCATTTAATAATGCCTGCAACAGTATTACTACAGAAAAAGCAGTGGATTCCGTTGGATGTAAATTTTTATGCATAAACATTATTGAAATTATTAACTTAATGCAACTAAGTACAAATGCACACATACTCACACATATGCTATCCATAAGAAAAGTGTAAAATTTATAATTGGTTATGGCGAATCATAAATACACTCCTATAGAAGTTGGATACATTATATTTGTATGAAATACTATTTACATACATATATTTATGTCTTAATGGTTCGATGCTATACTGTCTTCAATGGCACTAATCGTTATCCAAACTTATGATTTCTGATAGGAAAGCATACTGTATAAAAGCAGCCTAAATATCTCAAAGCTCTAAATGTGAGCGTTTAAAAACCCATAAAGTTTTCAGAAAGGAATGAACAGTGGGACATATTTCTTTTTATTTTACGTATTTCCTATAAATTATAAAAAAAATTTAAAAAATTAAAAGAAAAAAAAATAAATAAAAATGCGTGGCAAACAAAAATATAACATGCGTATAATAAAGTACTGATCGAGATACCCTATTTAAGGTCCCAGTAACTTATTCTATGAGTACACTATTCCATACAATGCCACACTCCTTTGCTAAAAAGTTACGGATTTATTTTCAAACAAAATAGATTCTGCCCCACTGTGGAATGATGAGAAAAATAAAGAATACGAACATTTTCTTGACAAAGCTTTTTATTCGAGCAACTGTTAAAAATAAGAGACTTTAAGACTTAAAATGAAGCTGAGTTTAAACTAGAAATCCGGAATTTTTTCAACTTGCAGTAAAAGAAGATAATACTTTGGCCTTATAAAATGGAATTTCTATGAAGGAATTTTAAACAGTATTAAGAAGCATTTGAAAAGAAAATTTTTAAAAGGCGTGACATAGGAAATGACGAACTTAATAAACCCCCATATTCTAATAGTGTACAAAAAGTAAATATAAAATTTTCTATCATAATGAATTATAAACCTCGAAGTGGTAGGGAAATTGTTAGAAATTAAAAAAAGAAATACACATTAAGGATTAAAATTAATTTAAGTTTTTTAATTTAATTAAGAAATTACAAAAATATAAATTAATATGTTAAAATTCAAAAAACAAATTTTTACAAGCATTAAAAATAACTGATGTAACAAATTCTTACTGCAAATCCATTTTAAGAAAATTTAAAATAATTTAAATTTTTGGCAATAACTAGGTGTTGAATGCAATGAATTTTCATCGTATTTATTGATATCTACTATTTCATAAGTTGTTACCACATCATGTGGCATATTACTCATACTCTCAACTTAAATGTTGTACATAAAAAATAAATGCAAATAATATTTTGCAATATTTAAAACTACAAATATTTTATGACTTTTTTCTGGCTGCACCACAATCGAGTCACATCATGGTGATAAAAAATCTATATATATAAAACTATAAAAATATTGGCAACTGTTTTCCCCGAATAAAACAGGATAATAATAAAAAACAAAGAGAGCAAAAAAGGAAATAAAAACTAACACCCATAAATTGCATTTGGAAATCAAAATTATTCATCACTAACACAGATGTGTAGTTTTTCAAACTCATAAATTTTAATATATTTTTCTGCTCTCTTTCCCTCTCTATCAAGTGTTATCTCTCTCCCTCTTAAGGATATTTCATCAAGAGTTTGAGTTAAGAGAGAAAATTTATTTAAAATATTTAATTTTTTATTAAATATTAAATATTTATGGATTTTAATAAAATATTAAAAAAATTGATTTAAAAACACATAAAAATGAATTTATAACATGATACAATAAATAAACTAAAATTTATTTGTTAAATAGCTTTAATTTTTATTAAATATTTTTTTCGTGAAAAAGCTATTTATTGATAAAAGATTTTTATGAATGTAATGAAAAGTAAATAAAATAGATTTTTTACTCATAGAAATTTTATCAAAATTAATTAATTAATTAACAAATACTGGTTAATTAAATTTGTTAAACACAAACACGAACAAATAAAACACACTCTAAAGCATCTTTAAACATTTATTTATGTATGTGCTTTTTCAGTTCCTGAACTAATACAATTTCAATTTCATTTTTATGAATTTCTCTGATTGAAGATTTTAGTTCCGGTAGCCATTCATTTTGTAATAAAATTGCACTCAATTCTATCAAAATAACAGAAATAAAAGAAATTCTATGCCAAACGAAATACAATTAATGAAATACCAATGATTTTTGTCTCATTGTCAGCTGTCACACATGTTTTTTTTGTTCGTTGATATCCATTTGTTTCAGCCATAAAGTGTTATGGTTTATGGACATGTGAAATAATATTTGCTATAAATTTGGGGGAGTTTAAGTTGGCAAAAAGAGAATATATGCTATTGATAAAATTTCTTATGTTTAAGTTAAGAAATTCCATAAATTTTATTGTTTTTTCGATAATTGAAACAAAAATGAAAAAATCAACTGCATTATATTGATCAGAATTGTGTGTCAATATTTGACAACTTTATCGATAGAAAAGGTAATTTAAAGATTTGAGTAAGAAGGAGGAGAAGATGTGATATATTTTTGAAGACATTTTTTTCCATTCAACTTTAGGAAAGAAGTGTGATATCGAAAAAGATTTAACATTGATAATGCCTCCTTACATTTTCAGCAGCAATATAAAAAATCTAAGCAGTCGACTAGATCTTCCAAATTCTGTCATGAAAAATTATTTAACTCAAATAAAAAATAATTTTATGAAATTAAACCATTTTTTTAGATAATTCTGAAATTTTGTTACACAAACTGAACTCGAATTTTTCTAATTAATTCTAAAAATTCTTAATGGATCCAAGGAACGGGTATTGAAATTGCACAACAAATTGAGTATTGTATATGAATTGTATAAAAATAAAAATTATTTAAGATTAAAATTTATAAGATTTAGATTTTAAAGTTAAAGATATGATTAAACTTAGTATCAGAGGAAAGTATGTACTTAAATTATTAAATATTTTCAACTAAACCTGGAAAATAAAGTCAACTATATGTACTGCCAAATTTCTTGCAACTTCTTGGTCAAATTTTATGTTGCTGATGCTGCTTCCATTCATAGTCTTAATAAAAATGTGTCCATTTTTTGTCCTCCAAATTTCCCGGAGCTAAGGAGAGATATTGGGCTCTTGTTAAATGAGAATTGAGGAGCACAATGAAAAGCTCCAAAAGTGTGGTAGATTTTAAATGGACTACATGCCCGATTAAAATGACAGAAAGCACTTTAAAAGCATTAATCAAAATATTTCCGAAAAGGGTTCAGAATTTCATCACTATCGGTTAAAACTATACAAATTATAATGATAATTTCAATCAAATAAAATATAAAACTGTGTTTTGAACATGGTAGATTTTTTCGTATTTAAAAAATCTAAAATTCTGTCTGGATTACCAACAAAATTGTTGTAGTCACTTCTGCTGCAGTGAATTATTTTTGGAGTCTATTATTATTTGTATTTACTAAAAATATAAATATTTTTATTTTACTTTCAGTGTGAACACATCATTTGCTAAATTCAAAATACCTTTTAAATATGACATAAATATTATTTTTCCTTTTTTATTTTACAAATATATATTTTCTTAATTTTATGTCATTTGTATTTTATTATATTTATGCAGCAGTTAGTAAATGTAATGCATTTTTAAGATTTTTTCAATGTATTTGTGAAATACAAGAATATAAATTTACATTTTCATATTTACTTATAACTTTTATTGTTTTTCTTTTATTTTCATTATGATTTCTAATATTTACTTAAGATTTTTCATTAAGATTTTTTTCATGTTGTGCCAAATACATGTCTCACATTTTGGAGAAAATTTACATTTTGTGAGTGCATAGACAAAGATAATATTTTACAACTTTGAGGTTGTTAAATTTATATTCCTGTTATATACATAGATATATAATGTAAAATACCTTAAGATATGTAAAATTTTATAAAATAAAAAAATACTAGAAATATAAATATAAAATTTATAACTTTATCTATTTATTGTTGAAAAAACTTAATACTTGTTTTTATAAAAAATAAATCTTCTATTCACATAAGTCTTAGAACGTGTTTTAAAACTAATTGTAAAATATTTTAAAATAAAAGATTTTCTACAACATCTTAACGTTATTGTTATAATTTTATGCCATTTATTTTTAACAAAGATCATACTTTGAATATCCGTTTCCGGTTTGGTAATAAAGTTTATCTAAACATTTGCATGTTATGGCAACAATGTTGTTAAGAGTAAAAACTAATACTTTAGCAACATTTTCAGTTGTTGCATGTAGCATGTATGGTTTTTGCGGTACCATTTTTATTAAATACATACAACTTTTGCACACAAAAAAAGTTTTATATAAAAGAATTTGTTTCTCATTGTTAACTTTTGATGTTTGAAAACCACGAGAATCAAAACAAAAAGAATAAAATTAATTTAAAATGTTTCAATATATATTTAAATTGAATGATAAAATCTAAAAACTTTAATTAAATTTGCCACATTATTTACATATTATACATTATCGTCCATTTGTAATGCATAAATATTCAGGATATAAACTTTCAAATCTTTAGCCCTTTAAAAAGGATAATAAAATATATTTTATTAATAGTTTACAAATTTATTAGATGTAATATAAATCTAAGCTTCTAAGGTAATTAGTTTTTCGAGTCTAACCACTGAACACATAAAAAATGACTATAAAACGTTTTGATTTTCATAGTCATCTGAGTTACAACTGAAATGCAAAATAGAATCTTGTTATGGAGACTTGTAAGTCATTATGTTTTTATGTGTGTATTTAAATTGTAAGAGTGTGTGGGTTTTGAGTCAAAATGTAATGGCGTCTAAATATATTTATATGTTTTTAAGTCATTCATGTGCAATTTGTTTATTGTTGAGATTTATAATAAAAATGAGCTGGAATTATAATGAAAAAGTGAAAAAAGGCTATAAAAGCATAAATTCAATAAATGGAAATGTTTTACATTCAAATGATATGTGTTGCCATTTTGTAAGTTTTTATGACTTATGCACCTTTAAGCGAATTTACCATATGGGTTCTGTATGGAAGCTACACACATTTCCGAACCCAAGATCTTTAAATTATTAAATTATTATAAATTTTATAAATTATAAAATTAAATTTAGGTTTGGACTAATACAGAAAGTAAATACTTAATTATTTTATGTGTTCCGGGAGAACTTTTGTATAAAAGTTACATTACGCTTACCCTGGCCCAATATAATAAAATGTGTAAATCAAGAAATATCCCTAAAATTGCTAGACGGATTCTAAGTCGATCGGTATAATTTATAAAAAAATGAACCCATCTAAATTTTTTAATGAAGTACAATTTCATGTTTGAGTAATAAAATGTTCCATTGAAAATTTCGTTCAAATGTTTCTATTAAAAAATCCTTTTAAGGAGTACATTTTTATGCGAACATCATTCTAATTTTCGAACAATTTAAATTAAAAACTGAATCTCCAAAACTTCCATATTCCATAGAAAATGGCAGAATTTTAAATTGAACTAAAATTTTATATATTTCACTACGTGGCAACACTGTCAATATTAAATGTTGTAAAATTTTATTTTGTTTAAATTGGCAAATGTTTTAATAGATTAATAAATAAATCCATTGAAAAAAAGCTTTCAAAATAATTGCTTACGCTATAATAAACTTTAAGGAGGGAATAAATAAAAATACAAGTACAATTTTAGGTGTTTTACTATAATTTTCAACAACTGAAAAAAACAGGTGAAAATTTGGTTATACAAACAAATAAATATATTTCTCTGATTGTATATTATACAATTAAATTTTTTGTCATAAAATTTCAACACCACATCAACCTAATATTTTTAATGCTGATTTACTTTTTTCTAAATTTTACAGAATTTTAATATCAATTGCTATAAATTGAGAATGAAATTTAAATTAATCTAGAACATTGGAAAATACTATAAAAAATATCGTAAAATTTGAAATTAACACAAAAAAAGAGAAATTTAACTATAAAAACATATGTGAAAAATTTTTCTTCTAAAAGTTTTGTATAAGTTTTGAAATAGAAGAAGTAAAAATAAATCATTTCAATAAAACTTAAAGTAAAATATTAATTTTATTTGAGACAAAAACGCCTTAAGTCCTATTTAAATAATATTTGGTCATAAAATAGCTTAATAGTAAACAAACCCCTACACATATGAGTCTTTATTAAATTTATGTATTTGTATATGTGTATTATATGTAATTATTGTTCTATTGTTTACTTTCATATTTTGAAATATTACTTGTTTTTTACTTTGATTTAAGACCATTTTATGGTCATATTAAGCCTCTTGAATTGCTAAAAGTCACATTATTTGTTGTGGTTTATTTTAAATTGTATTGTAGGTTTATAAATGTTTATATAAATATACTTTTGTTTTATCTGGATTTATTAAAAAAGGATCCTTTATATTGAAATAAAAACCACATTATTATAATGTCTTTTTAGCGCTTAAAATGATTAAAGTTAACTTTAGGGGATTTTGTTTTATAAAAGAAAGTTTATAAGAAAACATTATTTTACTATACATTATTTTGTTTAAACTTCATAAAAAGTAATTGAAACCCTTTTTACAAAATGTAATTTTATATTAAAAAATAATTTCTTAATGTTCAGAATTACTTACAACAAAACGTTAATACTAATTAAGTATAATACTTAAAAATACATACTCGTTCTATTACTTAAAAAACTATTTTACGAAATTTTATTTTTCTTATTATAAAACTTGTGTGAAACTTAAGAAAAGCTTTTTAAAAATGTATTCAATTTACTTGATTTTTTACTGATACAAACAAACATTTATACACACTTATATTCATTGCTTAAGCAACAATTATGCTTTAAGCCAATTTGTGCTTGTATATAGACTGTGATGATGAAAATTTTAACAGGAAACGGAAGTTCATTACATATATTAAACTTGTATTATGTAGATTTAAAGAATAAGTAAAGAGATTCTTTCGTTGGTTTATAACGTCGTTTTTATTTTGGAAATAAAAAAAACCTACAATTTCACTTAATTTTAAAAATTTCGTTGGCAACTTTTTTGAAAATAGGTGGAGTGAATAAACGTATTTTTAATTGAACTTATTAAATTCAATATAGTCTGCTTTCTACTTTCGATAGAATACTCTATACATGAAATGAAAAGTATTAAAAATCTTTTAAAGGGTTGGTTATCGAGTTAAACTCTGTAGAATATGGATATATTTTCAAAAAGTTCAAAAATTGAAAAAGTACTCTTTTTACGTATTACTTTTAAACTTTTAAGTAATGCGATCTAAAGCTTTTAATATGAGGTGGTATTACGGTACAGCCGAAGAATTCTTACTTACTAATTAATTTTTTTTCCATTTTCAAGTTTTTATATTTAATAATTTTAGGAAATTAAGGTCGAAATTGAAAGTGATATTTATTATATTAAAACTTCCCAACCAGACATTTAATAAACTGCGGATTTTAAATTACTTTATAGCGATCTTAATCCTATCAACCCGATCGACTATAAATAATATAAAATTTTTCCTTTAAACACTCTGACAACTGTAAGCAGCATTGAAAGGAAAAAGAAATCATCCATTGTTGCATGCAACCAAACAGACATTTATCCAGATTTTTCATTGTTATAAAATAAAGGTGTATATGTATATGAGTGTGTGTGTGTGCGTTTGAATGTACAGGATAATAAGAATGTAGTTAAAAATGAAGATATCATATTTTATTGTTAAATATTATACAATAAATGATGGCAAGTCAACAAGTCAACACAACATAACCAAACAACCATCTAACAAATGAACGAACCAATCACTCTTTCAATCCACCAGTCATTCAGTCACTCAGTCAATCTTATTACAATTTTATTTTTTATATATTTTTACAATTTTTATCATGAAATTCAATATCTTTGGTTATGTAATTCACGACCATAAAAATTATTTAAATAAAAAATAAATGCATCCATCTGTCAGAAAAAGGAGAAAAATGACTAAAAATAATACAGATAATAAAAATATAAGAAAGCTATAATTTGCACAAGGATTCATTTTATTATGGTATGTGTAAATCAGTATTGCAATGTGAAACTTATTGTTAACATCTTTTTAATGTTTAGCTATTTATGTATTTTATCCTTTTATTATATTTAGCAATAATTTTAAAGCCAAAAATAAAAAAATATTCGCAATAGGTTTAGGTTTTGCAAAATGTTTATCATTGAAAGCGGGTGCTTTTGAAAAAAAGGTTCAATTTTATTTAGTATTCTTATCATTTTTTTATTTTATGTAGTCAAGACGGCGTCTTAACTTCTGTTGAAAATAAAATTATCTATATCAATGTCGTTTCTTTGGTGTTGTTGCCATGTTTTCTTTTTTCACTTTTATTTTATTTACCATTAAAAACGGAAAAGGAAACTCGTAATTTTTACTATGTTACAACAATGGGGTATTCTGCTTAAAATTTAGTGAAATAATAAATGAAAAATTATTATAATAAAAGATAAACCCGTTAAGAAGTAAATTTTAATAAAAAATAATCACAATTCGGAAAAAGAAAACATAAATAAAAATATCCACAAGATAAAAAATTTTAATAAGAATAAAGAGAGTTTTTTATCTAATTTTCATCATTATTAATCTAATTCGCCAATAATGAGATATTAGAAAGCATGTGAAAGACATCTAGAAAAAAACTAATATATATTCGACTATGCCTCCACATATACAACACATAATTATTTAATTACACACATTCTAAATTTCAATAAATTGGAGAAAAATCGTAAATGTAATGTTTTGTATTGAATTGAAGTACTTTTTTTAATAAATTTATTGTTAAAAATACAAAATAAACATATTCATGAAATCAAAAATAATCATGAATGTATAAGAATGGTTGCAATATGAAACTGTTCGAACTATACCATGTTAATCGCAAGAAATTTTTGCAAGCAAACTTTTGTTACAAAAGATGTGATAAGATATATCAACAATTTTATTATTACATTATAAAATTAATAAGAATTGCATTTAACAGATTGATATCCGGTCCAATATAAATAAGGGAGAAATCTGTGGTAGTGGAACTGATTTTGTTGTTCTGCTTTCTTAAAATGGGTTAAGGTATAATACATAAAATAAACAAGTAAAAATGTTATAGTCGGTCAAGCCCGACTATATAACACCCTACACATCATTTTTGATTGTAAGTGACTACTACGAAAATTTTATGAACGACCCTCGTTTTCTGATTTTTTCTTAAGTCTGCAACCAATATTTATGTGAAATCTATGAGTTTGAAAAATATATTTTCTGAGGGGTTATATCGGAGCTAAAAGAAACGATGGACCGACCCACGTATAATTTTGAACATCGATTTTATATTATATTTATCTTAATTTGACCAGTTGTTATTATAATAAAAACGTAAGTGTAAGATTTTTATCCTTTAAATTAATATTTGGACGGTGACCTGTATAGGAGCTATTAGAAGTAATGGTCCTATCCCCACATAATTTAACATATTGATTTAGAATACTATAAGACTTACAGACAGACGAACCGACATCGACTATGAAAATGAATCTGAGTCAAACGGTATTCTTAAAAGTCTAACACTCATTTTAATTACATAATTTTGTTAAGTATATAATTTTAATTTAACAAGGTAGAATCTATGGAGCTCTTTGGAAATTGAAAATTTCTAAAGTCGATTAGAGTTTAATTTAAATTCCTGAAATTAAAAATTCATGGAAATCAAAGGCAGGAGGTGATCAATTTTAGAAATTTTGTAATTGTCAGTTTAATTTCTTTGTTATATTTAATTTCAAAATAGAAATGCATAAAAAATTTGAGGACTAATAAATTACTCGTATGATGGTTTTCGATATCCTCCTTAATATTAACGTTAAAACACGATTTTTTAAAAAAGTGGAACACTTCCATAGAAATTAAAATTTTAGGAGAAAAGGTATCATTTTGGTGAAAGCTGAAATTTAAAAAAAAAAATAAATTTTGAATATAATTAATATTAATCAAAAACACCTCAAGGTATTATATTATCTAAAAAGGAACTGGTAAATCTTAATGTCTTGAATAACATTTTTATTACATTTCTTTCTTTGTTTCCCCTATTTAGTTAATTTTCTTTTAGAAAAAGATCTATACCCTTCAAATTAATGGTCAACTGTTTCTCAAAGAACAAAACTAAGGGAATACAAGCTGTGAGTTGACATTTATTTTAAAATAATTTGCCAACTTTTCATCAAAATTTTATTTTTTCATTTTATGCAATTTTTTGCAATTACACCTTTTTAATGCAAAAAACTGACATTTTACTTTACACAGACAATGTGTAATTTAATTAATGCTTTTAGCTTCTGAAAACCAAAATAACTTAAATTTAAGTAAAACAAATGTTTATTTTTTGTTGCTTTTAACAATAAAATTAAATTAAACAACTGAAAGAGTTTTATGTTGTTTTTACTATTTATAAATTAAAGAAAGGAGTAAAAAGGAAAATCCTTTTCTGGAGGAAAGAAAACATTTTTATAGCATTTTAATGTTTATAAACAATAAAATAGACAGAAATTCATTTGATGCTTTTTTGTGAGAGTGTTTTCGTTTATTGTTGGTGTAATATTTTATTGTTATTTTTTATAACAAAATAAACAATCATCAAAATTACACCCTTGGTCACCTTAAGTATGAAGCAACTAACAAAAAACAGATGGGATTCGTCTAAACTTTAAATTTTTTCGCAGATATTTTTTATGAGAAAGGAAGGATCTGTGTATGTAGATTAGATATTCATTCAAATAAATTTCAAAAACAGACAGTAGTAAATAAGTAAATATTATTCTTGTTTTTGTTGTTGTCATTTTTGTTTTCTATTATTTTTTATCACTTTACAAAACAAATAAAAGTTCTTTTTTACTTTGACTTTGAGTTGATTCCTTTTTTTTTTCATTTTTTTTTTTGACGAATTGTGTTGAATAATTAAAATATTTTGCCTTTAGGCTCATCACTCACAAAGACGGAAGGAATCAGTTTAGTAAAAAGGGGTTAATCATAAAGCTTTATGCTTTAACGGTAATTAAAAATGTTTAAACCGAATACAGTTGCAGTTTTTTATAGCTCTCTCTCCCTCTATTTCTTAGAACGTAAGTCAGGGAAATAAAATTTCGAAATTATAGAATTATGAAAATGTTTTTAATATTTTGTTTGATGACTGAACTTGTTTTAAGAAAATTAAATTGAAGGGGTTAGTTTTTTATTATTACTTATATTATTTGTTGTTATTGTTGTTCATAAGATATTACTCTATAAAAAATATGTCTATAAAATCATTTTTATTATTCCTTAAAGTGTAAATTTTTCATAATTTTTTATGACTTTCTTATGACCAGCAATTTTAGTTGGATTTTTTTTTTAACAAATGGGATTTAATTACAGCAAATATTATTTATTTTTATATAAAAAATTTGAATTTTTATATAATTTTTTTATTGCTTAGTATGCAAATTTGTAAGAGCAATTAGAAATGCACTTAATTTGTGGACTCCACCAGACACACCTCTTCGTTTTATAGCTCACATAAAAAGAAGCGGGTCATCAAAAAGTTTTGAATACGTTTACGATTTTCAAAGGAATTAAATTATAAATTAAGAAATTCTATTTTTATGATTTTTTCTTTATTTGTTAGATAAAGAAAAAATATTTTGTTTTTATTTTATAGACATAAAAATAATAACAAATGAGACATTTTTTTTTGAAATTATAAAAATTAGTAACCCTTAAAAAATTATTATATACTTTCAAGTGCGACACTGTATATATAATTTTTATGCCTTTGTCAGCACTATGGTAATAAGTTTCGCCCTCAATTAAGAATGGCATACTTCTATGCATGACAATACATACCGAATTCATGCATTTCTTTCATTAATATATTTTAATTCATTTCGTTTAAATTTTAAATATTAAAATATTTTTTATTTTATTAGTAATAATGAGTATGAGTTATTTGAATTTTATTTATAATCTGTTTCCAAATATTAAGTGTTTAAAATGTCAATATGGCTGAGTACCTTTTAGGCAAAACAATAGTACAATAACTGTCTTCCCACTTCTTTATCAAAAAAAAGAAACAATTATTTTAATGGAAATATAAAAATATCTATTCTATTCAAATGGTAATTTTCGAGTATGAGACAAGAAATAATGAAAGAAATTCTTAAGATTTCATAAGAAAAAATATTAAAATTTTTATGAATATTATTTTGCTCGGAAGATAAACAAAACAGCAATTTCATTGCAAAGGCTATTCACAGTTTTCAAAATTTTATTAAACAAATCGTAATATAAACGTTAGCAAACGAATAAATTTTCCTAACAGAAGCTTGACAATCGCTCTCACAACTCACCGATGCCTGATGAATATCTAGATTATCGCATAGGGACTACCAGAAAGAGGTTTGTGATTAATGACTCGGTTTACCATTAAACCGACTTGTACATGCATTTGAAATTATTCAGATATCGTTCAATAACTTTTTTCCAATAAGGAGTGGGATCGAAAAATTCTTAACATACATATATGTTAATAAAAACGAAGTCACTAAACTTACAAAAAAATATGTTTTTACAGTTGAAGCGTTTCATAAATGTTTTTAAAGAGCTTTCTGTCACTTTGCTCGAACATGTAATCCATCTCCGTTTGTACTTATCAATTATCTTTCAATAACTTACAGGATTTGTCTTTCTTGGTACAAATACCACATTACAGTTTTTGTACCATTCAGGGCTTGTTCACCGAAGTAGCCAAAAAATAGTGGAAACATTATGAAGTCTTATAAATGAAACCAACTTTTTCTAAACATTCACTAATGTAAATTTAGGAATTTATAGAGCCCGTTGTAACAGACGATTGGCCTTTTTTACAGCAACTGCATATTGCTTGCCAGAAAAAAAAATTTGTGAAATTTTGACTGCTTTTGGTTCATTAACATTCCCTCAACCATCAGCAATTTAAAGTTGCGAAAAAATTGTAAGAACATACGTTTCGTCATCCAATATGCATCAATAATATTTATTTAAAAAAATGACTTAAATTTTCTAGCTCTGTTTTTGACTCTATTAAATTTTGGCTTTACAAACGTCATGTGGACCATTCCTACTGTCTGAAACAGGTATCGTTTAATAACATTTAAAGCAATTGACGATAGACGGTTGAATAAATTGTCAACATTTTACATGACCAAGTTGGGTTTTGTTGAAAGTATTTAGTAATTTTAGTTCGTATATTTTTCCTGGTCACTAATTATATAAAGAGCTTATATAGCTGACATGTTTTACAAAGGTAACATGATCAAAAGATGTGTCAAATAAAACTTCGGTTAAAAGTTATTAACTTTAGATAGAATGAAAAAAATCTAATCATCGGCTAGAGATTGCCAGAAACATAGAGATACCTATAGAAGTAGTCAAAAAAACTCTCTTCGTAATCTGTGACAAGACTTTTTGAAAACGTCTTGAAGTAAATATTTTGTCTACTTGACTTTAACACCAGAAGTGATGAAAATCTAACTAAAATAAATGACTCATTTGAAACTGTCACATTTCGTAAAATGACCACTGGATGAAAAGCTATAGCAATGCCAACCAAGACCAAAATAAATGAAACATTTTTTTATGGAATATAAAAGAATGAAAAGACTTCCTGAGATAATAACTAAAATTATTATTTTCTCCCTTTCAAACTTGTTTAATTTAGCAAAATCCTTTTTTAATTTATCTACTCCTTAAAAAAAAAACATTTTCATTATACTTCTATTACAAAACCAAGCAAAAAATAATGTTAGAACCCAAAAAGTGTGGAAGACCAGATGAACCACAATTTGTGGTTTGGAAAGACCAACTAAACCAAAAATTGTTGTTGACTAACTTTGTGGTGGTCAACATTTAAAAAGACAACTTTAGCTTCAAATGCTTAAATACACAACAAATATAAGATTTTGCATGGAAGCAAAGCAAATATTTCTAGAGTTTCAATAATTCAATATATCAGTACTTTAATTTACGGCAACAGCAAATAAACTCAACTCTTTTTTTCATAAAACAATTTCCTTCACACTTTTCCCTTAGGTTTACAGTTTTTTTGTTGACTCGAGTACATGAATTATTGGCAACATTTCACTGACATGTGTTACCGTCAAATTGTTTTTTTTTTTCGTATCCTTTTTTTTTTGTTATTTTTTTCTCTACTGAAGTTTATTCTGTTTCCATTTTTCCATTATGAAAATTCGATTTAAATTTATGAATTGCCAATTTTATTATAACTTTTTTATTGAAACTGAAATATTGTATTTTCATTGTATTTCAGCGAGTATTATTACGATTTCATCACAATTATATTTAAATTTTATATGAAGTGAATGTGGAATGAGAGAGTTTGTTTGTCAGAAAAAAAAATAAAAATAAAAAACAATGATAAATTGTAATACGATTGTGGCAAGGTAGAAGTAAAATAACATATTAAATACCTACGTACATGTACAATTGTGGTTAACCGCAGATGTGCTACTCATACCCAAAAATAGGCGATTAACCCATGAATGGTCAGGTTGGGTGAAAAAAATGCAAAGAACAACAATAAAATACTCCAAGGATTTGGTTTAACATTTTTATGTTTCTTATGTAGTTAAGGCGAAATAACACCCAACTTTTAGTTGTTGGGGAAATTAATTCAAATGTATGACAGATTGGGAGGCATCATCTCAGATTTTTATTTGATCCAAGAATAAATATGAGTCAAAGTTCTAAATAGATGCAAAATCTATCTAGAATCTAATTGCATTAGCAGGTTACTGGTAGAGGACAGAGGCCTGAGACTTAAAAATGCATGTAGTAGTAACAATTGTTAATTGTACCTTTTAGGGTTAAGATTACTTATAATATTAATTTAAAAATTTATATCAAATTTCGTCAAAATTTGCTAAAACGGTAGTTAAATTTTATTAAAATTGTTAGTGATCGAAAATGAATCTCATTCGGTAAAATATTTCTTTTATAATAAAAAGTTTTGACTCCGGTAAACAGGGGGAAGCATTCTATGCCATATTACAATTTTTGTCTTTTTTATTTTCTAAAATACCATTTGTGATTTGAAAGTTTGTTGAAACGTGTATATGAAAATCTCTGTTAGATGTTTCATTTTTTCGATCAATTCCCTTGGGTTTTAAAATCAACATTTTTCTATTACGTTTTTTACGGTTGGTTTAATCATCATTGGCATATGCATGAATTTTTATAAAATTTCATTCAAATGAATAAAATAAAAGAAGAAACCATGCAAGAACATGATTTAATTTCTTTACAATTTTTAATTTGTCATGAATTTGTCTAACAAAAATTTCAATGTTTTTATTTGTTACTTAAAACCAAAAAAAAAAGAATAAATAAATAAATAAATAAATAAATAAATAAGAAAAATATTTAAATTGTCAACACTAAATTATAAAATGCAACTCTGCATAAGGGTTTAGTATAATAGTATTTTTAGTATAACAACTATTTATTGTTAAGTATTATTTTAGTTTATAAGACTTAATGAAGTTTGTTTGATATTAAACATGAAGTATTTAAATTTATATTTATTACTAATAATATGCTTAATTCATTCGTCAATTGTGTCACCAGCTTTACATTATCGCATAGTGGGCAATTGTAAATATGTGGATTCCTTGGGACGTTGTATAACCATTAAACAAACCATTAAAAAAATTGTTTATACCAAAACTGTTAAAATTAAAGTGATGCCAGTTAAAAAATCCAAATAATTCCAAAATAATTTTATTTTTTATGTGAATTTTATTGTCAAAGCCATAAGTTTTAAAAATTCTTAAAATAAATATATAATTTGAATATTTAAATAAAAAGTTATTTGTTTTTTGTATTTAGCGAAAAATATGTTTAAGTGGAATTAAAAAAGTGCTTTATTAACACATTTTTAAAAAGCCTAAAAATAAAAACTGATTAAGTGTAAAACGTCATTTATTGTATTTATTGCGGTTTAGTTGAAAATGTGTAAAACATATTTTTAAGTGTTGGCCCTGATTGAAGTGTCTGAACGTTTTGAGGTGACAAAAAGAATTTAAGCTTATTTTTTACATTTCATTGATTTTCAATGACAAAAAAGCTGGTAAAATGTTTAAATAATCCTTTTAAAGTGTTCAGTACACTGAAAATTATAAAAATAAATTGAATTTGTTTAAACATATAAAAATTAATTTTACAAAATATCTTAAAATAAATAAAATTGTAATATTCCTAGAACAAACACTTACTCTTCTTTTGCTTGGTATACATTCATCAATATTAAAGTGAATTACACTTGTGAGTGCAAAGCCGTAATTAACATTACAATCAAACAAATGTTACCCTTAATTTATACTCTGACATGTCAAGACAAGTCATCATGCTTGTTTGCATTCGTGCACTGCTTAAACTCTCATATACTAATACTTTTACATTTGGCTAAAGGATTTCTTTATCCTTTTGCATTTGTATGGTCGGTTGGTTTGTCTTAAATAGAATAAAAACTCATAAATCAATTTCCGTAGCAAATGCATTAAAATGTTTAATTTTATATGAGAATAAAATCAAAGGATAACTTTTTTAAAGGATACGGAAGAAAATTAAGAAGTTGCTTAGCCATTAAGACAAAATATAACTTAAGGTATTTAAAGTTTAGACAAATTTGAAAAGAATACATATACAAATATATTAGGTGGAAGAATTAATTAAAAATTATATAAATGCCTAGAAGAAAACTTGTTGAGGATGTGCACAAAATTAATTCGAATTCGATATACGCATTTCCATACATATATATGGATTATATATCTGTTGATGAAAAATATAGGTAGTTATTTTCCAAATGAATTAAAGAAAATGGCAAATAAAGTGTCATTCCTAGATATCAAGCATCCAAGTTAAATTTGAGATCACTTTTGAAATTTAATTATATAAACCTAAAATAGCTGTAGTTCATTAAATAAGGCTTTAAAAAATGCTTAATTTGAGATCATTTTTTAATTTTATAAAATAAACCTTAAAATGTCACTCAAATAGGCCTCAATCAAGAATTCAAGTTTAAATTATGATCACTTTACAAAAATGGTTCCATTTCTATAACTAAGCCTGTAATCAAGAATCTAAGTTTAATTTGTAATCAGTTTTAAAATTATTAAAAATAAACCTAAAAACCCTCTAATTAAGAATTTAAGCTTTATAATCATTTTTGAACTTTTTTTAAATAAATCTACAAATGGCTCTAGTTCCTTAATAAGCCTCTTATCAAAAATCCAAGCTAAATTTGTGATCACTTTTACAATTTTATAAAAAAAAACATAAAAAATGGCTCTAGTTCCTTAGTTAAGCCCTAAATCAAGAATCAAAGCTTAATTTGCGATCACTTTTGAGATTATACAATACAATGCCGACCATGATACAACATATTTATAGCAAATAATATAATATCAGTGTTTAGTTACCTGAGAAGATTTAAATTAAGTTAAGACAGATCTCTATCAAAGAAAATTCACTAATGAACTACCTGTGTATTTTTAACTAAAATCGAAGTTCTAATTACAAAATTCGCTAAAATATCTATATATGTCACATATTCTTTAAAGAACTATTAATACCTATTAATTGTCTTCTCTCCACTTCCAACTAAATATTTTCTTATTAGTAATTTTACCACCATTTATCTCCTCTTCACTACCAAACCTTACAGAGCTCCAAGAAAACAAACAACAAAAAGAAATAACCATTATTGTCTATACCATTATTACAAGTCATAAGTATAAAAACACTTATATGTTTGACGACAGTGTGTATTGGTTTATGGTCTAATTGTTTTTTCGTAACGACATTAAAAAATATGGACTTTAGACAAGGATTTTATGTAATTTAGAAATGCATCTCACCTTTCAATTAAAATGGGTAACAGTCATAATCTGCTTCTTAACTCAACTTGAAATAGCTTCATTTTTATGTAAACTCATCAAACTACAACTACGACTAAAAAAACAAATGTTGTCTTTAACTTGGAGATATTTGCATTTTAACTGGTTAAATTACATTTCGAATGTCTAAGAGATGAATTGTTGTTGTTGTTTTTAACAAACATATACAAAGACTAATACTAATGCAATATTACTACCATAAGCACTTCCGTTTCCCCCCTTTCCCAAACACATGGACACACATACACATACTTCTACTAGCATGAGCAATTGCAAAAAAAGAAGATGCATACAAATGCAATGGACATATTGAAAATGCACTTTAACTTCCTGCTTACAAATATTGAAGTATTCTTTGTGTTTACTTCTGTTTTTCTTTTGGTATCTAAAAACAATAAGAGAGAGAGGGAGGGAAATATGAAGAGTATTGTATTTTAACTAGAGTTAGAATGAGAAGCCAGCCAATTTAATTGAAAGTGCTATTTGATGCCTTTTACGAAAATGCAATTAAATGCCCGCAAAACATTTTTAAGATAATAAATACAAAAAGAAAACATTAAATAGAAATTTGGTATGATTTCAAAGAAATGAAGGATGAATTTAAATAAACTAAAGTACAGTTTATTTGTTTATTTTACTTTTTTCATTACTTACAAAAAAGGGGTTGTATTTTATAATTTTTCATTATTACTTTTTGCAAAATCATCGTTATTTTTTTACATTTAACATTAATTTTAAGAAAATTTTTAATTGCGTCTTGCCATTATAACAAAAATTACATATGTGTAGGAACATGAAGGAGTAAAAAACGGAAAAAGCTTTTAATGATAGGTGATAAATTATCTTTTGGCTTAAAATGGATATACACTCCCTGTAATCATTGAGGTTTATTGTTTTAGAAAATGAAAAATTATAAATAATTTTGATAAGTGTCATCACATGTGTGTATTTGTTATTTTCATTTATATATTTAATTACGGAATGGAAAAGTTCCGTTTTAAACACGAAAGAGTGTTGAATACTAATTATACGCTTTTTAAGGTTTTCAAAATCCCCAAAAATAATGTATATAGAAGTCATTAATCTTAAGTAAAAATGTTAATCATATGTAGAAAAAAATCAAAAGCATTTAAAAGAAAATTATATATGGAAAATTTTCATTATATTTATTGTCATTGTGATGGAGGAAAAAAAAGCAACAAATCAGGGGGTGTTTGGGTATTTTGTCAAAAGTAAATGAAGGAGTGTGGCTATATGGATGTTAATTTAAGTTAAGTGCCTATTTAAACTATCACTGGGTGTTAATCTAAACATCATTTATTTTAAAAACTAGTTAAGTATCTTTTTTAAATCTCTCACACATGTAACTGGGGCAGAAAAGGGTTAATGTTAAAAATAAATCCTTAACATTTAATCAAAATTAAGTGCATTTTAAGTTTGTTTTTAACTACAAATCATCAAAATATCAATGGTTTTACGCAGAGACTAACAAAACTGAAAGGTGCTGCTCATCGTCATTATCCCACAGTTCACAATGGAATAATATTGATACACAAACACTGCCATCTAGATGTTTCTGCATTACTATGTGTAGTTTTTAAAACTTATTTTTTATTTAATATTCTATTAAAAGATTATATAACATGAATTTAAATTATAATCAAATAGATTCATTTTCAGGTTTCGTACATTTAACCATTTTAAGTTTTTGGCTGAATCTTACTTTCTTGTTAGTCTCTTCTCTAACCAATAAAACCTATCGAAAAGACAGGTTTATTTAGATAAACCATTTTTGAAATATTTGTTTTATTTCCCTTTTCATTTGGGCGATTATAAATGTTACTTTACCATACTTTCATTCGTCATTTAATTCATCCATCTTTTCGTTGTCATTCCTTTTGTTAGCTGATGACTGACTTAGATTTTCGAATGTGTGTAGACGAGATAAATATTAAAAGTTAAACTGTTACTGTGTTAAGGAGAAAAGGGTTGGGATTTGTGATGTTTCGGAAGATGAGATTTCTTATAAATGATATACAAACTAATTAAAATTCTTTGGTATATCATCATTAATCAACTGTATGTGAATGGAAGATAAGTTGAGGTTATAAAAATAAAAACAAAAAGGAAATTGCTGAAAAGCTTTATATCATATTTAAGCGATTTTAAGCACGTAGTAGAAACAATTTAATAGACAATTGGATTTTCTATAGCGATTTTTCAGAAAATTTTAACTACAACTTTACGGAACTTGGGATGTTTATATAGAATATTTAAAACTTAAATATCTTCATTAATATATAGTAAAACTCTTTAAAAAATCCTTTATATTTGCATAACTTTTGTATTTATCATTTCAAGTATTTTCGTAAACACTATAATATTTCTTGAATTTTACCAGTTTTTTTTTTAGCAACAGATACTTATAAAAGATTTTACTGGTCTCTCTCAATACTAAAAGTAATTAATCATTTTGCAAATATATATCTTTTTTCTTTCTGCTGTCCAAATGATCATAATCAGTTTTTTTTCAAAACTAAACGGATGTGACCAACATCAGGAAGTCAAAATACACAAATATACACTTAAAGTTGTTCCTATAAATATTCAAAGATTTTTATTTTTAGGTTATGTATCTTCTACAACTTATGATGACCAACCACAACTATTTTCTTTTCTATTAATTATTTAAGTTGTCGTCTTTTTGTCTTTAGACAAAATTTATATAATTAATTGCTTAAAGAAGAAAATAAACAAAAAATATCCTTTTGACTTCCTTTAACATTAAAATTTGCACCCTATAAATCTTTTTCAAGAAAACATAATTTTTTGAGGGTAAAAGAGGAGAATTATAAGAAATAACATACATGGGGTCCTTATAGTTCTTAAACAAATATATGATTATGACAAAAAGTATTAAAGTGTTAAAAATAAAAACTGATTTATAGATAAAATATAAATAAAAATTTCGTAATGATTTATTTCTAAATAAAATAATTATATGTGAAATTTTATATATATAAAAATGATATCATATATGATAAACAGTCACCCTTTTTTATATCAAAATATAACAAAACTAATGACCACTCGTTATGGATCTTTTCTATGGAATTTGCTTAATATTATTTTATTTTAGAAAATTGAAATACTTAACAACCACCTTACATATGCACAAACATATAATTTATGTGTGTGTGTATGGAATATATGTAAATGTAAATTACTCATATGTAAATATGTAAATTATATACAATTTATCATTTTAATAGTTAAACATTAATAATTTTACTTTAAAAACAATTTGATATGCACAAAAAATCAGCAAAACAAGAACAAGAAAAGACACATACATGTATACAATAGGAATACTTTTTCAGTGGTAAAGATAGACAACAAACCAAAATATTCATTTAAATGTGTGAATAAAAACTTACATACACACTTTTTTATTCAAAAGGGTGTCCCTTTTTACGAGAGAAAAGTATCTAAAAGTTTTCAGAAGCATTGGAATTAATTTTCTCATTATCGAATAACAATAACAAATTTAACTGAAGATTTAGGAGAAGTTAAAAAAAATTAATCAATACTAAATAAATTTACATACATACTGTTCGCAACTAACAACTATTGCGCCATCGTTTATAAGCATTGCATCAAAAATTGTATTGACAGACAAACGACATTCAATCTTAAATTTCTTAAGTTTCGAAAAACTCTTTTTTTCACAAATATATAAGGTTTCTGCGACATAAGTGACCTTTTAAAAGTCAGTTTGAAGTGAATTTAAAGTGAGACGGACGATCATATAAAGTACTAAAAACGATTTTGCGATAATTTAAATATTTACATCCTTCCTAGATTGAACATTATTTTTGACCCTTTTATTCCCAAGGGGCAGTAGGGTGGTTTTAATTTGTGTGAAAAATCATTTATTCCCAAGGGACAGTAGGGTGGTTTTAATTTGTGTGAAAAATCATTTTAAGCCTGTGTTCTTGGGTCATCGTCATAAACAGAAGTTAGACTTTCAATTCTAATCGACTATCAAAGACATTAAAACCGCTCTTATTTTTTTTAAATTAAGTGAAACTAAAAAATATGATTCAATAAGTTGTCTGAAATTGTTTAATATTGTCCGATATATAGACTAAGAAGTCAAATTCAATTAAATCTTAATGCCAATATTTTCTAATTTTGAACCATATTATTATGTTGAGTATGTATGTAGTTTTATAAAAAATTACAGTTACATTAACTAAACAATGATAACTGTTTTACTTATATCTATGTATATATAAATTAGTTTGTTCGTATATGTTTGTAAGTGTTTGTTTTTTTTTTTTAAATTGAAACACATTAGTTGCATGTTTACTTACATCAAAGACACAATACAAACAAAGGACACTTTTTCTCTCAGACTACGTCTCCTTTTTATGGTGTCACATTAAAAGATATATGACAATATTGTGTGTTTTGTATATGAAAAACAAGAACAACAACAAAATGAAGACACCATTATAAGAGTTAAAATGTGGGGAAATTTACATATGAATACGAAGTAGAAAATAAATATGTGAAGGTCTATTGTTTGATATAATGAAAAATTATTGGGTAATCAGCAACAGTTTTACAAATGTCTATATGTTAAAAGAGAGTTAAACACACACACAGAGACGGCTAACTGTCTAAAGGATATGATTTTATTGTTTGAAAATAAATTGTACAGTCATTTGTTAATGTCTTAAAAATAGAAGAACATTTAAGTTTAATGGTTTTAATCTATATAAGTACAGATAAATGACTTTATATAAAATTTAATAAAAATTTTGGGAAACCCCTAAAAGTAATCTAAGTATCGATAAAATAAAATTTTTGACAAATTGTCTATGAACTTCTAAAAACAATTTAATTATCATAGACAATATATTTTTTTCCTTAACAAAAATCTTAATGAATTCTAAGAAGCGCAATACAGAGGTAATTATTATTAAATAACCTTTGAACTTTTCTTTCTTATGTTATTTGGTTTTCAAGCGATTTCGTGATAATATAAATTATGATCTATATTGTATCAATATTATTGGTTCCGGTATAAAAACCATCAAAGATGAATTTAAGAAACATGTAGAGACCGGGTTAAGACAACCCCTATTCATTTTGGATCTTGGTGAAGTTCAACAAGAACTAAACAATCAGAATCTGGACATAAGAAAATCACTAAATTCTCCTTTAATGAATTATATTATTCAAAAAATTCAAAGATTTCGTGAAGAATATGTTTCCATCAATCAGAAAATCAATGAAGAACTAAAATTTGATTTATATGAATATTGGCAAAAAGATGCAAATCAAAAAAACAAAAATAAGGACATGAAGCCTACAATAGTTGTTAATGGTGTTAAAGATATTAAAAAGCCAAATCTAGAATTATCCTGTTTCAGCAGCTTAATAGCAGCTGTACATAACACAGTGGGCCAAGCATCAAAATTAAGTCAAAGAAAGGTTTGGAAAAAATTTATTTACAATAATTTTTACATACATCTTCTCTGTTCTTTTTAGTATATTAAAGATGAACCCACTCTGGGTAAATTGTATATAATTATATTTGGCCAAATGGGAGTACAATTCTATATGGATTTATTAAGGTAAATTATTTTCTTAAGTATATATTTTAAAGTAAATCTGTAATTTTATACCTTAAGTGTTTTCTAAAGAGCTTTATTGCAAAAAAAAAAAAAAAAAAAAAACAAAAAAAAAGAAACTTTCTTTAGTTTCGTATACTTCCTTTCTTGCATCTTATATGCTCAATGTAAGCATCTTGAACAATAAATTGCTATTTAAATACCGGAGTCTTAACTTGACATGACACTTACCAACTTATGCAAAACCTTTCGAAATTACCAACACATGCATACACCTCGCATGGATGAGAATATGTGTGAAAGTTTTAATACAGAAAAGTTTAAACAAACAAGTGTTTATTTTCAAAAGAACTTTTTCTTTACAAAAAATAACAGCAATAACAACAAAAAGTTAGGTTATTCAAAAATGCATTTAATACTAAATGGGATGACAGAAGTCTGTACTTTACTGTGCTTTTCTTATTTTAAATTGTAACTAATTCCCAAGAAAGATTATATATATGATGTAATTGAAAAAAGGAGATATTACAAGGCAGTTGAGTTTCTCTACAATAATCTGTTCTTAATATTAAGAATTTATACTTATTAGACAAATAATTCAAAAAGTACCTTTAAAATATTCAAATGACATAATGTAGAAATGAATTAGTGTCTCCAGAAGATCCCAAACGTAACTAAAATTTATTTCATATTATTTACGATCAATTTTGGGTAAGTTATTACCATAAATTACGAAAGTTTATAATTTATAAATAACATCGAATCACGACAGCTAATAAAGTGCATTTATTGAAAACATTAGAAAAGTACCACTACTAGTAAAAAGTACCGACTTCTTTTTCAAATTTTATATAAATTTTTCAATTAATTTTCACTCTATTTTTGTAACGTACATGTACAGTTCTGATCTAAAATTTGAATTTGATACTATTTAATTGAATGTTCCAAATAATTAATATAAAATACAAACTCTTGCCGACCTGTTCTAAATATTATGTTTCCACTTTCACCCATATTCTTAAGATACTGACCAATATCAATGTAGGGTATAACAAAACTTTATCTTTAGCAATGCAGACATGTATCATGCATTTATCCCAAAATACTATTACTTATACGAAATTTATGTGCAATAATACAAGAAATTCTAAATAAACTTATAACTACAGAGGCGGGACCATGATAAAGCAATTATTCAATATTTACATAATTTCAATATAAATTTTTATGCAATCAATATAAAATAAAACATATATAAATTATCACACATAGTCTGTCTATATATTTAAACAGGCATTAGTATACACCCCTCCACCACCTGCGCTTTGTGAAAAATCTAAAATGTAAAAATATTTCTAAACAACTTAAAAACCTTTTACATTTAAAGATAAATAAGAGAACTATATACCGTATACTTCTTATTACTTTCAGACAAGATCAACCTCTGGTGGGTATAATAAATTTTATCCCATCGGAAAGTAACTATGACATTATGTTGGGTAATAATAAGTTAAGAAATTTTATTGAGGGAACCTTAAATACAATTAACAGCACAATTTATAAAATGAGGCAACAAGTCACAATGAAATCGGTGGGTTTATTTGGGCATAATTTACCAATAATATCTAACTGTTTGGCTGCTAAATATTCTCGTGAAATCTACGATCAATTAAGTTGGAGTATTTATGACATCGATGTATTGAAACAACAATATGATAAATATTATTATGAACCATTTCAAATCATGGATGTTGAAATACCCAATTCTGTCAATTTATCGGAACTTTATTATAAAATGGAAACTGGATGTGTTAAAGGGCTTTTTCAGAATACTGTTTTGCCTTTAAGTTCTGCGGACTTTGCCTCAATAGCCTGCTATTTAAATAATTTATTAAATATGTTAGAGTCATGGGATGAAAACCGGGATAAAAGTTTTTTAATTTCTTCAAATTATAAACATCATTCCGTTTATAATCAAAATAATTTATTTTCAACAATAACTAAAATTAATAAATATGATAGACTAATTTTAGATGAAAATAATAAATTACTATTAAATATGCAGCAATATAATGATTGCCAACAAGGTCGTTCTATATATCTATGCTGTTTGGATTATATTGTTTTTAAGAAATTCCTAACTTATTCACCGATGTCAGAAAATCAAAAAATCTGTAAGGGATCGAAGGATAAAATTGATAAGAAATTTATTTTACCTAAATATTTAAAATTTTATGCAAATCCAGATTCGTGTTCACTGAGGCTTTCAGAACTAGTTCAAAAGTATGATAAATATCAAGTTAAAGATTTATCTCCCAAATGTAAACTTTACACTTTCAAACGATTTTATTGTAACTTAAACATAGAAGAAGGTTTCACAGTTTTACCCACAAGATTGTGTTTTCGGGATTTTTCACTTTTTCAAATGGAAGAATTTTTACAAAATTTAAGGTTACCAAAAATAAACACCGACTCAAGTACTAACAATAGTATTATTGAATCTACAGGAAAAATTCTGGAATTGAATGATAATATTTTTATAAGACCAAATTCTTTAAAAGCTTTAAAACTAAAAAATGAGAACAGTAATATTGGAAATGGAGAACCTACAACTAGAAATAGTAACTTTCGTAAAAGCCAAAGCAAGAAAAACTCTTTGTTGGCTAAAACAACAATAGAATCCGGTGGTCTACCTCCTGATCATCACCTACTTAAAGGTTATAATTTGGAAGATACTTTACAGGAAGTAAAATACAAAATTTCCAAATATAATTTTCCACAAGGATATATAAAACTCTACGAGGAGAAATGGTGTTTTAAGGATATGAATAAAGAATTAACCTTGGCCCTACAAAATACTAAGATATACTTTAATAGTACTCGCCCTCATTTCCAAGGAATCTCTAATAATATCCGTTTTATTACTGACAACAATATTAATGTACGAATTTTAAATGAATCTCAAGAATGCTCAAAAATTGTCCTAAATTATCCCAATGGTTTAAGTATTTTTCATCATGAGACGTATTGTGAACAAATCTGGTATTGTGATCAAACTGTAGGCAATGAACAACGACGAATTTTTACTCCTTTTGGAGCAATTATAGTGTATTTTAAGTCTAATGAATTTATAATGATAATGCGTTATAATGGTGAGGTGTATAAACTCTATCAACATGAGCTAATATTGGAGGAGGAAGAAGCACAAGATATTAAAACAGATTCATTAGATATACAAGAGAAGAGTTCTGAATATATAGATATCAAAGCCCAGGGGGACACAGTGCTTTTAAGTAATTTTACAAACAAAAACAAAGATTTTAAGAAAGTCAAAAGCAGAAAAAAATCGGAACTTACTTTTACAATATCCAAACAATCAATTGACAAATCCATAAATCTTTCTAAATCAACTTCAGCAACAACTAATTTAAAAGCTTTAATAGATTGTGAACTAAACTTTTTAAATCAGATGTCTTCAATATATCACTTAAACTATTTACATCTTGTAATTATTAGTTCCCAGGGTAAATGCTTAAATTTAACTCCACAAGGAGAGGTCAGTATCACGTATCGATTCTTTGAGCTTTTTTAATAACTTATTCCTTAAGATTTATGAAGGTCGCGCTTGTTTCGTAAAAGAATGGCATGATTATTATGCGAACGAATTATATAGTGAACGCAGTGATGGCGTTAGAATGGTTTGGAATCAAAATTGTTTTAAGTGTATCCATGCTGATGGTTCGCTCTTTAAAACTACGATCGAAGAAGATATAGATGTAGCAGAAGATGTAGATGAATTTGGTAAAATCGTGTCTTAACTGAGAACATAATATTTTTATGAAAATACAATCTGAATTTCTTCTAGCATCTCAAATATCCCAAAGCTCTTCTCACAACAACCTTAAAGAGGAAATGGAAGAGGAAGGTGTTAGGCCAATATTAAATGAACTGGTAAAATCTGTAAGTAACTTTATTTTATGTAGATAACTTACACTAACATTTGATAACAGTCTTCTAGTTTGAATCGATCAATGTATATCAACAACGAAGTTACAGAGGAATATAGGGCTGAAGATTTTCCTATTATAGGCTATGTTTCCAAAAGTTGGCAAATGCAACATCCTAAATATGCTATAGTTTATGTAACGAATACTAGAAATGTAAAATTACCCGTTGCCTTGGAAATATTTGGTATAGACAACATACGTTTATATTACCATACAGAGCCTTCTAAGGATTTGGAGAACTTTGATTTTGATTATCTGAAATCTGAAGATGAAGAAGGTGAGAAACGTAATATGGAATTGAATTTAATTGCTAATATCTGGATTGGAGAAAATCTTTATGTTAGAAGTGATAAAGAAGCGTGTGAAATTTTTGCAGTTCTATCACGATCTACAATTGAAAAGGAAATGAAAAGGTAAGAGAAATAAACTTTTTAAATATATGCAGAAAAATGGATGGGGAACAAAGACCTATGGAAATGTAATTTAAAATATCACAAATACACTTGCTATTAAAGGAATTTTCAATCGCCCTGACCCAAACGTAATAGATAGGTTAGAATATTTAAAAATTAATGAACAAATGCTTTTCAATGTGTACTTTTATCTGCTATTCCATTATAATTTTTAATAAAACTACAAATGTCATAAATGTTATTTGAAATATACACAGTAAAAAACTTTAAGTTGCAAATCCTGACAATACCTTGACATTTAAAAAGGAATTTTCCTTAAGTGTATAAATAAAACTTTATTGAGAGTATTAACTCTACATTGGTTTACCTCTGTTGCTTTGCCTCACTAAACTTAACGATTTCAAGAACTGCATTGTGCTCGTTATATTCCTTGTATATATATTTTTTTATTTGTTCATTCATTCTAAAGGCAACTTACTCCTGTTATAATACATACTTCAAGTCGTTATAGAAGAGCAGAGAAGAAAAACCCTTTAACTCAAGCGAATTGTATGGAGAAAAGTGCAAAAATATTGTATTTATAATACAACCATATCTTCATCATACATTGTCGTAGTCGTAGTTATCATTATGCAATACTTTGCATTTATGATTATTAAGTATATAGTGTACTTTAGTTGGATAGAATTGGAGATGGTGGGAATAATGAAGATTTAGATGGATATGATGAGGACGATGCTGACAATGATAGTTATATGATTGTTTGTGAAGTACGAATGTATGTTTATTTGGTCGTTTGAATGTTGTTCGGGTTGCATGCATTATTATCTTTACTGTGAACATTATTATGCAAATGAAAATGTTTTATCAAGTGGAAAATTGTCAGTCAGTTAAGAAGTACATTGTGGCAAATATAAGTACACAAAACCGCAAATTATCTAAAGAAAGAAGAAAAAAGTCATAATAAATATTTTCAAATTCAAATTAACATAAAAATAAATGAATAGAGAAATGAATCGTTTCTAAACTTCATCCATATCTCATTCATTCATTCATTCATTTATTCTCATGTCTTGTTACAGTGATTCCTTGACACTGAGATTAAAATATACGGATGATATAAATGATGCTTTCAAATACTTGCTTAATGAAATAGCCTCACTTGAGAATTATAATGGAAAAAATAAGAAAGAATTATATTTTGTAGAGCAAAATAACAGTGATGGTAGTATAAAAGGTAAAAAATGGCATTATATTTTAACAATTCATAATTTAATTAATATCATTTGAAAGCAGGTTTTGAATTTATCAATTCGCTACCCCAACTCTCCCAATACCATCATCGTGTAAATAATAATATAACAGAACTAAAAACTATAAAAACCATACAAGAATTGATGACTAATAATGACAGTGAATACATGCAGGACTTGAACAAATTTCCTCAGTTTAAGCCGCAAGAGAAGAAAAACTTATGCATTACAGAAGTAACTCTTCCTTTAATTTTATCAGCCAAGTAAGTTTTTTTGCCAATTTTAAATTTATAACATATTTATTTGTTCATAATAATTTAAAGTAAATTCTAAAGTTTCCTTAACACGTGGATTGTCATACATTAAAATACGTAGTTCCTTCATTTTCTCCGGTTGGCTAAAGGTATTACAATCAAAGCCCTGTGACTGAGATTTCTCTAAAGCCACAATAGGAAACTCACATAGGGAACAGTATAAACCTATTAATTCGCAACGTTTAATTTCCATAAGAACATCTGATAGGGTAGGAATTTCTTGATCAGGATAATTCGACTTTGAGAGGATTTCTTTTAATTCAGTAGAGTATATATTGATTAGTTGTTGGCGATTTTCTTTTAAGATATTTAATTCTAAGCTGGTATTTAAAAACCAGTTTATATCAAATCCACAACTGCCCCAGAAACAATTCTGAAAGTCCACCTTAAAAAAGTGATATTGATTAAAGAATTTTCTCGATTATAAAATAATAACAACTTACAAACAACACATCGGTGGGTTTGCCAGATTTCTGGTCATATTTATATAAAAAATTATTTACCCACAAATCGCCATGGTTTATAACATTGAATTTGGAATGTTTAGAATTTACTACTTCCATAACTAGTTCATTAAATTTGGGTATAATTGCTCTTACTCTTTCAGCCAGGTGCTTATATAAAGGCCAATTTTTAATCATATTGGCCACATATTCAAAACCTCCAAAAGCTATAGCTTGAGCCATAGCATCTGAAGCCCCTTCCCTGAAATGAGCACCATCCAAATTTTGGACAACATCGGGGAACTAAGAAATATTAATAAAAATTTGTTTCATTATGTAATATTGAAAGATTATGGTCTTACCTTTTTGTTATACATCATTGAAGCTGCATGATATTTTGCAATTTTTTTCAATAATACTTCAGCATGTATAAAATTCAATCCCTTTAGACGATCTGCACTGTAGTAACCTAACGAATTAAGATTCTCCAAAACATATAACTCATGTCTATCTCGTTTTTCACTTAATAAACATTTTGCATATAACTTATTTTCCTTCTTATCCTCCACCACATTTAAACATGTTTCCATGCCTGGCAATACTGTGTTAAACATTATCTCCTCATTTGAACCAATTTCAGCTATTTCCGGTATCATATTTTTCACTATAAATGATTTGTGCTCAGTTTTGCCATTTAATTCATATTCTGCTTCCACTTGATATATTTCGCTGCAAAAGTTTTCACCATTGGCTGGTGAAAGCTTAAAATCGCATACTTTAAGTTGAAAAGCACTAGCATTGTTTACATTGTGATAAATTTGAAGAGCACGTTTGATAAGCTTTTCGTTGAGTAAGGGAAATAACACAGTGTTTGCCATTGGTAATCAATTAAAAGAGGAATGGCGGGGAGAGTATAACTCAGCAGAAATTAACAAAGAACACTTTTTACAACTTTAACTTGACTGTAGCAAAGCTAACAGTAAACTGAATGTCATTAACAAATTTACTCGAAAATTAGAAAATTAAAATAAGCTTTATTCGACTTAATAATTTCTACAGCAGACAGATAATAAAATTATATTAATTGAGAGAACTTAAAAGAGTCATAAACATTTTATTTTCATTATCTTTTTCAGTATATTTTTTGAAGTGCCAAAACAATTGAGAAGTGCCACTAATATTACGAAATTTTTAGAACCTATGGAAAATATAAATTTTAAAAAATTACGCGGTAAATTTCGAAATACTCTTAATTATATTCTCAAGCCCCAACAAATGCTAGATTTGCAAATATTTAGCAGTTTTAAGAATTGGAAAAAACGCCAATTGGAACATAAAAGACGTCTTTTTAATGAACAACAACGTTTGGGACTTTATTACGCCATGAATACATATAAAACGTATCCAAATTTTTGGAAATTTAACCAAACTTATCGGGGTCAAGTAAGGCATTTAGAGTTTTTTGATTTCATGCAAAATAAATGTACCAAAAATTAAGGTATAAAAGAATAAAAATGTGATCGGAGATATCGTTATACTCATTATTGATGTAATACCTACATAATCTCTTTTTTATTATTTAAAATTATAAATATTTAAAAATACAATTAATTGATTTCTTCAAAATATTTTAGACTATATTTTAAAGTATCTTGTACACAAGGATTTTAATATAGAAAAACTCTTAGTTCTTTAATTTTATCGGGTTCACAAAATATTTTACCATCCATACCTTGCGAATGAGAGTTTTGTAAAGCAAAAACCGAAAATTCATATAAAGAAATATAGAAAGCAATAAGTTCGCAACGTTTAATTTCTTTACGAACATTTTTTAAACTGGGTATCTCTACTTAAGGATAATTAAAGTCTTTCAAAATTTCTTTCAAACTGTCAAAATATATTTTTATAAAATCTTCACGTAACTTTCTTAAGGCATTTAATTGCCTTATATTTGTAAATATTTGTATATTTTGTAAAGAAAATTATTGACAAATAAATCACTATGATTGATAACATAAAATTTAGAAATTTCTAAGAAAGATTATTATATTTAGGTATAATAGCTAAAATTTTATCAGCCAAAGTTTCATATGTAGCCTAATTTTAAATTATATTAGCGACATATTCGAAACCACCATATGTAATGGCTTGGGATGTATCATCCCTGGCACCTTTCTCAAATGGTGATTTTTAAAGGGAATCTACAATTTTAGGTAACTTAAACTTATCATAAATTTATTTATTTAAGCTGTATAATATAATTGGACCTACATTTTTGTTAAACACTATGGAAGCAGCATGAAATTTAGCTAACTTTTTTTATTAAGTTGAAGCTTGCTTTAAATTTAGAACTTTGGTGCGATCAGCGCAACAGTAATCTAAGGTTTTTAAGTTTTCTAATACAAAGCACTTATTTTCTTCTTGTTTTTCACTTAATAAGCGGATCCCTGCTCTACACCATTTTCAAACTAAATGAATTTTTTTCTTATATTCAAAAGAGACAATTATTTGATATTGTGTATCTACTTGTTAAATTCCACTGCCAAAATTGTCGCTATTGTAATATATTAAAATTAATAAAATATAACTTTAAACTATATTAATCTAATATATTATAATCTTGATATATTATAATTTGATAGAGACTCAAAAGTTTAATAATACCAGATTTATATTTTATTTACATTTAATGAAATTGTATTAAATAAAAAGGCTTTTTACTACTCACCAGTGCAGTTTTTTAGAAAACTAAGAAAAATGGTGTAGATGACATGCTGTCCAAGATAAAACCGTTGCGCAGTTAATGAAGAAGAAGGTATAACAGTTCACAATACACATAAAAAACACTATTTTTGACGATGAAACGAACGGACGACATAATAACATATAACGATTAATAACACTTTTACAAAATTTTTAAATATTTATTTAATTGAATACTTGACAAATTTCTTAACGTCAAAACTTACGCATAACAAATATAACAATTTTATTAGCGTTGCCAAGCACGAAAAATTCTTTTATTACCGAAACCGATGCCATGCACTTATGTACCGAAACCGACGCCAAACACTAAAGCAATTTTATTACAGAAACCGATATAAAAACGTTAACGACACGCAATTATTACCTGAAAATATAAAAAAAATTATTAAAAAATGTTTGAAAATTAATTTTAAATATTTTGAAAATTGTTTAAATATATTTATATAATAAATATTTATTAATGTTAATAAATAAAATTAAAACATTAATTAATAACAATGATTATTGTCTCGACTAACATCACTAAATTGATAAAACAGTGTCAGCTGCATTGTAAACAATCTGGCAACATTGTACTTTTTTTGCACACATGTTTGTCTTATCATTGTTTACAAAATTAAAACAAGAATATTCATGATTTGTTTTAGCAGGTCTTTCTTTGCAACACAAAATTTTAATATTAACAGCTTTTTTATTATTATTAATTAAATTTTGTACTCACTATTTTATTTATTTATTAATTTATTTATTTATTATAAAGAATAAATTATATTTAATCATTTGTTTTAAATAATAACCTGTAATAGTTACTAAATAACACAAAACACGACACTCATTTGAAGAACACGCAGTAACAACTGACAAGCTCAAACAAAAAATGAAACTCAATAAGAGCAGAGAAAGAAAGTAAAAATGTAAATAAAAAGAGCAAGAGAATGTTAAGAAAAGTGAGAATTTAATAAGAATAATTAAACAAGTGTTCACATATGTATTCTTTGTAATAGTGGGAGAGATGATTGCATAATTTAAAGAAGATAATAAGAGAATTTTGTTTTCTTTTTAAATACGAGTATTCAAAATTGTTTTAAGAATGAAATTATTGCACTAAAATTTTCAACGATTTTCCTAATACCGATGGTTGTTGTCTTTGATAAATAACAGAATTTCGATTGTAACTTTACATAGTACCATCCCTAAATAAAGCGGAAATTGTTGAATATTTTCAGTTTTAAATTAAAATGTTTCAACTTCTATAATATGAAGATTATATTATTATTAACGACATTATTGATATTACAACATCGTTTACTGAAATATAAAATTTTTGGAAGAAAATAATTTTTATTTTGAAAAAAATTCAATATTGGTAACTTTTTTTGAACTTTTTTTTACAAAATCATAAAAATTCAAGTAAAAATTTGCATTAATTCAAGAATTTAATTTTTTTAAAAAGTTAATTTTGTTAATTAAAATCTTCCTACTGTAAAATAATATTATAGAAAATATGTTATGTGTAATTATAGACCGTAAGACTCCAAATTTTATTGCAATTTTCACAGAAAGATTCTAATATACCAGAAATTATAAATATAAAAAATTCCGATAGAAAGAGAGGTAGGGGTATCGCCTAGAACTATAGCAGCGAAAGTTGTCAAATTTGGTTCAAACTACTTTCTCAAGGAACTATTTTACTGGTCAAAGAGTAGAAGGGCTAGGACCAGGGAAAGTGGTACATATAAAGCAAATATTGATTATCGGATATCTAAAGGACTATTGAAGTGACAGTATTAAGATATTATATAAATTACATTCTCTAAGAACCTTTTATTGCATAAATGTTCCAATTACTATCCTAAATAACTATTATGTTGAAAATATGGTATTTTTGCAGCTAAAATTCATAAATTTAGCCCCAATAATTTTCATCAAGAGTTTCCATATTTTTCATTTTCCTATGAAACGGGTTTACTGGAAAAATTAAGAACGGACAGGGTCAAGAGATTTGCCAAAATCTAGCTAGTTTTACATTAACATTAAATTTTCAGTGAAAAACTAAAGTTTGAGAGAAAAGATAAATTTTAGTACAATCTTCTGCTCAATTTATTGTGTGTCGAATATTATATGTTTTTATATTTTTTTAGCGAAAACCAAATTTTGAATAAAAATTTAAATATGAATATAAACATTTTTGGTGAAAACAAAATTTTTTTTTAAAATTGAATTTTAATGAAAAGTTTTATGTTCAATGAAGATTTTCATAAAAATATACATTTTAATGAAAATTTACATAAAAGTTAATATATTAATGAAAAATTATTTTTTTTATGATTCAACATCTAATAATCAATGTAATCGATTCTTAATAGGAGAATAGTTCGATGTTTAATCAATCAATTCAATAGGTTATCATGTTTACAAAACACTTCATATTGTTTTTCTAAAATTGCACTTGTAATAAAAATATTTTGTTTTTATTGCAATACTACCAATATTATATACATGAAATGAATTACAATTTGGCAAATATGAAAATTATTATACCTGGTTTTTTCATCTTCATTTAATTTCAAATTTAAAATATTTGATAATATTATAGCAGATTCTATTCTAAGAGTTCTGCAACATTTTCTAAAATGAATTGTCGATATGAGATCAACACAAACATCTGTCTAAATTAAAATATTACAATATAATTGAATTTAATTTATTAAGATACTCTATATAATTATAAATGAACTTCACTAGAAAGTTATGATAATTTTCTATTTAAGTCATTTTTCATATTAAGCATTTGACTCCTCAATAACTTTTTTATTATTCTTGAAATCTTTTTTTAAATTATTCAAATCTTCCGCAGCTACAACACCATCAGCAAATTCATGACCTCCCAAACCATAACTTGTACTATAGACTGATATAGCTTTGTCATACGACTCCAATTGTATGTCAATGCTACGCTCTTTATTTAAGTTAATTATATCTCCAGCACCTAATAAACCATTACGATCTTTATCGATACAACTAAATGATTGATAAACAACTTTTTTATCGCTCTTATCACTTCTAACACGAATTTTACAGCCAAAAGTATCTTCAGGACATTTTATATCGCCACAAATCCATTTAGCTTTAAAAAATTTTTTAAATCAAATTTATTAAAAATTCAAATAACTTTATAAATTTTTTATTTCATTTTTACCATTTTTATATTCAAAATTGATTTTTTCCACAAACGATATGTTTTCATTGGGAATAGATTTTGTATGAATAATTTCCAAAATTACAAAAAATATTAAAAAACCAAAAGCAAAATTGGAAAATCCCATGGCAAAATTCAAATTTAATTAAATATTTCTTAACGAAATACAGGAAAGAACTGACGTCTTTAAATGTTTTAAATGGAATATAAATTTATTTGTTCAAAATTTGTTGTTTACTAACAGACTTTTAACAATCTATAAAATATTTATTCATTTATTTGTTTTTAAATTTGTTGGGTTTTTTTCTCTCAGTAGCAAATTGTTTTCTAAGCTTAATTGAGAGAATTTAAAAAATACTAAAAAGTATTTGTTATAAATGAAATTTTGTTTGGTTCAAAAGATTATCAGATTTCAGAGAACATGCTATTGTAATTGTTATTGTTTTTATTATTATTAGTTTTTTGGATTTAAATGAATGAATTTTAAATGTGTTTCGTATAAAATTTAGTTGATTAATGCCGTTGCTGTTTTTATTCGATAACTGAAATTATAAAATTTAATTTTAACAATGAACAGTATCTGAGTATAAAATGTTAATAAAAGTAGTTTTGTTTGTTTATTTAAATAAAATAACTGATTAAGTCATGAATCACACAAGACAACAGACGACAGAAAAATAAACTGCTCACAATTTTATGAAAATGTAAACTTAATATTTTTAGCGAACTGTCTAAAATTGAAAAAAAATCCTACAAATTTATTTCACTTTTGAAATATTTCAAGTACCTTTTTCAAATTCAAAAAGTACCAAAAAATCTAACAATTTCAACTAAATGAAACCAAACCAAAATGCCAAAGATTTTATCGGGAGATTTAAAAGTACCACATAATGCGTTCAAATTATTTGTAAGATTGTGCATAACAAAGAAATAGTAACATCGAACATATTCCAAAAAAAGGACCACAAAACCTCCTCTTGTTAACTCATATTATTTTTTATTTATTTATCATATTCAAATGAAGAAGTGCAAAAAATAAAATTATTTCGATTTTCACCGAACATCTTATTCCATACATACTCCAATATGAATGATGTTTTTACACTCGGTAACACATATTCTTAATTTCATATTTATATAAGAAAATAAAAAGTACCTTCAGATCCGAAAAGTTCTACAATTTGTTCAAATTTTTTTATCCATTTAGGGTTATTTTTAGCTCATTTGTAGCAATGTAATCAAAAACCTATTGCAAAGATTAAAAAATGCACAATATTTTTTCTTAATTTTAAACCGTTTTGGATTATGAGTTCTTACATTCATGTATTTAAGTCAATTATTCAAAGAATCTTTTTAAAATATTAAAAAAAGTACCACAAATTTCATCTTGACATTATTTTAATTTTTAATTATATATTTATAATTTCTATAAAAAGTACCCTCTTTGGTACTTTTTCAAAAATAAATAAAATTATTTTTGAAAGAATTTTATTATTTTTGGAAGAATTTTATAATGGGCTCCTAATCCATTTTAAAATTTGTTGACCTGTGTAATCATATGCTTAAAAGATGTACGAAGTAATCATTCTAATAAATACAGCTGGTTTTATAGACATTTAAGTGTTATGTTTATCTGAAATATTAAACAGCTTATATACATTAGTAGTCTTAGCAGGGCGCATAGAAAAAATTCTTGTCAAAAAACAATATCTGACCAATCTGTTATAAATAATTTTAAAGACAATGCTGATGTTAGAATAGAAATATTTCCTTTCAGGGAAAAAAAGTGTGAATTTTAGTTCCATTAAATATATAACAGATGTCTTAATACAAATTGTATTGCATGAAGATATTAGCGTGAGAAAGTAAAATAAAATACTCATAAATTATTTAAATTTATTTTTGGAATTCAATTAAAATTCTGCTATTTCAATTGTATGGAATTCTAGTGATTTTGCTTAAATCTATAGGATCATAGAAATATAAAAACTTGATTTATTTAATCCATGCTAAAGTGCAATGAAACTGTATTATGATATATTTGAATTATTAACTTGAATTATTTTTTAGATATTTGGATAAGTTGTACATCGGTACGTGCATACATATTCTAGGGTTAAATAAAAGTACATTCATTATAATAAAAATATAAAATTAAAAAAGCGGAAGTTTTAATTGATTTTTTTTTAAATGTGACAGTTTTAATTAAGCAATTCCAGGGATAAAATATAACTAATTCAGAATATTGAATTCTACAATGCGAATTTTGAACACCCTCCATGTATTTGAAGAAGGCTGTTTGGATTTTTTGCATCTGGATTATTTGTATCTATGAGAATCCTTCTTGGATCTTGGAGTTGGATATCTTTAAATTAAAGAGGTGTTGTAAATTATACACCAGATTTATGTAACATTAACATTTTAATGTATTCTCCAACAAAGAATGAAAAAAATAAATTAAGTTAAAGAAATAAATTGATTTTACAAGTATCGAAATAAAATTACAAGGGAAATAAATATAAATTTTAATACAACTTCCATTATTTAAAGAAAATAAATAAATCGAAACAAGATTTTGAAATAATATATAATTTTGAAGGGAATAAGAAAACAAGTTAGTTCAAGCATGTGTTTAGCTAATATATCTTCATTTTAAATAGTTATTTTTTTGTGATATAAATATATTTACAAAATAATTAAATACTCAGACAAATTATCATTTAAAGTGGTGAGAAAGTCTGTTTACGTTATTTGTGAAATTTTCAAACGAAAAATTTTATTCACCTATTTCATCCTCTATTTCAAGATCAAATCCTTGCTCATCAAATGATCCAGCACCATCAATTTCTATGACACCATTAGAGTAAGAAACCATAACCATATCAATTAAATGATCATCATCAGTCTTCGAAGTAGTTACTTTTTCCACAAGTATTTCATCATTCTTGGAGAAACAAACGTTGATGCGTACTAAGGTTGTTATATCGTCTTTATTTGTTTTTTTAACTACACAACGATCAGCATCTAAAGGACATTCAATATAATCGCAGGTCCATTTGTCTAAATAAGAATTGTGTTTTAATTCATTTATGCTTTTGTAGAATTTCGGAAAGGATTTACAGAGTATTTACCTGCAGTTTTTTTTAAATCTACATCTTGTGCATGATTTATTTCACAAATTACTTGTATATATTCACTTTCCAAAAATGCCATTAATAGCAATAATTTAATAATTTGTATTAAAAACATTTTAATTCTTTTTGTTCCTTATAAATTTGGTTAAAATTATATTTGCAATAAGTTTCCTAAGTGAAACTGTAGCAAAATTGAAAGTGAGTGTATTCTTTAGAACTTCTTAATCTTAATTCTCAAATATACGCCCAATCCAACTAGTTGTCTTAGTATAAATGAAATAATTTCTAATAAATCTTTAGAATTTATAATATATATTTACAATATTTTCCAATTTGTTTCAAAGTAATTTAAATGAATCAACAAAAACAGATTTAATTTTAATTAAATTTTAAGAAAAAGAGGTGAGAAAATCGATTTAATTTTCTTCAATATTTTAATAAAATTTTTAATTATTAAAATATTATATAACAGTTTGCCATATTCCCAGAAAAATATTTTCCGCCGCTTTTGAATAGCGTTGTTTTAAATCTTAAGAAATTTTCTTAAGATTTTTCACTTGAACAATTTAGGTTGAATAGGTTTAAAGGTAGTGTCACTAGCTATACAAAGCAAATGAATGTCTACAGAACTACAGAACTCTCAAAATTGTATCCTTATTTTCCTTTGAATTTCATTCAAATTACGGGACGGGATGGAATTACGGGAAGGGGCATCCCCAAGAGAATTTATATTTTGTCAGAATCAAAAGAAGATAACACACACAAAATCATATATGAATTGTAGAATATACATGACCTAAATTTTCCTAAATAAAGATTATTTTGGGCTGCGAGAGTAGTTTTACTTTTCATACAAAAGTGTAAGCATTAATTATTTTTCTGGAGTCTTAAAATCCTTTTTATATGATGAAAAGTGAGCTTAGTAGAATAATGGGCGTTTTTACTGAGCATTCTACTCTGCAGTAACATATTACAAGAATAAGTATCATAAAGGAATTACGTACATGCTACGAAGTAACTATGGTCACTAATGGTTGGATCTATTTCTTTTCTCTGGTACCCTCAATTACCATTCTATTTGAAGAAAAAAATATTTTTCAATTTACTTTGTAATAAAATCCTTGCGATATGGCAGCCAAACGTATCGCGTTTTTGCTATTGCACTTATGAATTAAAATCAACATTGAAATAGTTATAAATACAATAGATGATATATGAGACTATGGGAATACATTTAATAGGAGGATATAAGAAAACCAAATTATAATTTGATGTGATCAACAAGCTACGTAATTTATTTGATCTTTGTTATTACTTAGTATTCAAGATTTGTGGTGATTTAGAAATTATAAGACATAATTCCATTATAACATTAGGAATACTATATTTTCGTTATTTAAAAAACATATTTTTTGAATTAAATTTAAACAGCAAAGTTCTTCTTTTTTAATTGCACAACGGTCAACATCCAAAGGACATTCTATTTGATCACATATCAATTTATCTAAATAAAATATATAACTAATATGTGTGTATGTGTTTATAAAATTTCAGAAATGTAATTTTTATTATTTACCACTGTAGAGTTCATCGGTATCTTGTGCTTGTATATATTTATTTTCGTGATATTATCAGGAATAGGAATAATTTAATGATGTGAATTAGAAACATTTGAAATTTGTCCTCCCTGAATCTATTTTTCTAGCGATATATAAATAAGACTAAAATATACATGTCTTTTTCAAATAATTCTCTCGTTATAAATAAAAACTTGAATGTATTTTCAACTTATTTCCTTCCATTTGTTTCAATTACAATTAATGAACAAAAACAGATTTATTTTCAATTATTTAAAAAAGAATTGGAAATCTTAATAAAAAAAATGTTGATGCAGTGATTTAAAAATATTTTTCTTAAAATTTTTTATTATTTTTTATAACAAAATATATACTTATAATAATCAACAATATATAACAGTTAAAGAAGGTATTATTATTATATAATTTTGCCTCAGTTAAGATTTAAAGTTCTCTTAGATTAATCATAATCTGAAAATAATTTAAATTAATCAAACATATGGTCCAAATTATATTGCATTCTACTTAGGTTTTCCTCCAATTGTTTCATTTGATTTTCCAAATTTCTATTGATATTTTCATGCATATTATTTAGATTAACTTGTAAATTATTCATTTCTTCATCTAAATTTGCTTGCATATGACCTAAATTACGATCTAAATCCTCTTGAAATTTTTTACTATCAAAATTTCCATCTCCTCCCACAATAGTGGTGCCACCATGAGCATAAGAAACTAAATTCATATTGATATTAGAATTGGTGTCCACAGCAGATGTAGTAACTTTTTCCTCAAGTTTTTTATTATCCTTCGAATAACAAATATTGGTGCGTACTAAAACAGCAGGATCATTTTCATTTGACTTGATCACAACACAACGATCAGCATCCAAAGGACATTCTATTTGATCACATAACCATTTATCTAATTTGAAAACAATTAAATATGTTCATTAAATTGTTTCCTCATTTAAAAATATTTGAATTAATTACCATCACTGCGCTCGATACGTACATCCCCCATTTGGGAGACTGACATGTAACGAGCTTTAGTATATTCCATGAGACTTAATGCAAAAATCACAAATAATTGAAATTTTTTGATAAAAATCATTTTTGTTTTTAATTTAAATTTCGTTTTTTAATTATTTATTTATTTATTTATTTATTTATTTATTTATTTATTTATTTATTTATTTATTTATTTATTTCTTGTTAAAATTATTTACGTCTACAGTAACTACGACCGATGACTTGTTCTACTGCGAGTTCTAGAGAATACTAAATGTCTATTTGAAATTCTTTACTCAATAAAAATAAATTTAAATGAATAACAGAATTAACAAAAAAAAAGAAAACAAATATATATAAATTGTTAATAAAAATAAAAGTGCAAACCACTTTAACAAAAAATATATAGAATATAATTAATAATTTTTATAAATTTACAACGTATTTAATTTATGGCAAAGTAATTGCAATAAACAAATTTAGATTTAATATTTATTTAATTTAAATCGTCAGACTAAAACAAGATAAGTGGGAGGGTATTTTTTTTTAACAAAATTCTCATTAAATGAACTTTAAGCATCAAACAGTTCAAAGTAATAAAAAATATATAAACAATTCATTCTTTTTAGTAAAATTCTGGGTGATTTTTTTCTAAAAAAATAGAAAGAGTCTATTATTTAGGTGCACATTTGTGTAAATATTGAAATTATCAATATTTTTTTTTTTTTTTTTTTTTTTTTGCAGAAATTTTAAAGAGTTCATTTTCAAGTATTCTACCTTTATGTTTAGCTAATAAAAAATCTTTTTTTATGATTGCATTCTTTTCAATTACTGTCCGTTAATGATTGTTGTTGAAATAAATTAAATTGTTTTTTGCTTTTCAAAACATTTAGCTAATCTAACACGTATTTTCTTTATTTCTATTTCATAAGTTATAGAATTTTGTTTAATAAAATTTTGGTGTTTTTGGAACATAAACAAATTGTTAAACGAAGCGATAAAAGGTTAAAAGTTTAAAAAATTCATATGAGTAATTATTAATGCATTAAAATTAAGTTTAAATTATGAAAAAAGTTCAAATAAGGAAATTTTCTCCCTTAAGATCGAATGGCTTACAGCAGTTATTTTTGTGTCTTATCAAATAAGCCTACGTAGTTCTTACCCTTAAATTCTCTACATGTTACTTTGTCGCTATTCTTAAGCCACATAGTATATCGAAATCGATTATTTGAATCGGTAGATTTATCATAATGAAATTTGACACATTCAGAACTAAGTTTTTTAAAAATCAAAATTTCCGAGATAACCAAGTTTGAAGGGTCACCGACTACTAATGAACTCAAAAATGCTTCATTTTCAAGATATTTCATTAATGGTTCAAAATTTACAGAATCAATTAAAGAAAAATCGATTAGAATATACTTTACTACATTCAAACGCAGAAAGTTTACTTTTTTCATAAATTTGCAGTTATAAAAGCAGCGAAACACCTCGATTGTATAAGATATTACATAGATATATATATATATATATATATATATATATATATATATATATATATATATATATATATATATATATATATATATATATATATATATATATATATATATATATATATATATATATATATATATATATATATATATTATGTGTTCTTAAGCCACCCATTTCCCTTTAAAAGTGGTTTCTCCAGTAGAATAAGAAATTATTTTTACATTGATATCAGATTTGGGATCAACATATGATTTTGTAACTTTTTTCCTAAGTTCTGCACCATCCCAAGAATAACATACACTTTTGCGTACTAAAGTTGAAGGAGAATATTCATTTGACTGGGTCACAACACAACGATAGGCATACGAAGGACATCTTATTTTATCGCATTTCCATTCATCTAAATGTGGACGACAAAAATATTGTTATTTTAACAATAACTTTACAATTTATAAAAAAATATAGCAATTATTTACATTCATCTTTCGCAACATTTATTTTTCCAACATCGTGGAATGACGCGTAACGGGCTTCTATATATTCCATAAGGCTTAACGCAAAAAGCACATATAATTTGACTTGTTTTATATAAACCATTTTGTTTTAAATATTTGTTTTTTGTTGAAATTATTTACGTCTTTGTTTACGTCTTCAAAAATGGTTTTTCAAATAGATTTTTAAATAAAAAGTGATTCTTCTGTTTCTGGTTTTTTTTCTATATATTTTTTAATTCGAGTCTTTTTTCAATTTAACTTAATAAAAAAAATTTAAATCACAAATCACAAAACTAACAGAGAATAAATTTTTTAATAAAAATTCAAACCACTTTAGAAAGTTTTTAATGATTTTTTTTAATTTAAAAACGTATTTAAATAATAAATTATTCTCAATACAGTTTTAAATTTTATGATATCTTTTGAAAAATTCTCATTAAGTGAACTATTAGATGAAATATGAACAATATTTCTGGAATATTTCTTTTCCAAATATCGAGGAATCTGTAGAATGTTAAGGTGCATAATAGTGTAAATAATGAAATTATCAATGATTCTTTATAACACAATTTAAAAGAGTTTATTCCAAATTAATTATATTTTAATTGTCGTTATTTTTCAATAAATTCATTTCTCAAATATTATTCAGTATGCAGAAAAATATTTTTTTAATGATTGCATTCCTTCCAATATCTGTCCGTGAGTAATTGTTTATTATTATTTTTTTTTTTTTGCTTTTTCAAGCGTTTCGTTAATTTAACACGTATTTTTTCTAGTTCTATTTCATTTGTTATAGAATTTTGTCAAAGATTTATTAAAAAACTTGTTTAAAGAGTTTTTGGAACAATAAAAAATTGTGAAACCGAGTAATAAAATCTTAAACGTTTTAAAAACTTTTTGTGAAACAATTTACAAACATTTTTTATAGATTTATTTGAATAATCATAATTATAAATGCAACAGTTAGTGCTTTGCGTCACTTTGTTCGAACAGGTAGTTTCCGTTAAAAATCTACCACAAATTTGAACACCTTTTTGGTGATGTTCAATTATCTTTTAACAAGAAACCAATATTTCTCCACTGACCTTCTTGTTCTTATACCACCCAAAGGTTTGTTTGCCATAGTGACTTTTATGCAATTGCTATTGGACTTTTCTTCAGAAATATTTTTATTGTATCAAAGAAATATTTTTAAATTTTCTTGTTAGTTTTTTATTATTATTTTTAAGTTTTTAACAATAATGTTATTACAGTAACAAAATTGCTGTTGAAATAAAATGTTTCTAACAAATTTTTGCCATCAAAATAATAGCGCCAATCATTCTTTGTGTGTAATTTAAACTTTAACTGATATAAGAAAATAAAATCCAAAAATTTTTTAAAATTGCATACATTTAAATTTCTGATACAAGAAATATTAACAATAAACAATTAAAATTGAATGTCATAAATAAAGGAAATGTAAATATATTTTTTGTGGTTTTCTGGAAAAACGGAATATCTAAGAAAAATGATTTTTTGTATTGCAACTAAATTTGATTTTAAATGTGTTGCAAATATTTTTTTTAACTTTCATTCACATAGGAAGGGCTAAAATTTACTGCAAATAGCAAATTTCTATTGAATTTTATTCGATATTAAGCAAAAAATTGACTTAGTACTTTTTTACAGAAAATCGCTAAATCATAGTAGAATCATTATTGAAAACATTTGACTTGTTTCTGAAAAAAAAACTTTAGATTTATATCTTTTTTAATGTTTGTGTCAATATTTTTTAGACATGTTTCATTTGCCATTGTCACCATCAGATAAGATAAAATTATAAATTTTCAAATACTTATAAAAATAATGTTTTACCCAGAAAAGAAAAAAACATTTATAAATAAAATCCAATAAAAATGAATAAAACTATAAAGCTATTTGAAAACTGTTTTTTTACAAGCGAATAAAACTTTTAATTGTTTTAAAGAAATTATTATTGTTTTCATTAATTGTTATTAATGGCTTTTTTGGCTAAAATGCTTAATTGTGTAATACAAGCTGCGTGCAGTTTTCATTAAACGTGTAAATATTTTAAAATTCTTCTAAAAAAGAAATTAAGCTTAATTTATTTATTTTTTTTTTTAAATTTTGGCAAATTTCTATTTAAATTGTTTTAATTTGAATTTAATTAAATTAGTTTTAATTCTAAATTGTTTAGCATAACAATGTTTTTAAAAATAACAGAAATTTATTTATTATTAAAAATTTTGTTTGGTTTTTTAATAATAGTGGAATTGCGTTATGTAGAAGACAAATATGGTAACTGTTAAAACAATATCTACAATTATAATTTTTATTATTATATTATAATCCCAATTTTGTTTAAAGGTAATGTACAATGTGTTCATTCCCATGAATCGGAAGGAAATTTTAGCTGCCTGCAGCCGGAAAAGCATATTTATACAAATTCTACTTTGGAATTAATTCTTGATCATATATATCATGCAAGATTTAATCAAGCTTTGCAAAAATTTTTATTCCGTGATTTTAATTCATCTGAAGTTAATAATATCTTAAGTAAACATAAACGTTCCGATAGTAAAAAGCTTGGAAATGATATGATAAGTAATAAGGACAATGATATGCAAGAAGTTTTTGGTGTTGTTTTAGATGAGTTTTGAACTTTTCTAAGAAAAAGTTTTATGTTAAATTAAACAGTTAAATGCCACAACTAAAGCTTTAAAGTTTACTTTATAAGAAAGTAACGTTATTTATTATTAATTTTAATATCTAATATTTTAGGAAAATATTTCATTTCAATAACATTTATTAAAAATTTATGTTCCAAAAAAAGGTTTTTTTCTAAAAATGAATATAAAAAATATTGTTTTTTTTTTGCTAAAACGTGAATTTTTTAATTTATTTTTTTTTACTAGAGATTGAATAGTCAAAAATTCGATTTTCGACTAAAATTAATTTTTCACTATAAATAAATTTATTCAATTTCATATTAAATTTAATTTTTGACACAATATTATATTTTTAACATAAATTATTTATTTTTTTTTTATTTTATTTATTTTTTTTAATTTGTGACATTTTTGTATTAAAAATTAAAAATTAAAGTTTTCACTAAAAATTGTCTTTTTCAGATTTAAATTTTTCAATAATTTTAGCAGTTCTCATAAAATTGAATTAAAAAAAGACAGAATTTAGTCGATTTAAAAGAAATCTGATACCATAAAATTAATAAATAAATAAATAAATATATATATATATATATATATATATATATATATATATATATATATATATATATATATATATATATATATATATATATATATATATATATATATATATATATATATATATATATATATATATATATATATATAATATTTGTCCATATTGGTTAAAAATACCAGATATTTATATGATTTAGAGTGAAATCGACAAATTCTTAACATACAAATATGTTAATAAAAAACGAAACCACTAAACTTTCAGTTTTGATTTTTTTATTTGATTGAAATCACATCTTACAAAAAAATATTTTTTTTAGTGATAAAATATTGAACCAATTTCCGAAACTTCCACTAACTTACACTGACCGGCTTGATTTTCTACTAACAATATATTCATTTGTTTGACATTAAATATAATAACTGATAAAAAAGTCAAATAAAAGTTTTACTGAAAATGTGTGTTAAGAATTTTTCGAACTCACTACTAAAAACATGTCCTCTCTGTGGTTTAAGGCACATGAATGTCTAAATTATAAAAGATCTTTAATATTTTCTAAATCTCCTATTGGTCCCTATCGATATATTGAATTTCAAACTATACTTCTTCTGCAAATCACTTTTAACCACATAAAACTCTAAATAAATTTTTAATATTGTCCCATGACTCCGAAATACGTTTGTTAAAAATCTAGTTATAAGTCATTTTAAACGTTGAAATAGAAAAAATAATAAAAAACGATATTTTTTACTTCACATACTTTTTGGCGGCATAATAAGTGTTAATAATAGTTTGAAAAACCTGTTGTGAAATTTTATTAAACTTATTTTTAAATCGACGAGGGAAATTTATAAAGATTTCCATGATTTTTGAAATCAAATTCTTATTGATCATAAAAATTACAACAAAAATGTGTAATTACATTTTTAGTGGCAACACTGTGTGACTGTCTGTGACTTTACGCCAGTTTATTTTTTGAAACAATTCTAGTTGTTTTTTGTAATGTTCTTGCTGTTGTTGTTGAAGTTCTAGAGAGACATATACCACGTAACTAACAATTTACTTAATGCGATGAACGTGAGTCTTAATAAAAACTCGTTGGCTTTTAAGGTTAAGGCGATATAGCTTTTAGTTGTTGTTGTTGTAGACGTCTTCAAAGGTTGCAGAAAACTTTTGAGGGCGGTAAAGGTGGCAGAAGTGGCGGCGGCATTAATACTTGATGTCCTATGTTCTATCTAGACACCGTGGCGAATGCATGATTTTTATTTATACAAAATATTCTTGTTTTTTTTTCTTTTTCTATTTTGGCACAAAAAAGTGTAACAAAAGAATAAATAAAAAGTTTAAAGTTGATGTTGTTGGTAAAAACATTGATGTTGGTGAGGCAAGTGATGATGCTGAGTTGATGCTGTTGTGGGCTTCAAATATATAGTAAATTTTTAAGTTGACGATGTACAAAGAGTGACGAAGGCGTTGCACTAATGAAGCCATAAAATATCTATAGTTCTTTTCATACATACTAAATCAAATTAAATAAAGCCTTTGGTAAATATATTAAAAAAAATCTTAGAACATACTAAAAATAAAAAAATAAAGTCTAACAACACCCACATTAACACTTTAATATTAAAAAAATATAAAATTTGTATTAAAAAAAAGTTTTTGCCAACTAAAAGAAATGTTCAAAGATTTATTGAAAGCTTCATTGATTTTGAAACTTAAATTCGTATATAGAGTGTATGTGTATGCCCTTGTAATGTTAGTGTTTATGTTAGGGAATAATCTTTATTCTTAGCTTTCCACCTTTAATCAAGTGAAGTGAAGTGAATTTCATTATTTTGATATTTAAATTCGAAGCTATTGTGTATTCTGGGTTTGTTTGTATGCTTTATGACTTTAATAACATTTTAACAAGGTGTGAATATCTTTAAACTTCGATCTTTATGCTTAAAACCATAAAATCATCTATAGCTCATACTAAATCAGTCTAACGCAGCATGTTCTACATCTCCTTCGTCTACGATGATGCCTTGGATCTCCAAGTTGCAACAGTAAAGTGAAAAAATTATATTCAAAACGTTGTCTAGCTGAATTGATTATATTCTCTTCGAATGGCTATTTTCTTCTTCTACTTCTTCTTCATTGACTTATTTGCAACTCTAATGTTGCAAGATTATTTAAACATATTCTAAAATTCTTTAGTTGATGTTTTAAGATTTTTGCTGCTGTTGTTGTTTATGTCGTGTGTTGTTGCAGCAATAACCAAATAACCAAACAATGCTTTACGCAATTTTATGTTGCAAAAGCTTTAAAAAATAAAACAAACAAAATACTTAAATTTAGCAAAAAGAAATTGTTACATTGTTCTCTCTCTCTTATTGCTTTATTGCTATTTTATTTTTATTTGTTGGTGGGGAGACTCGTTTAAACTTTAAGCACGCATTTGACTTGTTTCATTTCTTGCGTTTTTTGCTCTTTTTCCCCATTTTTTCATAGCAAATTAAGGCGGCTTGTTAGTTAAAAACCCCAGATTTATGTTTAAGCGCAAATTTACTGCGACACAAAATTGTCTCTTGTAAAAATGTTGTAAAAAAATGGAAATTTTATGTGAGCGGTGTTGTAAATGTTGCAATGTGTGTTGTTGCTGCTTATTTGAATTTTAAATATTTTGCTGATTCAGCCGAAAAAAAAACATGTTTTAATTTGAAATTAGTATTTTCTTTGGCAAAAGCCTGTAAAAAACATTAATGAGCTTTTAAAAGATTTTACTATAATTTTTTGTGACAAAAAAGTTTAAATGGCATCTTATTAATTTTGAACTCTAACTGAAACACAGTTTTACTAAAGTCTTCATGAAATATTTCTTAATGTAAACCAAGCAAAGAGCGATAATAGAATACGCTACACCATATTAAACAACGACCTTCGAAAACTTAGTACCATAAGTATAAAAATTCTATAAATTCTGGGGCAAACTGATGAAGCGATCATCACCAATTTAAGTGCAGTTTCTGCTACAACGAAAATAATGACGTGTTTTAAATCTCTTAAAGATATATCCAAAACTCTGCAATGTGAAAGGTCAATTAACTACAATTCTAATGTTAGACAATTAGGACGAGAATTTTTCTCAAATATAAATTAAAAACATGTTATTAACAGTTATATTTTTTATGTAGATGTTTCCTTATGGTACCACCTCACCATCATTTCTAACAACACAACTTGTAAAATCGAATTATGAACGTAAAAATTTTATTGGATTTTTTTCACCTTAAAAATTGCGACTAAAGGCCACAAATCTTTATGACAATAAATAAGTAATAGAAAAACTACTAGCTTGTTAAGAGACGAGCCTCTCTTTGGTACCCTACACACCCATCACAGGTCCATGATAATGTTGGCGCGTTATAAAGACAAAGAAAATAGGCATTACAAATAACACGAAATTGCTCAGGATCTGTATTTATTTCGAGGTAACTAATACATTCGTTTAATTATATTAAAGATATTTTCTTGTAGAGATTTGTTTGACCATAAATTTCTAACTATTGCTCTCATTTTGAATTAACTTTAAGAAGACTTTTTGAAGGGATTACTTTATCAGGTTTGAAGGACCATAAATTTTTTAATTGTGTTTTGCTTTTTCATTAAATTATGTATAACTTTTATGTTGTTGCTACTAAACCTCTTTTAATTGAAAACATTCTTATAGAACTAACACAACCTAACACACAAGATCAGCTAAAGATCATATCACACCGTAAAATATTTTTATATATATAAAATCATACAGCAACTACATCAAACACAACAATGACAACAAATAAAAATACATACCACATGACCATTGAGGTAATAAAATATAATGAATGAAGTCGTAAAATAACACCTTTGTCGTCTTACTTATTTTTACTAATACTTATACACCTCACAATGACATCTAGATACATACAAACAAACACACATACTCAATACTAAGTATTTTAAAGTAGATATAAAATACAATTTGTAAATATACAAAACTAAAAAGATATTTGCAAAAGTATTGCTTTAGTTCAGAGATACAATAACGTATAGTAAACATTTGTATGCATAAAATCATGAATTACGATCATTTTTATGATTATTACTATTATCACTTAAAAAGCATATAGCAAAAATATCATATAAATACAAATACAATAATACAGGAATTTACTTAGTTAATAAAAATGGAAGGAGTTAAAAGTATTTTGTAGATAAATTAGTGCGAGTATTTTATGAGAAAAATGGTAGAAATTTATAAAGTGTAAGTTAAGCACTTTTTTCGAATAAATAATGTTGGAAAAAAATCTTGGACAATCGTAATGAATTCACTTACTGAACATTTTAAAGGATATACAAACATAATATTACATTTTCCTTGTTTGGTTACACAATTATAGGAATTATGAAATCTATTTTAAATCAAAATCTATGGGTTTCAATGTATTTAAAATGCAATGTATCCATATATCGTATAAATGTGTATCTTCCAATTATAATTTTATGTTTTTTAAGAGATTTTTTATTACTTTTTTAAGTTTTAATTTAAAGAGTTACTCCCACATAATCTATTTTATTGTCACAATTTTCGTTTATAATCCTATTAGAATCCATGACTGAAGTTGATTAAAAAATTGACAATATTGTTGTCATGCTGCTCAAAAAAGAAAAAAAATAATAATAAAGATGTAATACTGATACATTCACTTAAAAAATAAGAGTTTCTTTTTCACTAAACAAGATTAATTCCTAAACGCTGTTCACCACAGTGTCACCGTAGGCAGTCCATTTGAAAAAGATATTATTGAGATATTGTTAAAATTGAAATATAGAAAGATTTGCCATAATTTAAATAAATTTATTGAAATTGATTATTAATATTCGTAAATCGTATTTATCATTAGTTTTTAAAAATTCATAAAGTTATACAATCATAATTTACAGAAAATTGATTTTACTTTAAAAACCTGTTTACAAATTTAGATTAAATTTTAAATTATAAATTAAAAATTTTCAAACTTTTGCTAAAAATATGTTTTTTTTTATCTAAAATTAAAAATTTTCAATAAATTTAAAATAAAAAAGTAATATTTTTACTAAAATTAAACAAAAAATTATTTTTCTTTCAAAGTATGACAACACAGTTTTTGCTAACTACCGTATTTTAACCGAACACTTTTAGCTTACGACTGAATTTTGACAGCACAGCTTTTTGCTACCAATCGTATTTTTGCACATGACCGTATTTTGACAGCACACTTTTGCAAACGACCATGTTTTTTACAGTAAACCTTTAGCATATGATTGTATTTGGAAGAACACTAGTGTATATATAACTAATAAATTTTATATGGATTTTTTATTGACATTTATAATTAAGATTAAAAATATTAAAAAATTATTATTAACAAATACTAAAAAATCTAATTTTCACCAAAAAAATTAAAGTTAAAAATTACTTTGTTTTGTTAATGCAATTTCTACGAATTTCTTATAAATATCTCCAATAATATCTGCGAAACGTCCCTTCTACTTTACTACAAAAAATCTTAATACTAGAAACCCTTAGGAAATCTTGATTTAATTTTTTGTGCTTAACTGACGTTCTTGTGGAAATTGTGAAAAAAGACGTGTAAAATGGAAGAGTTAAGAGTTTTATAATTTAGATTTAAAAAATAAAAAAATGTTGAGTCAGAGTCTAAAGATAAAATTGTTTAAATTCGAAAGACTTAAAAAACTATACTTTTTCCTCTTTTTATATTAAATTCAAATATCTGTCTCAAATTTATTTTGTAAATATTTACCTCCGCAAATAAACCAATTACATTAATTTAAACTAATTAATGTTAAATCAAAATATTTTCACTTAAACAAATAAATCTGTTAACAATCGATTGTTTGGCCTTTTAAACTTTTGAACAACAAATAAAACAACAAAAAAACTTATTTACAACATTAACGATAATTGTAAAATTGGTTATAGTTTTCCAATATTTTCCTAGATTAGGATTATGGGACACAGAGAGGTAGAAAACCATCAAACGAAAACAGGCACAACTATAATTCTTAAACTGAAAGTATGACATTTGACCTGTTTTGTCACTAAATAAATGAAGCCGACAAAACCCAACCAAATGTTTGCCATTACACAAACATCACTCACAAACACACACACACACATACACATAAAGTAGTAATCTAGCACTAGATGAGTTAAAAGAGGATGGAGCGGAACTTTAAGTGACTGACTACAGACCGAATATAAAAAAAAAAACAACGGAAAAATATATAGAAAAAATATCCCACAGCGTTGTTATGAAAGGAGCTCAAACTAAAGTACAAAAAAGTGAAAAAATCTTAAAAATAATAAAAAGAACATAACACCCGCACATCGAAGGCAATTTTTTGTTTGTGTTAAAATTTCGATTTATTTTTTAAGAAAACTATTTTTATTTTAGTCTTTTTTCTAACATTTATGCAAAATTAATGATAGAGAATCTTTAAGATAACGATCTGTTGAGGTTAAAGTTTCATTTCTTTTATGTATTATATTTGTTGTAATATTTAGTTGTTGTTGTTATTGTTATTTGGTAACGAAGCATAAAATAGAAAAAAATACATTTAATCACTTTTTTCCTTAAGTACAAAAAAGGCTTAAGAAAACATCTAGACATTATCTAGAATTTGACCACAACTTGGGGTTTTTATTTTTATTATTTTGTCTTCAGATTTTATTTGATTTTTTTCTTGATTAAGAATTGGGTTATTTAAAGTTGTGTGGCCGTTATAATCATGAGAATCAATTTAATAGTCGTGTTTTATTTTTTCTTAGTTGGTTATTTTAAACACCCCCAAGATGTTTTGTGGTTTAAACTAAAAGAGATATTTAATTGAAAAATTATAACACTTTTTGGATAGAAAAATAAATTATATAAATTTTTTCTAAGTTTTGGCAGCTTAAAATGGATTAGAAAATGTTTGAAATATTTTGGCCAATAATTTCGTTAGCTAGGAAAATTAGTTTCATTTCAATTAAGTTACATTCTTAGTTAAAATGTCTTAAGAATATTATTTTTAACATGTTTGAGATAATTATGATTATATTATGTCTATAGAAATTGAACACTTTGTTATGTTAGTATATTATGATCAACGAACTTTCAAACTTGTACACAATTTACAATTAAAAACTGTATTTTTTAAAAAAATTATTAAGAGTTAAAAAATGTTTAGTCGTAATTTGTGTGAAAATAATTATTATATGTTTACTACAATCATAAAATGACTTATGTGACCAAAATATAAAATAGTTTTTGGAAATGTGTCAAAATATCATTGCATATATATGATTTTTATTAAGCATAATAATTGCACTTACCGACATTTTAATGAACGCTGATTTATCTAAAATAGAAAAAAATTATATTAATTCTAGTTCAGTTATTGCGATATTTTTAAATTAAATTATATACATATTATGAATAATACCTCCATTTTATTCGGAGTTACTTTAACTAAATCTATAGCAGCACTGAATTTGTTCCCTAACTAATGATTTTGAAAAGTTAAGTTCTTTAGAATAAACATTTGAAGTTTATTTATTTTTTTCAAACATCATATAACAGTTATAATTTAACAGGACACCGTTTTTAACGACCGGATTTTCACACCAAACTTTTTTCTAAAAAACGTATTTGTACATCACACTTTTTTGCTAACGACAGTATTATCACAGCATAATTTTTGTTTACAACCGTATTTTAAAAGCACACTTGTTGCTAACGTACGAACTTTTAAAGCAAACTTTTCCCTAACGACCGTAATTTTACAACACTTTACTTTCAAAGCACATTTCCGCTAACGACCGTACAATTATAGCACACTTTTTGCTAACGACCGCACTTTTACAATACTTTATTTTCACCGCAACAGTTGCTAACGATAGTATTTTTACAGCACACCTTTTTATAACGACCGTATTTTTACAAAACAATTTTTGCTTACAACAGTATTTTCAAAGCAAACTCTTCGCTTACACTTTATTTTCACAGCACATTTCTGATAACAACCATATTTTTACGGCACACTTTTTGCTAACGACCGTACTTTTACAACACTTTATTTTCACTGCACAAAAGCACACTTTTTGCTAACAAGCACACTTTTCGCTAACGTCCGTATTTTTACAGCACACTTTTTGCTAACGACCGTACTTTTACAACACTTTATTTTCACAGACCAATTTTTGATTACAAACGTATTTTTAAAGCACACTTATTGTTAGCGAGCGTATTTTTACATTACACTTTTTGCTAAAGACCGTATTTTCATAGCAAACTTTTTTTGCGAACGACCGTATTTTTAAGCACACTTTTTGCTAACGACCGTATTTTCACAGCACACTTTTTTGCTAACGACCGTATTTTTAAAGCACATTTTTTGCTAGCGACCGTATTTTTACAACCTTATTTGTACAGCACACTTTTTGCAAACAAACGTACTTTAACAGCACAATTTTTGTTTACAACTGTATTTTTAAAGCACACTTATTGCTAACGACTGTATTTTCACAGCACATATTTTGCAAACAAAAATGTGCAACTTGCGAACGGCCGTACTTTTACAACACTTTATTTTCACAGCACATTTTTTGATGTGTTGATATTGCTAACAACCATATTTGCTCTGCAGATCATTTTTTGAAGTTAGTGTCTTACTTTTATACTCCTTTAAAAAGACAGCGTTTTCACCGTACAGAACTTTTTTGGTAACAAGTATGTATATACACATTGTTTGCTTACATCTATATTTATAATCAATAATATCTCTTTAAAGGAGTGTGGGAAGTTGAAGTAGTTTTTTATGTACAAACTTCTGTAAATTTCTAATTATTATTTTCATTAAATTTAACTTAATTTGCGTTACATACAAAATTTCAAATTTAATCCAAAAATCTCTTTCAAAAAATGGTGCTACAGAAAGTTTTTTAAAATTGTCAATATTCTAATTTATTTTTGCTAAATAATTTCTTTGACATCAATATTTGCAGCAGATAGTTTCAGTGAAATTTCCCCCAAAAATCTATAACTCGATTAGTTAATTAGTTAAACTTTAAATGTTTGTTTTTATTTTGATAAAATGTTTTCTTTTTTAAACTTTCTTAAATAAAATTAATTATGTAGCATATTTTTTTAACTATAATCAAACTTAATAACTAAAAATGATTTCATTTTCTTTACAAAATTTTAACGGATTTATATCTCACAAAAAAACCGGGTTAAAATGCTTTAAGTTATATAAATATGTGTAAACCTTAATCATTCAATGCTCAAAATTGACTAATTATTAAATTTTTAAACATTTTTTTTTCGATAATTTTGTAAGACACAAAAAAAATGAAAGTTAATTGAGAAATTATTTTTGTCTTAATGTGTTTTAATAAAAATTATGGACCACAGTGCAACGGCAAGGAAGAGGCTTTTGTATATAAATAATTATTAAGAAAAATTTGTTATAATCATTATATTATTTATTATGTTTAAAAAATCTGTAAGAGACTCATATTTTTTAAATCTTTTTTTTTTAATATTTTCAAATCAGATCACCTATTGTGTTTAATTTAAATTGGTTTCTTCCAAATAGCAAGTTGCCCGCCCGTATTAATAGACAGATACATATAAAAATACAAAAAGAGAACAACTATGCCTTTTTCAGGTTATTTACCTTTTACTGTAGTTATTGAAATTGTTAAAAATACTTTTTTAAATGTATTTAAATGTTATTTGAAAAACTCAATCAATTATAGACAATTCTTAAAAAATGCGCAAAATGTGTGTTATTTTTTCATGTTATTGTTTTGTTTGAAGCTCAGAAAAGAAAAAAATCCAAACCAGAATTTTAAAAACTTTCTTTAAAGTACCCTACCAGAAGTATTTGAATATAGTTGTAATGTAAGATTAATTAAAAATTTCATGGTTAATGTTAAGGCGAATTCAGCAGAGCTCCGCTTCGTTTAGCGATTTGTTTCCACTAGTTAAAAGTTTTTTTGCAGTATTTGTCACATATTATAAATGATTTCTTAAAATAATAAATAACATAAGTCACTTAATATTTCGATATATAAGATTTAAAAATTAATTTCTTTAAATCATGAAAATTTCAAAAATTTGTTCTATTAAATGAATAATTAAAGTTGAGATTTTTGTAGGTTGCAAAATGAAACATAAACTTTCGTACTTAAATATTATACAGAAAATAAAAATATTTAAGTTAGCAAAAGTATACTGTAAAATAAGGTCAATTAGCAAAAAGTGTGCTGTTAAAATACGGTTGTTAGCAAAAAAGTGCTGTAAAAATACGGCTGTTAGCAAAAAGTGTGCTGTAAAAATATGGTTGTTAGCAAAAAGTGTGCTGTAAAAATACGGTCGTTAGAAAAAAGTGTGCTGTGAAAATATGGTTATTTACAGAAAATGTGCATTAAAAATATGGCAGTGAAACCATAAAAAATAAAATCAACTGCAGTTTCATAAATAAATTTATGATCATTTCTTTATTTTTCAGTTTGATTCCTATGAAGAAAATATATTCATATGATTTTAGACAAATGGAATCTACTTCAATTTAACAATTAAGTTTCAAGTAAAATAAATAATATAATCTTTTCTTACATAAACAGTAAAATCATTTGTATTTTTTAAATAAGAACAAAATCCAGAAAACGATATATCACAGATGCTACCTATTTTCTTGATATTTCTTTATATATTACAAAAAAACTGATTTAAATCAGTAAAGAAAATTGTAATAGTTTTTTAATTCATACATTAAGAACAGCAATAAAACTCGATTTAATTTATATAAATCTCATCAGATGTTGGGTTAGTCACCTTTTGAGCTTTTCTAAACGTTGCTTATTACACTGTCATTATCGTTTCCCAGAAAATGATTTTTAAAAAAATTCGGAAAAAAATTTTAAATTTCCTTAAAAATTAAATATAAATTATGAAAATATTTAAATGAATATTTAAATCTTTTGTTTACAATACCACTATTACATATGAACAGTGTTATAAAAATAGAATTGTTAAATATTTATTTATTACTTCCACCTTCAACATAAAGGAAATAATATTACATAAAAACTATTAACACAATCCGAAACAAAAACAAAGAAATGCATTTTGAAAAAAACCCAAAACCAAAACAAATACTGTGTCATATATGGTCGCTTATAACTGACCAATTGAGCTTTCAAGTTCTTGGTGAATTTCAAAAATTGTTCAAACAATTAAACAATAAACCTTTTATGGTTCTAACCAAAACAAAAATATGAATGAAAATATAAAAAAAAATCGAACAATTAACGTTTAATCTAATTTTGCTATAAAAGATTTTTAGTTTTATATTCGCACTCATAGTTGGATAACAACAATTAACAGTTGTTTAAGTTTTATATATTTGGTATTGACATAAATTCTGAAATTTATAGATACATACACATATTCATATATGTATGTGTTTAGTGTATATAATCCACAGTACAGCTGGATAACATATAAAATCAAGGTATAACACACTCTTTGTGTGTGCTAAATAAATGAAATTGCACAAATTATGTGTAGTCATAAACAGCTACAAATATAGTTTTTTATGCAAAATAAATTACAGTGGAATGTAGATAAAATGTATTAGGAATTATTTAAAAATGTTCAGGGGTTTTCCCTTATTACTTTTTAAAATTATCAAATATATTAAAAACAAGAAGTCCGTGAAGACCGACTATTTTATATCCTACACCACGAAAATTTAAAGAACGACTCTCATATAATTTGTTTTCTAATTTATGCTAAGGAGTGAAGTATTTCACTATGCGCGATTTATGTGTTTCAAAAGGATTTTTTTCGGGTGCACATCGTTTAAGATTATTAAAAGACAATTTCGTTAAAATCGTTATATATTTAGGAATCTAATAACCGTAAAAACCTATTCCGGGAGAAACATTTGTATGGGGGAGTGGTGTAAAAATTAGCCCGTCATCACCAATTTCAACAGATATCGTCCTTGAGCCAAATGATACGTGCCAAATTATATCTAGATGTCTCAACAGTTACAACCTAAATTTTGTTCGCCAAAAATTGGTATCAATATTTTTTTCTGTGCGTTACAAACTTAAGCACAAACGCTTCATACCCCAACCACCTATGTTGGGATAGGGTATAATTAATATTTCCCTAAAAATATTTTAGGGTATCTTAACATCTTTTATGACTTTTTTATATTATTTTCTAACTGTAAGTTGCCATACATGTTTATGGCTTTTTAATAAAACTTTTTATAGATTAAGTAATAATAATTTTTTTCAATAAATATTTTGTTAAACTTAACACTTTGACACTTTCGGTAAATTTCCAAGAAAAATCAATACCAATTTATCATTAATTTCTCATTTAAGATCCAACATTTTATTTTTAAAGAATTTGGAAAATAAAAATTTTATATCGTTTTTATAGTCGTAAACACTTTTTATGTATGTTCGTAAGAATGTAAGTTAAATTAAAAATTTCATTAACTATTATTCTACCACTAGTCTTGAAAAAAAGACGACCAACCGCTGATTTGTATATATATTTTGTTTTATTATTTTATTTTTTTGCCACAATCATATTCATATTATTAAATGTACAAAAAAGTGAGAAACAAACTGAACAAAAAAACATCAAACTCAAAAACCACCAGCACACCTGAACTCTCGGTCACCGTGTTGAAGACAAAACAAAAACGTTTATTTTGTTGAAGCACGTAAACTATTCAAAAAAAAATATATTTTTTTCTTTTGTGATTTTTGTTTAACAAAAACAAAACAAAAAAAAACACTTGTAAAATTATTAAGACGACGTATTGGATGGACGGACGGACGGACATTCAAACGTTTGAACAGACATTTACACTCGTTACTCTTATAGTAGTTTCTTGTTGTAGTAAAGTGTAGTTTAGTTCAGTTCATTTTAGTGCATGACTTTATTCAAAAATATGTTTTATGAAAAAATGAATAAAATTTTATATAAAAAATTCAATATTATTTTTATGATGATATAACAAGCCGGTTATTGACTTTATAACTTAATCTTGGTTTCAACCAAACAATAACAAATACTATAAAACTATTTGTTTAGATAAAATAAAATTTTGTTTCGTTTATCGATTTCAAGGAAGTTAAACAGCATTTTTCTTAATTAATCTCTAGAATTTTAAAAGATCTAAAATCCTTTTCTGTTAAAAAAAAGTAACAGGTAGCAGATAATATTATCTTATGGAATATGTATTTATTTACGTGATTTGTGTGTTAATTGCCTTAATTAATAAATAGTAAAAAATAGAGAATTCAAATTATGCAAATTAGATTTTTTTGAAGAAAAACTAAATGGAATAGTTAATAAGTAACTCGTACTAAAGTCAACATATCACTAATAACATTCTTCTGACATAAAAAGCTTTTTGTTAGATTTGAAGAATTTGAAATTTGGGTAAAATAAAAATTCATTCATATTTTCATATAAAAACATAAGAAACCAAAAATTAAGATAATTTGTAGTCAACCATAATTTTTTACAAAAATCTATATTTTTATATAAATTAAAAAAGAAATTTCAAACTTGGAAAAATTTCATTAAAAATAATTAAAAGCTTTTTAAAAACAATATTTTCATATGAAATAATATGAAAATATTAAAATTGTCGACTCAGATTTTAATACGATACAAGAAGATTTATGGGATCTTTTATGATTCCTTCTTGGTGTTGCAAACTGAAACAAAAATAAGCATCATGTAGAAGAAAGAATGAAGAATAAAACGATAATCGGTAATCACGTATTTTCACTCAAATCGTCTTTTTGATATAAAATGTCAAAAATTAAAATATCAAAAGGGCACTAACCATAACCATAATAGTCATCAATCACAATTCTCATTAAAAATGGCTTTCACCTATTTCCATACATCCCAAAAAAACCAAAATCGTGAACTTTAAAATAAGGATTTATCGAATATTGGCATAAAAGGAAATCATTTATCCTTTTTTATTTCAAAAACTCATCAATCACAATTCTCATTAAAATAACCTTAACCCCCCCCCCCAAATAAAAACAAAAATCATGAGCTTTTAAATAAGGCTCTATCCGAGAAAATTGCTATAATAGGAAATAATTTATCCTTTTTTATTTCAAAAATCATTCATAAGTTTTAGCAGAAGGCGATATTTTCACATAAAATCATCTGTAGTATATATATATATATATATATATATATATATATATATATATATATATATATATATATATATATATATATATATATATATATATATATATATATATATATATATATATATGTGTGTGTGTATATAAATTTAAAGAATTTTCTGAAGAACACTATAAACGAAAATAATGTTCATAAGTGATCACTTCTAATTTGTATTGAAAAAATTAGATTTTTTCATATAAAATCCAAATAAAACTGAATTAACTTCCTTAAAATAAAGCCCATATTACAAAAATTAATATAATAATTATTTCTATTCTCCTGCAATAGCGTTCTTTTGAACACCTATAAACAAAAAAAGAAGAAAAGAAGAAATCAAATCGATATTTACAAGACCAAATAATTTTTAGCACACTTTTATGAGCGAGAGCCTTTGTAACATACGATTATGGTATTAAAATCATATTCACTGCGGGTGAATGAATATCTTTCTAACCACGTTATCATCAAACTTTTTTTATTTTCGTCTTCTCTACCAACTGTTGTGTTTATTATTTTTGTTTGTTTCCTTTTTTTATAATCGTATACTAATGCAAAACGCATGCCTGACATGTTTTTGTGTTTTTATTATTATTTTCTTTTTTTTTTGTTTATTAATAAAAACAAAAAACATTTGAAACTTGGTTTTATCACAAACATTTGATGTTAGCGTTGTTGTAGCCAACATGTTGAAAACCAGATACCAAGTTTCATACTACAACCAACCAAATGAACCAACTAAAATAAACTAACATTCATTGGCAACAACATTCGACAGAAGTATTAGGTTGAGTTTAAGCCAAGAAAATTCCATAACCAAACAGTCTTTGACGGTTGAGCAACGTGAATAGATGTGTTTTTCTGCTTTCTGTTGAAAAGAATTTAAATAGTAAAGAAATACAACAAAATATTGTATAGAAAACAAAAAGAAAAACGAGAAAAAGAAAATAAAACAGAAAGAAAAAATATTTTAACACACCGCGTAGCAAACGAAGTGTAAAAACGAAACCAAAACGCGAAAACGAATATCTTTTCTTGAAACAACAAAAACAAACAAATTTAAAGAATCGAAAAGAAAACCGATGCTAAGTTAACAAACAATACACGAAGTGCAACAAAAACAAAATCAAATCGCAAAAATAAATAATAAACACAAATGTGGCATGGTTTAGGCCAAATACGAAACCAAACATTCAAGTTGCATACAGTTTAGTTTTAGACCAGCAACACAACAACAGCAACAATCAACAGCAGTAACAGCAAGATCACAAGCAACCAAGTGCAGTTTTAAATGTTTAGCTAGTAATAGAGTGTGTGTCTGTTTGTTTTTTTTAGCAATTGTTGGTGTTGTTGTTGCTGTTGCAGTAGAGTTTGGCATTGTGGATAGTTTACGGTCATTTGTGCAGTGTTGCAACATAAATGCATTTGCCAATGTGGATCAGTTAGTTAGGCATGGTCCGTCACGAAAGACGGTCGATGGCCGCAACTGCAACAAAGAATTTTATAATATTAATAATGTGTGCCACCAAACGTAGAAAAACGCGAAATTTACGAAATTCTTTAATCACTTACCTCACCCTGCTCTTGTGTCTGACGCAATATTATGACGTGACATTCGCCTTGGACGATGCGGAATTGGCCCACTATGCTAATGAAGCAGATGTGGCCAGTGTGGGCCGTACCGCGCATGAGCCAAGATTCGGTGAACGTTTGCTACCGTTGCGCAAAAAGACAAACGTCAGTGTGAATAATCGTTATTTGTTAAACAAATCATTAAATCAAAATAATCATGTTGTTGTAAGTGTGAGCACAGAGAAAAGTGTAAATAGTCTATTGAAACGAAGTAATTACATTGTGAGTCAGGAAAGTGACATAAAAGTGAGATCTAATAAACAAGTGACTAATAAAAATGATAATAAAAATCGTAGTATTATAGAGCCCAGTCCCGAAGCATTTACGCTGTCTGTGGCCTCATTAGAAGATCAAACACCTGAAACGGTAACCGCGCCTCCCTCACGCCGAAGACAAGGAAAGCATTTGCATCGCCGAGAAGACGTAAATGTGGCTGAAGCTGTTTTAGTGGCCAATGTGTCCAAGGCTGATCGTTTGGTGGAAATGTCCACAGAATTTTTTGTAGTGCCAATAAGTTCAACTGCATCACCATCTAGTACATTCATACCTTCCAGAATAGGCTCCAAAGCTAGAGGTTTACCCAACTTTATACAACCTTCGTTAGCAGCTCCTGTAGGAGGCCAGCGTTCTGTTTTAATAGTGGCACCCAAAACCTCAATGAATGCTAATGGCACTGCCACGCCACCCACTATAACATCTACCCATCTTAATTTTACGGGTTTACGGAAAGAACCCTGGGTAGTACCGGTTTTAGTTTTGGCCTCTTTAACCATGTTAATGATGGCAGCTTTTGAAATATTTGTGTTGTTTAAAGCCTGGAGAACCTCGCCCTCTAGAAGACATCTTTTTCTGGGACAAATGTTGCTGTTGGGTTTATTTGCCTGTGCTGGTTTGGGTGCCATTATAACAGCCCAGCCTTCGTTGCTTACTTGTGGTACTATACGTTTTGGTGTGGGTGTAGCCTATGCCTTGGTATTTGCTGCTTTATTGGTGAAATGTGTATTTCTAATAAGTCTTAATGGTGGTGTCTATTTACCAGCTCCTTATCAAGGTCTTTTGCTGCTATTTGCTGTGCTGATACAAGTGGCCATAGGAGCCCAATGGCTGATTACAAATCCACCCGAATTATTTACACTCTCAGTACCCTTTGGCACCAACAGCTTATTAGCTTCCACTATGTCTTCACCACAACCAGATCATGCCACCTCAACTTCGTCTTCCTCGTCATCTTCATCATCATTTGCTTCCATGTTTCATGCTAACTCCAATAATGATATGTATGCGCGAATAACTACCGCTGGCACAGTATTAATACCTTTGTGTAAAACACAATTCTCCGAATTTTTATTCTCCCTCATCTATATAATATTCTTGATAGTATTTGTATCGGTATTGGCCATTAAATCAAGAGGCATACGAGATAATTATAGAGAAGCTACTTACATTGGTTTGGCCATAGGAGGAGCAATACCTATATGGTTGGGTTGGATGTTATGTGGTTTAGCAGTGGCCGAACGTCATAAAGACGCTTGCATAGCATTCGGTTTAGTTGCCACTTCAGCTACTGTTTTCCTGGTGATGTTTATGCCCAAAGGAAGACAACTGGCAGCCATGGGCAAAGAAGGTTTATATGTCGAGGATAGAGAAGAACAATTTAGTTCTTTAAGTCGTGGCGGCTCAGGATATTCACCCTCATTCTTTCATTTTAAACCCATAAAGTATGGTGTAATGGGCGGCGGAGGAGGCGGATTTCAAAATTCTGCCTCAAATTCGGGAAATATCGGCAATATGAAACATTCGTCAAATGGCTTAAATGCAGGAGGTAAGTTTGAAAATTTGGTAAATTTAAATGGTGAATAATTTAAGACTTCATGTGAGCATGGTTTTTAACAAGAAAATTGAAAGAAAAAATAGAGAGCATTTTGAAAAATAGAGAGAATTTATAAGAGGAAATATAGGCGAGTTTGAATAAATAAAATATTTAAGAATCGAAATGTATAATTGAAAGAATAGGGATTCGAAAATACAATAGATTTTTTAGGTAGACAATGTCATCACCTGAAAGCCAAGGTCATGCTTATAATTCTACCTTTAGGGTTGATTTGGTTATGTCGAATTTTCCTTTATAACTTTTTTCCTGATCCGAATTTGGACATTTTTGTTACAGTGATTAAATTGGTATATCTCAATATTATGAAAAAAATAATTTCGTTTACATTTAATTGCGAAACTAATCAATAGATTTGAACTTTTCAATAAGAATTTGTTTGTCTCAAATATCGATTTTTTTGTCTAGACAAATTTCTAGGACTGTGGAATTAATTAAAAATCTTTGCATTGATTCTGAACTTGTACTGGATATAGCTCTATATCTTTTTATCTACTGGGTCAATTTTGTTTATTTTAAATAATGATCTGCTCAGAACGATAAAAAATATTCATACCGATTTTTATTAAGGTCAAACCATTTGCGAAGAAGTGATCCTTCTAAACCAATTCAGATTATCATTTGATGCATAAGGGGTCTAAGATAAGGCAAAGCTGGTATATCCTTATCCACCTCTTTCAGAAGTGGAATCAAATCAAATTTTATATGTTTTAGCTATTTATATTCATTCTTTCTTGCTTGAAGTTCCATATTCAATAGAGAAATTTTTAAACGTATTTTATATCTGACACAAAAACAATAACAACTTGAATTATTAATCAGCTTATTGGTAAGATATTTTGACAACTATCAGATATGCATGTCTTATTAGTAATTGCTAATTGATTTTCTCCTTTTCTACGTTTTAATGTTTCATGTTTTTCTATACATAAAAAGTATTACAAAATCCAACACTTTCCTTTCCCCTCTTGACATGTAGAGATATTTATTTGTTATACATTTATTATCTAACAATAATTCATTTATTATGGATTACTTAACCTTTGCTTTACCTATATTTATTCCCCAACTTTTATACCCTCCTTAACTTGATAAGCTTTTTCACATGCACTACAACAATCATTTACACACACATTTTTTCACTACTTTCGTTTAGTTTTTAAACATAATGAGGGTCTAGCGAAATAATGCAATGGCAACAGCATGTTTTTTTATTTTCTTTATTTTTATAGTAAAATCAAAAAAAAAAAAAAAAAAAAAAAAAAAAAAAGATTTTTATTTTTATTTTTATAGTAAAATCAAAAAAAAAAAAAAAAGATTTTTATGCGTGCTGCAGCATGAAATGAACAATTGCAGCAATAGAGGCAACAAATTGAAGGCAGCATAACGTAAAAAAACGTTAGAAACCATAAATAGAAAAAGAAGCTAACAAATTGTAAAGTATTTTGTTTGTAACCGTAATAAATGTTAAATAGTTTCTTTTAACTCTTTTTTGCAAGTTTTTGAACAGTAAATTAACTACAATTTACTTCCTTCTTCTTATGTTCAGTTTATTTCATTTGCCACAATAGTCTAGTCTAGGAAAAAAATAATAATAATTCAAATGCAATTTTATTTTTCTTGCTGCTTCTTTCTTTTCGTTTTTTGTTATTGTTGTTGTTCAGGGAGAATAAAGAGGGGGAGTTTCAGGGAGTAAATAGAAAAAATATTTGTAATGCAATTTACAATTTAAAAAATATGTTTTATTATATAATTTTTTATTATTATTTTTACATAGTCAAGACATTTTTAACCCAGCAAATGGAAGAAAACAAAAACAATAATGTTCATTGCATAAAAATAACTAAATAGTGGGAATTTGAAATTGAGAAAAAAATGCATTTTTGTTTGGTTTTTATTTTGTTATGAAATTTAATTTCACACGTTACGCAAACCTTTACAAAATATATATATATGTATATGAAATAAAATGCAATAAATTGAATAATAATGTGGAAAAATATAAATCTGGTGGAAAATTGCTATAATTAATTAACAAATAATTAAAAGTTTAAACACTTAAACATGTAATAAATATTAACTAAAAAATTATGCAATTTTAGTGAAAATTTTGTTAAATTTTTAAAATGTTTAAAATCGTTTAATATTCATAATAATTATAAAATTATTGTTTATCTCCCTAAAGTCTTTGTTGCTTTACTTGTTGTCTCAAAATTTATTCAAACATTTTGTTGTATTTATTAATAACTTTGTTAAATGATTTATTTTATGGAAAATTTTCTGTAATTAATTTCTTTTCCTCATTATAATTTTCAAATTATGGCAATTGTCTCCTTAACGCGCTTGTTTCTTAAATCTTTTGTTTTATTGTGAAAGTGTTCAAAGAAAACATGTTTTCCTCACTTGCTTGTTTATTGTGTTAAGTTTTATTAAAGTAATTTTTGTATTATTAATTTTTATTTAATAAAAACATAATAACAAAATTATTTAATTGGAACTATATTAACAATAATATAACAGTAATGGCTAAATTACTAGGAACGAGAACAAAAATTACAACGCAATAAAAAATTTTCGAGATGAAAAAACCAAATGATTTAATTTCATTTTATATTTATAAAAAATTGGATTTTTCCTTCCAAAAATTTTAGATCTAAATAATGAGCTTTTTATCAGAGTCCGAAAATAATTGTCATTTTCAAATGTTTGATAAAAATAAATAAGAAAATGGACTAAAATACACAATTTTTTATTTTAATATTTTTGGGCAAAAATAATAATTTTTTTTTTCTTTTTGAGCAAAAATAACACTTATTTTTGATTTTTATTTTTTCAAACAAAAATGTTTAAAGAATTTGTGAAATGAAAATGTGGTATTTTTACTATTTTTAATTTAACCCTAAATAAAATCTCTATAGGTAAAGCTATTATAACATAAAAAGTATAAAATGGAGAAAATTATCCTAAATACAGGACAATAGACAGATTCCCATTATTTATTTGAAAATACTCAAGATTTCAATTCGGAGAAAGCTTATTAAAAAATAACTTTTAGCAGTAATTTGGTTATTTTGCCTTTTACTGAAATCATAAAAATTTAAAATTTTCAAAAATTAAATTTCAAAATAACACAACTTAATATAGGACCCACATATAGGTTAATGATTCTTGTAATAACAGTTTTTAGAATTTTCCACAGAATTCATACTATTTTTTTGTAACGTATTGTGGGAAATATCCATAAGTATATCTTTTTTCAATTTAGTCATAACTGAACTTTTTGGGAGACTCAAAATAATTGCATACGCGAGGTTAACAATAACAAAAAATAATAAAAAATAGTTGCAGGATTATAATTATTTCTTCAATAAAATCAGAAGAAATCTGTTACTTTCTGATGATTACAATGATAATTCTAATAATCTTGATATAAGACATTAAAAAGTAACTACTTTTCTCCCCGCGTCTGTTGTATCATTACAAAACGTTACGATTATAAATCATTAAATGAGAAATTAAAAAAAAAATACTTTATACAATTAACACCTTTATAACAAAGTCTTAAATCTTTATTATTTAAACCAATTGTTGTTGTTATTGTAAACTGTGGTAAGAAAAATAAATAAAAGTGGTTGTTGGTGGTTTTTCAATGTTGTTGCCATACCGCAACAGTAATAAAAAAATAAAATAAAAAGCAAAAGTGTAAACAGACGAACTAAATTAAATAAAATAGTTAAATACTCCTTAAAAAAATTAACAATAATAACAACAATTACAAAAACTAAAACTCCCAAACACGTAATAATGACATAAATACCAGAAAAAATTATGGTCAAAGTTAATACAAAAAGGTTAAGGTAAATAATAAAATTAAAACTTAAAATCATGAAAAATATTGCGTATATCAACTCATTAAAAATAAATTAGTTTAGTTAGGAAATAAAGCAAAAAATAATAATTTGAAAAAAAAAAAATTTATAAAAATCAAAAATAAAATTGAAAGAAAAAAAGAAAAATTAAAATTAATATGAATATGAATATGAAAACAAACACTAACAATAGTGATTGAATTTTAATGCAAATTATCACACAAACATGCACTTTAACAAAATATATATATTTATGTGAATTGGAACATTATTATTATTATTATTATTTTTTACAACCATAACAATGGATGGAGGTATGATATATGTGATGTGATATGTGCCAAGAAATCATGTATAACATTAAGAAATAACAACAACAGCAAAAATTAATTAAATATTGAAACCATAAATAAATCAAAGAAAAAGAAAGTCAATTATTTTTAACACTTTGTTTATTTGTAAAAACAAAAAAATGTTTTCGAAAAAATAATAATTTTAATTTGTTAAATTTAATAAAGTTGTTCCTAATACTTGTACTTTTTGCTAAATTATATATTTAAATTAATTTTCTCTATTTCAAACAAAAAAAATGAAAGTGAATATAAAACACTATAAACAATCAAGGTGTCTTGTCAGTTTATTTTCAAACATTAAAATTGCTATTTTTCAAAGTTGGCTTACGATTTAATACCTTCTTATTCACACAAGTAAATGTTTTATAAGAAAATTAACTTTTACTCGGGCATATTAAATGCAAATTCATTGTTTTGGCTGTTAAGTTACAACATCACAACAACAGCTAAAGAAAATCAACAACAAAAAGCGGAAAAAAGGGAAAATTAAGGAAAATTTACTTTAATGTTTACACTCTTACTAAACTAACATACTCATACACAGACACTAACATATGTATGTAACAAACAAAACTAAATACATGTAAAAAGCTCTAATTTCTTATTTTTGGGAGTTTTCTTTAAATTATGTCAAAACATGTTTACTTCCACAAAGTAAAAATGAGACAAAAGCTAAACGAAGCGTAATTGATGTTAAATACAACAACAAGACATAAACATGATATTTCTAGACAAAAACTTTAAATAATTCTACACAATTGCATTTTGATTTTGATTTAAAGAAACTAAAAATCCCTGAACACCTACACTAAACCAAAGAGTCTGAATTTTTTTCTTTGCGCTGGAATCAAAACACGAGTAATGGTGATTGCAACAGCTGTGTTTAGTTTTTGATTTGTTTTGTTATTGTAATTAAAGTTGTTTTCTTCTATTTTGTGAATAAATTATTTGAAACATAAAAGCTAAAGTTCATGAAATCAGAGATTTTCAAGATAGATTAATGAATTATTGTGTTAAGGTCATAAATAAGGTTTTAGTATTGATTTTAGCTTTTGACATATTTAAGTCTTTAGAAAATTTTATAAAAACATGATAATAATTATTTGATGGAAATATATAGGTTTTTTTTAAATTTTTAGATTTATATAAATTTATGCCTATAAAAATTAATAAAATTTACAGTATTTATTAAACATTTTGAACAACTTTTATAGCACAAGGAAAATTTTAGAGTCAACCAGAGAAAATCACTAATAGTTTCATAATTCTTGCACGGATTATATCGCCTATAGAGATGGTAAAGACAAATTTCTATATTCAGAAAATTAAGAGATCCAATAAATATACCTCTATAAAACAAAATAAAAAGAATGAACAAATATTTTAATAACTCCTAGGAATTATTAAAATTATTCTCTATAGTGTCTATAGGGAAGTTATAAGAAAATGGACCTACATCCTCAAAAATTTATTGAAAAAGATAAATTTTGAAATGAATTTTCCCAAATTGGAATTTTGGGTATTTTGGAATGAAAAGTATATTAAAGAAAAGTTTGTCTATATTTTACTGACATTACATAATAATAGCTATATACATAATAATAGCTATATATAGAGATTATTCAATACCAAATAATAACAATTTTTTCACAAAAATACAATTAATTTTTAATGATACCAAATACATAAAGAAATAAAGAACCTAAAGAAGAAATACAAAAACTCATTTAAATTTCAATTTTAATACACACAAATCTTCAAAATCTGTTTGCAATATATATTTAAATATCTAAATATGTTACATAAATCCAATCTTTTGTGAAATTTGTTTACGCACACCCTACATATACATACATTAATAAATGTGATGATGGACTGATCCATATTCTTCTATACAAAATCTCTCTATTTGAAATAATATTTTGTAATGGATTTAATCTGTATTTAAAAATTTGTAGCTTTTGTATCAAAGTTGTATTGTCATTTTTAAAGTTTAAAAACTAACAATCGTTTTATACAGTTTTTTCTTTTTTTTTTTAAGGAAAAAATTTTAAAATGTTGAACTTTTGCAAATTTTTAATATTCTTTTTTTAAATTTAATAAAAGTTTTCTCATTAATTCTTTTAAAAGAAAAAAATTGAAAAGTAAATTTTATAATACATACAATTTTTGTGACAAAAATGATTCAGAAATTTGTGAAATTTTTGTGAGAGTTGAATTTATAATTTTTGTTTATTAATAAATTTTAGTATTTTTATATTCAAATTTTGCAATTATGTAATTTGATTTTATTTTTATTTTTTGATTGTACTATTAAGATACTTAATTAAAAAATGAAAGACGTAAGAATGAAACTTGTAATTCTTACATTATACATAAATTAATAAATAAAGAACTTAAAGAAGAAATTAAAAAAAAAACTCTTTTAAATTAAAAGTTTAATTCCTAAAATCTTCAAAAGTCCGATCTTTTAAGAAATTTCTTTACGCACACCCTACATATACCAACATCTATAGATGTGATGATGGACAGATCCATTATTTTTCTATACAAAAACTCTCTATTTGAAATGACATTTTATCATGGATTAAATTAGTAGATTTTGTGTCAAAGTGGTTTTGTCATTTTAATATCAATAAAAATAACAAATATACTTTTGTTAAAAAATCAATGAAATTAAGATATAAAAAATATGCAAAAAATATATTTGCACATTTGCAAGTTTTTTTTTATATTTTTATTATTTAAAAATTTTTTTATTTATTTTTTAAAAGAAAAATATGAAAAATTTATAAAAATTTTTTGAAAAGTTAAATATCTAAATTTAAAATGCATATACATACATTCCATTTTTGTGACAAAAATAATTCCAAAATTTGTGAAATTTTTTGTGAGATTTGAATTTATAATTTTTGTTTATTAAAAGTTTTTATTTTTCTATATTCAAATTTTGCAATTATGTAATTTGTTTTTATTTGTAATTGAAGAATCTGTTTTTTTTTTAATTTAGAAATGAAAACAATGATTTTGGTATTAAAACGTTTAATAAAAAAAAGACGCAAGACTTTAGAACGAAACTTGTTTTTATTATCTCTATTTTTGGGAATCAGGAAATATTTTATTTGTTTTTATATCATCACGTGTCGACTTTTTAACATTTAGTTCCTTAAACAATAAAAAACCTGAAATAATATTTTTTATTTGTTTCAAGAAAAAAGAGAATCCACTTAGAAAATCAAAATATTTAAATTTAACTATAATTTAACCTTCAAACAATAACAAATTTAACAATTATTTAAACAAAAAAATAATATTGTTTAAATAAATTTCCATCAACAACTATTTTTTTAAGTTTTATAAGAAAAAATACAAACTCAAAGTTATAATAAATCCTCTTATATTGTTATTGTTACAAGTTATAAAGAAAAAAATGTTTTAAAACAATTTTAGGGTGCGTACACTGAGATAAACTTTTAATTGAATAAGCAGCTTAATAAATTAAAACAGAAATAGATTTTAATAATAAACTTTAAGTAACGCCCACATTTAAGACAAAAAAGCAACAACAAAATATAGTTTAAAGAATTTTATATAATATATATGTTGTTTTTTTTTTGTGGTAAATGTAAATTAAATCTCTGAAAAACGTATTATTTTTCGGATGCCAAGCAAATTTGAAATAAATTTCTGTAATTTGCCTTAAAGGCATAAAAATATCACGCACTCTTGAATATAGCTTAAATAGACAGAATAAACGTGGCTTTAAGAAATAGATGAAGTACTTAAAAAACAACGGTTTATTTTATCATCTATTACTTTTTCTAATACTTGTTTAAGAACGCGTACACATAATCATGCAACAGAGCTGTTGCTGAAGAACTTAAAAAATAGAAAAAAAAACAAAAACGAAAAAGCCAGAAAAAAGAGATCATTATGATCACACGTTTTTAAACAAGTTGTTTGTGGTTGTAATGTTACAGTAAGTTTAAGCTGTCATGTGTTGGTTGCATTAATGCACTCATCAACCAAAAAAAAAAAAAAAAAAGAGAAAAAAGCCAGAAATTGAAAGAAAAAAAAAACAATTTTAACTTGTTTATAAATATATTTTTTTCTAAAGTTTTGAGCTTAAAACTGTAAGTAAAATTGTTACAGTTTCTAACAAAAATTCTCTTTAGAGTTAAATATTTCTAGTCGTTAACAACAACTATCTACTGTTCTTTTTTGTTTTTGTTATAAAAAAGTTATTAAATAAAAAATCTTGAAATTATTTTAATGAATTATTCTTTCATTAAATCAGTTGTTAAATAGTGCATTTGTTGGTGGGAAAGAAAATTAATTGTAATTTCAGTTTTTTATCTTTTTTTTTACTTTAAATAAAGATAATATTTCGTGTTAATTTTTTAAGCTTTAATTTTTATCTTCTAGTTTTCTTTATTTCATTTTTTATTACTAATTCGTAGTTTTTACTATTTTTCTTTTATTAATCTCTATGGTTTTTGATTTAAGTTAGAAAGAAAAAGACTTTAATCGATCTTTTTCTTAAAAAAGGAAAAGTGTTTCATTCGCTTTTTCTTCTAATTTGATTTCTATGTCAGAGTCTTTTCTTCTACCGCGTCGGCATCAAATGACATTATTTTTGTTATACCCTGCACTAAAATAAAAAATTAATGATTTTCATTGTCGTTCAAAAAAATCTTGTTTATTTCCGAGTAAATAAACGAAAATAAAATTGTGAATTTAAAACATTCTCAATATTCAAAAATTATCTAAATTCATTGAAATGTACCGAAATAGGTTGTTGTTGCCTTTAGTATGCAAATATCTAAAAACGGAAAGGCAATATACCGATATCTGAGACAAAATCATTATTAAATAAAAAATCATTACAAAATAGTAATTTAGCAAAAGAATTTCTGATATGGAATTTCCCCAGATGCTTTCCCATTAACTAGACACATATAAACTTTAGAAAATGTTTTAGAATTATAAAGAAACTATAGTCCAAGGAAAATAGTCGATTTAGAAAAAGTGTATATTTGAAAAAAATTCAAAATAATCTTAAAAATTTATATTTCAATATAATACAGCTTTGATCGGAACGACATAGGTATATGATTCTTACACCACAATTATTTAGAATTTAACACAGAACCCAGATAATATATTTTTTAGTTTTGTACTCATATTGAGCCCATAAAGTTTTAAAAAATGCAAAGAAATATGTTTTCATCTAAATATCTCCGGTCCATTCTATGTCTCCTTGACTTACTAAAAACTTGTACTTCTTCAAATGAATCGGAAAGCCGCTCGAGAATTAACATGTGGAATTTCTTTGAAAGTTATTTAATATTTTCAAATTTACAGAGTTATTTACAACTCCCTTTTCCCTCACAAAGAAAAATACGGACTAGAATGTAGTGAAGAGTATTGAGCATTCGTTATGTATACATCTTATATTTTCCCATAATTATCATTCTCTTATATTCTTTGTAAATTCTATTTTCTAACTTGTTTCGTCTCTTTCTCATGTCGTTTTTCTCATAATGTTTGTGATTCATTTTTTAGTTTCAATTCTTTTGTTAATAAAATTTAATTTTTTTCCAAATCTTGTCACTTTTTCCTATAGTTTTATGTTTATTTGTTTGTGTTTGAAGCATAAAAATGTCAAATTTTACAGTTAAATCTTAAGAAATTAAAAGAATTCAATTTCAGTTTTTATTATGCATAAATTAACTAAATAAAGTAAGAGTATTTAAATTTAGCTCTTTTATCTTTTCGAAAAAATGAAACTTGGTTATAATCATTAAATTTTGTTTGTTATTTAAATTAATGTTAATCGTAAAATTTTGTAAAAAATTGCAAAAAGAAATAAAAATATTGATTATGAGACTTAAAAGATTGAAAAAATAGATCATTTTTAATTTCTTTAAAGCTCTTAAAATGGGATACTTATGGCATTTTTGTAATTAATATTTAGAAAGTATTTTCTTCTTTTTGTATTCAAAATAATTTAGACTTTCAATTTTTTCCTCAAAATCTTCCCTTTTTAGAGTATTAATAATATTATTTAATTATTTTCATCTCATTCAAATTCTTAACGATAAAATTTTATTAATAAAAAGTCATTTATCTCCAGTCTTCTTTTCTTTACAATTGTAAGTTAAAATAACAAATAATGTCAATAACAATAAAAATTCACCAGATCAAAATCCAAAATGCAAAAAGCTCTAAAGGAGCAAATAAAAAACAATAAAACAAAAGAGAAAAAAAAAACAAAAAAAATTATAAAGCCTTTACAACAATTTGCTGGCATAAATCATCAGACTAAACACCGAAACTTTAAAACTCGAACTCCTCACTCTTCTTAAGTATTCACAAGAAACAAAAGACAGACAGATATTACCGATCAGTTGTTGTGGTTAAGCCAGCAGGCAATTTATATTGAATGTAACTCTCTTCTACCTTTTTAACTGTGTATGTATGTTTTTCTGTCCTTTTGGCATTGTTGAAGTATTTTTTCTCAACACCCATCCCGCCATCTAAAATAACCACATTGCTGCTGCCGCTGCTGATCGATTTCATTTATTGCCTCAAACGACAAACAACTGAAATATAAGATCTACTAACAAGTGATGGTGGGTTTTAACGGTCAAGTTTAAGATTCCAAAAAGAAAAAAATTTAAAAAAAGATGAACAATAAACACAAGAAATGGTCATGTGTCAAAAAGAATACAGACACAATTGGAAACCGCATATTAAGAGGAAACACTTGTGTTGAAAACGTAAATAATACTGGGTGACAAAAATAAGGTAACACTTGAAATATTATAATAACAAAGGAAGAGAATTTCTTCTTAGAAATTTAATTTTAATAAGAACTTTATAAATTAATATGAACAAGATTATAATTGTACGGAATTATAAACAGATTCAACAGTTATTTTCTAAAATTAACTTCTTTCAGTAAATTAGTCACTTTGTCATTAAATAGGTTTAACTAATTGAAGCTTTTTTGAGATCATAACGAATATATATATATATAGATAATAAATAGATAAATAATCGATTTAAGTTCTCTTCTCCTCAAAGATTTAGCATTTAAAAAAGTCTATTTGTGCTGTTCCAAATCCATTAGAAACACATCAAGAATGTTTTTGTGAATTTACATCAGAAAATATTCACTTGCATAAAAGTTACATGCAACAAAATTGTTGGAAAGGGATTTTGGAACGACTGCGAAGAGAATTATTTAAAAATTCATTAGGTGATGTGATATATAGGTCATATGTAATCCTAATAATGAAATCCTAAAATGTTAATAATGTATAACTTTTATAATAAGTAAAAAAATATGGACCGAAATTTTGCTTGATAATTTTTCGAATTCACTCAGCACAATTTATTTACGTATTTTTCAAAACGACCTAATCTTTTGTCGTTGTTGGTATAAAATCAAAAAAAACCCTTTAATCAAAACACCCTTTTCTTCAACAAAAATTTTGGTGTTGTTTATGTGATTTTTTTGTTTTTCTCTTTAAATCATCTGCTATTTTTCTTATATTTTGATGCTGAAATTGCTGGGACTGTAGCTGCTAATGATGATGTGGTATTTAAACTTGAACTTAATTCAATGTTAAATGGTATTGTGCTACTACTATAATATGAATATACTATAAAACCAACAACAACTACTACTAATACTCCAACTGCCTCCACCACCTGAAATAGCAACAACAATAATACTACGACTACTACACTAAATGTAATAAAAAAATCCATTGAAAACTTTAAGCTTTTGTGAAGAGTGTTGAATGTATGTCGTAGTTGAAGATGAAAATTATAAATAAATAAACTTTATATATATTTAATCTTGATGGCGGTTTAAGTTTAATGTTGTTGTGTTTTTCATCTCTCTTTTTTTTTGAGATATGTTTGTAAGTAGTTGTTTTTTATTATTGTAATGCGAGTGCATCACTATCATCATAAGTATCTTTTTCATCTCCATCATCATCGTTAGCGTGATCATAATTTTAGTTACAAACTGAGTGTTACTGTTTTTTTCTGAATTTGTGTTTTATACCAAACATTACTGCAGTTAGGTTTTTTGCTGTAAATAACCTTGAACTTTATGGATATAAGAGCGACCGCTCTTAGAACTATTGAAATAAAACATAAACTAAACTAAACTTCAGTCACAAAAAAATACATAAACACACTCATAAAGCTACAAGATTTTATAGAAGAAGATGATTTTCCCTCTTCATAAAACAACAAAAAAATAGTTAAAAAAAACGAAATACATGTCAGTCAATTTTAAACATTGATGTTTTTTTTTAATTTATTTTTCCTAAAGATGATGATAACAATGCTGATGACGCGGCAAAAATTTTTCTTATAAAATAAGAGATACCTTACAGCTGAGGTGTCCAATCTTAAGGATTTCCAGGCGTTTTGATTAACTACATTGACAATGTGATTTAAATATTTACTGAAAAATCGTATATCATTATGCAAACCAGCTCCTAAAAGTTATAAATCAAATTCTAGGAAAATTAAAATATTTTCTGTCATTTAAACTGACAAGTTCGATAATTGAATTTGAATTTGCCTTTTCAATTTAGGTTGTACATTCAGTTTGACTTTAAACGTTTGTTTGCATTATTTTATTGCGGCTCGTTTACACTTTTCATCAATACATCCTAGAAACATACACAACCAACAACAAACTTTTTCAACCATCCAAACAGCGATGCAACTTCCTAAACTTGCCAACTTGACTAACAGTCCAATTCAAAGCAAGCAAAACTACTAGAGGAAACTTTACAACCAATCCATCCATCCATCCATACTCTATTTATAATTTTTATTTTCGCTTGTTTTTCAATTTTATTATTATTTTTTTTCGTCTTAAAATTTTTGCAATGTATGATGACAATAATCATATTGCCTTTAGGTGATGGCTCTTTAAAAGTTAACTTTATATATACACATATATATTCGGTTGGAGTTACACCACTATAAGGCTGCTGTCTTGCTATTTTAACTTCTTGTAACTCATATAGCAATAGTGACTATTTAGTTAGTAAAATAAAATTTTAGTGTTTTTCACTTCTCAATTAATTGTAGTTTAATTTTAATGTTTAAAATAGGGCGTGTTTGAATTGGATGTTTTAGTAAATATAACAACAAGACTAGTTAGTCTTATATGAGAAACTGAAGACTGGCAGTAGTCTTTATGAAGTTTAAAAGTAAATTTAAAAATATAATAATAAAAGAGCAATAAATGTTGTTTTATTTTATTGCTACACAAATTGTTTAGGATCTTTAAATCATTTTGTATTTTATTTTTCACCATTTGTTACCACTACCAATCGAGTTTTATCTTATATTACAACAAAATAAAAAGGACCACCCAACACATATTTATATTACAATTTTATGAGTTTGTATTGGTGTTCTTCTTTGATTAATAATAAAAAAATATCTATTAAATGTTGTTAATGTTCCCCTTTTCATAGCAATTGCTGCTGGTAATTATCGTGTTGAAACAACGATTATAGACAATTGTAGGGTTGTGATCTATGTTAACTAATTTTTATCGTTTTACAATTGATACCCATAATTGGTAATCAATATTCTTGTTTATATTTCACATCTCCCCTTTGCACTTCCCCACTCTCTGTGACCATCACTCTCTCATCTAGTAATTTTGTTGTTATTTATGTTACAAAACTGTTTAAAGTCATTTTCATAAATTAACACGAATTTGCAATTTAAAAATATTACTTAATGTAGGAATGCTACAATTGTCAGATTTTACTAAAACTATTTTTATTTTTCACAATTACTTTCGACCAATATTGAGTTTTTGCACTTTCAAAGGAAAAATCTGGTTATGAATTAAATATACGACTTGAAGCAAATTTTTTTCTCATCTATTTTTAAAGCAAAAGCCTGATTTAAATGCAAAAATATAAAAATATATAAATAAATAAATAATGAGAGATTTTTGAAAATAATTCTGTGACTGTAGATCTACCAAATATTTTTAAATGAAATTTAAAATACATTTTTTTAATTGATTTGGAGAAGTATAAGTGGTAGAACCTTAAAAGTTGTTACCATCTTTCAATATGAAAAAATGTGTAAATTTTAATAGAAGGATAACAATTTTCCTTTAGTTTTTAAAAGGATTGCGTAAAATATTTGTATAAGTATTTAATGTCATTGTAAAAATAATTACGCTGAAATTATAAATTTATGTAAATAATATATCATAACTAAATTTAAAAAAATAATAATCATTATAAAAATCTCGTTTTATCGGTACAATGTTGAGAAATTACGTATAATATGTATAAAAAAGTATGACGTATTAAAAGGTTTAACATATTCTAGATTTTTTGAGTATATAGCAAACATGGGTAGATAAATAATCAGGGTACATTTCTTATTAAATTTTGGCTTAACACTTTTTGCTCCTCCAAAACTGTAAGACAATGCTATATATTAACTAGGAAATAGTTAATATATTACTCCTTCTTATATTTTAATTAAAACATTTTAATTAAAAATTATTTCAGAATTATGATTTCAGAAAAAATTATAATTCAGAGGAAAATTGTTAATTTTAAAATAAAAGAATCAATTCTTTTTAATTTTTTTTGTTTCACATTTTTATTTTAACACAATATAACTTCTCATTGGATCCACATAGGTTTTTATTACCCTTACAAAAATTATTAAAAATTTTGTACAGAATACAGGAAATATATTGGAAATGTGTTTGGACCAAAAGTTCAAAAAAAAACATGTCCCAAATAGAAATAAATATCAAACTTGTGCGATACCCATGTAAGTGAAAGTTAGAGACTCTAACCGCCTGGATCTGCTCGTGCATCACCAAATCAATTGGTTATCATATTTATGGGAGATCCATGTGGAATTTTATTTAAGTATTTAGCAATTTTAAATTGACTGAATAATTAAAAAGAAGATATTTTGAAACCTTTTTGAATGGAGATTTAATCTATATTTGATTAACCTTTGGTCCATCCGGGACCAAAGGTTAAACAAATATATATTGCACTTAAGTAATTATGATTATATTATTCAATTTATTCAGTTAAATCCAAAATGGCAAAAAATAAATTTGCAAATGATTTATATATTATGCTATATCTAATAAGAGTTAATATAACCGTTAACTGTTCCACTAATAATTAGAAGTTACCTAATGTTATTAAAAATAGCACAAATACACAAAGTGAATATTAAAAATTTATAAAAATATTTGAAATAAATAAGAAGCCAAACTTGCTTCTACTGACTATGATAACCTAAATCAACAAATATCTGGAAATGATGTTAATGTTACAAGTCTGGAAGTGTTTAAATGACATTTAATAACCACAAATCCATAAAGATAAATTTTAAAAACAGTTACAGAGAGAAAATGTTTTATTTTATAGAACTTATTATGTTAATAATAATTTATTTGACGTTTATTAATTAATTTATTTATTTATTTATTAAATAGTTAGCATTTTCTTAAATAATTTGCATTTCCAAATAAAAGTTTAGAGATATATTTTAATAGGTTTAGGTCTTTAGACTTTTGTTTAGCATATGAAAATATTATTAGCGAAACAGTTGCTTATAAAGCAGAGCAAGAGAGATATTAATTAATATGTTTAGATCTTAAGTCTTTTGTTTTATATAAAAATACAAATCATTGACATTTAATTAATTCTCAAATTTATTTAGGTTTTGAGTTCATTTCTATAAAAATAAATTTAATTCAAATTTAAAAGAAGGAAAAAAATAATTATTACTGCTAGTTTTAACAAGTCTTATTATCAGATGATCTTTTTTTCTTATTATTTTTTTAGGTGCTACTCTTTTTCCGCTTAAAATCTATAAAATATAAATGTTTAATGTTAATCATGATAAAATGTTTTAATTAAATCTAACATTTTATTTAACTAACGGTTTTTATTTTTATTATTTGTTTTTTTTTCTTTATATATATATATATATTTTTTTTCATTCACTTTAAATTACTTAATAGAAATTTGTTAAGAAGAAATTATCTCTAATGTAATTTAATCAAGCAAATAAACAATTTTCTAAAACGTCTGTCCTCAAATCATATAAAATACGAAAAGATGTGTTCAGTTTTTATATTTTTCATTTATAGAAATTTAAGTTTTTCTCCATTTGACATTATTATCTTAATAATCATAAACTAAAAAAGAAGAAAAAAAATCAATTTGTATGTACCAGTTTTGTTGTTATTGTCGTTTTATATTACAACATTAAATATATACAGATAAACCTGTATAAGAAAAACTAGGATGTCTGTTGGGGTTTTAAGTTTGTAACTTTATAAAAATATATATTTTAAACTGTTGTTATTTTCGCTGCAGTTGTTTTTGTTGTGTTTTGTGGGTCTGTCTGTTTTTGTTGTGTTTTTTAAGAAAAATCTACGATAGAGTAATTACTGGCAGGAAAAAACTGTATAAAAATGCCGGTTACTAGTTTATATGAGTTTTTAAATACTCCACCTTGCTACTCTTGCTCTTACTCTTACTTTAGGTAGGTTGTTTAGCTGTTCATTCATTAAAAATTTTTTCAATATAAAAATCTATAAGTAAAATCCAAACTAAACCAAACAAATAAAATAACCAGAAAAGAAACAAATAACAAAAACAAAAAGAAAAAACTGAAAACTAAAAAAAAAAAAAAAACACTCGTATGTGTAAATATTTGTCTGTCTGTTTGTCTGAACGTCTAAACACGTATATATATTGTATTACTTTAACATTAGTCATTACGGCAGCAACAGCAACAGCAACATCAGTAGCAGCTCTAGCAACAACATCAACAGCATTTACAATCAGTTATTTAGAATTATGTTGCTAAAGTCAATGTTGTTGTTTTCATTGCTGTTGCTATTGTTGCTGCTTACTTGTCGTCTGTTATGTGTTGCTGACAGCTGTAGACGGCCGGCTCAACCTGTTCCCCTTAAACAGTTTTATTTAGTTGTATTTGTTTGTTTGTTTGTTTTTGGTTTTGTTGTGTTTTTCCTTTTTTTTAGTTTTTCGTTTAGTAAAATGTTGCAATTGCTCCGTTTTTTTCTATATTTTTTCCTGCAAACATTCGTTCAATTTTTAACTATTGCTGTTGTGTCAGCATTACATACTGGCATTTGTTTTCAATTTCATTGAAATCGTTTTCTTTAGTCTGTTTTGCTTTTTGCCACTTTATTTTTGCTTACATTAACTTGCACCAAAGTCATGGCTAAGATATATGTCCATGTATTTGTTTGGTATTAGTAGTCTTTTTCGTTTTTTTTTTTTTTTTAAGTTACTACTACTATGAATTCATACTCATAACTAGTTGAAGCTTATCGATTACATTATATTTCCTCAGACATTATTAAGGTGTAGTAATAGTGGTTGTGGTTTATTAGACAGGTTCAAGAGAAAAAACAATATCATCTTAATTTCTTATATAAGTTGTGTCATATTGGTTTTTAGTAATAAATTGTTTTCTAGAAAGATTCCTTGGGAATTTTCTGGAAAGATTCCATAAGTGAGAGATCTAAACCTAAACTCGACTTACAAGAAGTTAAATTTCCAAATTTTTAATTAAATAGATAAAATTTCACTACGTTTAAATATTCCTAAGAGTACTTTTCTGCCCGAACAATATAGATTCTTCCAAATTAACAAATAGGAAGATTAATCGTATAAAACAAGAATCAACACGTTGCTTTTATTTTACGAGGAAATAAAATGGAAGAAGTCAAAGTGCAAACAAAAATAAAAAAATCATATAAAATGATAAAAGTATTGACTTATACTAATGTTATTGGCATGATTTTGAGATTAATTGAAGTTCGGATGTCAAAATGTTATCCCGGCGAAGGTGTGTTATGGTTTAGATTTTCTAAATTTTCTTTAATTGGCAAATCTAAAATTTGGTTTGTTCTAACAAAAATGAATAACACAATTTATTGTTGGAAGGTGCTGTTCTCTCTTTTAAGGGTAAAAAATGTATATATATTACATATTCCAGCAAAAATAATGAAATACAACAATAATTTAAATGAAGTCTTAGTTGATATAATGAAAATATATTTTGGTCATTTAATATTTTCTATTTTATATTATTCTATGTATGTATGTATGTATGTATGTATGTATGTATGTATGTATGTATGTATGTATGTATGTATGTATGTATGTATGTATGTGCATTTAAAGGAACATGCACCGTTGTATAAAAAGTTTTTGGGACCACCTTAATACTTAATTACATGTTCACTATTTTGTAATCTAAACTTGTAAGTGGAAGTCCTTTTTTGTTGTTTTTGTAAATGTATTATTATTTTTTTTAATAAAAAATTAAAAAAAAACAACATTTATCACTCATTTTGATCGAAATATTTATAAGTAATAAATAAAAAACAATCAGGTTTTAATAGATAATTCATTATTTAAGATTTTTTATCGAAATCTGGTCACTTTATACTATTTTTGTATTAAGAACTCATTAACTTTAAGGTCTACACATACATACAAATGCATATATTAAAAGTTTATAAATAAAATATAAAGATTTGTCGATCAATTAAGTTGTCCTTGACAATGAACGTTGAAAATATAAAACATATACACTTAAAAAAAATACAATAAAAGTGTTAAAGACATCAGTTAGTTACAAACCCCATATTGAATTTTTGCAACCTTAGTTTTTTTCTCAGTGTTTTTGTTTTTAGCCTGCTTAACAAAAACCAATGAAATTCGAAACTTTATTAGTTTAAGCCCTTTTTGCCATCTCTACTTCTTTTGTAAGTGGCTGAAATATAAACATAATGGACAGACTGACTGGACCGAGTACATTATGCCTAGTACCCACTTAAATTAAGTACGAAATAAAGATACCAAAAGTAAATGAACAAACTGATCAAGAGACTGTTTGGACAGACAGACACTTAACCAAAGACGCCGTGATGAAGTGTAATACAAAAAAATACTAAGAGTGAGAGCGACAGAGAATGTGTATTAATTAACAGAAATTCATTAAATATCAACAAGAATTCCTTATAGTACTTGAAATAGAAGTAGTAGTATCAAATTTATTAACTCAGTTTCCTTAGTGTCCAAAGTAAATATTTGCTTTTTTATATCCGAGTATTGATTTACACAATTAGAATCAATAAAGTTTGTTAAAAAAATATATATTTTCTGTTTTTTGTACTTTTTGTGGTTTTATTTTTTATCTGCTTTATTTTGTATTGACCTTCGTTTTGTAAAACACTTTAAATTTCATACTTTTGTCGGGTTAAAATTTTAATATTATGCGGAGTAAGAACCACCAGAAAAGTGTAATCTTTGGTGTTGTTATTTAATGATAAACATAAAAGATTACAATACATTGTTGTATAGAAATATTGTGGAATTATTAAGATTAATTCTTTTAAGACATATACATATTAACGAGGATGAATTGAAATGAAAACTGAACACTGACAGAAAAAAAAACATTAAGCAAAATCAACATTGAACGTAGTTGATTTAAGATTGAATACTTTTTTCACTTTGTTTAAATTAAAACAACAATATTATTTATAAACTTGTAGAACGATACATGTTTGAAATTTCTTTCAAGAATATTCTCAAGAAACTGTATTTATTGTGAAAGAATGTTAAATATCCATTTTTTATCTATGAAGCAAAATCATAACAGAAAAATGTTTAATTATTCTTATTTTGGTTAATTTTACATTGATTTTTTAAAGTTAGAAAAAAGTTTTCAGTTAGTTATTAAACGATTCTATAAATTAGTTTTTATTAGTATTTAATATCAGGAAGATAATTACTTAAAAAAATAAAAATATGTACAAAATATAATATTTCAAATATATTTGTATATATAAATTTATATATAATTGAAAAATAAATTTTCGATTTATTTTATTTTATTTTCGGCTTGTTTTTGTAAAATTAAAGAAATTTCGGAATAGTATGGATAAAATTGTAATTAATCCCCATTCCCTATATGCTCTAAATCCTAGTTCTGCTCCAATGCGATTGAAAAATACTGTCAAAACTGTCAGATTAATTTTGAAAAAATAATAATCAAGTATGGATCTTAAGTCTTTCGTTTTTATAACACAAAATCATTATACATTTAAATAAAGTGTTGTTAACTTTATTTTCCATATCAATCAAGCATTATTTAATCCAAGTAACTGTTCAATTTACCTTTGTGTCTATAACACTAAACCATTTTTACTCTATGACAAAAACAATTTTTCACAAACACTGACTCCCTCATCCAGCAACAACAAATCTTTTAAATCTGTCTCTCTACAAACATTTTTGGTTTTATTCATTTTCTTATTTCCACAAAAAAAAAAGTAAAAAAGTATTTAGTCACGCTTTATGCCTAAAGCTGTATTATTTTCTTCACTTTGTTGCTAAAATTCTATAGTTTTAAACTTATTTTTACAATGAAACAAAAATCTAACAAATCGTTCGGTTTACAGAAAAAATAATCAACTTTTAGCAACTCTAAGGCATATTGTTCTGAAATGACAATGACCCTAAAGCATGGCCAATTAGTTAAGTTTTGTATTTTTCTATGATTATCTTAAATGTGGCTGTTTTGGGTTGAATTTTTTTTTCTTAAGATTGGGTGACTTTGTTAGTGTGTTCTGAAAGTCTAAAAAAGTCGAAGAAGAAATACGACTTTGGAATTTGTTTATTTAAATGTGTTGTTCTTCGTTGCAGTTGCTGCAAACTGAAAAAATTGTTAAATGCAAATAAAACAACTTTTTAGCCACAATACAAACTTTAACATACACACACACACACATTTAGCTTTAACAATAAGAACAAGACAAAAAACATGTTAATCCAATGACAATCTTCATGTAAACATCAGTCAACTGTTAGACGCCACATTCTGCTGTTATTTACGTTCAAGTCATGTTTTACCTAAATTTGACATCAGATTGTTTTTTTTTTGGGAGTTTTTTTTCTTCTTCTTTGGATTATAACTCTTCTACTAGATTTTGCATACATTTTGTTTCTGTTAAATTTTAATCTTTTTGAATTTATTTATGTTTTTATGTTGTTTTAATCTTCTTTTTATGAACTCACGTGCTATTTGTGTTAAGTTAGGTTTACATACAAATAAATTTATATAGAGATTACAAAAAAAAAACTATAACAGAAATATAGAAAAAACATAAGGATTTGATCTTGTTCTTGTCCACCCACTTTAAAGTTAAGTTAAATTTGCTGTCATTGTCTACCACGGACATCTAGGCAAAACTTCAAGATTTGCCTCTTTTTAGTGTTTTTTGGTTTGTTTATTTTTTAATTTATTTTTAGTTATCATTTGTAGTTGTTTTATTTGCTCAATTTAATTTGTTCTAGATAATGAAGTGAGTTATGCAAGAACATGATCTCGAAAGATTATATTTATATTTCACTAAAACTTTAAAAACTAATGGATTTAAATCTATTATTTATTTAAACCTTCCCAAATAAAAGGTTTCACATTTTTTCAAGGAAACAAAAACAACAAAAAATATCCACTTTCTCTTAGCTATAAAAAACAAAATTGTCAATAGAAAGAACCTTTTAAGACTTTCTAAAATAAAAAATCATTTACTTTAATTTGTATATATATAATATATGAATCTTAAGTCTTTTGTTTTTTTATCTTCAAATATTTTAGTGTTTAAGAGTTTATGGCTTAAACTTAATTTTATCAATTTTCTTAAAAGTTTGGCAAACACTGATGCTTTTTTATTCCTCCTTATTTTTTATAAAAAAGCTAGAAAATACATTAATGCCACTATTGACATAACAATTGATGTTCAATTATAACAATTACTTACTTGATTTTATATTCAGCTTTTTTTTTTTAATTCTGCCATGTTAAAGCTGAACTTATTTTCCATTATTTACATGCAAGATTTTTTCCTTGCTATTTTCTCAACACATTCTAAAATTAAAACAAGAAAATAAAACTTAAATTAAAATAAGAAATTAAACCTTTAACAAAATGTATTTAAGAAAATGATTAGAAGAAAAAAAAACAATTGAGTTTAATTACTAGTTTTTCGATTTGATTGTTAGCACTTAATACACATTAAAAGGAAATATTTCAAACCAATAAAAAGAATGTTATTTAAAAAAAATCTCATTTCAAAGAAAAACATTTAAATACAGAATAAAATCCCCATAAAAGTGGCAGAACCAACACATGATCAAAATAGCTGCAACAAAAGTAAGTTTCTGTTAAAAAATAGAAAATAATTACGTGAAAAAAGTAAAAGAGTTTAACGAGTAAAATAAAGAGAAGTTAAAAGTTTAACTATTAACTGAAACCATAAGTTCTTTAAAATGCAAGTATGCTAAATATCAAGCTGGTTTGTAAGCGATAAAATAGAAAATGAAAGAAAGAAAAAAATAAAATAAAACAACACCAAACAATTAGTGTTACAACTACACACATACATAAGATTGTATCCATTCTCTATATCTTATTTGTGTAAATGTATGTAAATATCTAAAGCTTTTATTTTTTACTATGTTACTGTGTGCCATTAACATAGTTTAGTCTTAAAGAAGCTTTAAATGTATAACAACTACATCAACTAAAATCTGTATTACAACAACAAAATTAAAGAAAAATTATTGAAATTTCTCCATTTTCAAAAACAACACAGCAACAAAAAAGTAATTAGATGTAAAAATGATTTTTTTTTTGTAGTAAAATAAACAGTAGGCCATGAAAATCTAACAGCAATTATAATAATAATAATTATATTTAAGGAATCTTTACGTATAAGTATGTTTATGTAAGTGTTTATGTTTAAGTGCAATGAAAGCAAAGAAAACAAAAAGTTGTTTTTGAAAAGATAATTATTTTAAGCTCCTTTTTTACGACCACTTGAATTTCGTTTTAAAGGATGGCAGTTAAATTTAAATTGAAAATACATTATTAACATGTGGGCTTAATGGCGTTAAGAAAATGAGTAAAAGAAAATCTGGGTAAAATATGAAAGAAATCACAAAAAAATATCAGAAAAAGATTTCTCATTGGGTTAAATAATTTAAGTCTTAAAATTTTTTAAAAAGCCTAAAATCGTTATTTTTGGGGAATTTTCTGAAAAAAAAAATATATTTAAATTTAAATAAAAACTAAATAAATAAAGTTATTATGATATGGGCGAAACTGTCCTTAATACAGCACTGTAAAGAATTAAAATTTTTGAAAATTCGCTCACCCATTACAAGAGGTTTGGTTCATTGGAAATTTTTTATGTATACAGCAGACATGACCAACTTACAAAATACAGATTTCATGACTTCCGAGGTTAGACTACAAATTTTGTTTACTTCACACGCACAATGCAAACGACTGCTACTTTCTTATCAATTAAAAATGTAATAGAGATATATTGGTTTATAATCATGGTCCATTTTTAAATTTAAGCTTCGACATTGGTTTTCTAATTAGAAAAACAAATGAATAAATTTTTAAAATTTACCAAATTCTGATAAGACGAGAAGGGTAACTATTTCCCCTAATGCCCTCGCATTTGCTTTAAATGCATTTATGATTAGATTTTTTCAGAATAATGAAGAAAATATTCAAGTCTAAAGGAAAAAATAAAAGATGTGAAATAATTAATAAAAAATCATTTTCTTTTAAATTATAGAAATTCTAATTGGATCCCAATAGTTATATGTTTCCACTGAAAAAAATATTTAGTACTCCATAGTTACAAAGTTTTTTTTTTTTTAAATTTTACCAATCTGCAAATATTATAACGATTTTTTAATCCCAGATTAAGGATAAATCTTTTATTTTAATAACTTTTCAAATAATTATATTTAGTTTTCATAGTTTATTTACTTTTTTTGTCTAAATACGAAAATTATATTTAAAAAATAATTTTGTTTTATTAACAAAATCTTTCGTTGGTTCAATGTAAACAGATTGATTCTATCAATTATCTTTGAATCTTATTTCTTCTTCAATTTTTTTACCTTAAAATGTTCTCATAAGAATTTATTGGAAGAGCGATTAAAATCTTTAAAGTTTAATCACAAAATGCGTTTTATTCAAATACAAACAAATATACGAAGGTCGTTGGTAAAATTTCTATTTCTAAAAAATTTCTAAATTACCTCTTAAGAGCTTAAACATTTTTAAAGCCTGACATGCATGTTTAAGCTTAATCTCATGTTAAAGATACTTTTTTCAATCTTGAAATCTTTTCACTTAATAAGAGATTCATTTGAAATGTTTATCATTTCTCAAGCTTAAGTTTTGTGGTTTTAAATTAAAGTTAAAAAGCCACTTATTCACGTGCCTTTAAACTGGGAAAGAAAATAAAAATTATGGTTAAAGAAAAACGTACAACAAAAAAATGAGAGAAAGAAAGAAATGCTAATAATGAAACGTAATGTTATGAAAAAGAAGCGAAAAGAAAATTAAGTGGTAAATGAATACTTTAAAATGGTAATGGTATTGGTAATTGTTGGTTGCACCTACTCTTCGTAAAACATTTTGTATTGAGATTGAAAGGCAGTCAGGCAAATAGAAGTAGGGGAGGGCGGAGGGGGGAGGGGGCCAAAAAGCAAATGTGTTTAAATGTTTGAGTACTTAGAGGATTAAAGGTCATTTGCATTTTTTCCAAACATATTTAGCAATTATTTTAATCATGCTGTTTAATATTTTTTTCAAGTTATTTTCTTTTTGTTTATGATTTCTTGTAATGAAATTCCTTTCAACATTTCAAAAACCAGAAGGTGTTTAAAAGTAACACAAGTTATTTGGAGTTACGTTAGTAGTATTCCAGCATTTGTGATGAAATGATATATTTAACAAGTTAAATTTAGCAGTTCTTTTTCTTGAGGTCTCTTTTACGATTTGGAATAAATATTTATTAAAAAAAATCTTTTAAAAGAAAAATCTTTAAAAAGATTTTTTTTTAAAAGAATTTGCTCTACCTTTTTTTCGTTTTTATGCCATTTCTTTTGTTTTATTTCGAGGAATTTCTTTCAAGTTTTATTGTCTTTAATCTTAAAATATTTCAACAGTAAATGATTATTTTTTTTTTTTCAAAAATATAAGAAAAATCCCTATGTGGTTTCAGCATGACGTAATATTTTATTTTAAGCTTTTTTTGTTGCAAAAATAATAAAAACCTTGAAATAAAGAATTTTTTATTGGCAAACAAATTTGTATGGTTTTCTAGAAATTTTAATTCAAAGTTTAATTTTAGTTTTAATAATTTGGGTCATCAAATAATAAATGATGTTTTATTGTCATCATTTATGGCAAAATCATTAATCATTAATAATTTAGTTAATCCATAATTTAAACTATGATCAAATTTTAACACGTTTAATTATATACAAAATAAGCCTATTTGGGTAAATATTTAAACATAGTTTAAGCTTTATAACACGAGTAGTTACGCTAATTTAAACTAATTAGGGGTTGTTAAAAATTTTATAAGAATTTAAGATTTAAAACTTAAGTTTTCAGAAAAGAGAAATCTAGATGAGAATTAATTAATTTTAGCTATTTTCATTTATAAATATTTATTAGTTTCATTTCAATTTCAAGGCTAATTTATATTACTCCTTAATGGGTTAAAAACCTCCAGGTGTTTGTATTTTAATTGAAAGTTATTTCAAGTATTTTTGATTGTGTTTTCATGATTACAAAATTTTATTTGCAGTTATTTCAAATATAACAAAATGCTCGCTGTTTTTTTATTTTTAATATTTTCTTATTCACTAAACAAACACACCTTTTATATAATCAGCAAAAATAAATATTAAATAACTAAAAATAAAACTAATTAAATATTTTTGTTTTAATTACATTATTACTCATGGTATTTTTAATTATTTTCTTTTCTTTCAACTTATTACACAATCAACAAATAAACTTTTAAAACGCACCTTTAACCATAATAAACACATTTACACACACTCATAACATTCATATGCAACAAAATGTCATCATTATTATAAACATAATTGTAAACCTCATTAATAAAAACATAAAAATATGTTTTAAAACATTAAATCGTAAACTAAAACATTTAAATCGTTTTTAAATCAATTAAATCTTATAAAACACATTTTTCTACAAATAAAATTTATCAATAATAATAAAATTTCATTTCAATTACAATTTTAAAACATTAAATTGCACGTGTTAAACATAAATTTTCATAATGGATTTTTCAACAAAAATCTCACATATTTTTGTCCATTTTTTAAAAAATGTAAATAATAATTTTTGTCATATATATTTTACTTTTTGTTGGTCAAAAATTCAAAATTGTATATAAAATCATTATCTGTGTATGTCTATGTGTGTTGAATGAACATCATATTATTTTGGATACATTGTGGTACCATAACAAAATAAACAACAACAACATGCTTAATTCCATTTAAAACTATAAAAAAAAAACATTTTAAATATTAAGATCGGGTTGCCTTGGTAACTGCTGCACCACCGAGTTATACACGTATGTATCACTATTTTCCAGCACACTTGACAACGCACCCGTTTTGTTTTTATCCTCAACCCCCACCACCACCAATAGCACCACCTACCATGACACAATTGCCAGCTCCGCCAACACTTAAACAATTGGGCAATTCGTTGAGTTCTATGACACAAGCACATATAGCACAAACATTAAGATATCCAGGTAAGATTTATTACATAATAACAAATAACATAAAACAACAACAAAAACAATACTAAATATTTGTTATAGAAAATAAAAAAATATATGCTAATAAAACACAAATACAAAAAATAAACTAATATTGAAAAAGTATATTAAGAAAATATTTTAAGAACTGATTGGTACTAACAACAAAACAGATTTGAGATACTCGATAACACAAATAATTTACTCGAAACTTTAGACTATAATACAGTTCAACTATAGAATATAATTAAGTCTAGAATTAAATTCATAATCTTTCATAAAGCCTGCGTATACTTTAAGCTGTAATATTCCAAATTTTAGGCTATAAATTAGTCAAAACTTTAAACTATAAAATAGTCTAGCATTTATTCCATAATATAGCTTAGAATAGACTATGGTATAGTGTAGAAGTTAGCCTATAATATGAGCTAGACATTGTGCTATAAATTAGTCAAAACTTTATACTATAATATAGTCTAAATTTTAAACCGTTACATAACCCAGACTTTAGACTATATTTTAGAGCAGACTTTAGACAATAAACTAGTAAAATATTACGCTAAACCTTAAACCATAAAATTTAGACTTTTGGTAAAAGTGTATAGTATAAAATTTAGTCTATAACAAATCCCAGACTTTAGACTATAAAATGGCGTAGTATTATACTGGACTTTAGTAGAGATTTTAGACAAAAATTCGGCCTCTTTTTTATAGTAGAATTTAAACTATTAAGCTTTAGTACAGACTAGATCTTAGTCTACAAATAGTAGAGATTTTGTGGACTACACAGTAGTTTAGATTCTAGAGAAGACTTTACTTCGGAATTTAGACTAGACAATAAACAATTCTAGGCTGCAATGGTCTAGAATTTTGCCTGGATTTTAGATTTAAATTAGACTAAAATCTAAATTATAATATATTCTTTATTTAGACTATAATATAGTCTAGACTTAAGTCTATAAAATGATCCAGATTTTAGAATATACCTTGACTGAATTTCAGAATTGAATTTAAATTACACTTTAGACTAGATTTTATATTAGGTTTTAGAATAGAACTAAAGACCTTAAAATAGACTTTAGACTTCAGTTGATAAGAACCTAAAATCTTTTTAATTCAGGTTATATTTCAGACCAAAGTTTAGAAACTGTAGACTAAATTCTAGTCAAAACTTGAACACAAGCAATATTCTATAATTGGAAATAAACAGAAACTAAATGGAATTTAGTAGATGGAATTTTAGTCTGCCTAAACTCCAGATTGAATTCTAACACCAAATTACACTTAAATCAGAGCTAATATTGTGACCTTAAGACTAATACCTATTTAAGTTTTACTAAAATATTAAACCGTTAAAAAAAAACTGAAATATTTAACAATTTGTTTCTCATTTTCCTCTCAAATCTTCTGAAGGTTTATTTATACGTCCCGATGATACAAACTTATATACCACTTTGGAACCTACATTAAGCAGTAATCCCAATGTATATTTTCAACGTGGAGGTGCTGTTCATCCTGGCATGATGTATTAATAGATCTAAGTATTCCCCCTTTACACAATTTTTAAATTCATTAATTCATAAGTTAACAAAAACAAAATACTCATTATTTTGAAAAACAGGGTGTCACATAAACCTTTTAAGATGATACCTTAAATTATTCCGATAACTTTTATATAAAATGAAGAAGAAATATATCACCACCATACATTTAATATGTATTTTTAGTTTTTTTCTTTTTTAAAAGAAAATATTTTACTTAAAAACCCTCAAGAAGACTTTTTTATTTAAATTAATTTAAAATAAAATAATTAATAGTTTTTACAACAAAAACAAGAAAAGCAAACGCTCATTAACATTTAAGTTATAAATTCTAGTTTCTAAAACACAAATAAAAAATCACATAAATACTTGATTATTAACTTCAAGGTCAATAATTAATAAGTGTTTATGGTCACATTTTTTACTCTTTGAAATAAGAATTCTTAGTTTAAGCCACAAAAACAAAATTATTTTGTTTTTTATATAAAAAAAGAAATATTAAGATAAAATACCTAAATAATGTTCATTAGCATTAAACCTTCATTTTAAGATAAGTATTTATAAGTTAATTTTAAATTTCATTATTTTTTAGAAAAAAAATATTATTATTTTTTTTTTAGATTTTTAAATAATTAACTGCTAAAAAGAAAACTTTAAGTGCAACATTTAGTAATTAGTTAATAATCAATAAAATTGATTATTTAAGTTTAAAAATATAAAATGTCTGTGCTTTTTCATAAATCTATGTAAATAAATTAAACAAAATAAAAATATTTGTAATTTTTTTCTATTTTAAGTTTAAGAAATTGAAAAAAAAAAATTAAAATAAAATAAAGAAAAAAACACTTTAAAAACAAACTAAATAAAAAAAGTTGTTTAATGTTCAATTTTTTTTCAAGTTAAAGTGACAAAAAGTAAGTAATAAATCATAATTGAGACTTGACACTTAACAGTAATATTTATGGAACAACTTCCTGAGCTACTGATTCTGTAGCAGGCTTTTTCATTTTAATTTTGAATAAGTGTTAAACTTTTTTAAATGGCGCCATGTTTTATGTAACAAAATCGTGTAAACAATTTCTTAAATTAAGATTAATAGTTTTTTATGACGTAATGTTGTTTAAGCAAGAAATTCTGGATAGGTAATAGACGAATTTAAATTCGGTACAATGGATGATACCAGTTTTTAAGACTTTGAAATTGATTAAATACCTTTTTTATAAATTTACTTCCCATAATTCGCAAAAGTACAAATTCGGGTTATCGGGTTCGATGTATATACCATGTATATTGCAGATAATATTTCTCTATAATACCCAATTAAATTTATTTTTTGTTTAATGATAATAAACAGATATATTTACATTTCTCCATAATCTTCATTTAGAAAAATAAAAATATTTTTCTTTTTTGAAAATATTTTCTTCTTTTTTGAAAATAATTAAAAATAAATACATTGAAATTTACCCATAATTTTTAAAACAACGGATGGAAGTACCAAGTATAAACAATAAACTGCCATTTTAAAATATTTTTTATGAGTCCAAGTACAATTAAATCCTTTTCAACAGCCTCAAATGATTCGTTTGTATTGAAGCTTTCTGGTTCGAAGACCTTCAATCGATAATTGCCTGTGATATTTTTAACTAACTGGGAACTAAAAAATTTTAAACTCTTCAGAGAATTTTGAAATGTAAATTTTCCAATTTTCCAATAATTAAAATAAAATTTTCAGATTTGAAGCACCAAAACTCAATAATTCACTTATTTTTTTTATTTATCAAAAGCATGGACTTTTTTATATTCCCCACTATTGAGTTTAAAATATATTGAGCATTTTAAAATTCAAATTAGATTAATCCGGTTCGAAGGTCCATACATCAATATGTTGTTACATCAGTAATAACAAATAACATTAATCGTTAAAAATATATAAAATGCCTGAAGAGCTTAACAATTAAATTATTTACACTAAATTTATATTTCAAGTAATGTCCTGTGCGAGGACCACACATACAATAACACTACTGAACAGTATCAAAGTATACTATTTAGAAAAAAAATATTTTTTTAATATATTTTAATCGCTTTCAATAATTCTAAAGGGATGAATAATTTCATGTAATTTCCTTATTAAGATTTGAACATAAGCAATTTCTCATGTTTGAAGGACCTAAAATCAGTAATTACCAATGATCTCTATATTTAGCTCTATCTTAAAGTTTCTAGACTAAAATTAGAGGCTAAAATATGCAATGGTTTCACTTTATCGGTTAATAATATCCAATTTAAGGGACGATGAATACATAATTACAATTAATGTAACTTCTTATTAATATTATATTTTTGGAAAATAGTGGTCATCAATATTTAGTGTCGTTTGATAATTTTTTAAAATTCTTAAAGTTTTCAGTGAATCTATATTATTTTTCCAATGATAACTATTTGGAAATCAAATTATTTGGAATTATTATCAGATTTTAAGAATTTGGGAAAAATCTAAAGTTTATAGATTAAATTTTGAAAAAATTTTGTAACACTGTGTAGCGTATTTATAAAAAATAAGTGTCAGGTTTTCAAGCTATTTGAATGTAATCAATTTCAATTAGTGTTAAATACTAGTTTTACAAGCATAAAAAGTTCTGACTACTACACAAATGCAATGATTTCTTGCTATATACAGTAGTTGTTATAGAAAACCTAAAACATTTTATAATAATTGATTAATTTAATAAAATGAAGAAAAAAAGAATGAATTCTTTACATACATATTGGCGCCATGACTGATTCACAAGGCAATTATATAATGACTTGTTTCAGAGCCTGTTTTGCATTTTACACCCTATTTTGTTTTAGAAGTCCTTAAGTACTTAAATTATTGACTACTTTTTGCAATTATGGAATGATCTTGTTTGGCAAGAGTGAAAAAGATATATTTGTGATAACATACTATGGTATTGCTACTAATTAATGTTGAAATCAATTAAGGAGCATACCGAATACAGATCTTAGTATTTCAAACCAAAAATGTTTAAATTGGTTTAAGATGCTAAATTTAACTCGAGTTAATAGCATTTTATTTTAGCCTTCATTAAGCTGCTATATTATATATAATATATATTTTTATTATTTTTTCAATTTTCCTTTATAAAAAATAATCTTTAAAATATTTTGTCACGTTTTTGTTATTAAAGAAGAAAATTTTTTGTATTTAATATTTTGTTCATTTCATTTTTTTCATTTGGCCCAAAGGTGAAAAAAATAGCTAAAGAACATTAAAATTTTACCCAATTAAAATTCTTGTAGCTTTTTAAGACCAAAATTTACACTTTAACTTACGCCTCTGAAATGAAACACACAAATGCACTCTCACTCACATTCAATGGACTGAGAATCTTTGAAAAGAAATCGTAAACATTAAAAATCTATAAAGATACTTTTCTTCATTAAAAAAAGATATAATTTCAATATTTTTAGAAACTATTGACTATAATAGCAAATTTTTAATTGCATATGGTTTCTTTATTTATATTTTTTGTATAAAGCTACAAAAACTAAAAAGAGGAGGGCAAAATATAAGCTTTATGTACAAGAATCTTCATAGTTTTGATATAATAAAAGAATATGTAATAATAACAAGAATTTTTATGATTATTATATTGAAGTCCTAATTCGTGCAAAACCAAAAAAAATATATATATATAAATATAAAAAGGGCATTGAATTACTACCAATAACCAGACATGGGCATTTAGTATTAAAAAAATCCGTATATATATAGAAAATATACAAAACAATCACCATCTCTAAGAGCATATTTTTGGTTTTGTTTTTGTTTTGCTAAAAATTTTTGTTGTAGTAAAAGTCTAAAGTATCTTTTAAATATACATGTACGTAAAGAAACGTAACCAGAGAACTTTAAAAGAAACGAAGTTGAACAAATTTACCTTAACGAAAATAATTTTATCGCTTTACTGTCAAATAGAAATCATAAAAGTCATATACCGAAAATTTACTTTTCGAGCTAAAAACATGACAACCTCCTCTTAACTACAGTGAAGAAAAAAACTTTAATATATATATATATATATATATATATATATATATATATATATATATATATATATATATATATATATATATATATATATATATATATATATATATATATATATATATATATATATATATATATATATATATATATATATATATATATATATATATATATATATATATATATTGAGACAATGTTGTCAATTATTTATTTATTAAGTTTTATTATGAGATTAAATATTTAAATAATGAGCAATTTCAAAAGATGAAATAAATCTGACAACCTATTTGAGTTAAATCTCTATAATGATTTCTGAGTTAGGAAAATATTTTTCTGTTAGAAATACATCACTTTTTTAAGTTGACACTACTGTTGGTAAATGCTAAAAAATAGGAACAAGTTAAAGTTTAACAACGGAAAGCCAGATACATGGAATCCCACAAAAATAGTCGGACTTTAAATTCTTACTTGTTTTTTATTTTTTTTTTTTTAGGTCTAAATTTTAACAAAAATTATAATTCTGTGAAAAATGTAATTTTTGGTGATTTTTAGTAATAAATTTGAATTTTAAGTGAAAAATATTTTTTAATAAAAATTTTATTTTTTAATAATATAAATTTGTTCTTTAATGAACAAAATTTTTAACGAAAAAGTTATTTTTAAAGAGAATTATTTTTTTTTTTTTTTTTTTTTGATAGAATGTAATTTTTAGATTTTTTTCGAAAAATTCAATTTTTTTGGAGAATTTTTTTTTTTTTTTTTTTTTTGTGAATGATGCAATTTTACCACAAAATCAAATTTTTAATGCAAAATTAAATTTTTAGAAACATAAAGGATATAAGAAAGTTTGGACCGATCCTTGCAAGACTTGTTACGCAGTCAATGTCAATCGATGCGAAATTTTTGTTATTAAAAAATTCATAAATGTTTTTTCGTTAACATCCTTTAAATAAAACACTAAATCAAACACTATAAAAATCCTTGAGAGAGAAGATGTTATAAAATAAAATTACACGTACAAGTTTGGGAAAATAATACTATTTTTCTATATTTCTTTAAATTTTTGTGTTTTTACTTATTTTTGTCTACTACTTAAAAAACCAAATATAAGTCGACGAAAAGCACATTATCGGAGAGTTCTATTTCGATGAATTCTTCGTTATTTTTTTTTTTTATTTTCATCTTTTTATTTCTACTACTATTTATATTGTATATTTTAGCTGTTTTTCTAAATAGTTTGCAAAAAACAACAAAACGTGACTCTAGACTTTAGGAGTTAAGCAAAAGGTGGGTTTTAATATGTGTATATAAGACAAAAAATATAAATGTATGTGTTATCACAAAAGAACTTAAGCTTGATTCTATTTAACAATCATTTCCTTTTTTTGTTTTTCTTTTTTTTTTTTTGTATTTTTTTGGATTTTAACAACTAAATGGGGATTTTACTAAAAGTGGATTTGGACAAAAAAAAAAAAAAAAAAAAGAGCAGAAGAGATGAGGGAATCTCTCTAAGGATTAATAAAATGTTAAATAATGTTAAAAAGATAAAGTTTGACTCTAAACGAAATAATAATAAAAATGAGAAGCTATAAAATTTTCACAAAAACTATAATGATAGAGTTACGACAATATTTACAACACTCACACACATACATATACATATATGAAATATAAAATGATGAGTTTGATTTTTGTAGCCCAAAGTGAGAGTAACTTACAAACTTTCCAACTATTTTTTTTTAAGCGAAAAAATAAAAAATACTTAAATTTCAAGATACATAAACTATTTTTGCCACAATCATCCATGAGATTTGTATAATATTACAGATAATGAATACTCTTTATAATCTCACTACTAATTTAAGTGAGTTAATACTGTTCTCATTTTTCCTATAAGTACTTTAAAAAGGTACAATTTTTCTTCACTTAATAATGTTTAAAATAAAAAGTAAATTGTGAAAAATGTGTGTCTTAAAGAGGCAACAATTTGAAGATTTTTTTTTTTTTTTAAAATGAAATGAAAATTATTGTTATAAAATATTTCACAGAAAATTTATAACGTCAACAACTTTATGACCATCTTATAAATTTTTATAATACCAAAAAAATTTAAATGCCAATAGAAAGGTTAACAAAAAAAAAATATATATATATATATATATATATATATATATATATATATATATATATATATATATATATATATATATATATATATATATATATATATATATATATATATATATATATATATATATATATATATATATATATATATATATATATATATATATATATATATATATATATATATATATAAAATGTATGTAACCACAAATATTTCGGCAGGAAAATTAAATTATTTTATATTTTGAAATAACTTTCAGTGAAAATAAGTCAAATTTTAAGTGAATTTAGATGTGAAATGAAATTCATTTAAATAAATAAAGTTCATAACAATGTATTAAATAAGAAATGGCCTTAATTGGCAATTTACGTAAAATAGATGATAATTATTTGATTCATGTATCCAAAAACTTTGTAGCAAGAATGGCCAAACAAGGTGTTATAATCGAATATTGCCCGATAATTGTCAAATTAGGTACTTATATTATGTGCATATATAAAACATATATTGAATTTTTATAGAATTGGTCCACATTCAAGAGCCTCTTAAGCCCTAACCCCTATTACGAGAAGGGCCACTTAATATGCATATATTAAAGATTTCGGGACGTAGCAAAATATGAAAAATGCAATTTTTAGTGAACATTTAAATTTTTATGAAAATGAATGATAACATGCAATTTTTATTTTAAAAATTATTAAAAATTCAATTTTTATTAAAAAAAATGAAACTTTTAGTGAAAAATGCAATTTTTAATGAAAAATTTATTTTTTCGTAAAAAAAGTAAAATTTTTAGCAAAAAATAAAATTTTTAACGAAAAATTTAATTTTTTGTAAAAAATGCATTTGTATTAAAAAAATACATTTTTCGAAAAATTTCAATTTTAGGTGAATAATGAATATAAAATAAAAAATATATTTATAGTAAATATAAAATTGTTTAATCATAAATGTAGTTTTTAGAAAAAATTCAACTTTTATTAAAAATGTAAATTTACTGAAAATGTAATTTGAAGCAAATTGATATTTTTAGTAAAATCGTTTTAATAAATAAAAAAGAATTTTTTTGGCGAAAAATTAAATATAAAAAATTATCGTTTAATCAAGCACATTTTCGTAAACATTTAAGTTAAAGCGAAAACTTTAATTTTAATTGTTTTTTTGCGAATACTATTGCTATAAACGCATTTAATATTATTTTATTTTTAATAATTTAAAAGCTAGTTGAAGCAATTGGCTTAAGTTTTATTTAGTTTAGTTTAGTTTAGTTTTGATGCGATTCGTATGTGGTAACTTAATTTCGGAGAAAACAGTTTTTGGGTCGGAATAAAATGAATTGTACAACTTGTATGGAACTGCTGGTAGATAACTTTCCACTTATGGAAAAAATGTAAGTGAATTTTTTATGTTTGAATAGTATAACAATTCAATTTAAATCAGGGATTAATTAATAATAAATGAATTAATTCTTTTAATTATTTGAAATAATCACACAATAAATACAAAAATAAATATATTTTAAACGAAATATTGATCAGTTTTAAACATTTGTTTTACAATATGTCACAAGACGTTTTTTTATCACTTTATGCAATAAGCAATTCCAGTTTAATTAAGACTTTTTTAAAAGAAATTATCGAACATTACAAAAGAAGTATTCGAAGTATATTCCAATCCACACTAACACTATCATAAACTTGAATAAATATTTAAAATAAATAGAAATCCGTATTAAAGAAAATATAAATAAGTTACAATATAAGAAATCTAATATTTATACTTAATTACTTTTAATACATTCATTAATGAATCCGGAAAAAAGTCCTAGAGTCATTAAGGTGCAGTTAAAGATTAAAACGGCAAAAATAACAGCAACAACAACGCCTTTTTTAAACTTAAAATGTAATTGATCACTTGGGAAAGAAAAACTGTATGACAGCACAACATGTCAAATGGACTTGGTTGAAAGATGGACATTCAAACAAATAAATAGGCAAGAAGATGGACGGACAGACAGACATTGAAACATAGAACATCTAAACAAACAAGCAAAGACACTAACAGAAAAATTAAAAAAAAAAAAAAAAGAAAACTATACATAGGGACAGTTAGATTCAAATAGATGGATAGCTGGACAGACAGAAAAAAGGTTGACTAAACATTAAACCAAAAGGAGTTGAATTGCATGATCAAGCAGCAGTCAAGCTATATAAAAGAAATATGGAAAGACAGACAAATAGCTAGGAAGACATTGAGACAGATAGGAAGAAGGTAAGCAATACAATCAGCTTATAACTTATACTACATATACAGTACTTGTTAAGTGTACTCGGGTGTACTAAGGACAGCCGTTTGATTTTTTTCCAAATGCTTAGAAAAGAACGAACGATCCAATGAGCACAAAACTAACAAACATTTCACGCTGAGCTGTCACTAGCAAAATAAATGACGCCGCAACGTATAACATGACAACTTCAACTTCAACTTCAACTTCAACTCAACCACAGAGTGATCATTGCCGCCATAAAACGGTATATCAGGAATAGAGGAAAAAAAGGGATTTGATTTTTAACTATTTTTGTTTTTATATTTGTTGTCTTCTTCCTATAAGATATTCCTCTACTAAATAAACATTATGAAACACCATGAAAATGTTGGCTAACGAAACTGCTTTATTTTATTTTGTTAGATGCACACAAATGCAACAGCAACACAGCAGCAGCAACAATTGCCATACCATTATCATCAACATCAGATGCATTACTTGGGATGGATATTAAAACGCTAAAGATTATTTTTATTTATACCCTACACAAGGCCAAGCAGCCACGGAAATTATATAAAAATTGTTACTCTGAACGTAACCACTATGTTTATAATGAAAGACCTGAAAATGAATATATTTCAATACCAAATAAAATTCTCTTTTATCCAATAATTTACATCGGTACCATCTATCCGACAATTTGCATCAGACCAAAAACCCATATTTTTGAAAATATATCTGCAAATGTGGAACTACTTAATATTTTTAAATAAAGTTTCATACGCACAACCTTAGTTTATTTGCCATTTGTTAAAAAAAAAAAACATACGTTTTTAGTGGCTGCTGAAAACAGAAGGTGGACCTCCAAATTTAATGGATTCAAGAAATTTGGAAATTAATTGACTACCAAGTTTGTAAAACTAAAATCCAAAAGCATCGAATTCTCATTAACTATGTACAAAAAAATATTGTCATTCATCTAGATAATATTCGTACTAATGTTTGGATACGGTATCACTATAATACTACTTAATTACAATCCGACTAGCTAAACCATATGTGAAGCTTTGCTTAACAAAATTGGGCTACGTTCTTATTACCCGTGAAGCGTATTTAAGATTCGTCAAATCTGAATTATTTCTTTTTATTTTTAAGATATTGTTAGTTTAGATTGATTGTGTGTCTTTCTTCTAAATAACGTGACAAAAACATGATATAAAAAACACATTCTAACATTGATTGACTTGTGATATGTAAGCGACTCTAATTGAGTGTCAATTTACGCAACGCAATACATAACACAACAGGATTAAACTCTAAATGGAAAAATGGAAGTAAATACATACAGTCGTACATACTTAGATGGCTCAAAGAACAACAAACTATCAATTATTATACAAAAAAAAAAAAAACAATAACAAAAAAGAGTAGTCTGTCAACAATACCTATAAAATCATATATTTTTTCTATTATTACCATTACATACATATAATAATAAGAATTACAGATATATACAGATTTTTATAAAATTTATAGAAGTGACAGCGTTTAAACATTTCTCAAGCATTTCAACTTCTTTAAAAAAAAAAAAAAACTTTTTTAACATCTTGTGTTTATTTCTCTTTCATTTCTGGCATTTCTACCAATTTTATTAAATGGCTTTTCATTACTACGCAACAATACCCGATAATAATCCATCCATCCAATACAATCCAAACATTCTCAATCAAACAACATCTATTATAGTTGTTGTTACTTTTTCTTATAGAATAATGATGGAAATAATGATGTTGATGATATTGCAATATCGTCACAGGGTCTTAATCATGGACCATTACCAAAGTAATTTCCCCTCATCTTTCTTCTTGCATTTACATCTTTTTTTGAATTTTCATGAAAATGTCAATGGATTGTAATAGAAATTGTATTGTAACATATTTTCCTGCTGTATACAGTGAAACACACACTTAATTAATGCATTTTTAAAAAAAAAATTTTATTTTTTCAATTTTTTTTTTAATTTTGTAAAAGAAAAACGAGGTGCATTTAAAATCAGTACGAGTTGTCTTAAAAGCAATTCGATCATTAAAAATGCATTAAAAAATAACATTAATTTTTGAAATTGAATTAACCACCCTTATGTTTAATTTCGTATCCATTCGATTTTCCAGGTCTGATATCAAAAATTTTATCAAAATGTTTTTCAATTAAATTTTTTAATTAGTTGTTTTGAGGAAATTTATTTATAAAAATTTTTTGTATTAAATATATAATTTTCTATCAAAAGTTTTTAATAATTAAACTTGTTTTTTTTTACAAAAACTTTATTTTTAACAAACGAAATTTAGTATTAAAAATTTTATTTTTGTCTAAAATTTAATTTTGTATCAAAATTTTTATAAAAATATAAATTCTTATAAAATATTTAATTTTTATAAAATATTTTATAAAAAAATCCGGTCAAAAGATCTACTAGGAATGGATTTTCGATCATTGAAAATAGCATATAAATAGATGCTTTAATAAGGTATTAATAACAGTTTGGAAAGACCGCATACTATTAAAAATCACAATTAATTTAGATATAAATGCGCATCGTAAATTTATATGAGACATGGTTAACCTTTACAATATTAATGACCATAATATGTTTATTCACAACCATTAATGTAACACTTTGATTATCATGATTTTTCCCGAGTTATCATGACTGTTATTTATGGTAATATTGTTTTAAGTCTTCTTCTTTAAATATCTTTCAATTTATAATTTTTCTTCATTAATGACATTATAACCATTACGTATTTGAATAATTATATCTGAAAGTGATTTAATAATTTTTTATCTTAAGGTAATAATTTCAGATATTTCAAATATCCCTAAAGGTTTTAAATATTTTTGAAAAAATTCTAATCAATTCACCAGATATGAATAAATTTGAAAAATTCTTTTGAATACAGAAAAACACTTTAAGGATTTTAAATGCACAATTATAGATAAAATATATTTATTATTTTTCTTTTACAACTAAGTGGAATCAAAGGACACTGGAAAAAAAGAACTAGCTGCAATAAGTTATAAAAATAAAATAAAACTCCTGGGGATAAATTGATCTGTAGTTGTATATTTGATTTTTTTTCTGTATATATAACTAAATGTATATAAGATATTTTGTCAAGCCTCCATCATCAGTTGAGATCGAATAGAAAAAAATATAAACAGAAACAACTAAAGTCTAATCATTATCATTACAACCAATGTTGTCGTTATTTGGAATCGTCTTAGACGAAGACGACGACGACGTCACCATCATCTCTATTAACATCATTGTCGTTTGTTGTCTTCGTCTTTTGCGTTGTTGTCATCATCATCATTATTAACATTTATTTCTCCCTCTATGGACATGGATGCCTCTATATGGTATTGTTGACCACATAATTTGCTATTTTAAGTATTAATGTGTTGTGTTTATTTAGTTTTCTTCCTTTTTTCTTGATGCTTCTTTTCTGTTCTGTTAATTCCGTTTTTAGTCATTTAAATGCATGAGGCGCTTAGAAAATTAACAAAACATTTTTAAAATCATTGCAAACATTGCAAATGTTGTAACTCCAATACAAACAGATTTTTCATTTACTAGTTGAAACTCTTTTTATACCCTGCAATATCGCAAGTGGTGAATGTGGTATATTAGTAGTTGAATTGAATTGAAGTTGAAATTTATCCTATTTTACCAAATGAAAAATATTTTTATAGTTTTAACCACTAGTCATGGAATATTTAACCTGTTTGGAAAACACTTCCATTAGTGCTTTTATATTGCTTTCTGTAGTCCATCACCGTTTATAATTAACAAGACTTTTGGACCACTTTATTGTGCTCTTCAATTCTCCTTCAACAAGTACCCAATATCTCTTCACTGGCCTTAGTTCCGGGGAGTTTGAAGGATTTGTCACTTTTGGTACAAATACCACACATTGGACACTTTTTGAAGTTTTATGAATAAAAGCAGCCTTTTTTGTAAATATTCCTTGATATAAATAAACATTTTGTAGCAACTGCATATTTCTGATCATACCAAGAACTATATGGGAAATTTTTACTGCTTTAGGGTCCTAAAATTTTCCTCAACATTGCCTCGCGCATTAGCAGCATATTGCGAAAAATCAGCCAGAGCATACGTTTTGTTATGCAACAATAATACATTTTAGGAAACTTGACTTCAGTTTCCTTGCTTTATTTTTGGTCTCTAATTTTTCTAGCAGTGTTTCTGTCAATAACTTTTTGAGCCTTGTATGTTTTTTAACCTGCATTAGATTAACTTTTCATACCAAATAGTCCAAGCACTAAGCTAATTGGTGCTGTTTTCCTACCAGATGTATTGAGAGCTCTTTTGAAAATTTTTTGCTTTAGAAGCCAAATCACGATCTGACATCAAACGAATTGCCGGTGTAGGGTATTTATGATTCTCAACTGCCAAGTATAACATCCACAGTTGTCTCAACTTTTTCCTATACATTATTTGTTGTTGTTTTCTTTTGTGTTGTTATACTATTTGTTTCAATATCATTATGTGCGTTGTCGTTGTTTGTTTAAAGATTTAAGAAATGCGTTTAAAATCCTTTCAAACAAACATCACACTATATCTACAAATGTTTATATTTACGAATGTATGTCTCTCTGTATGTAGTTTTATTGTATGTAATAACATTCAATATAAAAAATATCAGCAACAAAATGCACAAAGATAATGAAATATTTCAAATATGCATTTTTATCGCAATTTACAAAAGGTGGCAATGACTATGAAGATGGAGATGGCATTTATGAATGTGTGGCAATTGTCTTTAATTTATCATAACAACAACAATTGTATGCTCAAATATGTGTGTACAACAATTAGTAATGGATAATTGTGTGTTAAAGAATGTTTGATAATTATTAATAATTTGTTATTAAGAAATTTAATTCTTAAATGGAAAGTATAGAATCAGGAAAATGTATAGTCATTTTTTTTTATATACAATGAATTTTGGCTTGATATTTGCCATTATATTATTGAAATTATTTTATTTAAAATAATTTACTTTATTCTGCTGCCAATAAACCCTAATACGATATCCCATTATTATACCCACGAAAGTAAATTATATAGACTACGAGAACAACTCAATGACAATTAATTGTAATTTACGTAATATTTTCATAACATTTTCACTATCACAGCAGGACTGTCGACTAGTTATTTTTCTTTATGCACACACAAGCTCACATACACATGTATTCAAAACTATAACTTAGGAAAAACCCACGTCCTGTCTGTCACTTGTTTTAAAAGGGTCTATCTTGTCACAACAACATGTTACATACTTGTAACAAATGATTTCACTAAAAACACACAAAATGTATGAATATAAGATTTGACTGCCGATCGAAGACCAAACAAAACTAGAAACTAAATAAATGGACTAGAGGTAATTTTTATTAACCATAAAAAAGTACAAGTACTCACACTCACGCATTCAAGCCACAGGGCCTTAAAAAATCGCCCAAAAAAACTATGCATTCTATAAAGTAAAGCAGTATTCTGGGTAAGTAGTTTTTTTTAGGCTGAAATTATTGTTCAGACAAAAGAAAAACACCGACATGAGCTGAATAAGTAGATCAAAATTTTTGCTACTGCTAAAACGCCAACAGAAATAATTTAATTCATTGTTGCAAAGAGGAATTTATTATACAAGAAATTGCGTATAATGTTGCATGCAACTACATACAAAAAAAATAAAATAAACATAACCCTACTTTAAGTGAGTTATAATGATTTTTTTTGATTTAAGTGTTTTTTACTTCTTTTTATGACAACAAAAAAAATATATACTCATACAAGATAGACAAACAGGCGGACGGACAGTATGATACGCATTAAACAAACATTGAGATTTCTGTTGTTTTTTAAAGAATTATTGTTGTTTTAGGAAAAAGTGAATTTTACGATAAAAATTTTAAGATTTATTTCCATATACAATAAAAAAATTTGACAACAACAACAATAACAATATAAGAGTATAAAATGTGTCCACCAACCAAGTTGTTGATTTTTCCTTGACTAGATTCAAACTGGATTTTTTGTTGTTTTGAAGACTTTATCATTGTTAGTTACCAACCAACCAACTGGCCAACGTCCAAACCATACGGTAATATCATATGGAATTTTTACTCTGTCTAAAGTAATTTTTATATACTTGCAAATGTGGTTAAGAACTGCCACAAATTACTTTTGCTTTTTTTTCTTACTCCACCTCTATATTTATTTTATTTTTTGCATTTTTTAACAGCTTGCAACAATATATACAAAAATAACAAAAATATAAATAAATAAATAAAAAAATAAATAAAAATAAAATAAATAAATATTACCAGAGCAATTGATATATGTAAAAATCATATAGGAACATATCGTTTAGTGAATTTCGAAAAGCTGTATAAACCAAAGAAAATAGTTTTTAGAGTAAAATTCCTTTCTTTGAAATAAATACTTCTGGAGCACAAGACATAATATTTCCTAAATGTACACACAGAGAAAAAACATATGATTGCTGTAATCACAATTGAAAGGAAATATAATACAAATAACAATTATGGTTGCTGCACAACAACAATACATTGATGTAAACAAACAAAAAATGATAATGCCACAACCATAATATGCTGTGACGAACATATTGGGAAAGTGAATTTTCTCTACGTGTGGCGGAGATTCCGTCGACTAAAGTAGTTAAGTAAAGAAACATATGAAGCATTTGTGAGCCAAACTCAATTTTGACAAATCATTTTTCCTTTGATGGACTTTTTGCCCAAAGTGGACAATAAAATGCGTTCACCTTCGGGGTAATGGTACGCAAACATCTATGTTATTTTAACCACATCCTTTTGTGGAAAACATTGATGTTTATTGTATTGCCAGACAGTACTCCATTTTGTCGTCGTATATAAAAATCGAATATCTCGCGAACATCAGTGTTGTATTTAAATAAAAAGTCAAGTTCCTATTTCTACAATTTACCGATTTAAGTTGGCAAAAGCTCAATTTAAATGTACATTAATATGATCACACTTTATTTGTGGCCCATTTTGATATGTCATCAATCATGTGAATCTTTTGTTCTTCCCGAATTAATTTTTTAAATTCTTTTAATAATGTTCACATATAGTTTATAAGAACTATGGGCGGATTTTTTAATTTTAAATAATAAAAAACTAATAACTACAACACTTTTCAAATCTAATCAGATTACAAAAATATTAAAGGAAAACTAATTGTGGGAGTCCTAATTTTATTTTGGGCGATTTTTAACTTTATAAATTATAATTCAAAATTTCTCTTCTATAAATTATACAATTTCAGTTAACGATATCTACATCCGAGTACTTAAATTTCATACATATTTATATTTTTATGTATTGAGATATATTGAAGTTTTTTCTTCTATTTTTAAAGTCTGAGTTGATTGATTTTTGTTATAAAATGTGATTTCCGCATAATTCTTGTTTTCTGGCTTGTGCTCTAACAGACACGCCATTAGAAAACAGAGGCGTAGTTATGATTTCATATACAATTTTTTGATAATTCAAAACTGCTTTCATTTGAGTTTTATGAATTTTTTTTAAATAACAAAAAGTTTTAAAGGTGCACAAGAGTGAGAAAGTGAAAAAATTCAATTTAAATTTAAATTATTTTTATCCCGCCATATGAAAGACGCTCCTTAAATCTCTACTATAACATATTTATGTTTATTTGTTTAATAGTGGAATATAAGTACAATTTGTTGAATAGACAAATAGTTATTGACGTCTACTTATACGCCCTGTTATTTATACATTTATGCAGAATTTTAGCATATTTGGATATTTAAGGTTATTTTTTCTAACCTTTTTGAGTTTTTATTATAAGAAAATAAATAAATAAATAAATAGTTGACCATTTTCAATTTGTCTTTGACAAATTTGTTTCCAGTTTGACACACTCAAATATTTAATGGTTTTATTTCCATTTTTCCCGTTTCAACATTTCCCCTGATTTAACTTTTAATAAAAAACGAAACGTTTTTCTAGTGTTAGTGAACTATAACATACCAGACTTTAGGCCTAATACGGTAAATTGTCCTGTTTTATTTAATTTGTTTTCTTTTATTTTTTTTTTCTTGTTTGGTCTTTTTCGTACAGAATTAGAATTATCTTCTCGTTCCACCCGCTGTCAAACACGAATTTATTTGTCGCACGTTCAAGTTTGCATCACACGCAAATCTTGTTGTTAAGGTGATTCTTTTCCTCTTTTCAAAACCAAACTTGGATATAGTTGAGACTTTTTTCTAACATGATCTTGTTGTTGCTATTATAGTTGTCGTTGTAGCATAAGTAAATGCAACACTAATTGTCAACTGGTTCTATGCAAAAATCAAAGGAGTATTAAATAAAAACAACAAATATAATATAAAACAGAATCGTGCTCTTGAAAAATAAAAAAATAATAGCAGAGTTGTTGGACCAGTCCACTTAAATATCAGCTATATCCCCAATACACATACAAATGCAACAGGCATCATCATTTGTTAAAGTCATGAGAACAAACTGACTAACATTTCATATGGACTAACATAAATACGTCGCCAATTTTATAGCGGATGCGTAAACGCATTTTTACGAAAACTGCCGTTAGGGTCGGTAAATTGCAGCCTAAAGGCCTATGAATTACTACTCTCTTCATGCATATATACAATATACGTGCACAACTGGCATTGAAACATGCATACCAAACTAACTAGAAATCAGCCGCAATACATAGAATTTCAATGGACAACCACGACGTTGACTATGATGATGACGATGACGATGACGACGAAGAAACGGACGTTTTAAGTAAGTAATCATACCACAAGTTGTTTAAATTGTATAATACTCTAAATGAAAATTAGCTCAAGACTTGCGTAAAGGGGTAGAGGGTAAAGATATTTTAAAATTATGTAGCTTTAGTTGGTCAACAATGGTTGGGTGTAGAGAAGCACTTAGACTTCTTTTGAATACTGAATTTGTAACATCTAATGTTTTAAGTATTAAAAGAAAATATATTTTACTTACATTTATTTATATTTAACTTATGGCTTAAAATCAGCAAACGGATGATGGCACAGTTACAGTTGCATACAACACAATACAGAGCAGAACAACAACAGAAGCCTGACTGTAAAGTGACAAAATTTAAGTGTTTTTTAGCTATAAAAAAAATTACAGATAAAGATTTATGGTGCTGTTTTTTCAGATTCTTATTAAAGTCATTTAAGTCACTGCATATTGAAAAAGAGAGCAAGAAAAAGAAAAAATCACATTAATTATTTATTTTAGAATTTATAATAGATTTAAATACAAAAATAATATTTTTTTTGTTGTAGCATACAAAAAACGAGACAGCAAGAGTGCAAAATATATAACCTGATATTAAGTTATCCTTAATAGAGGAAAATGTAAAAGAAAGTAACTGTTGCTGTTGAAAATATTATTAATGAATAACTTCCTTATGGAAAATAGAAAAAAAAACAAAAGACTTAAGAAACGCACATGATGCAATGATCACGATAAAAGGTGGTTAGAACTACGCACTTATTTCATATTGTATAGATCTTGAGATTTGTATGTTTTTAGAGGATTATAAAATCTAGTGAAAACATGAAAAAACGGTATATTTACTTAAAGACTGTTAAGAGATTCACACCCCATGCGATCGCATATATTTTTCTGTAATGTTGAGAGTAAATAAGATCTATAAAACTAGATCTATTAAGGAAGTAAAAGAAAGTAACTGTTATAAGTTTTGTTGTTGCTAAGACTAAAAAATATTATTTGCACAGCTTTTTTATGGAAAACAAAAGGCTTAAAAAATGAACTTTTAAAATATTTGTTGTAGTTATTAAAATAAAATTTGTATTATTATTATTTTTTTTTTTTTTTAATTTGAAGATTTGAAAACCGGATTGTTTTGTGTGTTAAAACTGAGAAAAAAGAAATAAGATCAGTTAAAGACGTTTCGGGTTTGAACTTTAATAGTGCTGTATAGGTCACTCACTCAGAAATGAAAATAACGCAAGGGAAATTAAGAAAGAAACTTCACGAACTGAAATTCTCATATACAAAAGTAACATAGTGAATGGATTAGGACTCTACAAACACATACATGGAGAATACAGAAGTTATTGGCTTTTCAGATTTGGCAGACTAAAAATCAGTACATAAATATTGGATTTTTATGTAATAAGAATTGGAAAGAATAATAAGGTTTTGCAGTTTTTATCAAATTTCAGGTATAAGAAGTTTAAAAAAGTTTTATGCAATATTGTGCAAACCGCTTAGAATAATTTTTGCGTCTACATAACGATATATACCTATTTATGATATATGACTTTCCACGGCTTCCCTTATGAAAGCCTTATTAATAAAGTAGCATTTATAAACAAATTTATGCTTTACTAAAAACTGTCATTTTTATAAATATTTTTGTAAAAAAAGTATTATATAGTTTACACTAAAAATTCCAATTTTTACTAAAAAATTATTTTTCATTTACAATGAATTTTTATATATTGATATTTTTCTTTGAAAAAGCTGAATTAATTACTACAAATTATTTTTTAAATATTGCGTTATACACTTTAACTAACAATTTCATGTTTAAATAAAAATATCCTTTTACGCTAAAAATTTAATATTTTCTTCACATTACATTTTTGACTTTTATTTAATTTTAACAAAAAAAATATTTTTCACTAAAAATACAGTTGTTTCTCAAAAATTGTATATTTTTATGAGAAATTTAATTTTTCAATAAAATTTAATTTTTCGCTAAAAAATAAATTTTCTCTACAAAATTCATTCATTAAAATTATACTTTTTACCAAAAATTAAATTTTCACTAAAAATTTAATTTTTCGCTAAAAATGTCATTTATTCCTAAAATTTTAAAAATTGAGTTTTCCATCAAAAAAAAAAAAAAAGAAAAAAAAAAAAAAGTTAAATTCAATTTTTAATGAAAATTGCATGGCATCTATTATAGAAAAAAATACCTTTTTCCTAATATCGCATATTCCAGAAAATTTAAATTCTTCATAAGAAAGTATTTTTCACTAATTTTTTTTAAAGAAAACTTTATATGAAAAAAGAGAAGTAAAGAGAACAACTTATTTTTAAAATCATTTACAACACAAGAACATATAACTTTTCATTTCTAACAAAAGAATATAAAAAAAAAACAAAAGACTTTAGAAACAAACATTAATTATTTACACACACACCCTACGAACAAACATTACGGATTCTATCAAATTGATTTTAGTAACATTATTAATTTACTTATTTAATTTTATTATTTGGAAAACTCTACATGATTCAGCTTAATTTCTATCTACAGATTTCATTTATTATTTCATACAACTTATGGTATCATTAAAAGTTTTTTTATTTAATCAAATTCACGGTACTACAACTGTAATTAAATTAAAAATCTATTGTTTGTTAATTCACCCAAATAACAACATAAAGACCATGAAGATGGTGAGGATGATAATGGTGATGATGATGGGTCAGGTTATCTCTTATTTAACATTTGTTATGAATAGTTAATAATTTTAATATCTAGAGAAGAAGTCGATGGAAAAAATAGTTCTTATTGTTAATTATAGATTTTCACAACTCAACAATAACGATTAAAGAAAATGATGCATCAGATATTGAGGCAACATTTGAAGGGAAATTACAATATTGAAATTAAATTATAAACTACAGATTTAATTTCAAAGTAAAATAAATATTATTGATGGCTTGAAATTTAAGAAATAATTATGATTGATATATTGATCATTAGTAGCTAAATCTATAGAATATTTTTTTAAGAAAGAAAAAAATATGTTTAATAATTTATTATTAGTATTTGGGTATGTTGTTGAAGAAGAATCCTAAAATAGATGTCTAAATAACTATATGATCTTTGTTCTTACGTCTCTTTTTTATGAAATAAAAACACAACCTACTTCTTGACATTTTTTAAGCCACTAAAATCTTATATGATTCCAAAACGTTTTCTATTGAAATACAACGTGATCAATTGAAATACAATTGTCTAGAATAAACCTAAAAAATTGATATTGAGCTACTTAGTGGAATATAAATTTTCTTCACTAAATGTAGGCTTTAAATATCATTTCTAACTTAAATGACAAAATATTTTGCTATTATTTCCATCAACATTGTCAGAAACTATTTAAACAAAAAATAATTAAGTTATAACTTAATCATGAATATCGTGGTTTGACTTTAATAATCTGAAAAATGATGATATTATTTTATTATTGAATAAAGTTCATTTTCACTTTTAAGTGCTCTAATGTCTTAAAATTGTTGCAGTTTCTAATGACTTTTGAAAGTAATTTCCATCATTTCCTTTAATAAAATACTGGAAAAGTGTTTAAGAAATATTTTTATATACGCAAAGTGACATTTTTAAATGAATATTATTATATAAAATTTTCTCAGGCGAAATTTGATGACCCAGTGGAAAATTAATGTAATAATCTTTAAAAACGAACAATTATATTAGAAAATGTTCAATAAGAACGGATAAAATAATGTAATTTTGAAAATAATGCAAAATTATAAAAATTGTAAAAAATGCTAACAAGAGAAAACGAAATAAATTCACAAAAACTATATGAAAATCTTGAAGTCCTAAGGTTGAGACAAATTTTGGTAAATTATTGGAGAGTACGTAAAGTTACAGATCATAGAAAAAGAACCTTTTCAGAATACGGTTTCACCGGTTAACTCGTGCAACTGGCTAGATGGGCATCTTTAAATCAACTCAGGGCGTGATTCTGGGTGTTCAGTATATTTAAGTTGTACTATTTAAAAGTACTACCTCTTCAATATTAATTTAATTAATTTTAAAGAAGAAATCTATTTCAGATTTTTTAAGAAGAAATTGTATAATATTTCCTATAGAGACTATTAATCCATTAAACTAATATTACAACAATTGCGAACACCGGAACCACCAACGTTTATAGAAATTCAAAAGTAATTCTTAACATTGTTTAAAACTGATTACTCTCTAGTTAAAACTAAAATAAAAAACTAGAAAATAACAACTATTAAATAAAAAAATGAAAACATAGTTAGAAGAGGAATAAGTGAGTGTGCATGTGTGTATATAAGTGAGTGATATTATACCATATAAAGTTGCATTTAATCGAAAGTGTTATGGAAAAGAAAATGAATGAAATGAAACGATACGAACCCAGGAAGGAAAAGAAACGAAAATATAACTGAACTCTCTATGAAATAAGAAAAAGATAAAAAAATTATATAAAATGTAATAAATAGTGTTAGAAATATATCTACTATTATGACTTCATGATCACGTACGTTTAAGAGAATTTCAGAAAAAAAAATGGAATGAACAACAGAAAAAAGTTCTAACATCCTTTCACATGAGCAACAATGCTCGATAACAACTGCAATGAAATGGAAGAGAAACAACTACAAGAAGCAGATAATTTAAGTTCATTACGTCATTACAACGTATGTACATACATGTTACACACACACACAAGTATATTAAAAAAACATATAATAGAAAATTTTCTCATTTTCTGTGGCATCATTTATAGAAGACTCATGCTGGTTGGTTATTTTAGATCTAAATGTCTGTCCTTCAATCTATCTATCTGTAATTTTGTCTGTCTGTCTGTCTTGTGGCTTAGCTTAAACTTGGCTGTTTGACTCTGTCCGCCTTGAAGATCTAGAAGAAAATTACTAAAGTTACATACTTTATTTTAGCTACTAGTTTAATAGCAAACAATTTGTTTTTCACACTTTATGTTATAAAATTATAAACTTTGTTTTATTTTTACCAATTTTAAGTTTTTTTTTATTGTTATTTTGTACTAAAGAAACTGAAAATGTAGCTGCCACCGCTACTGCTACAGTCACTCAGTTAGTTTGTGTTGAAAATACGATTATTAAAAGTGAATCTTTTTTACCATAAAAAATTGCAATATTATTAGTATTCATTAGAGACTTTAGATGATTTTTTATTTCAGTTATAATTTATGATTCTAACTATGAACATGTCTGAATGCTGTCAATGCAAAACAACATGTGTTTTGTTTTCTTGTTATTTTTTTAAGTTTAACATTTTTTCGTTTTTTAAGATTTTTATTAAATTTTTTTTGGTGGCAAAAATGAAAAATATCTGCCAGACGTCAGTTAAAACATGTAACACATTACAAGCTTTATCACTTTGCAGACAGACAGATGGACGGACATTAAAACGGACAGATAGATAGACAGACAGAGAGACGGACAGAGAACCAAGTTCTAGTAAAGTTATAAATAAAGGTCTGTCTGTGTCTGTGTCACTTTTCTTTCCTTTTTTAAAAAAATTGTATGAGATTTTGAGTTAAGCTTTTGGTATTAATAAATATTCAAAACTTAACATTTGCAAATGTAATTAAAGCCACAAAAAAGAGAAACGATTATAAGTCTGAGTTAATAGCTTATATTAAGGTGATGCTTAGCACCACCATAACACATTCTTAATATGCGCTCTACTCTATTCTTTGCTTTTTGTTTCATTTCTGGACACTTTAGCTTTAGGCATAGTTACCAAACATATTTTTCATTTAAGATTAAGAAAACTGGAAGGTCTGCAGAAAACTAAATGACACTGTTAGGAAACTGTCGGAATCTTAACCAATTTATACTTTTCTAGATATCGCTTATAGATCTTTTTAACCTTCAGTATATCTTGGAAGCTACGTTTTTTTTTTTTACTTTTAACGATCAAATTCTTATCTCTTGGAAAAACTATTGATTAAAATTTTTTATTTCATTGGCCGAACTAGTAACATAAAAATGTTACATTCCATCTTTAGATAGAAATAAATTCCGAACTATTTTCTGTCTTATGTTTGTTTCTGTAGATAAAAAATCATCCTTTAATTTTTTTAACTTTTTAAATTTGGGTCGGGAATATGATGGAGATTTTTGTTTCATTAAATGAAGTACAAAATATGTGCCAGCATGCTTATTTGGACTTTTATCCGATTTTGAATATTTACATCTTCTTAAAACTTTGTTCCTTTTGATGAATGGAAAAACCAAATAAAATTCTCTTAAGAATTAATCTTCTTTGTCTGATTTAAAACAATTGTAGTTTTAACATTCTTTGGCACTGATTTTATCAATCTCATAAAAAATCAATATTAATTTCTTTAAAAGTTATAGCTTGCACATTTCTCAAAAATTTTAGGATCACAAAAAAATATCATCAAAAAAAGTTAAGATACAAATCGGTCTCGTTCTTTATGTGAATAAATAAAACTGGATGAACGAGAATTAAAATCAGTAACATATAGCTGAAACATCACGAAATGGAACCCTTAAATATTGAATATCGTGATAATAGGTCCAAAACGAAAAAAACTACATTCAAAAATCGGTGCTCTTACTTAACGTTTAAGATAATAACTTCGACACGGGGAATGACTTTCGTTAGTGTTAGAAAGAATTGAAAAAACATGATTAAAATATCTTGGATCCAACAGAAACTTTAAAGATATAAATCTACTCTATGTTTAAAAAACGGCAAGTTACCTTCCCATCTTTATAGTCATAACATTTCAGTAGTTTGTTTCAGTTTTTTTTTTTTGTTTTTTGTTAAAATCTGATTTCAGACGTACTAGATTTTTATTTTTATTTCATTTCGTTTTTTTTTTATTCTACAACGACATTTTGCTGTCAATCACTAACAAACGTTTGTAGGTATATTTATATGAAAGAAATGAAATATTTCGTTTTGCTCAAATCACAAAAAATGATCTTAAACTATTCTAGAAGAAATAATAAAAAAATGCATTTGTTTCTTTTTGTAGAGTTACCACAGCAATAAAGATTTTTTTCTGGTCAAATCTTGTAATAAATTATTATTAAGGAGTGGAGTTTGAACAAATAAAAAATAAAAAATCAACTCAAAGTCAAATGTTATAAACGAGAGTAATTATCTAATATTGTTTCAATTGGGAATGTAATTGGAACTAATAGGACCATAAATAACAAATAACACTAAATAAAAAAAAACAGATTTTTTTTAATATTTAAAAATTTGTTTCGTTATAACATGGTGACCCTTTTTTTGGGGAGAAAAACTATTTCCTCAAAAAATAAAATAGAATTATAGGAGATGCCATCATAAATAGTTGTAATTTTTTATAAAGTATCATTTATTTATTCCTTTAAAAATTTTATAGTTTTTTTTTCTTTTTTTTTTGTAAACGTTTTGAACTTAATAGGTTTGTTCCACTGTATGTTGTAAGGTTTAATGCTCCTTAAAGGTAAGTATAATAGTGGTGACTCCAAACCACATTATATGTTTTAATGATACTCAATGTTACAAATGGCTGTAACTTTTTTATTTAAGTTTAAAGAGTTTGTAAAATGCAAAGGATGTTTCATTTTTTTTCTTCATATATTCTTTTACACCAGTTTACGAAAAATATACGTATACGTGTATGTGTGTAAGTAACACGCAGAAGTGCCACCACCATCATATGTAACAAAAAGAAAAAAATAATGAAAAAACATCAGAGATTGAGTGAGTGAGTGTCTTGATTCCTTTACGACTTCTTTATACAATTCACTAATACTACTATTCTCTTCACTTGCAAACTACAATAGGACATTCAACAGATACAGATATTTATATTTATGTTTGTCTGTATAGATATATCTATATATGTATGAACTTATAAAGAGTGATACACAGTGCCAGAGACAGATGAAGTGTCATTCATCTGGCCATAAAAACTTTACTTAGCATAGATCTTAACATAAACCCATAAACTAGAAGTCTATCTATTTTAGGGACCTCCTCTGTGGGAGCTTAAATCTCAGACATCTACAAAACAATTTTTAAAAAATATAAAAAAACGAAATAAAATTTAAGTTAAAGAATAATACAAAAAAAACTTTGGCAATATGTTGCGTTTCACAAAATATACGCATATACTTTCATACATAGATATACATATGTATATACATCATGCATCAGTAGATAGATTTGTATACAAGTACATAGTAAAACATTACACAAGAATAAGAAAAATTGGAAACTTCAAGGTTAACTGGTCGTCGCCGCTTATTTGAACTTTTTCACAAGATGTTTAACTTTCATATTCCACTCATACATGATGGCAACATCCTTTTAAGAGTTCATAAGTACAAAAAGTATGTACACGAAAAAGATTTTATTAAAACAAAAGCAAAACAAAATCAAATATCATCAACACAGTTATATTTGAAAAAAGACTGCAATATAAAAATATTCTTATTTAAAATTATTGCAAAAATACAATGAAGTGAAACTTAAAAGACGAACCCATATAATTAGTGTAATAAATTGTTATAATATTAAGATTTATGACCGACTTGTGCGTTATGAGGATGTCATATGGAAACTGTAGGAAAATATAAATCGAACCTAAAGGCTGACCTGAAGAATGGAAATTTGACTATTGATAAATAACCATATTCGGGAAGGAATGTTATAGAAAAGATCCATGTGATATGGAAAAGATCAATAAAATGAAAGTATATTTAAAAGAGCTCGAAACACATTTACTAGAAAGGATAACCTGTTACAACAGAACGTTGGAATTTGTTAAGATAACAAAAATAACATAGCGAAAACTTATCGAGCTTAAACTATTAATCTGGAGCGCAAAAAATGCAGAATGACTGAAGCAACTTTTCTCAATTATTCAATTGCAATTGTTTGCACTAAAATAAGATTTAATTAGAAAATTTTTATTTAGAAAATTTACTACATTTTTGTTTTCGTTTTATTTCATAAGATCCACGCTATTATTGCGTTTTAGAGTTTTTTCCAAAAAATATTAACTTTATGATTGACATTTTTGGGATGAGCGTCGAAAGCTTTCTATCAGCTTTTTTTTAATTATTTATACATTTCAGCCCGATTCAAATAAATACTGATCATTACAATATTGATATATGTGTATTTTCCTGTATAATATGCCATTTTTTATCTCAAAATATCGAAATAAAATCTAAAATTTCTGGAATAAAAAAACTAATGCATTTCAACTATTCCTATTATTAAGTAATAACGATAATATTTAGTTGCTAACTATGTAATAGTAGCATTCATTTAACTCCAATCATGATTATTTATCGATAACATTTTTACAAATCAATTCAAAATCGAAATGACCGGTAATTTGTAAATTATAATTTCTTACAAATAGAGGGAGTGTTGAAAAATTTATTAAATATTTTTCTATAATTTTGTTATTATTTTTTTATTTATTTTAAAAAATTTCCTTTATAAATCTTAAATTAATACAAGACATTTTATGGCAACAAGGAAAATTATTTTAAAACGATTAATCTTTGCTGTTTGTATTGCTCTATGATTTATCAAAATCCCAAAGAAGATAAAATATAACAAAAAAGGAAAACCAATGAATTATTGAAAACGAAGGTAATTTTTTTCAAAAGTTTCCTTTTTTATTTTTTGCGTGTTGCTTAGTAATTTGTCGCAATTTTTCAACTTGAAATTTCTTAAAGTTTTCTTAAATTTATTTTCATTTTTGTTAAGCTTTTGCTAAAACTGATGAAGATGATGATGATGAGAATAAAGATGATGATGCTGGCATTGCTGCAGCTATTGATGGTGGTTATTTGATGATGGCAACATCATCGACGACCACCTCCATTACTCCTCTTTATACGACCTATTGTCGAGATGTAAAGCAAAAAAAAAAATATATATATAGAAAACTGAAATAAAATGCAAAAAAAGAAACATCATAGGAATAAAAATATTATAAAAATAAGAACGTACAAGTTCTTCAATACCTTAGAGAATTTCCCAAGCTATTATATGCAAGATGTTGTTGTTATTTGTGGTCTGATGTTGTTATTGTTGTGTGACTTTTGAAAAAGAATAAATTGAATTCAATTTATAAATGTCGAGCGTTAAATGCATTTTTCTTAAAAATGCATACATGTGCATGTCCAGTTGCTCTACGATTTTTATAAAAAAAAAACAACACCAAACCAAAAAAGTGCAAATGTTAAGAAACACAATTTAAAAAGAACAATAAAATCCCTAGAGTTTTTTTAAGACTTCATGAAGACTAGAACACTTTTACATCTGTTGTTATCTATGAGGCTGTTTTAGACAAAAAATACATTTTTATTTTAGTATTTTTCTCGTATTTGCAAAACTTATATATATTTTTCTTTTAGTCTGAACACAAAATAAACAACCTTGAAAATAACAATTGGCATCAACACCACCAACATATTTTTCTTGCCAAGATTATGCTTCAAAATAAATGGTCTGTTGTTGTGTCTTAGCTTTTGTTGTAAGTTGTTGAAAAATTAGATCAATTGAAATTTTTAGATTTTTATTCCTTTTTTATATTATTTGAAAAATTATTTCGTTTTTAGAAAAAAAATATACCCTACACATTATATGCCAAACAAATGTTGAATGAAGGATAAAGGTGAAATTTAAAAAAATAATAATAATAAATTGTTAAGAGTTAATAATTTAAGTTTATCTTAGTTCATTTCAGTAACATTTCAGATAATTTTAAGGACTCATCTATTTTATATAACGGTAACAAGACGATTATTCTGAAAATAATTCCGACACTTTTGAATCTTTCAATATATCTCAATAAACATTTACATACACAGGGTTAAGCAGTACTCAAGAGTTTCCATTTTCGATATATATTCGATATTAAGGTCGAATATTGATTTAATTTTTTTACCTCTTTCTTTTTGAGTTCATTTAACTTGGTGATCTCAATAGAAGTAATGTCTGTTCAATTTTAGAAAAATATCTTTAATTCTTCAAAAGTAATATGAATTTATTTGAAAACAAAAAAAAATAGGTACGTAAAATCTTAACCGATCTTTAAGATTTGGTTTTGAGTGGTTTCTGGTAATCAAAATATGGAAAATATGGAAAATCAACTTTAAAACATAAAGAATTCTTTTTCCATTTTGCAATAGTTTTTTCTCATATTTTTCATTTGTCGTCATTATATATAATAACTTTTATTAAAAAAAAAAAAAAAAACAAAACATAAATTAAGATTTTTTTGTTATTTCTTAAAAATAATCCGTTTCAATTTCCTTGTAAACAATATTTCACAAAAACTATTTTATATTTATATTTGTTTTTTATAGTTCGAACATTAATCAATATTACAAAATATCGCTTTTGCCCTAAAGTAATAAAATTTTCTTGTCGACAAGACAAAAGACTTAAGACACATACTCTCTTTCACACACTCTTCCTACAATTATTAAAATTTAAATTATTGCATTCAAATAAAAAAGTATTAATAAAGCTTTTTCTTAATTATATACAACTACAATTTAATCTTAATAAAATGTTCTTCATGCTGAATGTAGTAGCACCTTGTTAAAAGAGTTCTTAAAAGGAAAATATTTATTTTTTATTTTTCAATATAAATTTGAAAATGTTGGGAAATGTTAACTTAATATTATTACAACAATTTTATTTTTTCACTTATGTTATATGTTTTTTATGTTTGTGTAAATGTTCCAGCCATTGAAGCGCAAACTGAAAAAGTGAAAATGGTTAATTGCCCTTCTGAAGCCAGTAAAGAAAAAGCTTTTCATATTGTGTAAAGAAAAATAATAATAATAATGATTTTGCTTAATAAATATTTTGGCTGCATGTTCATTGCACATTAGGTTGCAATTAATTAAAGTCAAAGCTAAACTAACTTAGTTATGAATGCATAAGACTAAGTAAGAGAAATGTTGCTCCTCTTTTTCTTCTTTCTACAGCAGCATAAAATTTTCAAATATGGTTTTGGAATATTTTTCAGTTTTAGTTTTATAAGTTTGCGTGTTGGATTTATAATTCCAAAATATACACATATGAGTTAAAACAATGTGAAAATTACAATTTTTAGTTAATATTTTTTACCACTTTAACTCAAAAATAATAGACTTATGATGTAGCTGTTTAAAGATGGTGTTGAAAAATTTCAAATTGCTCAACATAATTTTCGCAAAAACAAACTACGTCTTTTCATTTAATTAACACAAAAATTTTCGTATACTTAAGAAACTAATAGAAAGTGTTACGAAATTCCTGGAAAATTATTATACAAAACTCTTAAATCATTCCATTTGCTTTACAATATCTCTGTCAATTAAATGTTGTACATTTTTTGTATCTCTGATGTTTGAAATTTATTTTCTATTTTAATTTTATATATTTTTGCATTAAAGGTTATTAACTTAATCATAAATCTCTCTTTACTCATTCTTTCGACAGAAAATTTCTTTTAACTATTTATTTCCCAATTTTTTCTACAACAAAACAGAAAAAATTAAGTAGCCAGAAAAAAACAGAAATGCATTAAAATTGAAACAGAACAAAAAAAAACAAAAAAAAAAAAACATAAAATTTTCCAACATTAAATTGTGAATACAAACCGATATGCATTTTGTGGAATATTGTTAACTAGAACGTAAATTTGCCCACAATTGATGGAATGTTAGCAGTCAACATATGGACAGCTTTCGATCTGTAACTGATTTTGTTTGCCAAAACTAAATTCTATTCAAAGCCAACTTAATGCACAACGATCTGATTTGCCTTAACTTTATTTTATTTAGCTAAAAGCATTGCCTTCAACGTCATCATCATCTTCATCATCCTCATGATAGTTTTCTTCTTCATTTTCATATTGTTGGATTTCAAACCAAAAAAAAAAAAAAAAAAAGCTTTTTTGTTTGTGTTCTGTTTGGTGTGATTGGCATTGTAGACTGACGTTTGAACTGTAAACGTATCAAATATAAGAACTAGCATAACGTAACTCAAGTTTAAGGCTAAAATGCTTAGAATATAATATACAATAACGAATGAATGAAGGCAACATAAAAGTCACGTCCAACAGATAGTTTCGTCTATAGCAAATTGTACACTATTAACCCCTTATCACTCGTATTGATTTTTAAACCTTTTCAATTAAGTATTTTGTATAGAATTTGAAAACTTTCCAATAAATGGTGTGAATTATCAAGAAATGACATACATTTTTTAAACTAAATTAGATATAACAATACCGCACCTTACAATAATGCAAGATCTAGGAACTAAGCAATTCAAAATATGTTTGTATGAAAAAAATTAGAAAAGTATGTTAGACAAAATAAAACATTAATTGATCAAAGTTAAATGTTCTAGGGGAAATATATCGTCGATCAACCGTTCTATAGAACCTATATCGTCAATCAATTGTTCTAAAGAACATTTGTTCTGTGGAACATAGATCGTCGATTAATTATAATATAGAACATAGATTAATAGTCAATTATATAATAGAACAATATTGGCGATCAATGTTCTATAGAACTTTAAACATCAATTAATTGTTCTATAAAACATAGATTGTACATCAATTGTTTTATAGAACACAAGTTGTCGATTAATTGTTCAATAGAAAAGTAGATCGTTGATCAATTTTTCTACAGAAAATAGATTGGAAAAAACAAAAACAATACGAAGGCTTATTGTAAGGCAGCCTGGTTTCCTCAGATATCCTACTATATAAATTAGTTCCGATTCCTAAGCAACCCTTTTGTGTTGCTAATAATAAAGGAAATGTTAAAGGAAAATATCGAAAATGTCGAATCGCGTTATTAACTCAATAGATAGTACAGAGCTATTATCGGGTATAAAGGCAGGAAAACTTTAAAGTCACTTTAGGAGTGTTACTGACAAGTTCATCAGGGTTGGAGTTAAAAAAATGGCATCTCAATGTGATCGGTTTTACTTGTTCCTTTGAACTCTTTACATGTTTATTTTTTATGTTTCCGAACATTTTTATCCCCATTTCTCCATTTAGGGGTTAAATAACTTTTTACGAAATATAATACAAAAATATTTGAAGATTCTTGAATATGGAATTTTCTTATTTAGTTACTTATTTTGCTTTTAAACATAAAAACTACAACGAAATAGGAACCAAAATACGATATGATTTTAACAACAGCAACAACAGTAACCACAACAAAGAAAATTTTCCTTCAAGTGTTTAAGTACGAGTTGAGTATATATGCTGATTTTCTTCCTTTTATTTTCTTGTACTTTTTGTTGTTGTTATGATATATTGAAAACAAACCTTATAATGCTATTGGCCATGCACGTACAAACTTTAAACTCTCTGCCACAGCTGTTTGTAGCCTTACTCCTATCTTCTACCTTAGGTCAATCCAATTAGATGCGCTGTAGAAGAGTATTTTTTTCTCTCTATAACTATTTTTTGTATTTTTTGCTAATAAATATTTTCCATTGCCATTATAGCAGCCAATTAAGCGTGCACATTGAGAGTTTGAGGTTTCCCTAACAATTTTTCTTTTTTTCGCCTATTTTACTGCCATATTTGGCCAATGACACATACACCAACAAGCTAAACATTTATACATACAAAGAAAATTATACAAACACACATATAAATAGCTAGAAAAGACCGAAAGCTGTCTGAACTATTCTACATTATTTGGTATTAAATTTATTTTTTATTTATTTATATATATAATATATATTTTTTGGGAACTGCTACTTAATCCTGACTCTAGCACCAACGCAGTGTATTGACTTGGAAAGAGTTCTTTTTAGTCTAGTTAAAATAAAAAGAAATCGTATATAGAAAAAATAGAAAGATATAAAAAGTACATTGAGCATGATTAATGGCCAAAGAGGGCCATTGGCAAAGCTACAATTCATAGCAAGGGTTTGTTGTCTTGCTGACTTAACTGCCGTCCTGCCGTCGCTATCTGTAACAAACCGACAATGGCAACAAAAATGTTATTCTTTCAATTTCCGTGTTGATTTTCACACCTGAAAATTGTTTATTCTCGAACTGTTTTTGGTGTTTGTTTCAATTAGGCGAATAGTTTTTCTTTTATTTCTTTCCTACTTCTAGCATTTATTTGTTTTGTTTTATTTTATTTCTCATTTGGTTTTGTCCGATCTGGAGTGTTTTTTCGGTTTTTTTGTTTGCGGGCTAAGGCTTAACACAAATTGAAATTTATAGCCGAATTTGTTAAAACAGGCCACAGCCACCACCAGTACATTATTTTAAGTTATTTGAGAGATTTTTTTCTTTCTTCCTATTTTTGTTTGGTCATAAACAAATAAATATATACACATACACATATATACACAAAGACCTCAAACATTAACTGTCTTTATTTATTCCCATTTTTTATGTTTTTTTCTTTAACTGGGAATAACAAGTAAAACTAGTTGCATATATTTTTTTAGTTTTTGCTTATTTCAGTTTGTTATAGATTAAATAGGTCGTTAGGGTTCACATATGTTTTAAGCCAAATATATATGATTGTTATTTAAAAAGCTTTTCTTATGACTCTTCTCTCCTCCTTAAAAATCTTTGCCCTAAACTATATTTTTTGCATTAGTTAATTTAAATAAAGCTGTTAAGCCTTTTAGAACTGTATTGACAATTTAATCTTTTCTTGCATATAATTTTAAATTCTTTCCTTTTTTCTCTGCAAGACTTTCATTTATATTAACAACTATAAATGATCTTTAACATTTCTCTCCTATTTTTTTACTTTTCCCATCTTCATTTGCCAGACGTGTAAAATTTTTATCCAAGATAATCAAATTCTAAAGATAGAAATTTCAACAAAAGATAATTTAAACTTTTTCAATCTGCTTTCGTCATTACCATCTTCAAAGTTTGCCAAAAAAATTATTTAAAAAATATTTATATATTTAGAACTGAACTAAACTGAAATGAAATACAGCGGCAACTGAACTATTAGACTGTAATTGCCGCCACGAAAATACAAAGAATTTTGCACTATCAGATGCAACAAAATGCTGCTAGAAAAAAACTATAAATGCTTAAACAAAAGATCAACAATGAGACAAGACAGTCAAGGAGACAGATAGTCAAACAAACAGATAGACAGACAATGACGCAGACAAACTCAAATTAAGAAGACAGACCGACAGACAGACAGACAACAATTTAGTTGGTATAAGTACGTTACTGCTACTGCTGACGAGGCCACAACCCAAAAATATATAAACAAACACAAACAATTTATAATTTCTTTAAACTAAATTATACAAAATCTAGTGTTAACAGGTAAACGATTTATTTTATATCCGCGAATTAATCAAATAACAACAATTTATTGTACTTCTTAGATTTCCTAGAATCGTTCAATCTGGATTTGCTAGAAATCATTTAGGATTATTTATCAAGCTTTAGATGATGATCTTTTCATTTTACTCTTTTTACGAAGGAAAAAGAATCCTAATAATATTCTACCTGATTATTAACTCCTTTGTTTAAAGTCGCCGAAAGTAAACATATTTTTATAACTAAGCGGTGAACTTTGATTTTTTAGGCCTTCAATGTGAAGCAAAAAGGGATTTACTTTTAATAATTTCTTAACTTAGAATATTTAACAATTGCAATTCTGTCTACAATCATTTAAGACTCCTTAAAACATAAATGTTCATAGACCAAATCAAAATATCAACCGGAGCAGATCGTTAAATGTTATAGACTGATCCAAGATTCCGCTTTATTTAAGAAAGACAGAAATGTAGGAGTCTGGGTAATCAAAATGACTCTATAAAACTTTAGTGATAATTATTTAAATTTTTAGTGAGAATAAAAAACTACAAATTGCAGTTTTTAGTGAAATTTTGAATATTTAATAAAAAATAATATTAATTATTAATTAACTAATTAAATATAAATAAATAAATTTTTTTAACAGAAATTGAAAGTTTTAATAAAAAATTTAGCTTTTAATTAAAATTGAAACTTTTTGTGAGAGTTACTAGTCAAAGAAAAATGTTAATATTTCGCTAAAATAAAAATAAAAAAAATAAAAAACAAATTTTAAATTCAAAGTGAAATTTACATTTTCAGTGAGATTAAATCATTCAATGAAAATTATGAAAGTTAAAAATCAATTTTTGAATTGGAATTGAATTTTATCACAATATAAAATTTACAAATAAAAAACTCGCTTTGAAACAAATCTCAAATTCTACAAATGAATCCATATTATGAAATACTAGCAAACATGTAATGCCCTTCGCTGTCCCATTAATTCCATTAATTCCATGTTTTGTTGGACCTTTTCCTCTGACCTTATGTTTTTATTTCTTTATGAAAACAACTTTAAAATTCTAGCTTAAACAGTTCTTCAGATTTTCTATAATTATTAATTCTATCAAGCTTTTTTTGAATAAGATGAATAAGATTCATGAAAAAATTATTATTCCAAAACTTTAAATCTCTTTATATAAAAGTTCTTGAGGTATTAAATAATATTTAGAAGTTAGTTATAATTGTTGATTTATTAAAAATATAAAATAAATGTTTATGCAATTTAGAAATTGTATTTAAATTAAAAGAAATCATGCTAAATAAAAAAAATTTTCAAACAGTTACATCTCTATCATGAAGATAAATATAATTACAAAATTTATTACATATAGATCATAATCATCGATATAAAATATCTCAAATAAAAATTATTATTAACTAAAAAGGGGGACGACTTGAATGATATGGTATATTATATTTAAAACTATCATCAATATTTCAAAAATAAACCAATTAAATCTAGTGCGAACGCAAAAAATGCCTTTAGAAATTTTTTTTCTAAAATGCGAAAAAATAAAAAGAAACAGCTTCATTATTTCTATTTCAAAAATAAAACCCGGTTTTGAGAATATGTTCAAAACACTATTTTTTTACTTATTGCTAGTTAACAATGATCACCAGCATACACACACACACATACTTAACCAAAAGATTTAACGTACAGATAAGTGTAAAATGTTGCAGATACTTATTCACTCTTGGTTGCCGTCACTCATTGCTTATAATTTTTTTTTCTCTAAATGCTTAACACAACCGATGAACTTGCTATAATCACTTGGCTTTTAATGAAACCAAAAACCTTAAGGTTTTTTCTTCATTTTTGGACACAAAAAAAAACTAAACGAGAGAGTAAATCTAGAAAAAAAAAACGACAACATAGACCTAGACAAACTGTAGGTCTAGTTAAGAGTTATAGATTTGCCACAACAGATTAACGCTTCCAAAAAGGATGCCTGTTTGTTTGAATGTATGTGTGTGTGTGTGTGATTATGTTTGTTGTTTCTAGGGCTCATTTTGAGTTTTCTCCCCAATAGAGTAGAACTAGAAGGAAACTTTTATTTTTTCTGAACTTTTGCTGCTGTTTCTTTTTTGTGTTTATTTTTTTTTTCTTAAATCACTAAACCCTTTTTCTTGACTAAAGACAGTGATTACAATCTTATGTCAGGATTGTATGGTGACTTGCTTACCAAGTATAATAATGAATGTGAATACTTATAACGTAGATAATCTCAGTTTTAACAAATCAAAAAAAGAAAAAATAATAATAATAAATATATAAAATAACAAAAAATAACGCTTTTTTAATTTTTAATGAAGTTGGAAAAAAACCTAGAGATGCATCTTCACATACACACATATATACACCAGCTTTTGAATTTTTATTTATTTTCGCATAAAGAGAAAAATTGCATTTTTCAAATATTTAATGAAGTTTAAATACAATAGTTCGCATGTATTTATTAAAAATTTATTGGAAAACATTAACATTGAACAACCATGAATTTAATTGAAATTTTATAATGCTCCTCTAAACATAGGTGTTTAAAAACACACATATATTTAATTTAATTACTGATTTTGTAATATAAACGTAAATTTTCATTAAAATGAAAACTTTATTTAATATTTATTTTCAGTTATTGGAGAGAGGGAAAATGATTGTATGCGGGAGAGCTTTACATCTTAAACCTTTAAACAGCTTTTGAAGTTAGAAACTTAGACAATATTACCAATAGTCTTGACCTATATAGTCTAGACTATAGGATCTCTTTAGTCCAAACTATAATGTCTCTAGGCTAGGACTCTCTTTAATTCAACCTACAGTTTCACTATCCTCCAGTCATAGTCGTTGACAAGCTTAAGCGGTAGAAGAGTTTAAAATATATAGAAGAGAAAACGTTTGCTCTCTTTCCCACCATAAATATTGCTAAAGATATATACAAAGTAGCAATTAAATAATTCGTCCATAACCTTACTAAATATTTGTCTTAAATTGTTATTACTTATATCTATTGTTATTATTATTATTATTATTATTTAGTTTGTACTTTAGTTTAAAAGAAAGTAATTGCATTTAACAAAAAATACACAATAGTTGCCAAAAAAACTAAAGTAATTTACTGAGGCAATGGAGCAAAACACAACCACAAAAAACTTATTATGTACGATGTGTATAAACAAAAGATCCAACAAAATAACTGCATTAAAAAGAAAATAAAAATTAAATGCAAAAAAAAAAATTAAAAAAAAAACAACAACAACAATGATTTCTATTCGAAATTAATGGCAAATAAGCATTAGAAAAGAAAGTGTAAACTTGCATTAACCTATTTTATACTAAAAGCAAAAGACTAAAAATCTCTTAATGCTGGCGTTCGTTTGCTATGTCATCAAATTTGTCAGTGAAACAATAAGAGTGAGAGTGATGTTTTGAGAACAGTGAATATTGTATAAATTTAATACATTGTTAAAGTTTTTTTATTGAAAACGAAAGTATTTTTGTGAAATTTAGTTTTATATTAATGAAATACAAAAGTGTTTCCATAATTTTAAAATTTTAAAGACGTGAGATCAAAATTTGTTAGCACACATTTTTCATTAAAACTTTATTATATATATATATATATATATATATATATATATATATATATATATATATATATATATATATATATATATATATATATATATATATATATATATATATATATATATATATATATATATATATATATATATATATATATATATATATATATATATATATCACGGAAATTGAAGTTAAGTTTTCTAAAAAAAAAATATATTCTGGCAAAATTTTCACAACTTCTGTAAGTAAGAAGTCAATCATCTGCTACAACGGGCTCTATAAATCCCGAAATTTATATCAAGAAATGTTTTTAAAAAGTCTGCTTCCATACTTAATTTGTATACTTATTTGTGGCCTGACTTTTCATCCTATACTAAACTATACCAAACAAGCCCTTGAGTGGTACAATAAAAATAAAGTTGTTTTTGTACTAAAACAGTAAAGTCGAAACAATAAACAGAATAAGTGGTATAGTACTTTCTGTCACTTTGCTCGAACAAAATGTTAATAGAAAGAGCATATTCCAAAATGTTAATTCCTGGAATCTAAATTTTATCATAATATAATGAATGAAACTGCATCATTTTAAAATTAAAAAAAAAAAAACAAATTGAGCATGTTCAGTGAAAGCGTAAAATGTGACAAGTGTGTGATATTTTTGAGAGCATTCATCTGTCATTACAATTTGGTATGTGATTAACCCACAACTATAAACACACGTATAAAGTTAGGTATAGTAAGGATTTTGTCCGTATTTATAAAAAATGGAAACAATACGATAATCCCAAGATCCAAATAAAACCCCGGCAAAATATCAAAATTAATGGCAATAATGAATAAGATCCTTGATTCAACGTTATACTCTCTTATTACGAGAATAATTAATTCCTTTGAAAAGGGCCATCAACGAAACTCGACCATACTATTCGATCGGAAAGGAGGTGACAATCAATCATTATGTCAACACTTAGCTGAATGTTAATCCACTATTTGGAAATATGGGATTAAAATTTTTAACTCACTCGCTTTACAGGTAAGGCTTTGCTTCTTTTCCTATTATCTGTTTTGAATAATTCAGAATTCCCTTGCCAGAATAAACTTTAATTTAGAATAGATCTCGGAAATTTCTTGATTGTTGATGTTGATTAATTCTTCACCTCAAAAACGCAATTCTTCTTCCTGAGCAGAAAGTATATTCTATTAGAAATAAGGGAAAAAGTTAAGACTAAGTTTGGTCATTATTTTAAATAATATGTGACCTAATTTTGTTCAACATTATACAATTGCGAAAAGAAAATATACTTGTGCTCTGTTATAAGGCTTTTGATTTTAAAAGACTCAAAAAATATTTTTAAAACTATAAGGTTTAAAAGAATGTTTAGCTTTAAATAATTATCGTTGTAAGTATTATAATACTTTATTCCTTTAAATATCTGTTGTATACTTTACTTAACAAAAAAAATAACTTTCAACAAAGACCTCGACTTTGTTCCTTCCAAACAAACTAAAGGTTATTTGCACAAATGCACCTTGAGTAAAAAAGTAAAAAACAAAAAAAAACAAAAAAAAAAAAAACTGTGATGCTAGAAAATTAATCTTAGTCAGCGTAACCTTCATCTTAGCACCTTCTTCTAAATACTTATGCTTGTTAGAGAACTTAAATATATGTATGTACATGTGTTATTTCACCAGCACCACAATATAATTTACTATTTAAATATTATCATAATGTGGTAAGTATTTATGTACAAATATTAATATAATTATTATTTTTTTTAAGAACAAATAGATATTTTAGAAGTTTTGCAATTAAAGACGTCAACATATTTCACCATATTTAGAAAACAGTAAAAGTGTCAAGTAATTTTATAAGAAATATAAGAAAACCCAACACAAAGCTCTTATTGAGTATATCAACATCAAGGATTTATTTTTGTTAGTTATATTTTTTGCTGGGTTGTTATTGTTTTCTTTTTGTAAATTACCATATATTTATGTGACAATGCATGAGAGGTAAGAGAGAGAGAGAGAGTATGTGTGTGTGTTTATGTTTGTGTGCTTTTGTTTTATTCGTTTTACAATGACAACAAGTTGTACTCTGTGACTCTACTATGACTACTTACCACTTTTGCATATCCTCTAAGTTCATCTTAGTTTATATAATAATTATCACCTTTTTGTATCTTGGAAGCATAAACATCCCATATTACAAGTTGCTATGCCGCTAATATTGTTTTGTTTTTCCTTTATTCGGTTGCTGCTATTGTTGTTGCAGCTAATATTATGTTAGCAGCTTCTGTTGTTGTATTAAGTATTGTTGTTGCTGTTGTAATATTTATTTCGCTAGCTGATATTATTGGTGTCTCAGTTTTATTTCATTTTTTCGGTTTTGTTCTTGTTGTTGTTATTGTTTGTGTTGACTCTTTTAACATTGTCTTGTTTTCTGTTGCTGTTATATGTTGTAAGTTGTAGCAAGAAGTAAGATACACATTCATATTATTGTTGTATGCAGTAGCCAACTTAACTTTAGCTCCAGAATGATAAACACGACACTTGACAACATAAAATTTTGTTGATTGCGCGCAAATCTTGCAACAAAATGTGCCTGCCTCAACAGCATACAACTGCAACAAAAACATATAAAATTAACAACAACTAAAATGCCATAAAATATATAACTTTGTTTTTCAAAAAAAAAAAAAAAAAAACTGTTACAGAAAAATAAAACAAAAATGTTCAAGACAAAAAAGTAAAATAAACCGAGGCGAAGGAAAAAGGGCAAAAACATCTCTAGTTCATTTCATAATTATAAGTATTAATTAAAGAATATGTTGAAAGTAAATAAACTTTAACTTAGACATTCTTCCTTTACACGTATAATACATTTCGAACATAAAAAGCCGAGTAAATAAAAGCTTTTTGCTGTGTATCTCATTTATGTTGTCATTGTAGTTTTTAAGGCGGTCTTTTTAAAATTGTCAAACAAAATGAGTTGAATTTATTAAACCTAAACACGCACTACACCCTCTATTTTACAAAACAATTTATGACTTTGGTCTTAAGAAAATAAAGCCAAAAAAAAACTCTTTAACCTTTTATTTATTCTTTGGTCTAGCATATGCTATAGTATGTGATGTTCTTATGGGCTCTTTAAGAAGCCCATATTGTCTGAAAATCTTCTTTTTCTCAATAGTGACATTTACAATTGAGTTTAAATGATAAATGAACTGTGGAAATATGCCGCTAGGCTATAAAATCATAATTTAAGCGAAATACTCTTGTTTATATATACAAACCTATAAACAACAAAAAAAAATTGATAAACACTTAAGAACTTATATACACTCTCCAAGTTGTTGTAATATAGCTCGACTTAAGAAATTCTTGCAACATTTTGTTAAGGACCGATAGCTTAAGTGAAGGAAGGTTTTATTGTTGGATTTTGTTTTATACACACCAACAAAATGAGGTAATGTCGAATCGATATATATAAAATTGAATATGTGTTTGTATGTATGTTTGTTTGTTTAGGAGTTATAGACAGCTAAACTACTGAACCGATTTTGTTGAAATTTTCACAGAATGATGCCTATATACCCGAAAGTTAAATAGACTATAAAAAATAATAGGACCAGGGACAGAGGTATACTCCCATACAAAGAAAATATTGATTTTCGAATATCTAAAGAAAAATAATAGCGAGAATTTTTAAATTTGGTTTCAATCACCTCTTCAAGAAACTGTTTTATTGGGCAAAATGTATATCTGATTGATCATTGAAAATCTAAAAAAAAAACACTTCATCGAGAATTTTCAATTTTGGTCCCAATAACTTTTTAGGGAACTATTTAACAAGACCAAATGTAAGGCGGATAGCATCAGGGAGAGTGATAGACCCCAATCTGATCATCGAATATCTGAAGAACTGCAACAGTGAACATTTTTAAATTTGGGCAAAATTTTTTGTATGAAATTTGTATTTTTATTTTTTTCTGAGTTTCATGTCTTGTAGCATACAAAAATTTTTTTGCTAAACTTTTTCCCTGTTTTCGTTTATTTTCTACTAGCGAAGACCCGGTGCGCTTCGCTGCCCTTAAAAAGTAAAGCAAAAATTATTATGGGACCAACCTCTCCCTCTGATTCTATCCTTGACTTTATGTAGTAAAACAGTTCCTTGATAAAGTGGTTGGGATCAAATTCGAATATTTTCGCTGTTATAGTACTTTAAATATTCGATGATCAATCCCTCATTTTATACCCAAAATACTTCCTTAGAAAGTGTACAGAGATTGAACATAAAATTTCAAGCGAATAATAAAAGTAGGTGGTATTTTTATAGAAAGATGTACAGAATCTTAAACATACGTCATTATATATTCTGCATAGATAAAACTACATTCACATATGTATATGTATCTATGTACTTCAAAATGTATCCCATTGCATTTGTGATACGTTTAGAATAAATTAAATTATAAAGTATTTTAAGAGCGTTATTGCCTTAAAACTTTTAACTAGTACTTTATACACATGGGGATGGTACTTGTGGTACTAAGAGTAGAAGTAACCAAAACAGAATTTTATTAAAAAAATGTATCTAAATAACATAACAAAAGTAAACACAATTCAAGAAACATCGAGGGTGGACATGTGTTATTTTGCTTGTTTGTACATTACAATTAAATCTGAACATATTTTGTTTGTGATAACTAAAACACACAATGAATTTCAAAAGTTTTAGAATAAAAATAATAAAACTTTCAATCCCAATAGGTATTTTGATTGTAATGAAGAAAAATGTAAATTGAATTTTAACATGTTGAATTTATGTGAAATTAATATTTTACAAGTTTTCCTACTGGCATTTAAAGTCATTGTAAAATTCACAATTTATAATAAAATTTTGTTGCTTTAAAACCTTAGAGTTTTAATATAATTCTTAGTTTCCTTTCATAGCTTTGGGTCCATCCTTTTTAGAGTTTGTTTATTTTCCAGATGTTGTAACTGCAGCAACATGTGAAAACACGCCCTCTTAATAAGTTTTACAAATATGAAAAAATTGAAGATTCAACAAATATATCCAGAGTCCAATAAATGTCTGCACTTGTATTTCATAATAAAATCACAGCAATTCAATTAGAAATTTTATATTTTTTTATACTGTCGAATCACTTTTTAAAAGCGCTATGTGGTAACTAAGTCTTGACATTAAACAAGATTTCTAAAATGGTTGGAGTACAGCATTATATCTTTGGAAGTTGGTATATTATAGAACGGAGTTATACATTCTTAAAGTATGGTTTCTCGGGTACAGAAAATCAGCTAAAGATTTTAAATTCTCCTACAAATATGGATTTTATAGGGGAGGGATTTGTGTAGCGATATTTCAATCACCTACATCAACATCAATAATTTCGAGAACGTCCACAAAGAAGGAATACGGTCATTATCTGACCTCCTGAGTACAAAGAGAGAATGATAAATCCCTTATAACTACATTTAGACAATAAAACAAAATTCCCGGAAACTAAAACAATAAACATCAAATAGTGAGGAGCTTAATAGGAAGAGTGGAAAAATAATTTTTTAATTAAGAATTTCATAAAAGAGTACGTTTATGAACATTTTTCTAAAACCTTACATTTTGTAGAAATTTCCTAAAGATGGAAATTTATCAAAAATTCAAGAAATTTACTGACATTAATCCAAGATTTTTTTAATCCAAGATTTGTTTAAAAGTAGTATTTTTTTCTAAAATTTCTTAAAATGAAGGAAAGTATCAAAATGTTTCTTAAAAAAGAAGATTTATCGAAATTTCCCTTAAAAAATGGAATTCATCAAAGATTTCCTTAAAAAATATTACATTTTCGAACATTTAAAAAAAAAAATAATAATAATTTATCAAAAAATTCTTTGAAAAATTATCGTAAATTGAAATTAATTTTCTTTAAACAGAGAAATTTTTTCGAAAATTCCCTAAATATATAGAAATTTATCAATAGTTTCTTAAAAACAAGAGTTTTTTAAAACTTCTTGAAATGAATTAACTTTAATTTACTTAAATTTATCGAAATTTTTAAAAAGATATTAATTAAAAAAAATAATAATTAATCAAATATTTCACAAAAATTTATTAAAGATTTCTTAAAAAAATAATTTATCAAAAATGAATTTTATCAAAAATTTCCTAAGAATAAAATTTATCAAATATTTTCGAAAACAAGGAAATTTACCATAAATTTCCTATAAAATTGTCAATAATTTTGTCAATAATAAAAAATTCCCAAACATTTAATTTATCGAAAATTTCATTGAAAAGGATATTTATTTTATAAAAAGGCAATTTATCGTGAATTACTTAAAACGAGTTAAAATTCATCAAAATGTTCTTAATGCGGAAATTTATCATCTAAAACCGAAAATTTATCTAGAATTTCTCAAATATAGATTTTTATAAAATAAGACATACAAACTTTATCCTTAATATTTTTAATAAAAATGTTAAAAAAAATTCCTCGAAATTTCGAATTGTTCTATAATATGCTGTTTTTCCCCATTCACATATAATTGAAAAATATTAAGTTATTTTTCAAATTAATGTAAAATCTAGTTTTATATGAAAAAAAACTACATTTCTTGATTTTCATGAAATGTAATAATATTCTAATCTTTCTTCATTATTTTGTACTTTTATTTGTTTCTCTCTTTTTTTTTTATTTAAATCCCATTTTTGTATTTGTATGATTGACAATTAGAGAAAAGGATGGGTCGTCGTCGTCTTAACAAGTTGAAATGCAAATTTTCTTTCTTTAGAAAATTCAACATAAATTGTTAGTTTAAGTTTAGTTTGTTTATTTGTTAGTTAGTAAGTAAGTTTGTTGTTTGGTTGGATGTATTATTTGCTAGTTCCTTTTTTTATTTTGTACAATCGTGATCTGTTGAATCATTTTGAAGAGTTCTTAGAGATAACTTAAAAAGGTAATGGCAGTTTTTTTTTTTTTTTGTTTTTCTTTTCTAAACATATTTACATACATATAGAAGTTGAAATATATGAGCATATATATAATAGATGCTATTGGTATGAGAGTTAAAGGCAAAAACTGTATGTTTCCAAAAGGACTGTTGTTATGCTGTACATTATTGTACAATTTGCATGTCTTTCTTCTTGTTAATTCAAATAGTAGTAGATCTTTCGTTTCCTTCTTTTGCATTTTTGTTTAATATACACTCATCTAAAAAATATTAGTAATTTTTAGAAAAATATATAGCAAATTGTAATCAATTTTAAAATTCTTATGAGAGAAATTTGGTTACATAAAATTTTAATGGAGTTTATTTGCTTAAATTTACAATGATGCCAAAAGGAAAAAATACACAAAGACATAACAAGTGCTTAAGACAGGCGACTAGACTAAAATACATTGTATTGTTATTGACTCTGGCTGTAACTGCTGTTCTTGCATAATGCGTATAATTTAAGAGAAATTTAAAAGAGCTACAATATTATGCGTGTATATGAATATTTCTGTATACAAAGTTAATTTAGTTTTTTTCTTTTAGCATTTTATTATCCCAAATCAATTACCGTTTGTAAACAAATATTTTCAATTAGGTAAGGCACACACACTTATTTCACATCTACTTGCAAAAATGCATATTAAATGATTGACTTGATTAGATAATATTTCTCAAAGACTAAAAAAGAAGGATAAAAACGGAAACTACTTGTGTCATCTTCTTAAAAAGGTTTCTATTATTGATAAACGTGCAATTTAATTCAAGTGAAACCCATAGAAATAAGTTTAATGACTTGTCAAGTTTAACTATGAGAATCATAATCATCATTATTATCATTCTGTCATGCTCATAAACAAGTGAATGTACGCAGCAAAAAAAAAAGAAAAAAAAAAACAGAGAATTGTTTTTTATTTAACGGAAAACCCCTTTTCCAAGTACGTGTCTTAAGTCTTTTGTTTACCACAAACGTTCAATACGTTTAAAAGGTATATAGAGATCTATAAAATTCAACAAAATATGAAATTTCTTTCGTTTATTTGTGTTTCATTTATAGATTCATACTTATATACATTTAGACTCTAGTTTGCATAAGTATGTATGTACGTATGTTTAATTTTTGTTTCTGTTTGCTCATCTTCGTATATTATCAGTAGCTATTGTAAATGTCATTTTTTTAGTAAATTTAAAATGCCATAAACATATCCTGCCTCTTTGACACACCACTATATGTTGGATTTTTTAATATGCAAACTTATTGCTGTTTTGCATCTATTTCTTTAGAGGTTTCTATTCTTTTTTTTTTTCTAAAAAAAGGTTTTGTTCTTTTTGGTTCCTTAAGCGTCTACTACTCCTAACAAATAGTGCTATAACAACAATAACAAATAAACATCAGCTTTTAGCTGTCAGCAGCACTATTAAAATAAAGAAAACTTAAAACAACAGCTGCATTTTCTTATTAAAACACATCTACGCAAAAAATATATCCTTATGAAAAAGGAACAAAAACGAAAACAAAAATATTAACTAGAAATAAAAAAGTGCCTTTTTTGAGATTCCATAGAAGAAGAGCAGTATGTTCTTTTCAAAAACTTATCATAAGCAACACCAGCGTTTTAGACAATTTTGTTTTCCTAACCGTGAACATACCACCTTCTTTAGATAAAGGCTTATAAAGTTTTTTATATAATTGGCAACAGATGTAGAGTCTAAGTTTAAATAAATTCCTGAGAGATTGAGAAGCAGGGTGTATTGCTTTCGTTTTAACTTGAAGTGAAAAATTGTTAAAAAGATAGGGGTGTGTAAAATATAAGCAAAAAAAATATAATAAATAATAAAAAAAGAAAATATTGATTTTAACAAGTTGCATAATTTTATACTCTCCATTCTAGCAGTTATTCCATATTTTACACCAAGGAGCAATCATGTGAGACCCTGTCAAAATCTGATATGAACTACGAAATTCTTTGTCTCTATCCGTTTGTTTGTTACGGGCATTCTCATGTTTATGGAAAACTACTGGTCAAATTTTTTATTGTTATTTCAAAGCAAAAAAATCTGTTTAGTGAAAAAAGTTATAAACCCATGTCTTACAAAAAAAAAAAAAAAAAAAAAAACTATTAAACAATAAAAATTTTTAATAGAGGAGTATTTGGAATTCGATTCTGAAATTCCCGGCATTAATAATTAATGATATTGGACAATTATTGTATGAAGATTAATTCGTACATTGTCATATCAGTCCTAGATTTTCTCCATTAAAATAGTTTTTTACTACTACACTAATTTTAAACTGTTAATCTGTATTGCAGATGCTATTATTAAAATCAAAACTGTTTTTAACCAAACACATATTATATTTTATATACTTTTGTTTAATTTTTCTTTATGAGGGAAAAGAGGGTTTCTTTAGTTCTTTTAATATGATTATGCGTGTAGTGTGATACTATTTTTGTAGTTGTTGTAAAGTTAAGCTGCGTAAGCTTAAATAAATTTTTTATGCATTATTCATGTTATTGAACCTTGGTGTAGGCAACATTTTCACAGGCAAAAAATACAAACATATTTACACACATATATTTACAAACACTGTACATGTGTATTAATATATATCAGTAGGTATGTTCACTGTCTGTATATACAATATGGCAAATAATAATATAAAATTAAAGAAGAAAAAATAAAAGTAAGCAACACAAAAAATATTATTACAGAAAAACGTAACACAGACAAAATTATGACTTGCATAACCAAACTAAACACTCTTAACGAAAAACTACAAAAAAAATCGAAAAAAATATTTTAAATAAAAAAATAAAATAAAATAAACCAAAATGCATGAATGTAAAATATACTAAATATTATAACTCTGTTGTAGGTATGTATGTACATATAGATGTGTGTAAGTTTTCATTTATATATATAATTTTACAAGTCATAATAGGATTTGCATTGCAAATGTGTTGTGTATTTATACATAAATATATACAAACATGCATGAGAGTAAAGAATAGATGAAAGTTTTGCTATAGAATAATATTGACAATGACAGCTATAACCAAATGATAAGTGTATTTGTAAGTGAGTCTGTGTGGTGTTTATAGTCAAGTACTCTATTCTATCTCTCCAGCAACATGTCTTCAAAAATATCCTGCAACATAAAAATGTGGAAAATAGTACTAACCATTGTCTTGTGAGACATTTTAACAAAATGTCTATAACATTTTCTTTTTTCAGTTAAGTATTTATGATTATATTAGTTATCGTGCAGTTTTATTCTTTTTTTTTTAGTATTTTAGTTAAAAGATGCCTAAAACAATATGTCAAAAATATATTTCAATTTTTCTCATAAATCATCTTGCAAATATGATTTTAAAAAAGTTTTTTTTTTTTTTTTTTTTTTTTTTTTTGCCTCATTAAGCTTGTAAATACAAGTACAGAATAAATGTTTGGTTAATAAGTCAAAATTTTAAAATATAAGAAGCGATTGGTTTGAGGAGTCTTAAGAAAAAAATGAGAAAATTGTGAAAATTTAGTTCTTCATAATTAATACAACTTTCGAAAATAAAAATAATAATTTTAATATGAATATCAAAGAGATAAAATCTAATTATTTTCTTGATCATCATCCAGGATAATAATAATAATTCATACATTCCTTTATCGTTGTATTTATAAATTTTGAATAACATAAACATATTAAAGTTCAGTTTGTCTGTTATTATCCTGAATAACTCAAAACTATATTTTGTTTATTTTTCTGTTAAAACTTTAAACGGATTTGAAAAAAAATAAAAATATAGATTCTATTTCCAATTCATTTAACAGCAAAAAATCTACAATTAAAAAGAAAATTCGTTATACAGTTGTTTTCACGTGTAGAAATTGCTGTTGCATGGTGTAATGCATTATGGCATTAAATGTATAAACGTCTTGAAAATGCTTTAAATCTAAAAAGCTTTAACATTTTTTTGTGATAGAGCAGCTTAAAGACAAAACTAATCGGAAAATATTCGTTTATACAAAAAATTATCAAAACTGATAATGGTTGTGGTCACTTTAACAACAAATGTCAATTGATGAAAAAGTTAACGGTCTATAATCCATTCACTTAAAAATTCGAACTGTCCGAAAATTAGAACCATCCAATTCAATACGTTGCACGCCCTAAATTAGGAACTTCTGGATCTAATTTCTGTATATTTGATATATGAAAACCATTTTAGTCAGTTAAAAGTCTTTTTGGCAGAAATTATGCAAAATAATTGCATAGAGTAAACGAAATAGAAATATAAATGTTTGGTTAATAAGTCAAAATTTTAAAATATAAGAAGCGATTGGTTTGAGGAGTCTTAAGAAAAAAATGAGAAAATTGTGAAAATTTAGTTCTTCATAATTAATACAACTTTCGAAAATAAAAATAATAATTTTAATATGAATATCAAAGAGATAAAATCTAATTATTTTCTTGATCATCATCCAGGATAATAATAATAATTCATACATTCCTTTATCGTTGTATTTATAAATTTTGAATAACATAAACATATTAAAGTTCAGTTTGTCTGTTATTATCCTGAATAACTCAAAACTATATTTTGTTTATTTTTCTGTTAAAACTTTAAACGGATTTGAAAAAAAAAATAAAAATATAGATTCTATTTCCAATTCATTTAACAGCAAAAAATCTACAATTAAAAAGAAAATTCGTTATACAGTTGTTTTCACGTGTAGAAATTGCTGTTGCATGGTGTAATGCATTATGGCATTAAATGTATAAACGTCTTGAAAATGCTTTAAATCTAAAAAGCTTTAACATTTTTTTGTGATAGAGCAGCTTAAAGACAAAACTAATCGGAAAATATTCGTTTATACAAAAAATTATCAAAACTGATAATGGTTGTGATCACTTTAACAACAAATGTCAATTGATGAAAAAGTTAACGGTCTATAATCCATTCACTTAAAAATTCGAACTGTCCGAAAATTAGAACCATCCAATTCAATACGTTGCACGCCCTAAATTAGGAACTTCTGGATCTAATTTCTGTATATTTGATATATGAAAACCATTTTAGTCAGTTAAAAGTCTTTTTGGCAGAAATTATGCAAAATAATTGCATAGAGTAAACGAAATAGAAATTACAATGGCACCGACATTAAACCAAATAGATTTCTGACAGTCAACTGAATATGCTGGTTTTTCAACCATATCCCAACTCTTCTGAAATATTTATTTCATTAGACGTGGAATGATGTATTAGGCCTCATACGAGTTTGGAAGGCAAAGCGGAAATATATATTAAATACAGAGTACCTTCCAAAATAATTCCCAAAAAATTAGTTTAATATTTGAAATCAACATCTCATCCATTAATGCAAAATGTAACAAATCTTATAACAAGATTAATGTTTTACGTGTTCTTGCAATGAGGGAGGGCAGAAAGACAACAACACGTCAAGATTGTATATCAATAACAATTTCTATATGTGGAAATAAAGTAATAAAGGCAATATATATATATATATATATATATATATATATATATATATATATATATATATATATATATATATATATATATATATATATATATATATATATATATATATATATATATATATATATATATATATATTTCTTTTCTCTCAATACAAAAATTGAAATTGAGTTTAAAGCCAGTAGACGTAATTTATGTACATAATTTCATATATTTGAACGTATATTCACAAATCCAACAAAACAATAATTGGTGTGGCGCTTTCTTGCCACAAACTATGAATTTTCAAGTCAATGAAGTTTTCTGTTACAACAAATATTTATTATTTGGTTTGTAACTTAACTAAAAGAATAAATGGTTCTTGTTGCTAACTAAAGCAAATATGGTACAAAATTCGATTTGTATAATATTCCATACAGATTTCAATATATAAATATTTCCTTTTTTTATTTCGTTATAACAGAAGCACGTCAGCATGTATTTAACATGTCCACCCAGGCGAAAAGGAAAATGTTTATACAAAAATATATAAATCCGTTTTCTTAGTTATGGAACAAAAATATATATTTTTGGTTGAAGTTGTAGCTAAAGGCAAACTTCTCACTGATAATATCGTTACATACACTTCATGGCGAAAGAGTACTGACAATGAACCAAAATGTACCTCCAAACCACAATAACAATTTTTTCATTTAATGTGTGATTGTGTGTTGAATGTAAATATTTTTACAAAAAAAAAAAAAAAATAATATATATATATATATATATATATATATATATATAATATATATATATATATATATATATATATATATATATATATATATATATATATATATATATATATATATATATATATATATATATATATATATATATATATATATATATATATATATATAATATATATATATATATATATATATATATATATATATATATATATATATATATATATATATATATATATATATATATATATATATATATATATATATATATATATATATATATGAAGAAAAAAATCTTATTGTTAGGTAGTAGTCTTCATCTTCATCATAAATGCCTACGGCAATTTTATTATTGAAATTAATTCCTTTAACAAATGGTGATGGTGTAAGTGAGTGAGTGTGTTTTTGAGTATTGTCTTTATTACAGATGATGTGATTTTTATGTGAATCTTTAAAAGTAAAAACCTCCTTGTAACTAAATTTAAAATATTCACATTTTGGGTAGACAGTTACAAAATTCTTTTAACATAATAACGTAAGTGTTAGCTTTTCCTTAATTAAACAATCATAAATGTATTTATTTTTTTATTTTTTCTTCATTTTGTATTTTGTAAATCCATATTTTAAAAATACAGAAGAAAAAAGTTTTCATTTTACAAAATGATTTATATTCAAAACACATTTAATGTTTAAACCTTCAACTTCCTGCATAAGAAAAACCACAAAAACAAATACAAGAAATTCATATGAAGAAATAAATAAGTATTTTTGTTTAGATTTTGATTTTCATAGAACTGAATTTAGCCATGACCTGCAGTTTATACAACCACATGGAAATATTTAAAACGTGTGTAAATTTGAGCCCACAATATACACGCACATTTAATGTTCTAAATAATCACAAAAAATTTTTTTTTATTTTTTGTTGAAATCATATGTAAATGTTTATAATTCTAGGAATTTTTTTCCATTATTTATATTTTTCTTCTCTCTATCTCTGGACATGTTTGCATAGGTCTTAACTAGAAAAGAAGAATAAGTACCAAATGTTTGTGCAGATAAATAGGTGTGAATTTTATCAATACCAGTCACTAAAAATTTTTATTTTTTATAGTTCTATTTTCCCATTTAAAACAAGAAGGGCAATTTCTTTATGATATTAAAAATGTAACATATTATATAACTTAATTAAAACTTTATTCTCGTAGTACTTCTTTTTATACATTTTAATAAGCTATAAATTATTTACTTTTTATAATGCCCTGGTTAAATGAAGTGTTATACCACATTCGACTTATTTGTGTGATATTGTTTTTCCCCCTGTTTTGATTTACTTTTTCCTCTTTAACCTGCATGATTTTTTATCATTGAAATATAGCTGCATGATACAAATAAAGAATACATTGTATGTGTTTTTGGATATCATTTTATAAATTTCGAGAAAAATTGTATAAAACAGTCTAAAAATTTAAACCATTTACAATTTTAATAAAGTTAAATAAGTGGTAATCGATAAATCTCAAAAAGATAGCAAAAAACTTCAAAACTCAAAAAACTGCGAAAAGGTTTAATTCACAAGGAAATCACTAAAACACAAAAACATTAAGACTTGAAAACTAATTCAATTTGGAAATAAATATGCAAAAATAAATCTGTGAATAAAAGGAAAAAATACATAATTTCTTTTTTGAAATGTTCAAGCAACTTTTTTGAAGTTCACAATGAAAAAAGAGAAGAAAAATAATCAGAATATTTCTTACAAAACGAAGTATAACATTTTTTGTTTATATAATTACATTCCTACTTTTTTATATTTAATTTTGAAGTTCAAAATTATACAATGAAAAGTCCTTAAATGAGTTATGTTGTTTTCCTTTTTGCTACAGATACCATTTTTCAAATTTCAAACAAAAGCCCAAAAGTTTTAAAACGTAAAAAATTCTTTAATAAAAAATCGTCAAAATGAAAATAAAATTTAAATCACTAACACGGAAATAAATGCCAAAAATGATTAAAACATTTATTTATACAACAAGAAAATCATCGGTATAAAATTAATCAAAATTAAAGGAGCGTTAAAAGCTCCCTTTCATCTTATTTTACCCGAAAAGTAAAATTTTAAACATAAAACATACACTAAAGAAAACGTAAAAAAAACTAATCTAAAACTGAAACTAAAAAAAATCACTAAAGAACAAATTTAATTTATTTATAAAACAAAATGAAAATTTACATTATATATTAATGGAATCAGTGTAACATCATGTCTAGCATAAATTTCTATGTAATAAAATCTATAAAAAGAAGAATTTTCATAAAACAGGATTTTCATTTGTCGTCTCAACTCTATGTAACGAATTATACCCAAAAGGTTTATATATACAATTTACGCAATATCGAAAAAAATTAAAGATTAAAGTAGAAAATAGAACGCAATGCTGCAATGGAGGCAGATAAATAAAAAACATAATATTTGGACATTTTCATATGTGATTTACGCCTTAAGGAAAAATTGAAAATAAAAATTACAAATAAACAAATAAAAATAATTCTCACAAGATAAATCGTACATAGAAGACATGACCCATATACTCAATTCCAAGTTGTCTTCCCACATACATAAAACCAATTAAATATATTTTTTTAATAAAAAATAAATAAGAACTAAAATTTTACATTTACTTTTCTCTGTGAGAAGTTCTAAATGTTAGAAAGAAAAAAGTATTTAGAAAAACATTTTACTTCCAAACTTAACAAACTATTAACACAATTGTAAAAGGTTGCTTTTTTTTTGGTTTGTCTCGATTTTTTATCGAACAACAAACGAATTGAAAGTATTTATTTTTATTAAAGTCTATAACAAATTAGTTACATTGTACAACAAGAAATTTTGCAGCTTCCTCTAATAAATACTACTGATATCTTGTTAGTTGTAAAGAAGAGTGTATGAATGTATATATGAATCTAGCACCGATATGAACTGGCAGGATCTCAAAACTAAATGTTACACTAGGCCGAATGCAAAAAGGCAGTCAGTAACTTGTAAGTTGCGTGTTGTGAAGTACAAGATTGAAAATGTTAAATTTTACTTTTTTTTTTTTGGTTTACTTCTGAATTGCCTTTACATTTTTAAAGTTTCTTTGCTATTCCTTCAAATGTATGTAGATGATAAGAAGGTTTGGACAAATTTTATGTAAATTTTTTTTCTGCATACCAATATTATAACAACAAACCCTTACACGCACTTAAGATAGCAAGCAACAGATATTTAGTATTTGAAGAAAAAATAGAAAATAACATTTACGAGTAGATTTTTTACATTAAACGTGGTCGAAAAATTGATGTTAATTTTTTTTTTATTTTTTGGGAATCTTGCCCAGGAGTCTAGGTAACCTTAACATTTATTTTGTTTTCCTTATTATTATTTTATTATTTTTTTTTAATTTTTTACATCTAATGTCTACATTTACATATGAAAATTTACTTTGCGTGTTTGAAGCAAACATTTTGTTGGTAGATTTTTTTGTTGGTACTTTTTTGCTTTAGTAAAGCCCTAGACATCAACTGATTGTAAACATTTAAATGTTTAAGCATTAGATAACAACAAAAAGTTCTTTAAGTTAACATATACAGACATACAACATACATTTATACATGACGTGTAATGTATGCAGGCATGATAGTTTTTTTTTTTTTTTGTTTTTGTTCACTTCTATATATATTTGTTTATACTCTATCAAGACTTACAGATTGTTACAACATTTGCAGACAATAAATAAAGAGCTGCCAAGTATACATTGAGCAGAGTTTGTGATTGGGAAAAATCATTTTTGTATTGAACAAGATTGTATGAGCAAAAATCAAGGAATTGTTTCAACGAATCAGAAAATGTATTATGTTCTTTTTTTATTAAAAATTTAACAAAATATATATTTTTTTACTAAAACCAAACATTAAACTTTTAATAAAAAACAACATTTGTTAAAAGTAAAAATTTTTTGTGATAATTTAGTGAAAATTGAACTTTTTATAAAAAATAATTTTTAATGAAAATAATATTTATATATAATATTTATAGGAAAAAATATTTTTAATGAATAATTGTTTTTATATTTATTTATTTTTTTTTAATTTGATTTTTTTATGAAATTTGAATTTTCATAATTATTACTGAAAAATTAATTAATCTGAATGAACATTTACGCGAAGCCTAAAGATATCGTCAAATTATCTTATTCTGTACCTTATTTAATTTTTAATTAAAACAGCTAAAAGCAAAAAATTTACAATCCATAAAATTCATTCGAGGTTATCGTGGAAAAATCCGGGAAAGAGCGAAGCGATATAAGTAGTGCATTCATTCAAATAGTGTCAAGCAGACGGCCCCGATAGTATTTAAAAATATAAATGGAATAAAAATGTACACATGTATCTTTCTTTTGATTTATTTGAAATATATAGAATATATGACAAAAAGCAACATCTACAAAGCGAATATTAATTTTCTCTAAAAAAGCGATTCGGACGAAAAATTTATTTTACAAAGTATCCAAAACTTTAAAATAATTCCAATCCAAATATTCAAAAGTTTAGGATAATTTTATTTTTTATTCATAACAAGAGAATCTTTAATCATTATTTTCAGATTTTTAAATTATCCCCTAATATTTTCAAATCCATAAACTAATGGTTATCACGATAAGTCCAGCTCAATATGAAATATACAAACACACAATTAGGTTTTTTTTAATAAAAGTTATGCATAAACATGGGATTTTGTTATTGTTGGTGTTGTTAACTTTTTTGTTTGTTGTTTTTTTACAATTATTATATGAATGTATGTCTAAATATGTTTTTTTTTTCTTATATTCTTTGAGTATTCAAATCATGATAAGATTTTCTTGTTGTTATTTGTTTTAACTTGTAAATACGCATGTTCAAATGTGTTTTTCCTTTACATATATATATTTTTCTGAAATTATTTTTATTCATTTTGCTTCACTTTGTAGTTATTAGTATAGAGTTTTGTGTTTTTTGCCAATCACGTGCTTTAGTTAATTGTAAATATATAAAATTGTGTAGAAAAAAAACCGCAAATCTTTATTAACTTTACAAATACATATCAAGTATGATAAACCACCAAGGTGGGCTTTGATATTGTAAATAATATCAAAAGTATACATTTTTATATAGAGGAGTATGAAATTTCAGACAATTATTGTTAATTTATTTATTAATACATATGTATGAATGAACAAAGAAAAACAAAAGACTTAAGCTGCAAACTTGGTTGTCCACAATTATTTGTAATCGTCTGTCCATCTCTCATTTAAATTGACATTCACAATGACATTGAGTTACTGCCAATTATTTAACAATATAATTTAAATAAAATTATTTCAAATTAGCAGATAATCTTCTTTGAAAAATAACTAGACATTAATTACATTTTAAAAGTTTTTTTTTTGTGTTACAAGCCAACACAATAATTTATTTCAGTTGAATTTTCTGGGATTTTTTATTTTATTGTTTGTTTTAAAAAACCATGACTGGACAAGAAATTGTGTTTTTATAGAAAGAGTTTTCTTAAGTAATTACTTCCCTTTTTTCAATTTAACTTTAATTAAAAGTAACAAAACAAGAAAATGTTTGTTGTAAATTTAAAAGACATTATCAATGTAGCTGCATTTTACACTAAAAGTAAATGATGTCTTAAGCACTTTGAAAGATTGCTATTACCTTTTTGATGCGTATTTTTATGCTAAGTTAAACATACAGTCATGGTTAAAGATATTACTACGACAATCGAAGAATTTACATGTACTAATAGTTAAAAAAGTGATAATCAGATGAGAATCATTTTTTATAAAAATTGAAATTTATGTTATAAATAGCTTTTTTGCTAATTTTGAGTTTTTAATAAGAATTTGAATTTTTAGTAAAAAATAATTTTTATTGAAAATGGGATTTTTAATTGATTTTCTTTTTAATTTTAATTTTTATTCTTATATTTTTGAATTTTTAATAAGAATTTTAATTTTTCAACCTACAGTTTGGATTATATAAGATTAATAATAACTAATAATAATTGCAGTAAAGATACATAAAATTTATGTTTATTTATATATGTTTTTTAATAAAATTGTAAGTTAATTTTTTTTTATTTTCGATGACCATGTTGGGACGGAGCTGAATGGTATAAGTTGCAAAAGCGCAGAGATTGTCATTATTTTTTGGCGGCACCAAAAAGCACTGTAAGTGCGAAGTACAATTACACAATTTTAAGAGAAATTTTTAAATTTAAGATAAAATGGAACACCTTGAACACTTGAATTATATAAAATATAATATTAATTTATTTTTTAATGAGATGTTTTTTATAAAATTGTAAGTTATTTTTTATTTCCCATTACAATTGGAGGGAAGGAGCGAATAATTTACAGGTACTTACAGGCAAAGAAGTGATAAATATATATTAGTAATTTTTCGTTAAAATTTTTGTTAAAAATTGCATTTTATTTAAATTTGAGTTTTTTTTATAACAATTTGATTTTTAGTGAACATTTAATTTTTTTCAATATTTTTTATTTTCCCATTCCCAATTTGAAGACCGCACTGTACCAACCAAGTACAAAAAAAGTAATTATGCGAAACCAAAAAATGGTTAAGTTTTTTTCTTAGTTATATTTTTCATTAAATAATAATAACTTCCTTAATTTACTCTCATTATAGTGGTTAAATACACACACCTCTTTGATAAAGTCCCAACAGAAACAACAACATACTAAGGAGTGGAATTTAATAATAAGAAAATATTTTAATTTCAAAATAATTTCATCCAAAAAATACATACAGAAATAAGCAAAATTAAAGCATTGAAAATTTTTGAAATATATAAAAATATATACGTTCAAAGAATATAAACTGAAATTAAAATGCATAAAATAAAATCCATAAAAAAGAACTTTAATCAATTTTACCGTGATAAAGATTCTTTTACATTTTTGTTTGAAAATAAAATAAATAAATCGGAAAAAAAAGAAGGAACGTCAAATTTGAAGTTTTAAAGAAATTTATGATGTGATATGGAAACAGTCATTGACGTTTCTTGTTCTTGAGAATAATGGTGTTTGACAATAACGTTATATGTATAAGAGAAAATAATAATAATAATAATAATAAATTTACAAACATATGTATGTTTGTTGTTATATTGCAGTTATGTTATCAAAGTGATTTTGTTTTTCTTTTTTTTGCTTTTGTAACAAACGTGTTGTTTTATATGTTCGACGTGCTTATTTGACGAGTGCTCACTCATAAACGCTTATAAACATTGCACGTGATTTTCATTCATAAACACGAGTTTCTTTAAAACTTATCATCTTCACCTGCCCACAACCATTACAAATAAATTAACAACAAAAATAAAAACTTAGAATGTGAATAATGAAAAACTACAAAATTCTCGAAAAGCCTTCCGCTTTAAGTTGAGTTTGATTTTTATTTCATGCATTTATATGTTCATTCCTTTTTATGTTGTAATCGGCATTTTTTATTTATTTAACATTTGAAATAAATATTGTGTGAAATTTTATATTCAAATCTTTTGTTTGTGTGTTTGTTTATACAAACAATAACTTTTCTTATATCTAAGAGATATAATAAAAAGATAAATATACATTAAAGTATGCAAAGGTATTTTTAGGAAAACTGTTTTGAAAATGATTTACATATTTATGAAACTCAGTCACTATATTTTTAATACATAATAAAGATTTTATACAAATTCGATATTTAAGTTTAAACATATGATTAATTACAGAATTAACTGACAATTTTCTGATTTTGATTTATGCTTGAGAATTTTTAAAAACGTATTGAAACAAAAGATTCAAAAAGCAAACCTTTGTGTTCCAAGCAGAACTCAGCACTCAACTTACATGGACATAGTGAAAGCTTACTTAATAATGATATTGTGGAGTTCCATATTAACATTTTTTTTCAATTCGGCTTTATATGGGAGCTATATCCGCTCCTCATTTCTATTTCATAAATTTTAATACGAAGTGAGATCAGACATGTTAACAAACATATATGTTTGATTGAAGTTATTATTACAATTTACAATAAAAAATATTTTTACAGCTTTATTCACTAGTGGCGAAATTTTTAACCCTTTTCGGAGTACTTTGATTAATGTTTTTATAGTGCTTTTTGTCTATTTGTTCGAACAGGTAGTACATCTCCGTTTGAAATCTATCACGTGAATGAAAATCACGTGCAATGTTTATAAGCGTTTATGAGTGAGATCTCGTCAAATAAGCACGTCGAACATATAAAACAACACGTTTGTTACAAAAGCAAAAAAAATCACTTTGATAACATAACTGTAATATAACAACAAACATACATATGTTTGTAAATTTATTATTATTATTATTATTATTATTATTATTATTATTATTATTATTATTTATATAACACCATTATTCTCAAGAACAAGAAACGTCAATGACTGTTTCCATATCACATCATAAATTTCTTTAAAACTTCAAATTTGACGTTCCTTCTTTTTTTCCGATTTATTTATTTTATTTTCAAACAAAAATGTAAAAGAATCATTATCACGGCAAAATTGATTAAAGTTCTTTTTTATGGATTTTATTTTATGCATTTTAATTTCAGTTTTTGTGTTCTTTAATTCTATTTTAACAGGAGCCCAACATCTCTCCACTGGCCTTAGCTCCGTCAGTTTGGAGAATTTGCCTCTCTTGGTACATATAGCACATTATTGTTCTTGAGGTCAGGCCAAAAAGAAGTGGATACATTATGAAGTCTAATGAATGGAAGCAGCTTTTTTGTAAACATTTATTGATGTAACATTTTGATATTAATAGAGCCCCTTGTACCAAATAATTGGTTTCTTGCTACATCAGAAACTTTCAACTAGAGCATTAGCAGCGTAAAATTTTTGACCAGGAAGTTAAATTCACTCAATGTTCGTAAAGTTATTTTGAATTTAAAAAGTGAAATTACACGAAGAAAAATAATAAAACAGATTTTTTGCGGAAAATCCTTTTAAAATATAAAATGTATTTTATATGTATTTAATAGTGTTAAAACAATTCATTAACATTCATTACAAGTAAAACTGCAGTAGCTCTTTTCCGAAACACAAAAAAATACATTGCCTGTCACGTGACTTTGAAAAATCCCTAACAGCATGAAAATAACTAATTTTGCTAAATAAATATATAAATGTTTTAATTGTAAAAGACTCGGCATTACTAAATAACGAAAACTTATAAAAAGTCATAACAAAATGTGACAACATACATTCGTATGATAGAAATGTCCCTTTATTATCTCATATAATGCTATTAAAAGTATAAGGTTCCTTGTATAATATACTGAAAATATCATAAGTTTTGCAAATCAAAACTTAAGTCACACTCTGGTTATGACTTTGACAATAGTGACAATGACGGTGAATCTCATAAATAAACATAAATTTAATGTTCTTTCATAGACATTAATATAAATTTTATTTTAACCGATAAATAATTTTCATTTTATTATTTCCTTAACAAATAGAAAAAGAGACTGGATTAGAAATAGTCATAGTGGTTTCTATTATATTTATTCCCTCGATTTTTATTATTATTCAAACCACCTCAGCAAGTTAGATAATAGTATGTTATGTTTAGAAGATAATGACATTGCGCATAGAATGAACAGATCAATATCGTCAATTTTGCCTATTATGGAGAAACACGGCATGGACAATAGTGTACAAACAAGCGAGCATAAAAGCCAGAACATCATGCAAGTACATTAATGTGCAGATTTACAATAAGAATACTGAATATACACAATTTATTTTGTATTTCTGTTGTTTTTTTTTTTTTACTTTATTGTTGTCATTGCAATAAACTTACTTGACCACCCAAAAGGCATGACATTTTATACATAATATTCCTAACAGTTTCAAAAGCCATAGCCAGTCCAAACACCAATAACAACAAAAGCAAGCTGGATATTAACATTAACTCACAAGAATTACTCTCATTTAAAATCTCCCATAAACATTGTGTGTTTGTTATTTTTTGGCTTTAACAGAAACATGTGTACAGTGTAATGTTTGTTAAGCCATAACAGGATTGTCCCAAAGTCTTGACAATTAATGAGTTGGTTTTATTTCAATTTTTCTGTATTTCAAGGCCACCAATAAATTATTTTTTTGCTATTAATGTTGTTGTTTGTGTTCTTATTGCTGCTGCTCCTGATGATGTTGATGATGGAAGGAAGTGTGGCATTTGTGTCTTTTCTTGTGCGATTTGTTAAGAAATTTGTTTCAAGTTTGTTTTATGTGACTTAAAACATTAGCCGAACTGTCAATCAAATTGTTAAACACATGGTTACGGAGGATAAGAACGCTTTGAAGTTGTTTAATAATGCAGCAGAGATAGTGAAATCATGTCATGCAACAAACAGTACAGAGATCACAATATAACCTTATTTGTCAACTGTTTAGCATGAGCTGTCAATGAATTGCATACATATAGTTTGTCATTTAACTTATTTAATTTCAAGTCTATATATTCTAGTACGAATACAAAATCGTCATTAAAATACTAAACAAGCATGTTGCAATTATTAGTTTGGATTCTTGTTTCGGAGGATTTTAGAAGTATAAAATGAAGTAATAAATTTAATATTAATATAACACAGGACAACAAAGATATATCCTTTCTAATGACGATTATCTTTAAGATCCCTATAATAAACTTTATTTAAATTTTTTTATTATTTTTAAATTCAACGTCTGCTAGTTTCCTATGTTTTGTTTTATTAACGTTTTCATTCATATCTACAACACTACCAACAATTTATACGTTTGTTTTATTATTGCCATAAAAATCAATATTATTGCACCATAGTGAGTTGTATATATAATCAATCGATTTACCTGTTAGCAATTTAACTGATACCCTTTTTGCTTAAAACTTCTTGATGTTTTTAATAACCAGATTTGTGATTTATGTATTTTTGGATCTTGCTTGTTATGTATTTTTGTGATATTACTTAAAGGGAATTGATACACAAACCTTTTATTGAGAGTTTCTTGAGTTCTGAAAATAATTAAAATTAAATAACAATTAAGTTTTCATTTCTTTTTGCAAATTCTTATACATATATACATTTAGTTTTATTTATTTCAATTCATTCCATTCCATTTCATTTTTTAATTAAACTTAAATTTGGTATTTTTTATTTTATAACTACTTTAATGATGGCTTAAAAGAAATGTGGCAAGAAAAATAAATTTTTGGTATTGGCTTTTTCAAATTCTTATTTAAATCTTATAAAAGTCGAAATAAAAATATACATTTCAAATGTTTTTCTTTATGATTTTTGGTTTTAGAATTTTCTGGTTATTAAAGGTGAGTTAACTTTAAAATTATATTTAAATCTATAATAATCTTTGGACTTCTTTTAGGGAAACTTAAAGTTAAAATTCTTTGGATAACTAAAAACTAAACTTAAATAAAAAATTCACTTTGGATTTAATTTAATAAAAGACAAATGGCAAGTAGATAAATTACTAAGATTATAAGAAAAAAGTAAAAATATAGCAGAAAAACTGGTTCTTCAGTTTTCACATCCATATGTGTATATTTTTACTTTTTTATTAAGAATACAGCAGCAGCGGGCATGTGCGTTTAATCAATAAATCATATTTTATGATTTAATTTTAATCCAATTATCTAGTTTTATAAACTAAACTTACATGCCCACAAAATTTATTCATTTTAAATAATAAAAAAATGCTTACGTATGGCACACTTAATAAATGAATTGATTGATGAGTTGTATCTAGAACTAGATATAATAAGTATAAAAATATACTCTCATTACATATTATTGTATAAGATGAGGAGAGTTGATTTCAATTTGTTTTTACTTTTGTTTCATATACATGGAGACAATTTTTTCCAAAATATCTTCTATACTTTGATTTTGTTCACGAAACTTTTCCATTACTTTGGCGGGTACAATCCAGTTAAGAAATTCTTCTATATTTAAACGCATTCTCTCTAGAGAAGATAACTTTAAGTCATCATAGAATTTGCGATTGGCTACCTTAAGAGCAGCTATAACTACATTATCTATTAAACGTTTTTCAAATCCCAATTGTTGAAGCTTTTGTTCAGATGAGATTTTCTTTAATAAAATGGCCATAAGAAAACGTATATGCGTTAAGGTTTGCGTTTCATTATATTGTGCCTCTTGATCTTCAACACTAGTGGTGTATTTTTTACATTTTTGCTGGTGAAACTCTAGGTCAATTTTAATTTTAAAGAAATCATGACAGCCCTCACACATGTAGGGTTTTAATTGTTTGTGAATTTTTTTCATGTGAGTTTTTAAATGAGCAAGTTGAGAAAAGGCCACTTCATCATTTTTGCACAGCAAACAATTGAAGGGTTTCTCACCCGTGTGTTTACGTATATGAAGCTTCAAAACACTAGAATGGGCAAATGTTTGACAGCATATCTGAAATATGTAAAAATAGTTATTTTGAAGTATTTGCTTTGGGTCTTATTTTAACTTACTCTACACTGAAAGGGTCTTTCGCCAGAGTGCATTCGCATGTGTACATTATATTGGGATTTTTGGGTAAACAGTGAATTACATATTTCACATACATAAGTCTTGATATTACTGTGAGTTTTCATATGACTTTGCAAATCATTTTCTTCGATGGGTTTTTTACAAATATCACAATCCAGTTGTTTAAGTTTATAATGTAGTTTATGAATATGTGCTTTGAGAAGCACATCATTGGCAAAATGTTTTTTACAAATTTCACAAAAACAATCAGGCGTTTCTGCATGACCTTGAATATGAGCTTTCAAATTAGAGGGTGTTGAAAAACGCTCTGAACATTTTTCACATTTAAATTGTTTGGGAGCATCGTGGTGATGTGTAACCATATGTTGGTGAAGCTACAAATTTGAAAAATCCAAATCCATTATTAACAAAAAAAACAAAATTAAAATGAAAATGTGTGTTTTTTATTTTAAATCTTAACTTACTTGGCCACCCCTGGCAAAACGTTTATCACATTGTTGGCAGGCATAAGGCTTTTCTCCGGTATGCAAACGCATATGCAGTCGTAATCTCTCCTTAAGAGCAAAAGTTTTAGGACACTGGCCACAGGCAAATTCCTTCTTCTTGGTATGAGCCGAAATAATATGATTTTTCAGATTAATTTCTTGGCGATAACATTTATTACACGTTTCACACTTGTAAGGCTTTTCATTGGTGTGCACAAACTTGTGGCGTGTTAAATCGGATTTACCGCGAAATTCTTTGTGACAAACATCACATATATAACTTTTACGTGATCTCTTAGCTGCCGGCTGATTGGCTTTTACTTTAAATTTCTTACAAGAGTCATTAGATTCCTCTTCCTCATCATCTTCGCTGATAACAACCTTTTCAACCGTATTAATTTCTATTATTTCGGGATCTGTATCATCTTCCCCATCATCATCATCATTATGATTTTGATCTTCATCATCTGTTACACATAATTTTCCCAATAGGACTTCTTCCTCATCCTCATTGAGATGAGGAAAGTGTTTGCGATTAGCGGGGGGTGATGAAAGTGATATACCACTGTCAGCCAAAACAGAAGAAGCATCTTCTTTTGATATCGAACGGCGGCTACGTATCATTTTAATAAATTAAATTATAAATTTCGTTTATAACTTTCTCAAGGAAACACCTCCACCATTGATGTTATGTATGTTTACTTGCGTTTTAATATATATATTTTTTTTAATTTAAGGGTCTTAAACCTTAATTTTTGTAGCAAATACCATTTGGGTTTTTCATAAATAAAATTGTATTAATTTTTGAATTTAGTTACCAACACCAGTATTTTTGAAAATATAATATTTATAAAATATTTTATTAAATTTTATTTTATACAACTGAAAGAGAAAATATTAAATTTGATTACAAAAATAATTTAAAGCAATAAAATACGAAATTTGAAATTTTAATATTAAAATTTTGGTTTACGTGGAAAGAAGGAAAAATTGCCACATTTTTTAATATTATTCATAATTTCTTACTTATGTTCTTTTCTTCCAATTATTTTAAAACAGTTGTTTAAACATACAAAAAATGTTAATGAAAAAAATACAATTTCCAGATATCAGAACACAAGTTTAATAACGCATGAAGCTAAAAATCATACTAAATTGAAATTCGTTTTTAGACTGAGTGTCCCATTTCTTTTTAACGTTGTTTTTTTTCTGTCTTTTATTTTTATATTGTTATAGAAATGTTATCAATATAAAAATAAAAACACTTAAACAATTACAAGGTCTAAGAAAAAATAAATAATAAAATACAAATTTACACACATGACGATAACTGACTGCATAGATTATACAAATACACATTAAAACACACACACAATAAAACTTGATTACAAAAAGTTTGCTTCCTTAGTCTTTTAAGTCAAAGAGGCGACAAATCGTCAAATGTTTAACTGTAACGTTAATTTTGGTGACACGTTATTTTTCGTTTATCACAGAATAAAAGTGCATTTATCAAATTGTTTTTTTTCTTTTGTTAATATTTTTATTATAGATAATAATTAAGATAATGAATAATGGTATCAATTGTTATCTTATTTCATTTGTATTTGTTTTAAATGATAAGAAATATAAACGTACAAAAAGACAACAAAATATTTAGATTTAACTGATAGTTCTTTAACGAATGTGATTGAAATTTTAAAACTTAAAAATATTCTGTAAAAAATTGCAATTTCTTTTATTAATTTTTTAATATTTACAAATTTTTAGATTTAGATGAGACGACGTTTATATTGTGACTGAATTTTATAGAAAAAGTTATATATTTTTGCCATTGAATAAATGGAGTTGTAGAGAAAAAAAAAACGAATTTCATTTAAATTTTAAATTGGAAAAATTAAGTGCAAAAGCTATAAAAATAAATAATATTGCGAAATATTTTTTATTTGTTTTCACGTATATATAAATAAGCAAAACGCTACGGCAGCAATTTAACAACAACGAAAATTTGCTTTTTTTCAAGTCCAAACCTTTAAGTGACAAACATATCTAATGCAAAACAGTGGTATGGTATGAAGAATGAATACTATATATTTAATTAAATTAAATTCATATAAAAGTCGCAATCAAAGTATATTTCGATAAACCACCACTTATTGAAATCCTTTAATTCTATTTTATTATAAAACCACATCATTCTAATTCCATACTAAATCAATCACATTAATTTCTCTCTTTCCCAAACCAAGTATTTTCAATATCTGTTAATGTAAATGCCTTAATGAAGATACATTTTCGTCAATATCATATCTTTAAACATTTCCAATACCACTGTGCCCTAATAAATGTAATAAAAAAATTACACAAAAAACAACAATAAGAACAGAAATATTCAAACAATCAGAACTAGAGAGTTTCTTAATAAGTAAATGAAGAAGAAAAACGAAATATTCGATAAAGCACGTCTAATATAACAGTCGAAGTAGAGTAAAGTAGTAAGTTCCACAGAACAAAAGCAAAAAATCAGATGTTTATTATTATTTTACTAGTAAGTATTAAACTGTTTGTATGTATTGGAACATCGTTGTGTTTAGCGTGTACATATATCGATTGTTCCTTAAAATCATGTGTGTAGCAGATGTTTATTGATGACTGCTATTCAATACTAATACGAATATACATATTTCGAAAATCCATAGAAACATTTAAACAAAAATATATTATTTTTCATAAACATTGAACTCCATATTTAATATAAAAATAAACGAGTTTATGTATATCACCACCACTCCCTATACATTTGTACCTACATACATATGTGAAGCAAAAACTGAGTCAAAATTTGTACAAAAAAGCAAATGTTCACCCAAAACATCATGATGCATGCCAAAATCATATTTAAATGGGATTTTCCTCAATATAGTCATTTGAGTACATTTTAATTTTATATGCTTGAATAAGTCCTCACCTAGAAAATATCATCATTCTTTTAACAGCAATTAATGTAATGTAGAGTTTTTCAACGTTAATTTTATTGTAACAATATAAAAAAAACTACTGGTTTTTAACACTCTTTAGAAATAGTTCTGTGTGCATGTTAATGCTTTTTGACGACCTTTTGTAGTTATATTTGTGTTGAGTTTAAATTTTTTTTACAAAGAAATGCAATGTAAATTAAAGTTTCTGTTGTTTTGTCAATTACTCTGGACTGTTCTGTGAATAATTATTTAAATCAATGCACATTATTTCAAAATCGTTGTTCTCTTTTTAGGTTAGGTTTTTGCTTTATATATATGTTTTTTTATTTCTTAAAAAACGGTTTTAAGGGTGCTGAATAAGCATATTCAAATGAAGCAAAGACATAATTTGCTTTACAACAGAATAAAATAGACATGTCAATTCTCTACGAATAGGTTAAAACGAATTTTGAGTTTACTATACCTTGACCCGACAAGTAAAAATAATTTCTGAAATAACAAAAAAATGTGAATCGAATAATGAAAAATTTATTCCATGTTGTGGTGAAGAACATAGAAGAAATGATAAATTCCAATATAATTTGCAAATAATATACTTAAAACCAAATCGTTATTATTGTCAGAATGTCTTTTAAATTATTTGTCGAATATATTTGCAAGATATTACAAAGAAAGATGAATGAAATAAACTTAATTAAAACTTAAAAAATGTAGAAATATAAGGTTTTGTTTAAATAACTATTCAATTTTTAATCAATTTAATTTTGTCTCTCCAAATATTTAATTTTTAAATTTGTTTTCTACTGGGTCGATCTCGTTAAATGTATATACAGCTAAATGTTATGGCAAAATACGATTCAAATTCGTCGATTTATAGTTGACAATTTTATAAATGTTTTTTACTTGAACATAGAATTTGCCTAAGATATCGGTCTATAACTTTTAATATACTGAACCGAATTTGCTGCTTTTAAATAGAAAAATTCTCAGGACTATTAAAAACCAAGGATAAATTTCATTGAGCTCTATCAATTTTTTGTGGATTGAGGTACATGATGTTGTCTGAGATGATATGTTCTTGGCGTTACAAACAGAATGACAAAGTAAAAATACCCTCTTCAGGGAGGTTGTAAAAATTAACTTAACATTTAATAAATGCGTTTGATTAATCGACTGAAATATATGAAATCTAAATTTAAAATTTTGTCAACCATTAACTCTGAAATTATTGTTGTGCAGTCGAAAAGAATTTCAATTTCTTATTTTAATATTTTCAATTAAGGAATATTTAAGTTTGTGACAAAAGTCTTTTAGTTTTGGCTAAATAAAAGTTGAATAAACAAATTACATTTAAGTTTGTGACTAAAGTCTTTCAATTATTGGAAAATTTGGCAGCAAAATTAAAAAAAAAAAAAAAATATTTTCTTTAATTTGTATATTTTGAAACTAAAACAAAACTATTTTTCTCAACAATATAAAAGAATTAAATATCTGAAAATTCAAAATAAATGTCTAAAGATTAATTAAAACTTACATAATTTAATTTATTTTTTTCCAAATTTTAATATTAAACATTTTCTAATATAGTACACTTTTATAAATAAAATTAAATTTTATATTAATTACATTCTTCCACCATATCATTTTTTTTTTCTTTTTTTATTAAAATACAAAATTTTTAGGAAAGAAGCGATAAAATATTTGCGTTAATCATAGAAAATACTACAAAACAAGCAACACAATTATACCAAAAATAAGCAGCAAAGCAAAATAAATAAGAATTATTGTTGTAGTAAAACAATAACAAAACAAAAACGGAAAATACTAATGAAAAAACTTACCCTTCCGCTCTTCAACCCTCTGCAACACAAACACACAATGAAGCTCACAGTATAAATAAATCACAAAAGTTCAACCATCTGCTTTCATTTTCTTTTGTTTTTTCATTCTTTTTTGCACGTCTCACAAAAAGAGCTATAGTTACTAAAATAAATGGGATTTATTTCATTATTTTTAGCAAAACAGAAAAATTATAAACAAATTTTTATTGTTTTTATAATAAGAAACAATGAGTTGGTGCTGAACGGTATGGGGTGATGCGCTGTTGTTTTGACAGTTGAGTAAGAAAAAAAGCGCCTACCACTCCCACATGTTTTCGCTTCGTTATTTACTTACATTTAATAAATTTTATATATTAAACCATTTTTATAGCACAATTATTATTAAAGCATTATTAATCACTTAAAACTAAATTAATTAAAAATGTAGCAGTCTATTTACTATTTGTTCTCCGTGCTGTGCGTTGTTATAACTTTGTACTTCTGCTCTTTCTTAATAAACTCACATAACGGCTGTTTTTATACATCTAAGTTTGTTCTTTTTTCTTTCTTAAATACATTTCATTTTAAACTGTTTTAATAAAATAATTCATACAATCGAAAAGTAGATTTTAAATGAAAATAAAACTTTGACAGATTTTCCGCTGCTTTTAGCGACTTTTCACTATGGAAATTGCTGCAGCAGAATTCCTCAAATGACTCCAATGTGTTTCTTATGAGTTCGAAGTGATTGGAAACCGCAACCAATACTAAAGTTCGACGTCAATCAGACCTTCATACAACTTTAGCAGAACAGAGTTGTATTTTATATAAAACTTTATTGTTTAATAAATACTGAGCCGAGTATTTGCAACGGCGTTAGTACAACTAGCGATATCATATTTATTTCATTTCATATATATTTGGATACAAATGTATGGCATATTGGCATTTTTATTCTTATTTTTTATTATTAAATATTATGTTATCTATAACTGCCTACATTTTTAAAGCATGTAACAATGTAGTTCTAGCTAAGACAAAAACCGTTAGATTAAGGGTGGCATCTCTTTACGTTAACTTTATTTTCCATCTGGTATTACTTATTCAGAGAGCTGTCAAATGAAGTAAACAACACGCGCTACAATATTATTTTTTATTTCAACACATTTTACAATTTATTTTTAAAATTTATTAAAGAAAACTTACAGGTAAATATTTTATACTTATTTTGTATCATAACAAGTAATATTATTTATTGATATCTTATTCAGAAAATTAAATTCCCTACAGTATGGCCGGCGTTTTATTTGAAGACATTTTCAATGTAAAAGACATGGATCCAGAGGGCAAAAAATTCGATCGTGTTTCCCGTTTGCATTGCGAATCAGAATCTTTTAAAATGGACTTAATTTTAGACATCAACTCTTGGTTGTACCCTATGGAATTAGGAGACAAATTTCGTTTAGTCTTGGCTACCACACTACGAGAAGATGGTTGTCCCGATACCGGCGAATATAATCCCCTCGAACAAGAGGGTACTAGAGCCGATAGTTTTGAATATGTCATGTTTGGCAAAGTTTATCGTATAGAGGGTGATGAAGCACATAATGAAGCCTCCTCCAGACTGTCAGCTTATGTATCTTTTGGTGGTTTATTAATGCGCCTGCAAGGTGATGCTAACAATTTACATGGTTTTGAAGTTGATCAGCAAATGTATTTATTAATGAAGAAATTAGCTTTTTAATTTAACTTTTTTTGTTATTTAAGTAGATGTATAATCGTGAAGAAAAATGACAAACTTAGATTTAATTATAATTTAGACACAAGGATAAAATTAATTAAAATATTTGTGTTCCGCTAAAATGAGTTTTAATTAAAAAAATAATTTTAAATAAAACTTAAGATTATTTAATATTTTTTTATAAAAATAGTATTGTATAAATTTTTCTAACTTGGAATTTGCGGAAACATCCAAACGCCTCCTTGATTTATACCAAGTATTAAAATTTGTGTATAGAATCATCAAAAATTATAAATATTAGAAAATCAAATATTTTTAATATTTGATGATTCTATACACAATTTTTAATACTTGGTATAAATCAAATAGGAATTAAAAAAAGCTATATATTCAGGGCAATTAGAAAATTGCTTTTCTAAGGTTATATATAATCAATGCTATAATATCCAATAAAAGTTACCTTTTCTTAATTAACTCCAAAGAAAAATAAAATAATTTGAAGAAATTATAATTAATGAATTGTGAGATTGAAAAATTCTCAACACACGTTTTTCTTTAAAACTTTTAACCAAAGTTTTATTTTTTTGTCAAACAAATGAATATATTGTTAATATGAGAGAAAATAAAAGCCAAAAAAATAGAAACCATTTTCAAAAAAGCTCCCAACACAACCGATAGGAAAGCAGCCCGGTTAGTTAAGAATTCGGACTATTTAGTACGAAAAGTCAAAGGCATTGTAGGTTCATTAAGTTCATCTCAGGAATGATGATAAAAATTTTGAGGCCAAAAACATGGAAATCGCAGTCAGGTATTGATAGACGAAACGTATATTCAGGCAGAACTTATGCTGCTGATGCTTGAGGGAATGTTGAAAAATTTAGGATACAAAAACGAGTCGATTTGAAGCAAAAGAATTCAATCATTTGTTACAGCCGGCACTATAAATAATGAAATTTTCATCAAGGAATGTTTATAAAAAGACAACTTCCATTCATAATATGTCTACTTATTTTTAGTCTGACTTGGCATCGTGTCAATACATTAAACTTGCTGTTGCGTGGTATAAGCACAATAATGAGGTATTTATACCAAGAGAGGCAAATCCTCTTAACTTAGAGCAGAGATATTGAAATTTTGTTAAAAGAGGATTGAAGAGCACGATAAAGGTGCCCGAAAGTGTGATGGTTTTTAAACGAACCAATAACAGAAAGCACTATAAAAACGTTAATAGATGGGGTTCCGTTTTATTCTATCATATATGTATCGTTTTTATTATTATATATGTATGTTAAGAATATATATGTATGTTCGAACTCACTCCTTATAAACTTTAAGATTTTATAAATAAAAACAATACAAAAAGTGGATCTTAAAATCGCACATGTTTTTAAACTATGCTTCGGATCTTAAATGAAATATTGCATTTTTAGTTTGTTTTATATCGAGTCAGATTTCCAAAATATATTTTTTGTTAGGATATATACAGAAGAAAATCCCTTTCAAAATTAATATTTCTAAATTAATTTATTTTTAACAAATATTTTATTATGAAGAAGTAATTTTTTGACAAAATTTCTCTTTAGTAAAATAAGGAACTCAAGGCCAAAAGTAGATTAAGAATTTGTTTATAAAGATTTACAAAGGTATCTATACACAAAACTTGCTACACCTCTGACCAGATAGGGGAAGGAAATATTCCAAATAAATTAGAAAATTACTAGTAAAGTGTTGAATTTTATTAAATTATCTGAAACGATTCAAAATTTACAGACTTATTTAAGAAATACATTGTTTTGCAGTCACTGTTAATTCGAATTCATTTCTGAAAAATTGGTCTAATTAACAAATATCGTTCGATATGATAAAAAACAATCATATTTTAATCTAAATTTTAAAAACTAAATTAATTTAAATTTACTAAATATGGAAATATGAAGTAAGAAAATATATGATATTTAAAAACCTACAAAATTCAGAACATACAAAATTTCGAATCATATCCTGTTTTATTTTTTATACAAATTTCTCTACTAAGCGGTCATTTACATTTTGAAAACTATTTGGTATTTAATTTCTGGAAAAATCGTTCATGCAATTGAAATTTTCAAAATGTTGAAGTAAAATTATTTTGAAATCAAAACAATTCTAAACTTAGACCAACAAGTACCAATACAAAAATCAATTGTTTACTTTAACAATTTTTTTTTATAAGGAAATAAATATCATTTAAAAATGTATAATTCCAATATATTGCAACTATTACAATTGCATGAGTTTGGGTGGTGTTAGGTACATATGTGTATATACATATATATAAAATCAACACACATATAATTTATGACTACCAAAGATTCCGCTTGCATCGCGTGCCTTTAAAATAAAACTAAAAATATAAATTTCAACTTTTCAACATCGATTGTTTATGATTTTCTAAATAATTTACGGGTAATTTTCCTTTTTATACTAAACAAAACATATGCGTTTGTATATGTTTGTTTATATAAGTATTCAGATATTGTTTGTATTAAAAAAAATATTGTTTAAAATTTAACAATAATAAAATGAAACTCTTGATCTTGTTTTGCTATTTCTTCTTTTGAACAGTAGTGAGAACAAGTGAAATGTTTACAAGGTGTGAAAATATTTATTAAATATATATTGAAATGTTAATATTTTTATGTATTTGTTAGTGTATGTATGTATTTATGTATGTATGTATGTATGTATGTATGTATGTATGTATGCATGCATGTATGTGGGTGTAAGTATTTTCAATTTTTCTATTTTACAAATTGTATATGATTTCTTTTATAGTTTCATATAAGGAAATTAATTAGGAAAGAAACGAATTTCCAGAAATATTTAATATCTTAATAAATGGAGTCGAAAAATATTTTATAATAAAATTAATTGAACTCTATGGAGCTTGAATATAATATGTTAATTTATTTTAAGAAAATATATTTTAATAAACATTTAACATATATTTTTATTTAGAACATTATATTGTTATTCATATTACGATTTAGTTTAAGTTATTTCATTTATAGTAGAATTATTTTTAACAACCTAAAGTCTTGCTATTTACTATTATTACTATTTTGTATTCTAATATAAAAAAAATCAAATTTTTATTGTTATTTTTTATATTAGAATACAAAATAAAGGTATAGATATTTTTATAGTAGTAATAAAATCATAATAAATGTAAATTATTTATCCAAAACAGTTAAATTATTTACTTAAATCGTATCGTTTCTTAGCATCGTATAAATAATGTAAAACCCTTGACCTGGTTAGAGTATGAAAAAGTTGTACAGATGTTTGTAACGAGAAAACAAAATAATAGTACCACCGCATTTACTCACTTTCTGAGTCGATTTAGAAATGCCCTACTTTTGTTAACAAAATGCGATCGCTTTTTTAAAGGCATCATGATACAATTTGGAACTTACCATTACTATGGCTAAGATAATGTTTATTGTCATGTTCAGGGATGCATCCAGTATTTTACCTAACGCCTTACAAATATTCTCTTCGAAATGGGGTTCCAAATTAAATTTATTACAAATAGAAAATTCTATATGTATCCATTTATTGGCATTGAAATATTATTTGATTTAATTGGGATTTATATAAGCATAAGTTGTGGTTCGAAATTTAACGAGGGTCCGTAAGCAAAAATCGGAAAAACAAACTATACGAGGGTCGTTTATTTATTTATTTATTTTCGTAGCTACCTTGTATAATGTTGTGTAAATTATTATGGTCGGCCTTGATTGACAATAACATTCTTACTTGTTAAATGGATCTGTGTCTGTTTGTGTTATTTTGAAACATTAAGCGATTTTCTTGAATTTTTCACAAATCGTTCCCAATATCTTAAAAAGTAACGTCGATTATAAAATTTTTAGATACCCCAATGAAGAGAATTACCTCTTTTACAAAGAAAATATTAATTAAAATTTAAAATTTTGACCTAATAACCTTTAATTAAAAAAATGCAAAGTGAATTATAAAATATATCACGGGTAAGGCGTATTTAATAATATATTAATTAATATATTGAAAATTATTATTATTTTTTAAAGCAAATAATTACATTGGATTTTTTAAATCAATTTCCCCTCTCGTATATCCGCATTAAAAATTTTTTGTATGCATTTTCACATATCTCAAAAAAAATTTGTTTTGTTCTAAATTTTTTATATTTCTGCTATTTTTGGTATTTAATTTGATTTTTATTTCGCTTCTCTCTTACTCTCTATCTTTAATATTTTCTTTTTTAGAGGATACTAAAATGCATGGAACAAAACGGAAATGATCAATCGTCGTGATCACTTGTCTTTGGTGTATGTGTGAGTGTTTATGCTTTTTCGAATTGATTTTTTTTTTTAATTTTCACTTTGTATTTACATACAAATTCTCTGTTTAAAATCATTCTCACTCTCTATTGCTAAGTAAATTTCAAAATTTTTTTCGACCCAAAAATAAGACATTTTGTAGAATTTCAAATACCCTTCTAAAATTAAAGTTCTATTTTCTTAAAGAAATTTGAATTTTCAAAAAATTTTTACAAATATTTAGTATTAAAATCATTAATTTTATAGATATTTGTTTTTACCTATTGTAGGGCATTGTAGAAAAATAATTTTCTCCATTTCTAATGATTTTTTTTCTTTGATTCTCTTAAATCTGAATTTTTGCTATGGGGGTGCTGACGTATTACACAATCTAATGATCCTGCGCATCTTGCTCTATAATTGTTTATTTTATTCGGTCGTTATGACTTGGCCAATGCATATGAATGAAATGAAACGAGACTATTGTTTACTCTTTCGATCATTCAATAGAGCTTAGAGAACTATGTATATTTTCAAAAATTTTGAATAAATATTTCGAAAAAAAAAAAAAAAACATACAAAATATTTTTAATGACTTTCTTAGGTTTTTTGCTATTATTCTATTCTGAAAACGAAAGAAAAACGAACGTTTCTTATGTTGTATTTTTCAAAAAATTTTGGAGTGTGGGTGCAGTGCGTCGCGACGCGTTTAACAGTACACACCAAGTAAATTTTTCCGTTCTTGTGATTCCATCAGATACAAATTAAAGTAAAAGTGATTTTTTCCAATTAGTTTATAAAAAAGCAGAAATTCTACAACATCACCGTCACGACATCGTCATGATGATCATCATCAATTCATCTTGAACATTTTATTATATATATGGATGTACAATACCCCATATATACATATATATTTTTGGAAATTAATCTATTTTTAACAAAAATTCATAAGCAATATAAACGTTTAATATTTTTTCATTCTCTCTTCTTTTAAAGAAAACTTTTTCTACAAACAAAATTGCATGGTGAAATTAATAAAAAATTTCGATAGAAAATAAAAGAAATTTTATAAAAAAGTTATAGCATATAAATAGTGATATACAAAAAAAATATTTCCAAAGTCTTGGAAATGGTAAGTAAAATTCATTTAATATTAAGTTAATAAATTATAAACCATCATAAGTCGTTTTAAGAAAACAATATTACTTAATTTAAAAATAGATATTCATTTAAGCAAAATTCTTAAAAAAACAGATTTTTAATGGAAAATATGTATAGAAATATTTTATAGAATATTTATTCCTTCTGTCATGGTTCCACACAATTTACTTATAATTTGGCCAACAATTAATTGCCAACATTTAATCACAAATTGTCGACTGTCTAAAAGTGTAATACGTAATTTATTCATACACACTTTACAAATTTGTTAATTGACGAATGAATATTAGTATAAATTATGTAAAACGAATTGTTTACACGCTACACAAATATTCATAGTATTAATTATAATCATTAATAATGTTAAATTTTTGTGATATATCTATATCTATATATATATATATATATATATATATATATATATATATATATATATATATATATATATATATATATATATATATATATATATATATATATATATATATATATATATATATATATATATATATATATATATATATATATATATATTACAACTGTAACTATCAAATAAAGTCCCAATCACTTTCTGCAGAATCTGTTTTACTGGGAAATATTCAGGACGGATAGAACTAGGGAGAGGGTTACACGAATACCTAAAGAACTAAAACAATAAAAGATTAAAAATGTTGTCCCAATAATTTTCTCCATTAGTTGTTTTTTACTGGACAAAATCTAGGACGAATAGGATTAAGTTAAGAAATATCTTCATACGTTGTTAATTTTAATTATCGAATATCCAAAGAACTATTTCTAAAATTTGGTACCATTCATTTTCCCGAGAAGTTGTTTTACTTAACAAAAATAGTAATTGAATATCTGATGAATTATTACAGAGAAAAGCATCTTATTTGGTCAAATCCTCATTGTATGTTTTTTTAATACAAAAAATGAATGAAAATTTCATCCATAAAATAGAAGTTTTAAACTATATAAAAAGTTGTTTAATATTTAAATAAATATCTGAAGTACTCTAATTTGAAACTTAACAATTAATCTTAATAATTTTACTTTGTAGTTGTATTTGAAATTAATGTGATCAATTTACATAACTTGATTGTTTTGAAAATATTTAATTAGGGTTATTAATATATAATGAAAAGATCTTTAAATAATGATTTATCTTATAAATTTTTTGTTAACACAAATGTAAAGAAAAACATAAATTAATAGCAAGTTCCTTAGTTTTAGGGATATTTGATTTTCAATAGAAAAAAGCAAATATTAATAGAATTCTCATTTAAAAGATAAAATGTGTATTTTGGGTAATTTATAGGTCTTTAAAAAATATGTCTAAACGATATAAAATGGCCAATTTTTAATGAATAAATTAATTTAGTCAGGGGTTCTTTTTCCAAATAAAATGTTCAAGCAAATTTTTTTCATTTCCTTTAGTTCATGAAATAAACATAAATTATATTCAAAAATTTCTCTGAAAATAAACAAATAAAAGTTGAAAAGATCAATAAAACTGGCGAAACATGAAACATTTTTTTAAGATCGTCTAACATAAACATTCTAGTACATACACAGTAAATAGATACATACATAAATACTTATGAAAGTGTTGATATAAGAAAATGCACATAGATTTTAGTTAAATACATGTAGGAGTAAGTAGCCACAAATGCAAATACGATGGTGGTATGAAAATGTTTTGTTATAAAAACTATTAATATAAATTTCTCTATAATGACTGAAGTGAAGCAAAATTAAATTTAAGATAATCTCCTGAGTATTATAAAAACTTCTACAAATTATGAAATAAATATAAAATACTAAAAAAATCCTGAATTCTTATGCTGCTTGATATCAGTCAGCTCTTATTCGATTTTATTAACGAATAGTTACAAGCTTTTCCTCATTGGAAAATCTGATTCACGATATAACATCAGAAAGCAAAAACTTTTTTTCTTTATAAAAAAGATAAAAAATGTTTCACAACATTATTGAGGTGAACGAATCGAAAAGTGATTGTTTCCATTCCGTTATAGAAAATTCTATCTGAAAGATACAAAACTGTTATTACACTTTAATTCATTTTTAATCAAAATATTATTAAAAATACTTATCTAATTGGCCTCGTATAAATTGGAAAATCTGCTACAATATGTTATTTGTTTTTGTTGTTGTGTTACACTACACTTGCTGTAAACAATCATAACATCTTGCTAAATGTTTAATGATGAAAATTCTTCAGAACACGAAAAATATGATGAGAAATAGTAGCGGCAAATAAAAAAAAACAAAAACATTAAGAAATTTTATTTGTTTCCGTTTAAAAATAGTATCATGAACTCCTAAGAATTTATTTCTATTTTGTTTTCCTTTCTTTTCTTAAGGTTTAAATTGTACAAGTGTGGCATAAATAAGTCTGTGTTTTAGTGGGATGATGTTATGATATCTAGGGTGTGCACTATGCCACAGTATATTGTTTATGCTTCTGTAATATATGGGTATATTGGACGCCCCTCCAAAACATGAAAATTATTATTTTTCTTCTTTTTTTTTGGGGGGGGGGGAAATTTGGAATGCGGTAGTGGTAAGAGCACGCTTTGATTTCAAATTTGTGTAAGAGTTATTATTAATAACAATAATTTTCACAAAGCATTGTTAACACTTTTAAGCTTGAGCAATTTCATATGCTAAATGTATTCATATCTATACGCACACACAAACATATAATAGGCATGCACTTTAAATTAGACACATTTACATCAAATTGGGAAATAAAACTTAAAAGAAAATAAAAATAAAATTCATTAATAATCTTCCTTGGAGGAACTAGAAAAAATATATAAAAAAGGCACTTAGATTTAGAAAACGAAGAGAAAATACGTCAAATTTACGCAATTTGGCGCCAAGAGTCTTAATGAATGAATATTTTGATGCATTATGTGGTCAGTAGATTTAAAATTATATGTATGTATATATTCTAGATTTTATATAAATATATATACAAACGTTTATATCTTTATAATGCTGGTCTCCCATGAAGAAGAATATCAGATACATTACCTCCAACATGGCCAAAATAATGAGGGATTTCTTAAACAAACTAGTTAATTAAAACAGACACATAAAACTCTTCAAGAGGAAAATGTTTTTTTCTTTAGTTTAACTTAAGAAAATTTTGCCAAATTATACATTAACATTTTAACACATACAATAATAAACATACATACATACATACATACATACATACATACATACATACATACATACATACATACATACATACAGACATACATACATACAGACATACATAAGATAAATTTAAATAAATTTTAAAAAGAAGAAAAAAACTTTTCTAAGTATCCAGATCTAAATGTTTATTGAAATAAATAAAAAATAAAATGTTTACTTTGTTGTGTATACACAAATTGACATAATGAAAAAGAAAAATCAAATTTTCAAAATTGAAAAAAATTAAAAATAATTATAAATTAAACAAATTTATGCATATATAACTTATATATATATATAACTGTCTATCTATTTTTCGATTTAAAAGTAAATACTATAAAAATTTGTTATAAAACAGACATTTAAAAAAAATCGTTTTTTTATAATTCTGTTAAAAGAAAAAAATTGTTATTTAATGTTATTATCAATTGGATTAGATTTTTTAATGTCTCAATATTTCAAATGTTTAATCCTTATTTTTTCAATAAAGAAAACATATTGACACTTTTATTAAATTTTGAAATATATATAAATACTAGAAACATAAATATTTTAGAAAACAAATCATCACTGCACCGGAAAAAGATCTTTTCTAAATTTTTGGAATTTTTCAGGAGAGATTAAAGACAGTGTTATTTGGCTTTAATTCCATTATTTTAAAATATTTGGAAAAAAAATCACTTATGATTAAGTTTACTAGCGTTATAATATGTGGTCTGAGAATAAAAAAAATCCAGCTTATTTGGTAGGAAACAGAAAAAATTTACATAGGCAATTTTGTTGGAACAAATTTTACTTCAATATTTTTTGCTTTATTCCTTGAATTTAACTATATGTATATGTAATGTTTCGACATATTTTTAAATTCTTTTTGTTTTTAAACTCTATAAACAAAAATATAATTTCTAGTATACTTAAAAATTAATTTTTGAATGCTTTATATGAAAAAATGTTTACATAGGAAATTTTGTTGGAAATTTTTTTATTTGGTATTACATAAGTAATATTGTAAATCCAAAAACATTTAAAATTCTGACAAAATATTTTACGGGTATACGTCTGACCAGTAGGGCATTCAAATGAAACATTAACATTTATTTCGAAAATCTTTACATAGAAACTCCTGTCAGCGCAGGAGATGTCTTTATTTATGTATATATACATATGGAAATATGTATATATACATATTTCCAGAATCTAATTTTTTTAAAGAATACATTCAAAAAATAAACATACATATATACATACATACATACATACATACATACATACATACATACATACAATCATACATATATACATATATACATATATACATATATACATACATACATACATACATACATACATACATACATACATACATATATAACAATTTTTTATAATTTTATACATAATTTACATAATTTAAGTATGAAATGTCTAAGCTTATTAAAAACATTTAAATAAATCGTTATGTTTCAGAGAAATAATAAATATTTTTAACACAATTTTTTTATTAGTTAAAAACTTAGAAATTAAAAATTTAATAATTAAAAATAAATTTATTATATATCTAAAATTCAAATATGATAACTTTTGCAATATATGAAAATTTTGAAAAATTTAAAAACAAAAATTCGAAATTAAAGAAAAAAATTAAACAAAATGTTAAATATTATGACATTTTGTGTTTTTACATTTTTACAGAACTTATACTTTTAAAATTTTTACAAATTTTAACTAAAATAAACATAAAAGAAAATTCAGACATCATATCTTCTTTTAAAATAATCCCTTTAAACATGATTTCGCAACAAATATTTTGAAATTCTTCGTTTTTTGGAAATTTCTTTTACAGAAACTACTTTAAATAGATTAAATCTATAAACATATAAATAAATTTATGTTTAAACACCATATGGTTAATTAGTATGTCTATGTGTAGGTACTTTTATGTTTATAAATCTAAAATTATATTACTAAAACAATAAAACATATGGCCATTTTTTTATTTCCCTTAAATCTTATTTGAATTTGAATTTTAAAACTTAACAAAAGAAACAGAAAAATTGTGATGTGTGATGGGTGGAGTATGTAACCTTATGAACCTGTAGTAAATATTTTAAATAAATATAATTAAAACTATAATACATAAAAAATACCGAAGGATTCTAGTTGATTTGTCTTTTTCCGCTTACTGGCGCTATTATTTAAAGACGACAGGAAAGGGAAAAAGGCGTATAGACTATGAAGGCTTCCAACGATATAATCAAATGAAATAAACAATATAAATAAAAAGAAATCTAGATGTGTATGTCGAAACAAATCAATTTTTCAATTTCCTCTAAATGATTAAATGGAAATATTCAAATTATATGTATGTATATATGAATGTGTCTAAGTATTAGTTTTAAGTTTGTATACAATATTTAGATTTTTTGTTTATATTTGCAATTGTAGTCAATTATTTTTTATTGCCACTGCTGTTTGCTTACGCCTTGCCTACTGTTGATTCTATTGCCTCTAAATGCCGCGGGTGCTAAGGCCATTTTGTTTCTTTTTTCCTTTTTTTTGGTTTTCTAGTGATTTGCTATTACTGATAGATATTGTTGTTGCTACTGTTGTATTTTCCTTTTTTAATAATATATGGCTTTAATATTGGACTGTTGCCAAGCATTAGCATTAAGAATTGTTTACTTGTTGTTGTTGCTGCCCCTGCTGCTGTTCGATGTTCAATGTACAGTATTGGAAATTGTGGTCTGTTTTATTTCATAAATGTTTTTATATTTCTATACGATTTCATAAATTATATTACTTTATATTTTTCCTGTTGTTGTTATTATTGTTTTTCTTATCTTAAATGCACGAATGTAGTTTTCCAAGATTAAAAGCAACAAAAATCACAAATAAAAAGAATATTAAAAAACTTAACCTAATTTTAATAGAAAATTTAAATTAATATAGTGAAGGAGGTATTAATATAAATAAAATTAACTTATAATACCATAAAATTAAATAAAATTAAATTAAATGAAATTATGTGAAACGTGAACCATTTCAATTTTAAATTCCTGTACTCTGAGGCAACATTTAAAAATATGTTTTTTATTCTTTAAAATAAACAAAAATGTACACAAAGAAAGCAAATTCAAAATAGTTTATTATTTTTGGAAAAATTAAGAAAACAAAAAATGAGAAATAAAATTCAAATTTATTGGAATTGAATTTTTCCAATTTTTTCTATCTTTCAACAGAAAAAAAAATAAAAAAATAAATAAATAAAAAATAAATAAATAAATATATATATATATATATATATATATATATATATATATATATATATATATATATATATATATATATATATATATATATATATATATATATATATATATATATATATATATATATATATATATATATAAATAATTTAGCTGGATGTTCTATTACATATAGAGAATATTTCAATGGAATTTTAAATTAATTTAAAATTAATGAAAAACCAGAAACGAAGTAAAAAACTTTTGAATCATTCATTCATTCATAGGGAATTTTCTATACAACTTTATTCCTTATAAAACCGGAAATACCATCATTGCATTTAATAGGAAACGAATTTTATTATTAAATCCTTTTTATAAAAGGTATTTCCCCATTAAAAAATTACTCATAGGATTTCGGAAGTTTCTTGATTTCTTAATTTGTTTTTAAACATCTTAATAAACTAGTTATTTATATTTGAAGAATTTTTATAATTTTATATGGTTCATTAACATCTCACTTTTCGGAAACAAGCTTGAATGTTGAATTTTTTATTTTGAATAAAAGAATTTTAACAAATATTCAATGAAAGCACATTGTGCAACGTCATGCGGTTAAATAAGGTTAATATGGAACATTTACTCAACTTGTGCATGAGTTATTGAATACATAATGTCACCGCTAACAAGTAAGTTATAATATTTAATATGAATTTTGTATTAAACCGGCTTAAAAGTTATAATTATAATTTTCACAAAAATTGATTATTTTTTTTAATTTTACTTAAAAATAGAACCTCAACGAGAATTTTATTTTTTTCAAAAAAAACCCATAAATTTATCGGTTTTATTACTTTAATTCATAAGTATAAAACATACTGAAATCAACAGGTAACAATCAATGAAGATCCAAAGATCATAAGGATAAGTTGTATCGTTTATCATGTTGAAATATGTAAGTGTATTAAAAAACAAATTTTAAAAATTTACTTACACAAATTTTTAACTAAATTATTTAATTTTGTTTTAGTTGTGTTTAATTGCGTTTATCGGCTTCGTCTATGGTGCCCCAGTGGAGGAAACAGTAAACACGCAAGTTGTAAAAACTTCACAAGTCAACTCTAATCCTTTACATGTTTCCTCACAGGCGGTTGACGAGCAAATGCAGGATGATCAACAGAAAATGCTGACTACCAAAAAACCTCAAGTTGTGGAAATTGTAGAATCTGGTGCTGAAAAGCAAACCGACGGTTCTTACAGTTTTCATTACCGTGGTGCCGATGGCACATTTCGCGAAGAAACTGCAGTTGTGAAAAACCCCGGTACTGATCATGAATATTTGGAAATTAATGGCGCTTATTCATTCCTTGATGCCGATGGTAAAGAAGTTGTTGTACACTATAAAGCTGACGATAAAGGTTTTGTACCAGTAGGTAATAATATACCCGATGCCATATCATTGGCAGCCAAGGAAAATAGTTTACTTCCTCCAGTGAAAAAAGATAACGGTATTGTTGTTATTGATGATGATTTGGAGGAAGTTGAAGGCAGCAATGAAACTGTTCTACAGAAACAAGAATAACTGAATAATTATTAATTAACATAAAATATCTCATTTAAATTTATAACATTTATTATTATAAAATTCTCATGATAAAATTTAACTACAACATATTTAGAATATTAAAATCAGTTTTTTGTTTTGTTTTTAAATTACATTTCTTATAAAAACTATGCACTGTTTATATATAAATTATTTTATTTATGTCTTTTTAAATAAACTTTTATGCATATAATATGAATATAACAGTCCAAATGATCGCATATTTTTTTTCTTTATCATCAAATAGTATACATGCATCGACATTTTACAAAATATTTCATTTAAGATGTATAAAAAATAAATAAAATGAATTCTATTCTTGGAAGAACAAGATTTAAAATATTTTAACACTAATTAAATAATACAAAAAGTTAATTTTAAAATAAAATACAATAGTTTTTACAAAGTCACATAATTTACATTTGATTGATAAAATTACACCAATATAAATTTAACTCTTATTAATCCCTTTCAGGATAGCTTTTTCATTTTAAATAGTTCTAAAAAACATCTAAAAAAGTGCTAAAACTAAATAACTATTTAACAGAGTCTTTTGAAATTTCATTTAATTTATTTCATTTTTGCAAAAAACCTAAAGTATTGGCATTGTTTATTGTTGAACCCGTTAAGGAGGGCGTATTTAAATGCTGACGAAAATTACAAGTACCCATGGACTTACGTTCCTTAATGCGTTGTTGTAAAGCCAGTAAAAGGCCGGTGAGGACATCATGATTCGGTATTTTTTTAGCAAATAAAAGTCTTTTAACAGAGTCATCATAAGTTAAGAGAGCTACCATATTTTGTAATAGAAATCCTTGGCAGAACTCCATCAATTTGACTGCATTATAGACCTTAAAATATGCAATTTACTTACATTTCCCCATTGGTAAAATTTTTTAACGTTAACTATTTACCTTGGCATGTATGTACATAGCCACCACATTATCTATGTCAATCATATCGGAACACCTAGCTTCCGTGTAACGTAATAAACCTTCTAATTGAAAGAAACTAGCAGCTGCCATTAATTCCAAAACATCACCTTTGGAGACATCCAAAGAACTGCAACCACCACTATATAAATACTGCATGACCAATTGGAATATATGATAACGTATATCATTGATTTGAACTGTGGGTGTGTTACCCTCACTCAACTTAGAGCTAAGCATATTTTGGAATCTTGGTGAAGCTGTCACCAAAACAATTTTGTGACCATAAAATATTTTCCCTTCAACTCTGCATTTAAGAAGATAAGGTTAAAAATTTAACAGAAAAAATTACTAACAAGTAAAACTCACCTAAATGTAACATCACTTAATTCTGGATTATTTACAAATTTAGGATCTATGCGAGAACTGTTTACGGGTTGTGAAACAGGCTCTTTTATAGGTTTAATTTGTTGCCAGCCGAAACAAGTCGCAAATATGTCGGCCAGCAACAGGGTCGTGCCTTCATTCTTGCTATAACGGAATATATTAAACAGCAAAGGCAAGCATTCACTAACAAATTGTACACTATAGTCGTCGGGACATACTTGTAGAAAGTCCTGTAGTAATTGATCGATAACAGCATCAAGACGGATTTCATGAGCAGCAGCTAAAGCGTGCATCCAACAATGTAAAGTCCATGGCACGCCTAAGGTTCGTAATTCAATCGTTATATCTGTAAAATACAATAATTGCAATCAACCTCATCAAACTCAGAAACTCTTTCATCTCCACAACATACCCAAATGATTGTTTTCAGCGCTGTGATACATGGCTTCCTGTAGACTCTTGATTTGGGTTTTATTGAGAGTATTTGCTATTTCACCATTTGCCAAGCGATCCGCTATGGTAGTTGCCCGATTACTTGGACTATCTCCCTCAGCTAGCATTTCCTCCAAAGACAAAACATCTTTGGAGCCTTGAGATATTGGCGTTGACAAAAGTTTTCTTAGCACCGTCCTTTGACCATGAGCTGCCGCCACTGATATAGCACAATAACAACCTCTTTGAGCAGAACCCGCAAAACTCATGGAATCCTTTTGTTGTGTGGATAAAAAAGCATTTGCCCCATGCACTAACAGCAAGGAAACCACTTCAATGTTTCCCGATCCACAGGCAACTTGCAAAGGTGTTAAAGTATGTTTATCTTCACTTTGTCTAGCTCCTCCTTCCACTTTACCACCCCGTTCCAGAAGACATCTGAGAGCCACATAATTAGATCTACTGGCAGCAAATGTAACAGCAGTCCAATGTTGAGTATCCGGATGTATAGCAGGATAGTTTGAATTTCCAATGGCAGGAACTTCTATATTTGGATCGCAGCCTGCATCGAGTAAAGCCTGAATAACAACTTCATCATTTCTTATGCTGGCAATCATTAGAGCTGTCATGCCAGCATGATTGAGTGTATCATAGCGAGTTGTTGGAGGCAGCAAATTTGAGGCCTGAGCCAATAATTCAGCTCTTCCTGTTAGCATTAACTTAAAAGCCAATGCAATTGTTGCACGTTTTCCCAATTCGGAAGTATCTTCACTAATATTCAATGGTATGGTTGTGGTAGTTGCTAAAAGAGGGAAATGAGCCTTTTTCACAGGAAGTTCTTCTTCATGGGCCACAGAACGCATAGGGCAGTCTACTCCAGGAAGTAATAATCTAGCAGCTTGCATAATATCATCTTTGTCCACCATAACAGCACTACGATATTCAGCATGTGCTGATGCAACTCGTAGCCATTCCACTAAAGGGGGAAGTACTACATAGGCTCGTTCATAACAAAGTTCCTGCACGTTTTGACTACTATTGTTGTTTGAATTGTTGGCACTAACCGCTCCCTGTTGTGAACCTACAAACTCACTGTGTTCTAATTGTGAACATCTCATGAAATAGAAAAGCGCCGATAAAGCTGCATTTGATATAGCACAATGCTGAAACTTTTGCTGAGCTCGTAACGTTAATTCCTTCAATTCGTTAACACTACCCACACATGTGGTAAGCAAACAAGGTTCTAGATTTGTATTATTACTGCCTGATGAAGAACCGCTTTGGTGGGTACCCGAACCTAAAGATGACTGACTTGCCCAACGAGGCATTGTAAGCGCACCCGAAGCTATACGACCAGCATTGAGATGAGCAAATGGTTGCAGTAAACCCCACATATCACCAGATATGGATATGGCATGTTCCAAAGTAGATGCCTTTAGTTGAGATGTCGAATCGGTAGGAAAGCATTGGAGTAAAATTTCTTCTAAAAGATTTTCAATGCCTGCACATAGATAAACGGCAGCATATTCGTGAATAAATTTTCCCAAACGGGAATCCGTCATCCAACGGTGAAATCTCCCTACTGACAATTGAATACCAGCTCTAGATGATTTACTTTGTTTTAGGGCACTATCGCCTGGTACTGCAAACATTGCTGCCGCTCTAAGACACGCTTTAATACACGAATCTGCCAACAAAGGGCAGAGTACAATTTTGAATGCCCCTGCTACTTCTTGTTTCGAACATAAGCCAAGATTAGAAGATAAACGCTGAACTTCACGGGCTATACGTACTAAAGCTCTTTGTAATAAGTAGCCTAAACGCGATGCTGCATCCGCAGATACACGATCGGCTTGATCTTTACAACGACCATTACGTATAGCTTTCATTATACAATGCTGACTCCAGGGAGGATGTTGTAATTCCACCAATCGATTGTGTGAGTCAACCCAAACAAATTCATCGGCATTAGTTACGTTCGTATTTACTGTTTCCAATGAAGCATATCTACCTAAACGTCTTGCTGGTTCGGAACTTTCAGATCCAGCACTGATACTGCTATAGGTACTTGTACTAGTTTGCGAACGCATTGTTAGTTGTTGTATGGCCAACTTAATATCTTCTAAACCATTACCACTCCATGGAGCTTTGGCAGGGGTAGCTCTATGACGAGCTCTAGGATGATTAGCAGTTGTACGGGAACGTGTGCTGCGATTAGTAACACCGGCTGCTAAACGATCCTCTGGTAGGGGCCCTAAAGCTACACCGCCTGGTGATGAACTACCATGACCTCCTGTATCAGACATACTAGCATGTCCTGATGAGCGATTTTCATCAGAGGAACTATGACACTCTTGAACACGTTCCAAAGCACGAAATTCGTGATGATGAGTGCGTGTGGAATGGTTGGGCTTTGTGGAAGTGTTTTGAGTGTGTTGATAGCCCGAATCGATAGGTATACCTATATCACCAGAACTGAAATCCAGAGATGACTTTTCAGAATTCTTTACTGGTGTATTTAGTTGTTGCTGTTGTTGATTTAGGGTACCACTTAACATGGCTGGTTGTGATCTTACTGGAGTACTTTGTACTGTCAAACGAGCAGGTCCTGCTATGGCTCGCTGTGGTATAGGTTTCGTTATGTTATTGCCATTAGTAGACGTAGAAGTTTTAAGTTTGCTTTGAGCATTATCAAAATGAGATGAACCATTTGCACTGGTGTTGGTCGGTGTTAAAGTCGTATTTCCGTTTTCCGTTGAAGTGGGTATTAAAGGCCTTTGGGCAATTTCTTTTGGAACACGGGATGCTAGTGTGGCAATCGCTGGATTTTGGATACGTCCTGATGGCATTGAGGAATTCTGAAGTACAGATGCATTTAATGACGATATATTGGCACTTGTATGATTTGGGGTAATTGGCAAACCCGATGTATAGGAAAAAGGAGCAGCACTGTTTGATTGTGAATTAATGTCGGGTCGTATATTGCCGATTGGCCTAAAAATAAATTAAGAATCATAAAATTAAAATACATATATTAAAATTCGAATATTCGAAAACACCGTTAAAAACAAAAATGTTTGACCTACACTTAAAACAGCTCTTCGCTAACATCATCATCAACAACATTGTACTCATACCAACATAGCAACATACCGACTACATAACCAACGTTTCTTTCATCAAATAAATTATTTTTATTTCATATAATTTACTAACACTTAAACAACTACTACTATAATAACAATAAAATATAAACAAAGTTAACTGTTGTTCTAACACATGACTGACAATCAAAATGAAATTATGTCACTATTTTCTTCTAGCTCTCTAACTAGAGTCTGACTAGAGTCTTCAGCGCAAAAAAAAACATACATCTGCATTTGCATATGAATACGAATACACAACTCACACACTTCAAAAAAGAACTGTTACGCCAAGATTAAAATCAAAAGAACATGCCCATTGAAGAAATTATATGATTAAAAATACTATACACACCACTCTATTCTTAAGAGTTATAGATACATAACTATGTATGAATGTTGTTTTATTATCACAATAATGTTTTTTTTGTTGTAATTTCCTTTAATATCTAAAATTAGCTATTAAACTGATTAAATCCCATTATATAACAAAATATAAAAATAATTTTTAGGTTATATCACCTCAAGGGGATTATTGTTTGGTGTTCAAAATTGTTCTATATTTATTATAGAGGTACTCATTTTTATAGAAATACTATTTAAGTAAGTTAAATGAAAAAGAAATTGAAAAAAAATGAAAAGCAGATTCAAGGGTTTCGAAAATATATTTTGTTTTTCGATATTTATTCAAATATTTTAATTATATTTTACTTATTTATTCATATTTACATTGTAGAAAATTTTATGATAAGTATATTTCTTGTATGGTTTGAATAAAAAGCTATAAACTTTAAAATTATAAAGAACGTGTTTAACGGATTTAAAAATGCAATTTTGACATTTTCAGGGTATCATAGAAAAAAAAAAAAACAATTTCAAACAAATAAATTAAATAGAATATTATATTTATTATATGTTATTTATTTTTTTAACAATGAGAATCAGGAAATTAATTATAAACGATTTTAATAGAAAAATAATTATATATATATATAGATTTTAATAGAAATATAATTATATGTCAAATCTCGAATGACCTTAGACAAAATGGTGCTCTAATATTGTTAAAGGCTGTCGACAATTTACATTAAAAGATGAAAATTTAAAACAAAAAGTACAACAAAAAACTCTACATTAATATTTTTTGATATTCAATACTTCTGTGTCCCTATTGAAATGACAATAAATAAGTTCATTTCTTTCACATTACCAAGTAATGCAGGGTGTAATGTGTAAAAAAATATCTTCTTCAAAATTCAATTTATGTTACAATTTACCGAGATCTCCATTCTTGTACAAAACTCCAATCGCATGGCTCACTGGTGTCACCACCATCTTCGCTACACTCCTCCTCTCCATCATCACTAATATCCTTTGGTGTACCCACAACTGCCTGAGTAGGTTTCGATACTTTTTCTACTAATTCTGATGCCTGCTTATAATTGCCTTCAATTTTAATATTAATCACACCATTCTCAACACTTTCAATGTATGGTGGTAATTCATCATTTTTTAACGCTTCACTATCACTATCCATGACCTCATTCTGCAGCTGTTTGTTTCTTATTATTGTTTGCTGTTCTAGTGTAGAGGGTAACGTTGTAGCCGCCAGCTTTTCCAACGCCAACTCTTCTTGCTTGGTTTGCTTATTAGTGGTAGAGATGTTGGTGGTAGTGGTGGCATCTATTAAATTGTTTTTACTACGATAAGCTAAAGAATCACCAAAGTAAATGACAACCTTGTGATTAGGTTTAGGCGGAGTTTCAGGTTTATCTTTACCTAGGACAGGTGACGGAGGAGAAGGTGCTTGTGTTACAGGTGTGGGTGAAGGAGTATTCGTCTGACGTTTGCAAAAATCATAAATGTGGCCCATATCGCGTTGTTGACACATTTCACTACATTTCAACGATTGTGGCTGAAATGTTTTCAGGGAACTTGAACCACGTCTACGTAAAATGAAATTTTCATTAAAACGTCCAAAAAAGGATGAACTAGAAGAGCGAGTTGTTGGCTTCTTAAGAATTTTAATAGGTTTAAAGCCTCTTAATTCACGACATAAACTGCAATTACAATCTTTGGTGCAATACATAATGGAACTTAGTAGATGTTGGTGCAAAAAATACCCAAAAGCTTTGGTTTAAGTTAAAGGCAATACGAGCATAAGTATTTTTTTATAAATTTTTCTTAAAGAAAAAGTTTAAATGTTTTTTTTCTTTTTGTTAATTAGATTTTCACATCTTCTTTCTTTTATTTAGTATTTTATTACTTGATATTTTACACTCCTTTTATACATATTAAACAAGTATATTTTTAATTTTTTTCTCATTTAATGTTAAAATGTTTGGAAAAATATAAAATTGTTGTTATGTTTGTTTTATATTTTTTATTTATTTTTTTTTTTATTTTCCAACTAATTTCGTTCCGTTCAATTATTTTTATGATTACAAAATTTCCTGCAGACACACTTCACTAGTGACCGTTTGAAACGTTAAAATTAAGCCGCGTATTGAAATTTCCACACAAAAAATCACAATAATTTAATATTGTTTGTGTTTTTTATTCGTCTAAAATTTTCCAAATTAGTTTTTCCGTTTTAGAAAATAATTTTCGAGGGTTTCTTTTTTTGCAGCGTTTATTTTCTCCCCTCTTTTTGTATTTGAAACAACCGTTCATGACCAGCAGCAAAATGAAACTGAAACTTGTTTACGTCTTGCGATTGTTTGCTTTGGATACTGTAGCAGTATCATAGTTAAAGCTTAAAACGCTGCAGCTGCGCCGCTTAATAGGCGTTTCAAACAATATCTCATTGTGTGTTTGTAATGTTGAGACTTTGAAAATCTTTGAAACTAAAGTGTGAGTCTTTGTTTCGTAAAATAAATAAAATAAAAATCAAATAAAGTACTACACCACAGCCACTAGAAAGAAAACAATAGTGAACAGCATACTAACCACTGCGATGAATAAGAAAAAAAAACTGCAAATGCAAATTTATAATTTATAAAATTTTCATTTTGCTTAAACATCCATGAGAAGCTTGAAACTTAAGAAAAAAATTTTGTAAGAAAAAACATTTTAAAGCACTTGTGTTTTGAGGAAGCAAATACAAAAATATTTATGATAAACGGAAATATTTTCTTTTCCAAACAAACATAAACATTAGAACAAATTTTATTTATAATAATTTTTGAAAATAAATTTAATTTTGTTGTTATTTGTTTACATTTTAAGATTTTAAATTGGTTATGAGCGTTATTCTACATTTACTTTTTATATAAATTTCTCATGCAACATGCAATTTGCATGTAATTCTTTTCATGCCAACTAACAAAACTTTTCAACATTCCCCTTTCTTTTGTTAAATAGAGCCATTGTTTTTTTTTTACTTCCCGGTATTATAATAGAAATAAATTTCACAAATGATCCCAACAGACCTGGAGTCTGTTTTTTATTTTTTTAATCTTTTTTATTTAGTTGAAATGATATGAATTTAGACATGGTGTGTTCTTATTACAAGCAGCTCACACAAAAAGTCCATCTAATGACTAAGTGGCACGCAGCCTAGACTTCATGGTGGAGCATAATGTGATAGCTGCTTAGCACAAGCATACAGTGACAAGTATAAGTAATTAATACGTTAATATGACTAGAAAAATATTATTTTAAAATTAATAGTTTTTTCTTTATACACAAACAATACTCCGAATTTAAAGGAGAGGGAAAGCATTAGAAGACTTCAGGTGTAATACTAATTATATATTTTGAAATTAACGCTGTTTTTGTTTATAAAATAATAAAGTTACCACTATTTCCAGCAGAAAGTACTGGTCGATTTAATCAGCAAACAAAATTTTATTATGACGTTATATATTTGTGTGTTTTTTGAAAGTCGTTATTTTCTGGAAGTGTTATTTCATTTTAAAAAATCAGCGGAAATGCTGCTTAAAATAAAACAGCTTGCCGTAATTTGTGTTGTTAGTTTTAGGATGGATATTTCGATGCGTGAGAAATACTAAAACTAGATGAAGAATTACTAGATGAAGTTCCATGCTAATAGCTGTTTTAGGTTATTGAATGATTTCTTTTGATTTTAGGTTAAAAGGAATTTATTTTATTTATTTATTTTTTTTTCGTTTCAGTTGTCCTTAGGGAAAATCGCGAACCGATCTTATTTATGTTTATATAAAACTGGTTTATATAATGCTTTTATAAGGACATAATTAGAGTCATTTTCGGAAACGTGATAAATGAAATCTATAGGAAATTATGAACTATTTTCGTATTCTTGGAAACAGAGTTTAAATTAATTTTAATATTTTAGAGTTTAGGGTTTAAAAATTATTAAAAATATCGCCTCGTCAATAATTCCTCCAAAAATGTCGATAAAATTGTCTTAAATCGGGAATACCCACAAAGGTTAAATAAACATGAAAGAAAACAATAAATAAGAAAAATAGTAAAATCAAAAATTATGATTTTTAGCATCACTGTAAACACATACACATATGTGCTATTTATTTAAATTAAAAGAATCATATAGAATTTTATTACAATTTTATTATTCTACTTTTTTTCTATTAATATTTTCCAGAATTTTTGCTCTTGTATTGTTAAGCACATGCTGTGTCATGTTCGAAAGACCTTTACGGGTTCTTCTTAGTTACATCATTAAAAAAATAGAAAGTTATATGCATTTTACGTCAATCTCAGCCAACATGTCAAATGATATTTTTGTTATTGTTTAACAGCTAAAAAGACATATTTTTTGTTGTTTGGAAGTAAGAAAAAAATTTACAAAGTACTTGAAACCAGTTTTCATTTTAGATTTAAAAAGCGATTAAATAAAAAAATCGTAAAAAATTTCATAGAAAATACTTTGTATCTATATTTGTAGTTCTCAAACAAAAGACCAAAAATTAAAAAAAAAAAAAAAAAAAAAAAAAAAATTAAAAATTATGTTCACTTTTTCAAACTCAATATGATTAAATACTTTTAAAAAAAGTAAAACCGAAAGGGGAGAAGTAAAAAGTAAAGTAATAATATAACGACAGCTTTGAAATAACCTTTATAAAAACAAATGCTACGCTTTGAAAGTGCGGTAAACGTAGACTTAGATAACAAATGAAGCTAATCATCATTTGGATTTGATTTCAAAAACAACAACTTGCTTTGTTAAAAACATACGCTTCTAACTGGATTTTTTTTCTGATGATTACGAAAAAGTAAACCTCCTCCGACTTATTAAATTTATCATCAATTTTCTTACAAAAATATATGAAAAAACAGCTCAAAAGACGGAAAACTTTAATTTAATGCACACTTTCTTTTCTTTGATATTTTATTATTGTTTTTTTTTTTTTCATTTTTTCTATTTTCAGTTTCAATCTAATTATGAATTAAAATGATAATTAATTTATTATACAATCAAAAAATATATATACCTTAATTTCAGACAACCAACATTGTGTACAGGAAAACAAATGCGAATGCAATTAAATATTTTTTCATTTTGGCGGTGGGAAATATTACCACCCACCCCCCCCCCCCTTAGCTATTTTTTCACCAAATAAAATACAAACGAACTTTAGTAATATTTTATAAAATAATTATGAAAAAAAAAAAGAAATTGCTATACATTATTAGAAATTTTTAATGTAATATTTGCGTGAAAATTCATAAAACTCTGACAATAGCAGGCAAACAAGGCATTTTAATGATAACAATTATAAATAATAAATAATAAATAAAACAAAATAAAAATATTTTCATAGTAAATTAGTTAATATGTATAAAAAGTCGGCAATCACAAAACAAACAACATGTTTCAATGGAGGTGTAAAACTTGCTGTTTTCAAAGCAAAAAAACACTTCAGTTTTCAATGAAAAGTGTAAGTGAAAAAATAAACTTCAGAAGAAAACAAAACTTTTTAATTAACATTAATATTATTGTCTTATTCAATTGTAAATTATAGTTTTTTCAAAATATTTATGTACGAATCTAGTATTTTTAGTTATTAAAAGTTTAATTTTGAAAAAATAATAATAATAATAATAATCGAACGGAATGTGTCACTAGATTTTCAAAAGAAACAGAAATGAATTAAGAAAACTTTTCTGCAAGAGAAATTTAATTTTTAATAAATTTGTTTTTTTCATTTGGCAAAAAGATATTTATTTAAAAAAACATTTGAAAACAATAGAAATGAAATATGTATTTATGTAAATATATTTGGTTGGCAAACACAATAAAAAACAAAAATAAAAGAAAATAATTGGAATAGTAAAAAAACTAAATATTATTTTGAAAATATAAGACAAATTATTAAAAATTACATTTTTAGCAAAAAAACTGACTGGGAGATTTTAGTAAATCAAAAAATATTTTGTATTTTTTAATAAAAACAAGTAAGAATGCTTTATTCGAAGTGAAGTAAATAAATTTTATTTCGTACATACACACTTACATATTCACTTACAAACGTATACAATATAAAACAGTTTTTTTAAATATAACACAGGAAGATTTAATGAGTTATAGAACCAATTTTGAAAATGTTTGGAATGATAATGAAGTACTGAAAATTTCATCCTATTTTGTGGATTTATAATTGAAAATTTTAAGAAAGTTCTTCGCTTGAACTTAGAGGTTGCCTCTGATATCAGTCTTTATCTATTAATATATTAAACCAAATTTGTTAGATTTAAATAGGAAGCTTCCCAGGACTATAACAAATACTCAAACCAAATTTCATTCAGCTCTGTATTATTGTGGATGTGAGCGTGCCAACAACAGACAGACGAGCATAGATAAATCGACTAGTCTAATATAACATAGAATTTTTAGTAAATAATAAAATTATTATCAATAGAATAACATTTTTGTAAAACAATGTAATATTTTACAATACAATTTTATAGTTCGTAATTTGGATCTGAACAAAATATCACTTAACTATAAATATCTTTAATTATAAGTTTGTACAGAAGTAGTATCGAAGTTTATTTTATTTATATAATGGTATGATAAATTGATTTAATTTATTATTATCCAAAAAAGGGATAAGTTTTTTTGGTGCAGAATCTATATGCTAACAAAATGATAAAAAATAGTGGCTAACGATTGACAATATTCTGATTAATTTATACTTATTTCGCTATTACCATAAATGCATTTCAAATATGCTAATTAAAATTAACTTTAAGATTCCATTCTAAAATTTTGATCTGAATTAATATATATTTCTTTATTATTGAATATATCCAGAATAATTTCATATTTAAAAATAAAAAATATGCCGCAATATTATAAGAGATAGAAATATAATCAGACATAATATACTCCTTTTAAATTTTTTTCTCTTAAACTTAAGTATTTACTGTCATATCTATCGCCAATGTTATAATACATTTCACAAAACGTGGAACATATAAATTTTGTTTATTTTAACCATAAATATTTTTTAAATATTTAAATTGATTTGAGGCAGCCACTAAAAAAAATCTCCTCCAGGCTAAATAGTAAACATATTTGACAAGCGTATAGAAAAAAGCGTGAAATAAGCGCATTAAATTAATTTAATCTGATCACAAAAAAATAATAAATTCAAACATAAATAAATATGTATGTACATACATATGTACATAGATGAAAATAACAATGCAATCAGTCGACAAAGTTCAGGTTGAAATTTTACTATATCAAAATATATATATACGAAGAAAAATATTAACATGAGAAACAAACTGAATTTATATGTAAAAAACATAAAAATTGAAATTTTAGCTCCCTTAAAATTAAAGAAAAAAATACCAACAAACTGCAAAAAAAAAAAAAAAAAAAAAAAAAAAAAACATAATAAAATTAAAGACAATAGACTGACATTTTACATTAAAAATTTGTAGACAAAAATAACTCCCACACTTTCTCGCTTTGATTAACAATAATGTAATGAAACAAAATTTCAAGTACAGACATGGAACTTTTAGATATTTAAGGGAAAAAACATCAGTATATATAAACAATATAAGACATTAAAAACAAAATCCAAAATCTGGATTATAGAGAAAAAATTTCTTTCTATAAAAATTTAGCCGTCAACTTAAATTTGACCACAAGTTAATGTGGCAGTTGAAACAAATCATAGAAAATACTGCTGCGTGTTGTGGTTGATTTTAAAAATCCATTGAAAGTTTTGACCAACACTTACACACTTTTAGCTGAACTCTCAAATACATCGTTTAAATAATACACAAAGTTTAAAGCTATCTAATATAAGTATCTATATATGTGTGAGATTATTATGTATAAACTTAAGATTTCATTCATGGTTCAGGTAATTGTTCGTAAGGTTTTTTAATTCATATTAAGAGCATGTAAATATGTATATAGCTTTTTTTAATTTGCGTTACTTTTTTTTCTTTGTTGGTATACGACAATTGCCAACTTGACAATTACATTCAATTCTCACACTTTGACATTAAGATAATAATAATGACTGTAAAGATAAAATTTATAAATTATTAAAAAAAATTTAGTTATTTTCTGTTTATTAAAAACAACAGAATAATAAAAAAGTTTATTGGCCTCATCATATTTAATTTTTTATTATTTTTATATAGAAATAAATTTAACCCTTTTTGTGTGGTAATCACTTTCATTTATTATTTATGTTAAGTAACCACGATTTTTTTGTTCGGAAATCTCGTAAGATTTAGCAAGTGACTTATTTTTAAATTAAATTTATTTTATTTATTTTTTTTTTTTGCAAAGAAATAAGTGAAATAAAAGATTCAATTGTGTACAAAATTCGGTAGGTATTGAGAAAATATAACAAATAAAAATCGATTTTTGAAAACAAGTTTGTCTACAATGCACAATGGGATGATGAATTCATTTTTTGAAATATATAACAAAGAAATTTTTGCTGTATTAAATAAAATATTCAAAATATTTTTTATATATAATAAAAGTCCAAAATATATTTAAATTCAAATTCTTTATATTTTAAAGTTTATACTTTGTTTTCGTTAGGTCATTATACTTAAATCTATTTTATCATTATGTCATTTAAAAAAGTCAGAAACTAAAATAATAACGAAAGCAACTGTAATATAGAATCCCTTTAAAAAATCTAACTCAGCTGTCAAAATATTGAAAAACTAATTTATATGTAGAAATAGAATAATTTCTTACTCTTACTCATGTAGCCAAGATCAAACGTTTGACGTTTATTAGTATTATGTCATATAATACTATTAGATTTTTTATAGTTCGTGTAATTCGTTAAAGGAGTGAGATAAAAATTTTTTAACAAACGTTTTTCATTAAAACTTTTAAAATTTGATTTTTTATGTTTAATGTCAAACAAATGAATAATTGTGAATCTTTTTAAAATTAGGGACCAGAAAAAAATTCCTTAATAAAATTGTTTAATATTTTCAACAAAATACTGGCAGATTTTTCGCAACTTTATGGTCAAAGAGAATGTAAATGCACAAAAAAGGCGTTCAAAAATGTAGATTTTCAACGGAAATAGACTACCTGTTCGAGCAAAGTAACAGAAAGCACAATAAAAACGTAAATGGAAAGGTTTTCACTAGTGATTAAAACTATAATAATATGTTTTTCTTGTAAATTATAATAATTTCAAACAAATATTAAAATTCAAACTGTAAGTTAAGCGGTTTCGTTTTTATTAATGTATGTATTATTATATGTATGTTACAAATTGTTCGATCTAATTGGTTGTCAGATTCAATCTGGAACTAATAATATTTAATTCCTTAGCCAACTATTTTTAGGATCAATTGAGATATTTCAAAATGTTTCAAAATTGTTGCGCGTATTTCATTCCTATTATACAATTTAATAAAACTAACAACAAATCAATAACCGACATTATTTTCGAAAATAACTAGATCAGAAAATGATCTACTTATTTCAACGAAAAGTTGGAAGGTTCTTTAAATTTTAGAAAACAAAACTATTTTCCTACACTCCCCCCAAAGGGTTAAAAGTTATTAATATATAAATTAAACTTATGTTGGCATATAATAATAATGATTGTCAATTATTTATTTTTATGATAACTTGAAAAATAAAAGCAATAATCAAAAATTTTTGGACATTTTTTAAATGAAACTTTTATACATTAAAAATAATTTTAATATTTTCCACATGGACAACTAATAATGTTTTGACAAATTTATATAAAAACCTTTCTTAGGTATCTGCAAAGCCAAAAATTAGAAAATATATATGAAAATTATACTCATAATAGACATTTTTGTTTATTACAAAAAAGTTTCATTTTTTTTAAATAAAAAATTTGTCACTTGTAAAATGTAGAAGAGGGCGTTATGGAATTTTGTAATAAGAAAAAACGAAATAATAAACATATACTTCTTATAACTATTGATATGAATTTAAGCCTTAAAAGTGCAGGTGTTGTGTAGATACCACAATCTAAAATAACACAACAATAGCAACAGCAACAAATAACACTATAAAAATTATTGAACAATAAACAATAGCAAACCTAATCAAAAACCAATAAATATTTTTTATAGTTTTTATTTTTTAGCAAAAACTCTAGGTTTTTGTTAAGGTGTTTGTTGCTCTACATTGAGTTTTTTTGTAAAGCTTATGAAAAAAATAGAAAAGCCATTAGACAACAATTGTAAATTTATTTTCAATTTTCATTTAAAATTTTTGTGTTTGTTTCTTTGTAATTCTACAATCAAATAAAAAAATCTATTATATATTGTTATTATCTGTATACATTACATATGTTTATATGTACATTCGTAAATATTTTTTGATGTTTGTTACATAAGATGTAACGTATGGATGTGTTAAGATATACTGACATAAATATAAATAAATCTAAAATTATATATGTAGATAAACATGAATATGTATTTATTTGTTTGTGTTTGTATGTAAATGTTCGCTAATGTAATATAATCTTAATACAAAAGACTTAAGAAACAAACTTAGCAATCTTATGGTCAGTTATTATTTGTAAATGTACTCGCTTACAGTTATTGTCTTCAAATAATATTCTTTTTTTTTTTGTTTTTTGTTCATATATTCAGAAATTTTTCTAAATCATAATTCTTTTTAGCATAAATAAATATTTTCCATTTTTCGCAGCTTGACCTTTAACTGTTACATTTAAGTTTCTCTTTTAAATGCTGTTGTTGTTATTGTTGTTGCTTAACTTTTCAGACCATCATTTTTTCTAAGTGACACATATTTTTAAACACTTAACAAATTATGCTTAACTTAATCATCATATATCATCATACAAATACATATTTATATATGTAAGTGTAAGTGAGTGCTTGTAGACATGTATCATAATTTTGCTTTTAATGAACACACAAAAAAAAAAAAACAATACCTATTTTTTATCTTGCCATAGTCTTTAAAGAAACACTTGTGCTTCTAAATATACACTCATCTACGTATACAATTATAATTTTTATAATTTTTTATACCTATAAATGTATTCGCATAAACAAACACATTTTTTCATATTTCTCTATAGTCATAATATCAATTTTCACATATTCACCTTGACCAAATTGTGTTTTTTGTTGCTGTTGTTGGCTTTTCAAATAAAATACAAAACAAATTACTAAGAAAATCTTACCATAAAATTTGTTTAACTGTTTGTATTTTATCTTAATGTTCCACTATTCTAAATTCAAATCACTTTTCTAGCCTCACAAACACAAATAGATATAACTTCTTATAATATAAGCGGATACGAAATATTTTCGCATTTAATCGTCTTCATTTTAGATAACCCCCAAATAGAGTGATAAGTTTATTAAAAATATTTTTAATAAAAATATCTAATATTTTTGGATGAATGAATTTTGTTTTACCAATAAGAATGAAATAACAATTTGCCAAAGTTTTTGCTTTAGCATTATATCTCTTCTTTTCTTGTGAATATTGTTTGTTAATGTTAATTATTTTTATTTAGTTCTAATGCAAATACATTATTAGCATGTTCTTAATTTAATGGTCTGTTGGCTAAAAGTAGTACTTTTACCATAAATGAAAATAAAAATTTTGCTTTTTGAACCATGGATATTAGGGAAAACAGCATTCAGACGGTTAAATTATTTAAATAAATATTTATAGCAATTCTAATCAATTTGTGGAAAAGAAATAAAATGAAAATGAGGTTCGAAAAGTTTTCCAATTCTTAAATAAACATAAAAGAAATACATTTAGTCGGATTTTTTTTTTAAATTACTTAATGAAACTTACAACATTCTTCTGTTTTGGAATATTAGTCAGACTACTTATTTTAACCCCCATAAAATTCGTTTTTTTTTTTGTTTTGTTTAAACATTTACTAGAAATTTTGTTTACAATATATAATTCAAATAAAATTACTATATTCTGCTATGATTCTTATATACTCATTGTAAAATTTCCACACACAATTAATATTTTTTTATATAACGCAATTAGACTGAGTTATAAAATTAACTTTTTTCTGAACCGATTTTGAAAATTGAAAATAATGACTTACTTATAGCTAAATATTAAGAATTTTGAATTAACGAAAATTCTTGGCTTTAATTATGTAGTTGTCTCAGTTATCGGATTATACCTTTTAATTTACTAAACCGATTTTACTGGTTTTAAATAAATAACTCCTCAAAACGTTAACTAATAATGAAATCAAATATCATTGAGCTCGGACCTTCAATTTGAATGTGAGCGATAGGCATATGTCTTAGGTGATTCCTCTTTTCCATTTATAGTGGTGGAAGGCATAATCATTATAGTATATCAAAAACTTTAAGAATTATCTATTAAACGTCAACAAAATGAAAAACAAATCCAAATTTGAAATAATATTATCATAATTTGAAAAATGGCAAAACGATAAAAATGCAAAATGTCTAAAGGTCATCATAACTAAATATCGGAAAAAAACATAAAAATTGTTGAAACTAAATACATCTAATGATTTCAATTCAATTCAACAATTTTTTAAATGTTATCTAATTTCATTGCTTTTCCTTCGAAGCAGAAGCTAACAAATATATTTTTCAGCACTAAAATAAATAAACTATTTAGAAAAATGATATAATGATTGTAATAATGAAAAAATAATAAAATGAATAATAATTTAACAAATATAATAATTAATTTAATCTGAATATTTCTGGTTAAATATATTAAAATATGGCAACTTTAGCTTTCTAGTTTTCTTTATTACTCGTCGGCCTAAAAATATGCTTTACATATCGAACATTAGAAAACTCTATACTTTTCCATTGCCTAGTTTTAAGCACATCGAAAGATGTGCAATAATACATATAACAATCATACTCAAACTATAACTCATTAGTTCTTACCTTCTTGGCTTTGGTCTTACTATCTCATGATTGGCATTTGTTATACAAAGAGGACTTAACGCACCGGCTAAATGTTCTAAACCAAGACCAGGATCCCAACTGTGACGATCTGGCATATTAGAATTTGGTATGTTGCTTTGATTGTTATTTGTTGATCGACTACCGGTGATTGCTTGTGGCGGACGGGTTGTGTTTATGTTTGTAATACCGCTTCCACCACCACCGCTACAACCATTAACACTATTATTGTTATTTCTGGGAGAATTAACATTTGATTTTATAACTGCAATACTATTGTTAGTTGCTATACTATTATTGTTGTTATTGCTGTTGCTAATGTTAATTGTGGTTCTTGCGGCAGGTAATGGCACTTGAAGGTTTTTCGAGGGATAATTATTGTTACTGCTACTATTGATATTGTTGTTATTGTTGGCCACATTTGTCGTTTGCATGAAATTTGTGGTATGAACTTTGGTTGTCAAGTTGTTATTACTATTGTTAATGCTAATGTTGCCACAACTGCTAACACTGGAGCTACTACAGCTATTACTACTATTATTGTTGTTATTGCTATTGTTGTTGCTATTCAAAGCTGTAGTTGTTAATGTTGTTGAATTTTTGATTCTTTCCGTGTCCTGTTGTGTAGCAGGGGAACTTAGCGATTGATTGACCACCATTTAGAAAAAAACATTTGTACATTCAACTCCACTTTGAAGAAAGCTTAAAAAAGAGACAATAAAATAATATTAGAAATACAAAACAAATCTTTTTTTTTTTTTTTAATTTGAGGTCAAAATAAAGTATTATTTATCTAATCCAACACAAAAACACACACACTTTCATATTTTTTATGAATTAAAAAAAATAAAATTGGTTTATTTAACGGTGTTTAACTCATTATAATATCAAACCCGAACAAACTCATGGGTTTTGAATATAATTTAAATAAATCATACAATTTGTTTTCATAACTCTGTATTGTTGAATGAAACAGAGTGTAAGATATATTGTTAGATATAAAAACAATATGATAAGATGAAAATAACAGAAAAAGAAAAAACGCTAAAAAAAGAACTTGTTTAGAAATGACCAGCAAAAAGAAACAACAATAAACGAATCATATATTACAATTCCAAATTATATGTGGTAGCTTAAACAAAAGACTTAGGCCACAAACTTGTGTTCACACAAAAATATTGTAGAATTTCTTTATGATACCATAAACTACACAAATTTATAATAACAAATTCCTATTTATATGGTTTACAACATCTATACGATTTTAAGTACGCACAAATGCAACAAATTAAATGACATTCTATTTACAATTATAGCCGCCAACCCCACAACAACCGACAACGACAAAAAAAACAAGCATTAACTTGGTGACTCAACATAATTAACGCTTTGTCAGAAGCACAATGACTTAACACATAACAACAACAACAACAAAAACAATGACAACAATGATATCAAAAGACAATCAATTGACTGCAATCAGACATCCTCGAACGACGAACGACACAAAGCATGATCGTCAATTGGCATTTCGTTGTCTAAAACCTTATAAAATATGAAATAAACTTCAACACAAGTTGCACTGGACATATTTGAAATTAAAAAATAATAACAATAAAAAAATACCAGCTACAACAATAATAACAAAAAACAGACATTTAAGCCGACAGAATAGTCATGAGATATTTGAAATATTGGACATTTTACAACCATCTACTGAATCTCAAGAAAAATGTAACATTCCTTAAGAGTACCACAAAAGGAATAGAGTAGGAAGGAGAAAGAGGTTTTTGTATTAACGACATGTTGTAGGCGCCTTAAATTACAAAACATTACTACGCATCATGCAAGTAATAGACACAAATGTTGTTGGCATTTATGATTCGAACCCTGCAGTTTTAAATAATGATATTAACTTTTGTGTACTTTAAAATGTAAATAGAACTATTATTATGGAATAATGCTTTAAATAATAAATTAAAAAAACTGAAGGTGTATAGAAAATCTCACGAGATTAAATGGTAAAATCGCATTTAAGAACTGCAGGGAAATTATACAATATAAATTGCCATATTTTATATGTGTTATGTCTTTGGATTTTAAAATTACTAAACATCTTTGGTTTTTAAAATTACTAAACATTAACGTTTGATGTTAATGAATGTAACTTGGTTTATTTATAAGAATATGTAGTTAATTAAAAATATAAAAAATTAACTGGCCTAAACTAATTCATATTTAGAACCAAGTGGACTTAAAAGCTAATTTGTAATTACTACAAAATTTTTATTCTCTACAGTTTATGGCACGTAATAAATTGCATTCTTTGCTTCTTCTGCTTCTCTCTAATGCAACAGGAAGTTGCTAAAGAATTTAAAAGGCGTTGTTTGTCAGTCAAAATATTTTATGGCCACAACTTAGTCACAATATCTGTGTAATAAAAAAAATAAAGAAAAACAAAAAATTAAAATCAAACTATGATTTATAACTTTAAGAAAATTTTACCATCTAACTCCATTTGTTTCCTCTTATTGGATTCAAGTGCATAATCGTACACACGCAGACACTCACTCGCATACGTTTGCTACGATCATAAATCATAAGAAAAATGTAAAACGAGTAGCTGGTATTTATCACAACACTTTTTTCTTTCTTCATCTTTTTTAACAAAAAACTACTGCTAATATTTGTTTTTTTTTTTTTTTTTTTAATTTAGTTAAGGAAAAAATTGTGATGAGTTTTCTTTTTCTTAAGATTGTATACAAAGAAATACGAAGCATTTAATTCAATTACTTTAACATCTTGGAGGCATATTTAAGTGGCCAACTACTAATCAGTAGCACAATTAATAAATTTATTCGATCTGTTAAAACAGCAGGAGACTATCAAGATTTTAAAATAGTGACTCATGTTTCTAACAGACTATAAATTAAATAAGAATTTTAGTAAATTTGTTAGAACATATAACATAAAAATATCAATAGAATATACTCAAACACACTTAATTATTTAGGCTGAAAAGTTATAGCCTTTTAACCTTTTAACACTAATTTAGACTAAATAATTTTTTGTTTTTAATTAATTCATGTCTTTGTTATAAAGAATAACATTATGATAATAAATTTACACAAACGAGAGTTATAACAATAAATGCTTTTAAATAGATTACAATAGATAATTTAGGAGAAGAAAAATTAATAATCTTCAAAATTTTCTTTTTCTGTATATAGAGAAAACTATTTCGAAAGTGTCTTATCAAAAATAGAAAGTCAAAAAAGTTTGGTGAAAATCTTAAAACTTATTTAAAAATTGTGATATAATTTTATTGTATAACAAATAAAACTAGTTTAATAAGGTAAAGGTAAATGTTAAGAAAAAATACTTTTTACCAAACCCCTTTTGAATTAATCATTTTAATAATATAGAACATTTATAGCTTCTATTTAGCACCCACAAATTAATTTAATATATAGTGATTAGAAAATGTTAAATTATAAATATTACACCACCTGTTGTGTGTTATTTCATTATAAATTCCAGTTTGTTTGGTTCTTGTTTCTTTATTTGTTTACGTTTTTAAGCTGTTATTAACAAGTTCCACTTTAAAAAAGAATATTATGTTGTTTTCCCAACTCTTATTCATTTAACAAACAAATGACATCAACATGTAAGTTAAGTTGAACTATTAAAATGCAATTAATCTTTTTACACCATTAGACTTGATTTTAGAGTTAAACCGAGCTGCATTGTACATTAGTTTGTGATAGGATAGTGTAACTAACACAATAAGATTGTTGTCTATGTAAACAGACACAGCCATAATTTCATGTTGTTTGACACTTAATCACTTACTAGTTACATACTTCATACAGTTAACAGCATTTCAATTTGCGAATTAATAATTAGAAACAACAAACTAATGTTTATTTATGCAGAAAAGCATTTTCCATACCAAAGACTTCTTAACTCAAAGAAAACACAGTAATTTAATAGTCGCGGTTGTTGTTCATTTTTTATTAATTTATTCTTTTCAGATTTTTTTTAGTTTATGTTTATTTTATTTATATATTCTACCTTTGTTTAGAGGAAAAAAGCATTCTTGCTAAGTTACTACATCATACTTCGCGTACAATTTTAAAATTTGCCAAAAAAAGAAAAAATGAGGGTCTCTTAATTACATGCTACAACAAAATAAGAAAAAAGAAAAAGTATATTTATGTTTTAAGGAAAGCTGTAGCAAAAAAAACACTAAAATCTTAAGAGCAAAAAGCAGTGGCAAAGATTTTAGCTAATAAAAAAATATAAAGGCAAAATGAGTTGACCAAAAAACAAACGACTTAAGAAACATGCTGGATTATTTGCAGCTGTTTTTGGCAACGACAAACTTAAGCAAAACAAAAAAATAGCAAACTCCAATTATTTGGTGAGAAATATTTGTCCAGTTTTTTCCTGTAATGGAAAAATACAACTACAACAACTACAAAAAATGACCGGTTGTTAACATATAAAAAACTGTGTATGTACTTATTAACAACAGCAACAAAAAACTGCAACAAATTCTTAAAATATTTTATAATTTCTTTGACTCCATTTTGTTCAACATTTTGTTTAAGACACAAACATAACTTTTAACATAAACATTTACATTTATACATTTTTGCTTTAATATATATTTATTTTCATCTTTCTTCAACTTAATCAAATAATAAATTAGCATAGCAAGTATTAACAAACATTTTTGATAAATGAATTAAAACAAAACATTTTTACTAGGACTTTAAAACTAAAAAACGAAAACATTTAAATCAAGTCGACCAAAACGCTGTATTAAAAAGAAATACACACACACAAAAACAATAACAAAATAAGTAAACAACTGGTTGTTGAAGAACATCTCAACTCTGGAGGCTAAAGACGAACATGATAATAAAATTCATGTATAAATGTTTTGTTTGCCTCTGTACCCAGTTCAAAAGGAACACATCACCAAAAAATTTATGCTATAGGGCATTTGAATCTAAAACATGCCAAATTTAAAACAAAAATTCTCTTATATTTTATAAAACAACTTTTTATGGTTTTGTTTTAATATTGAAAACCTAAAATAAAAATAATTATGATTCAAATTTGTTTGTTGTTGAGTTTGAAATTTGTTTCTTTTTTCATATGAATTCTTAGTTCCATCTAAATATGAGATTATTTGGTGAATTTCAACAAGATTATTAAATTTATTATATTATTATAAATATTTGATTAATGATAGTTTATTAAATTGAACAAATATTAAACATTATTTGTAGAAATATAATTAATATATAAGGTTTAAAGTTCAAAGCATTTCAATATTCCAAAAATTTAATATTTACAAGAAATAACAGTATTAAAGCATTATCAAATTATGCATTAATACAGATATATACATCTTAAGATGTATATATCTGCATTTAATATTTCATTAATATTTTTAGTATTAAGGTATAAATACAAAAAGATAGTCATTAATGCTTTAACAATTAGATGCTTAGTCAAAATTTTTAGTCCTTATTTATCACATTAAGATTATGAACAATTATATATTTCTTTTTTAACTTAGAGAGGTGTAGAATTGTGAAAAAAGAATATGTAAAATATTTAAAGAAAGCAACAATAAAGTCGTAATTAAAATTTAACATATATAAATATTTTATAGTAGCAATTTCATACAGTGGATATTTATGGACAGGTCCTGATTTTCCCATCCTATTTTTCATCAAATATCCCCAGTGATGTTTGAAAGCATATTCACTGAAAAAACGCATGTGGTTTGACGTTTTTGGGGAATAACACGTTGTGAAGTTTTATGTGTGGAAGTTCCCTTTTTTGTAAATATTTTTTTATGTAAATTTCTTCTTTAGCTGCAAATACATGTTGCTTGCAATACTAAAAACTTTTTGGTAAGTTATGAATACTTTTGGATCCTATACTTTTCTTTAACAGTACTTCTGTCAGAAATTACATCATCATCTATTATACAGCAAAATATTTTTTTTAGAAAACTTGACTTTAATTTCCGGACTCTAGTCCCTATCAGGAACTTTTTGAGCCTTGAATGTTTTTAAATCTGCATTAGTTTTAATACTTCGTATCGAAATTGTATCCATTTATTTATTAAACATAATAACTGACAAGTTTTACTCGATCAAAAAAAATAATCAAATAATACTTGGGTTAAAGGTTTTAGTAATTCAGATTTATTGATGCAGATTGCATATTGTTTGCATAAATTCCTTGACGCTTTCTCCTCAAGACAAACGTCGCATAAATCCGACATGGAAAGTCAGTAGTAAATTTAGAATTGTTTGATATTTGTATGTGGTATCAACGATGAATGTACTATTATAATAATTTTAGAACAGTATTTATATCGCTGCAAGATAAAAAGCAAAAAATCTCTAGTTCATTTACTATTTCTGAAAAGAAACAATTTCAATTTTTTTAAACCAAATATTCACACTGATATTAAAGATATTATAAAACCATTGTTGACTATTTTGTTTGAATTGAACTAAAAACTTAAAAAAGCAAATAAAATATTATAAAAACAAAAAACACGTTCCAATTTTTCTTAAATACATATAAGAGCAATACACTTCACCCAAAAGCCTTAAGAAGTACTCAAGATACATGCCTAAACAATTAAGAGCATTATAAAACAGCAGTAACAATAGTTATATTTCATAGACAATAAATAACGAAGAAGAAGATGCCAAATTTATCGCCTAATAATTATTCTCAAGCTCTCATAAATATGTGCATATATTTTTGACTGTTTATCTGGTAGGCATTATTTTTTCAATCATCACTCTAAACCTGGTTTCTATAGTTTTGACTAAACTTGTATACTAACTTTTTCATATAAGTATTTTTACTTTAATGATGATTAATTGTTTATTGATATTACCTTATATTACTTATGCTAATGATTTAATATTTCTATAGGAAATAAAACGAACAAATATTTTAATTAATTTCAGCTTAAAAACAAACTAACTAATTAAGCTTTTAAAATTTAAGTATATTAAAATATATAAATTTTAAACCTAAAATACAAATTTAAAACAAAATAATATAGGGTGTTTGTAGTGTCATAGAATGTGTTCCTTAGATTCAAAACAAAACTGAAATCTTATATTTAAATATTTAGGAATAATTAAAGTCTAAAAGAAATTTATGTTAAAATCTTTCGTTTTGAATGGAAACAACTTTAAAAGTATTTTTTATCACACCATAAACACACAAACACCTTAAACAAGACAAAATATTTTACCAAAATCTAATGCCTCATAAAATAACAGATACAAATAACTGTTTGTATATTTAAAATTATATACATAAAAAACACATAAAATAATATTAAATTTAAATTTATTCCTTTAGGACACCAGCTGTATTTAAATCTAACACAAAATTATGCCAAAAATTAACAAACAAATCTAATAAATAAAAATCATTCACATACCAAACATTGATTATTGTCTGGTTTCTTTTCCATATTCGTACATACATACAAATAAATATTCGACAGTTTTAAATATCACCTGTTGTTTTAAATAAATTTGGCTTTAAATTAAATGAAACTTCTATTATTTTTGCACAGCTGGAAAAGTGAAAATTATGTTTAACCGCTTATTTATGGAAAAAATTATTTCCACTACATTTGAATGCAAAAAAAAAAAATTAATAATAATAATAATGAATAAATTAGTTAATAATTTAATAAATTTATGACCATTGAATTTTATATTGCAATAAATTGAATTTCTTTATAAAAAAATATTTAAAACAAGTAAGAATGCTATTTTCGGCTTTGCCGAATCTGCAATACCAGAAATGTGTTTTGTTTCCTACATACACACTTAGACATTAACTAACAAACGTATACTACATATAAACGTTTTTTAACATAACACAAGAACATTTTATAGTCATACAATAATTTATATTTTTGAAAATAACTTGTTTTCTACTGAACCGATTTTGGTATTTTTTGGAACGATAATATAACCAAATATTATGATGAAATTCCATTAGAATTTGTCGATTTATTATTGACAATTTTATGAAAGAACTTCGCTTGAATTTAAATAAAGCCTCAGATATCGGTTTATAACTTTAAATGTGCTGTACCGATTTCGCTCAGGTTAAATTTTATTGAGCTTTCGCAACGCACAGACAAATGAACATAGCTAAATTGACTTAGATTTTGATTTTATGCAAAAATATATATACATTATAAGGTTTAGCGTTACACACAGAACGAATAAATTAATATTCACATTTCACCACTTGTGGCGGTGGAGGGTATAATAAAGATTATCAGTTAATGTCTCTTATTTAAAATATTTTTTTCTAAGCAGATATATCCATTAGTGTCCTTATTTGCTTAATCATTAAAATAAAGTTTAAAAAATTAATTAGTTTTTAAGTTATATGTTAAAAAAGCAATTAACCGCAATTAAAAAATAAACACAATAGCCAAATTTACTTAAATTAATACAGACACAAACTCATAAAAATTTAATACTTAAGTTTTTTACAAACGCAATTGTTAAAATAAATATATATAATATATGTATATATATAAAAACTCTTTTATTAAGTAAAAACTAATTAAGAAGATGCTTTAAACATTTACATACTTTAAAAAAAAAAAAAAAAACATATGAAAGAAATTGCAAGTTTTGAAATTATTTCAACTTGCAGTTGTTGTGGTTGATGTTGTTGTGCCAATTATATTAATATTTTCACATGATTAAATGTTGATCGTTACCATAAATGCAAACATGTCATTCAAACTAAACTGCATTTTTCATTATAAATTAATTTAACTATAGATGTTTTAAATTTTAAGTATTAAGATTAAAATATATTTTAAGTAATAAATATTTTCAAGCAAGTACACAAAATCGTGGGTGCTTTAATTATAAGTTGTAATAGGTTTACTTTAAATGATTTAAATAAATATAAATAATTAAAACTGCAAGTGTTTGCTTAAATAAAAACTAGAAAAAATGATAAATATAATAATTGCATTTAGCAAAACAAAAGACTTAAGACACATGCATGTAACTGGAATTAATTACAATGACAATTTAAAAATTTCTCTTTTATCTCCCCTGCTTAACTATAAATAAAGTAATATTAAAAGTTTATTATTTATTCAGACAAATTTTCAATATCCATTTAATATCAATGTTATTTTATTCTTACATTTATCATAATTAAATAAATTAGAGTGTATAAAAAAATATTTCGATTTCACCATATGGTCTCAATCTTATTTATTATTATGATTCTTTTTCAAAAATATATATTTTCGTAATAAGATTTTATTACCCACAATAAAATAAAATCAATTTAAAAAATTTTTAAAAGACAATAAAAATTTTAACATCTAATAGATTAAAGAATAATTAATCTATTTTACAATTTCTTTATGATATTTTTCACTTTAAATAGACGTAAACGTTATATGGACACCCATGGGTTAGTTTAATTGTTGATAATCATTATAAACCCACTTTTTATTATTTTTTATTTTATATTTTGAGTATTAAAACAATGACGGAAATTATGTTTGATGTTTATTTATTATTTTATTTAGATGTATTGACATATTAGTATTTATTTTTATTGATATTTAGCAAACTCAAACATACAAAAATATATTATTTACATCATGTTATCAATACCTTATACAAAATTATATAAATTTATCTTTAACACTAAGAATCGTATATAAACAATATATAAAAAAGAAAAAAACTACACATTCACTTTTTATCGGATTTTTGTTAAATCCAAGTAGAGTTTAAAAACTGTAAAATTGTTAATAAATTAAATATGGCTGCTCGAATGACAGCTTAAATAAACATAAACCTTAAACTCGTAAGCTTAAATTTCTTATTGTTTAGTTTGGATGGCTGACTGACTAACTGACTGAATGGGCTGGACGGAACTGAATTGTACTGGCTAAATAGCTGGCTGTTTCATTTTATTTGTTTACACGTGTATGCAGGTAATCTTGCATGATATTGAAAATAAATAACATGAAAAATTGATTAAAAATTTATTTCAAATAATTTACATATTTAAGAAAAAAAATTATAATTTAAACACAAAAACTAATGTTAATTTAAATATGAAATATGTCTTTATTTTAATTAAAATATCAGCCAAAAAACTTTAATATCTTACACTAATCTGAAACGAATCTCCCATTTCAGAACTCAAAACAATTTATGCCCTACATGTACATTTATATATTCCGGAATAGTCTTATAGTTTAAAAAATTTTAAAACGATAATAAAGTATAGTATAGCTCGATATAATGGCATTGTCATGTTTAACTGTTTTCAATGAAAAATTAACTGAAATTCATTTTATGATTCGATTAATACTGTTGTGTTGTGAAATTAAATTAATATCTATTCGTCTTCCACACAAAAATTTTACATCAAAGAAACTCTCTGACTTTCTGAGTTCTCGATTAATTAATGCTTCCAACCTACTTCATAGGGAAGAAGAGCAATTGATAATTAGAAATGTCCTTATCACACATTCTCACATAGAGGACATTCTTCTAGGCAATAACATATATTTAACTGGGACTTAAATAATGCTGACTATACATTAGAAACTGAAACAAAACAAAGAGAAGAAAGCACCAAGAAGCAGCAATATAGCTTTGTAGAAGCCACAAAGTCCAAAGGAGAAAAATTTACAAAAAATCTGATTTTAAATAAAACACTTTTTACAACTACAACAAAAATTCTGACCAAATCTTCACTAGAAAAATAATGTACCCTATCACCATATCTGAAAAAAGTAGAAAATATAATTCTTTCACTGGATAGAATTTTGTTGGTTTCATACAGCATTTTGCTATAGCCAACACTCTTGAAGAAAGGTGTACACCCACACTACTTTACATTTCCCTTTGTGTGTTTGAAACTTCAAAAGTAACATTGAGTAAATGCTAACCTGTTCAAAATCAAAGAATTGTAATTGTTTACATTAGATATGTGAAATAATTAGGTTTTGTATTTTAACCTCGTGACTAAAGAAATCTATAGCTTTTGCTTCAGAATAAATCCTATTGAATTCAATTTATTCAGTAAAACGCGAATTAAAAGCAAAACATATTAGAGATAAAATATATTACAAATAAAATAATCGTTTAACCGTATTGAATTGGCCTTTCTTCTTATAGTATAAGCTCTGGATATGCATAAAATTGAGAACATATATACACTTTTCGTATTAGGTCAGCTTTACGCGTTTTTTCACCTCCTTCGAATAATTCTGTTATTAAACAAGAAAAATGTATTTAATAAAATGCATTTTTTGAAATACCATTTTTGAGAAAAGTACCCAGTTATCAGAATATATTTAGTGATTTTTAAATCGTGTGGATATATCAACAATATCTACATCATATACAACTATAGTTGTAGGTACATCAGCTAAAAATACTGCTGTATTAATACATAGGAAAAGAATATACTTCAAATAAAGTATTAAAATCTAAAATATTTCATTTAATCACATCAGGTATAAAACATCAGTTCCGTTAACATCGTAAAATATACATCTGCTATGTTATTTGAGAAAGCACATTAACTGTGCCTTCATTACTTTCTGCTAACATTACTATTATTACTCAAATTGTTTAATATTAAATAATTTTATTATTATATGAATTAAATATTACAGAATATAGAATTTTATGTAAATATTTATGATTTTTTTAACAATAACTTTTTACTTTGAATATGTAATAAAATTCAAAAAACCTCATTAAATATTTGCAGGGCTTTTTCTCTTTTATATTTTGCATGAACTTTTAATTGAAAATGTCATTGGAAGCATTTTTGTATGAATATTGCTTTTCACGTTGATTTTTTAACATCTCAGTTGGTGCTTAACATGTCTTGTAGTTAGTTTTAGTTTTTGACAATCGTTTGTTATTGGTGTCGTTCTTTGTATAAGTGAAAAGAACAAACGGCTTTATTACCTCAAGTACGATATAAGTCTTGCATAAAACTTTAAAAAGTACATGAGATAACATAATACTTGACATTAGTTGCGCTTTCAAAATTGTTTTGCAAGAAATAAACATAAATAATTAAGATATCATCACCTTATTTTATGTAAAAAATCATATATATGTATTACAAAAATTATATACCTGATTTAGAATTATATATTGCATGCAAACATAAACATATATTTAAAGGAACAGCTTTCAAAAATTAACAACATTTAGCATTTTTGTTATTAGCATTTTTGTGCGAAAATGTATGTTGGTGACAGACATGTAGTGACCCATGTTGTTATGTATGTAAGTATATATCTATGTAAGAGAGTTTAAATATATGTATATGTTATACATTTATGTGTTTGTATGTGATAAAGGCAACAAAAAATGACAGCCCAAAAATTTTTTGATGGAAGATTGTACACATTGTTACATTGTATATATATATATATATATATATATATATATATATATATATATATATATATATATATATATATATATATATATATATATATATATATATATATATATATATATATATATATATATATATATATATATATATATATATATATATATATATATATATATATATATATATATATATATATATATATATATATATATATATATATATATATATATATATATATATATATATATACAATGTAACAATGTGTACAATCTTCCATCAAAAAATTTTTGGGCTGTCATTTTTTGTTGCCTTTATCACATACAAACACATAAATGTATAACATATACATATATTTAAACTCTCTTACATAGATATATACTTACATACATAACAACATGGGTCACTACATGTCTGTCACTTTTGTGTTAAATTTTTTTCTGGGAGTTTCGTAAGATATCAAAAAAATATGCTCACAAAGTTATATACACTCCTTTTTTATATAATAAACACCAACCAGTACCATTTGAATCTACTATTAAAGAGTGTAAGCGAAAAGATTTGTGCCCATAAAGTATTAACCATAATTTTTTTTCAAATTCACTTAATTCGAAGTTATGGATCAATCTTCATAAAAATATTATGATCACAAAATCCTATTAAGAATATTTGCATAGAAACGAAGGCCCCAAAATTTAAAATTTTGCAGTCTATTAATTTTAATGACTACCACGTCTCTTATAAGTTTGATTTCTTCGCATTGTCAGAAAGTAGCTTTAAATCAGTGGTACGCAGCAAAAATTAACGCTACTTTATTTTACATTGAACAAAAAAATCTCTTTCATTGTAGAAAGTATATGGTAAATGAATATGTGAGATGAATGCATTTTAAAGTATTACCTGGAAGTGGATCTTGTAAAGAGCTGTGAAAATAATGAACAGCGCTTGAGAATATGTGAATAATTATGTAAATTAACTTCGTCCTTGGGCCAAAATAGTACATGTACCAAATTTCATCGACATTTAAAAACTGTAATTTGATCACAAAATTTACATGTTGAGCTTAAGATATGAGTTTAAAGTTTATTTTCTGAACAGAATTCTATGCATTTCAGAAATATTTCGAAATTTAGGTATCCATTCTTGATTATTTTATTAAAATAGTTAAATTATAAGCCAAAAAGAGATAAAATAATCATTAAAATTAAAAACAAAATATTGTACAGATTCAGGAGAATTTGAAAAAATGACACTGTTAGAAAAATTTAATATCCTTCGCGCTAAGCCATCTGGAAATTTGGTTCTAGTCCATGAAACTTTAGCTAGGAATGCAGAAGCCAACCCGAATGTAAAATCAAATTTTATTAAAAAATTCTAAAGCTGCATAATGGACATTGGGTATAAACTTATGGATATTTCGAAATTTGCTGGTCTATAAATTTAATATGATTATGATTTTAATTTGTACCTATAAGTAGATAATTTTTACTTTATAAAGTGTTTTTTCCATCCATACAAAAACAGACACTTTTTGCCCTATCTGTAATCGTATAATTATTATGAGAAACCTTTTGATGGTATCGAAACGGAATTATAATACCTTAAGAGGTCAATATTCAAAATTGTTGCGGAAGCAAGTCTGAAAAAATCCTATTGACAATTTTAATGCTTTTTTAATAAATACTTATATTTTTACCATATAAGAAAATATAAAATAATTATTTCTTATACTCCCTATATATTTCTCCTTTTCCTCCCTTTCACTTTTTGTGCCACCTCTTTACCAACATAACATTCATTTTGTCCCCTCTTTTTCTTCACCAAAAACTAAATGTAGAAGAAGAGTGGCCTTATTGATCAATTAATGTTTCATTTTTTTATATTTATGTTGTTGTTATTGTTGTAATTCTTATCATTTGGAAATTTCATTTCTTTTAATTGTTTTACACATATGAAAAATCAAAAAGCTTAAATGTAGAAGAAAAAGAATAATAATAAAAGAAGAAAATTGAACAGAGAAAGTGTTTAGGTTGCAACTCTTTCGTTGCGCGTGTAAGTATTATTTTGTAGCTGTCCATTGGTATTTTATTTTATTTTTTGGTAGTGGACAAATGGTCTGCATGCCAGCCAACCAGCCAGTCAACCCGTCTGTTTGTCTTTTAAGCTGTTTCTGTCTTCCCGGTCATTTGACTTTTATTGTATAAAAGACAAAATTGGGTCAGTATTGTCATGAAATATGTGCAGGCCTTTATTGTTTATGTTTTGATTGTTAGCAGACGCCCATTGACATTTAAATCATTATTCATATTATATAGCAGTAATAATACCAAAAATAACAGCAAAAACAACATCAACAGAAATGAAATCAAAATTGTAAAATTATTTTTATATTTTTAAGTGAATGCTTTTCACAAAACTTTGAAGGATTTGAATTTAAAGAATAAAATTAAACAATCACAGATAACGTGATATACTTTTGTTGCCTTAAAATAGATAATCTTTTATTAATAAATTTCAAAAATTTTGTATAAGTGTGGGTGTTTAATGTGTGTATTTTATTATGTGAATAAAGTAAATTTGATCTTAATATTCCAAATAAGTTTAATTAGTTTGATTGAAGAGATTAACCAAAAAAATTGTAGGAAGGCATATTGTCTTTGATTATTAAATGATTCATATTTTCATAATTTGTTTATTTATGTATGTTTTAATTATTTGTTTATTTCTTTTTAAGGGGGTAAAGTTGTTTTCTTATTGTTAGACAAATATTTAAATTGAACAAGCGGCATAAAACTTGTTTGTATAAATTTAAAGTTCGTTTCTTAAATCTTTTGCTTGCTCAGGAATTTACGAATTATTAATTTCAATTCTTTAAAACTTGTAGTGAAACTTTTCTTTTATATTTTTGTGTGATAAATAAAAATTGATTGAGAATTTCATGTTATTCTGATAACATTGTTTGTGACTTCTCAACATAAAATTTATTTATTAATATTATTATTATTATTATTATTTTTTTTTGTGCTGTGTGAATACTTTTCATTCAAAATAAACTTTTTCTTTTTTTCTTTCATTCACGTTGTCATAGATTTAAAAATTTTTATTAGATTTAAAAAATTTTATTTTATCTCTTATACGTTTAAGCATGCAAGAATATTTTCAATAAATATTGAATATTCATTAAGTTTTTTCTTGTGTTAGAAGAAAATAAAAAATAATTTTATACATATATGATTACTTGGGAATTTTGTGAATGTTTAATAACAAATGTGTCTATGTGGTTTTGGTTTTAAAAGCGTAACAAAATATTTCTGGTGTAAAATTTGTAGAGTTTTTATCTCTTACATTTAATTAGGGTTTCCGAATTTGATTCAACTACACAGAAATATAAATATTTTAAAGCGACAAATTTAGAATTTAATAATAGAATAAATATTTGTTTATATCCATAAAAATATGCAACATTAAATTCTATAATATTACCAAATTATAATCATTTACCGTTATTAATAATCATAATTTTCGAAGGAACTTAAACAATGATTTAGGTTATAAATTATTGATCAAAAAAATATATATTTAATAACATAATCTTGTTTTCCCATTCCAGAAACAAAACACTACATGACTGTAAACCCTAAATCAAAATCTACACAAAAAATATAACTTTCTGTGGTATCATAGACAATAAAACAAAGAAGTTTTAGTGTGAACACGATTTCATGTTTTAATTTTGAACAGGTTATAAAAAGTTAAGAATTTTCGTTTTTTTTTTTGAAGTTTCATTGTACATTTACATACATATTTACTGAAACATATCTAAAGCAAAGAAGTAAACCTAAATAATCATTTGAAAAATAAATTTCAAAAAGGCAAAAATTAAGGTCAATAAATTAATGAATAAAATCTGAAAAAAAGAAAAAATAAAAAATATTGATCTTAAATAATTATTATAATTTTTTATGTTTTTTTAATAGAGGAGTGTTTTTTACCAGATGCATAGTACAGATAATAATGAACAAAAACATAAAACAAATATTTCACATTATCCCCACATACATACTTAAGTGGACAATTGTTATGATTTATTAATAATTTATTATTATATTTATACAAAAATGGGAGAGTCAAGTTGATTCATTATGTGGTTGATTAACTTTAGAAATCAAATGAAAAAAAAAGTTAATGATATAAAAGTTACCTTTTAATAAAAAATAATTGTGGAGCTTATAAGAAATTTATTATATGAAATTACCAGATATTGTAAAAATATCTAGGAATAATGTAATCCACAGGTAGCTGCTTTTTTTAAAAATAAATTATGGTTGACTGATTGTTTGATTTATAAACAATAATTCACATTTTTTTAATTCTATTTAAATGACAATTCCCTAGTTGCAAAATTTTTAGTTAAATCAACTTATACTTGCATTTATTTTATGTACTTGTTAATGCCAAAATATACACATTACTGGTTTTTTAACTAAAATGGCAACAAAAAACAAACAATCAAACTAGATTTCACTATTTACACTATTTCGTATTTATTGTGAGCACTATTTTTTCTAAAACTTATTTGTTTAAGTATTTATATTTATTTTGTATTTGTATAACAAAAGTTAATTAATTATTTGGCTCAATATATTTAATTTAAATTTTTACTTTTATTTTTGCCTTTTATAATATTTTAATTTCTTATTTTATAATATTTAATTTTCTCATAGACAGAATTTACTCTTTATGCGTCTACTTTATTTTTGTTTTACTTTTTTCATTATTTATTATTTGTTGTTTTTGTATTTTGCTTTTCTCTTTAAAATCAGAAAAAATACATAAAATAAGTAATAACACGCGTGCGCGCAGTTCACAACAGAATGGTTCTTCTCTTTGAGAGTTCAAATCGTAACTGTGGTTGCGTCTAGTTGTCCAACTGCTTCAACCAACCAGCCAGCCAACCAACAAAAGTCAACGGCAACAAAACCAACAAGAGTTGACTTTAGTTATAAAATTCGTGCAAGAAGTACTAGAGCCAGGCTTTTTTATGTTTTTATTTTATTATTATTTTAAGTATGTGTTTGTTTTAGTCTGTTTTCAATTTTGTATATATTTTTTGGCATTTGGTTATTCGATAGTGGCAATAAAGTCTGAGTTAGTTGATTATGAAAATTGAGTGTAATTTGTGAACGTAAGAGTACTTTTTTCAGTGGCTTTAAAGGAAACCTGTTACACAAGCTTAAAAAAAACTCATTACAAGTTTGTAAAATCAGGACTTTTAAAGTGGCAATTCTTTGAAGAGAGAAAGGACGAAATTTTAAGAAATTATTCAAAAGAGGAACAATAATATCACAATTACAGCATAATAACGTGAATAAAATTTATTTCATTTTTATTTTTGCCTTGTAATTTAATTGATCAACCATTTAACAGATTATTTTGAATTAAAAATATATAAAATTAAATATTGAATTAACATACCTTAATCTTTGTTTTGTTTTGTTTTTTTTTTTTTTGCATTAAAAGACTTGTTTTAGCAAATATTTTTCGCTATTTTTTTGTGATTTTTTTCGATTTAACACTTTTTAAAAAATATATGCATTGTTTTATGACTTTGGTACATCTATTTTATGAATTTTTGTGACTATAAATAATATTGATATCCCTATATATAAAAAAGAAAATTATTATGTTAAAAGAGACAATAATTATATATTTTTCCAAGTTAATTTAATGTAAAAATACATTAAAAATCAAGAGACTTAAGACGAAAAATCTTATATAACCTTTAGAATAAAAATTCTTACTTCTTAAGAAATAAGAACAAATTCTTTTAAAATCTTTTAAACAAATTGTAAAGAAAAAATTCTAAGTACATACAAATAACATACTATAAGTGACAATCCAAACCAAAATTTAAGAAATTATAAAGATTTTGCAAATAACTATGTAAACCTTCCGAACAAAATACTTATGAGAAGTTCAGTTTTAATATTATTGCAAAACTTCTTTATTTTTTATTATTTGAATTTTCACTATATTCTACATACATTCCTTAAAGAGTTTTCCTGACGTCTACATAACGAATATCTAGTTTTGAAACTTCACTCAAGCTTTGCAGAGTTCTTTATATAAAAACAACTCAAAGTTTTCAAGAAATTCCCTTTTTTCAAATATTTTGTCTTTTTAAAGAGGAGAATAACACATTCAAAGTGTAAAGAAGAGGTAACAGGAGGACAATAACAACAAGTAACCTAACAAATACAGCAACAACTAAATACAACTAAATACTTAAAATAATAAATCTTGTTATGAAGAGAGGGTTTTTCAAGTTTGGCACACGCGACATGTCACTTAAATATGCCATTTGGGTTTTGTTATTGTTGTAGTTATTTTACTTTTAATATTTTTCTTTCTTTCGTTAACCAAAATATAATAAGAAAGAAAACAAAATCAACAATAAAATAACTAAAAAACTAACTTATACACACATATGCAGATACAATTATACGTATATAAACTCAATTTTAAGCTACTGTTATTATTTGTTAATGTTGAACATTGTTGTTTTTGACTGGTTGCCTACTGCCTGCGCCTGCTTTGGTTTTTGGTTACTTTTGAGAAATGGGTTTTCTTGTTCTTGTCGTTGTTGCAGATTTTTTATTGCGAAAACGAAAAATAAATAATAAACTTTTTTTTATAAACTGACTTAACTTTCTGCAAGAAAATCTTTTTGGTAATATGTTTGTTGATATTGTCGTTCCTGTTGTTGTTGCTATTGCTGTTGTCATCATGTTTGTTGTTATTGTAGTTTGGTATGCAATTTTGTGAGCTACCGAATTTTTCTGTTTGTTTTCTTGTTTTTTTAGACTTGAGGAATTTTTATTGTTTTTTTATAGTTTATGGAAGGAAAACTAGTCAAGTACATAGAAGTTTAAATAAAGTATTGTGCATGAATATATGTGTAAATAAAACTTTATATATACGTACATATTCGCATGTAGGTTCATACATAAATATGTAAGCATCTATGTGTTTTTATAGGAAAGTATGTACATATATATTTTATTTTGTACCTTAGAAAGACGAAAAGGTAAACACTTAGTAAATGTATGGTGTTAAAAGCTGTTTAAACCACTACATTTTTTGTTTTGTTTTGTTTTTGAGATATCTGCCCACTTTGCTTCTTTGAAAGGAACCCACTCCACCATACTCCAGTGTGTATTTTTCTGATTTTTTTATCTATATTTTTCTTAAGTTCAATGGCCTTTACTATAAAAAACTCTGGAAAGGAAAAGCTTTTTAATAACCATAGTTGTGCAAGGTCTAAAGACATGTTTAAGTACATCTATATATAAGTATATTCACACATACATACACTCATTGGAAATAAAGTACTCTTTGGTGTTGCCATTCAAGAAATATTTTCATTTAACATTTTTATTCCAAATCCTACCTAGAACCGATAAAGCTATTGCTATTTCTAAAAGAATTTAGATAGAAATATAGAGAGGCTAAGGAGCAATAACATAACGAAATAGCAAAATTATTAAATTTGTAAATATGTATTTGTAAATTTTGCTTAATGTTTGCTAGAATTTTTTTGTATTCTAAAAACTTATAAACCAACGTTATTTGTTATTTTTATACATTTTAGTCAAGTATTTTCAAATGATTAACATAATTTTTTATTTTATATGTTCTACTTTTTTTTATAAAATCTGTTTATATGGATGGATTAGTTACGATGTGTATGAATTTTTTCAATTCATTCATTTGATACATTTTTAATGACCTTCCCTAAGGTCTGAGCTTTGAACTTGTTTGTAGGTTTATTTAATGACATTTGATTATAATGCTAATTTTGTAAAAAACTAAATAATTTTGTTTAAAATAAACTTAAGAATAAATCTATTAAAAATTCAAGAAGTTTTGAATAAATCAATTGATTGAAGAAATATTTAATGTTTTCAAACTATTTGATATACAATATTATTGTAAATTAAGAAATATACATAAAGTGATGAAATTAACATTTTGAAGTAGTTAATCAGATATATTAAAATTATTTTTATTTTAATTATTAGGTTAATTATTATTAGTTCTTTTTAGTTTATTAAATCTTAGTAAACGTATTAAAATGTTGGAAAATATTTAAAATAATATTTTTTAAATGTAAAAAATAACTAAAAAATCGTTCAGATTAAGTTAATAAAATGAAATTAGAAAAAATTGTTAGAAAAAAATAAGTTTTTATTTAATGTAAATTATATCTTTGCAGTGAAAATTTAATTAAAAAATATACATTCATTATTGAGTACATTTTTTGCAAAATTAATTAAAATTTAAGTTAAGTTTTTTGTGAAAATTTACTTTAGCATATTCAATTATTAAGAAAATTATTTAGTAAAAAAATACTTTTTAATAAAAATTTTCTATTCGGTTTACATTTCAAACTAGTGATTGAAAATCGGTTTGGTTTATAATTGAGAATCGATTTTTTGTGCAAAAAAGCGATTGTTTTGTGATCGATTCTACCCTGCCAATTAATTAATCAACCACTGATTGGCCGATTAATCCAATAGTGTAATACATTCAAATTTTCGATTTATGTTAGTAAAAAAAGGTGATTTTTTAAACCTTTTGAATTTTCGATTATTTCAGTAAATCTGTATCGAATCCAATACACTCCACCACTAATTCAATTCAAGTTTTTCTTAAATATAACACAGAACAGAAACAATAACTTATATTTTTTACTGAACCGATTATGATCATTTTTGAAATGATAATGAAGTACGTATAGCTTAATATAATGCAAATTTCATTATAATTCTATTGAGCTGTGAGCGTGACGAGTATAGCTAAATCGGCTCACATTCTGATTTGATTTCACTACTTCTGGTTATGGAGGGAAATTAATATATATTTTTGGTTATTCTTGTTTTGTGCGGCCTTTTATATAATTTTTAAAAAAGGAACAAGAATCCATTTCCATTCCAATTACGACGTAGGAAACCTGGCTATTAATTATATTAAATTTCTTTGATGCTATATTTTATAATATTTATCTTAGTTTTCTACAAAAAAAAAATTAAAATTATCTGTAGTGCCATAAATCATCCTCTGAACAATAACTTCCATTAATTACATAAAGAAAGCTTAATAAAATATTTAGCATTTTTCAATACTACAAAAATATTGCGATTATAGAAAACTTACCAAAAATCACTTCCAGAGCAGAACCTTACATTTTCCCTATTTTGGAAAGACATAAAACATTAAGCAATGACATTCGTTGTTACATATTATCGAGATATAATTTATTTTTAATTTATGATGAGGAAAGTTGTCTAATATTTAACGCATACAATTGAAACACCTTATTGTCATTATCATCGTAGTTATATAGATGTATAACTTTATTTGCGCATTTAAATTATGTAAAAATTAAATTTTGTTTTAATTTTTAATTCCTTATTTTATGTATTAATTCTTTACGATTTTTTCACTGAATTCTTAGTGCAATAAAACGCTGCAATTTTTTGTTGTTAAAAAAACTATCTAATTTTTGACAGTTCTAACGTTTTTTTCATATAAATAGCTTTGGGAGCATTTATGCTAAGAGTTGCCAACAATTGTCAAATAATCTCAACATTTCCAACTGTTGATAAAAAATAAAAACAATAATGGTGTTGCCAACGCAATAATATGAAATGTTTAATTAAAGTATTATTTACCTATTTCTCATAAAGCAAAATTGGCAGCACTGTTCACATGTCAAGCGAAATTTGTATTTAGTACCAGTTCATCACTAATATCTTTGTTATTTTTTTAGTGTATACGCAATAACAAGAACGGAATATTACTAAATATTTATAGAAGGAAGTATTAAATGCATTTTTATTTACAATTAAAAAATTGTAAAAACTAAATTAAATAAATTGTAGAAATTTTCTTTTGCTGTTAAAAGAACGGAATAAGGTGAGGGAGGACAATTGTTTTGTAAACACCTCATATCCAAACAGCAAAAGAAATTTTCTGCTGTTCCATAAATTGACAACTTAGTGCAGTCGCTTGAGCTAATTAATTACGGCAGTGGAGCTTATACAATGTCATCAGGCAATTATAATGCTTCCACCAAAGATGACCGTAACCAAAATGTAACTGAAGACAGGGAAGAGGTAATAAACCGCCGTTTACCCAGTAGTGGGCAAAATTCAGGTTGCGAAAGTGATGAAGAATTTTGTAGCCCTCACAGTAATACAGCTGCCTCAAGACAGTCTTACAAAGAAGCCATGAATACGCCATTATCAGATGGTGTAGGCGTCAGTGGTTTTAATGAGGTACCAGTTTCTTCAACATGCATAGAAGGTGTCTCTCCTATGGCTGTGTACAATGAAGAACGTATGAGACGTAAATTACAATTCTATTTTATGAATCCCATAGAAAAATGGCAAGCAAGACGTAAATTTCCCTATAAATTTGTTGTACAGGTAAAAGAAAATTTAAGTTATATGTTCTTATGATAGAAATAATGCGGGTGAAGGTCATTGTCCAAAAAGACATTAATTTAGGGAAATATATATATACAACTTTTAATGCATTTAATCAACTGTTTGCTTTTGCAATCAAACAACCCACATTATCATTACAATTCATTTTGTGGGAAATAAGTTTGAATTTATATTTCACTTCATTTTACTTTGATGACAATGAAAATATTTATTCGAATACATACACATACAATATTAGTGTATCATACAGAATTATTTGTTTAAAAAATTAAAATTAATTCACGTTAACATAACTTTTAATATAGAAATAAAAAAATTGAAAAAAAAAAAAATAATAATTTATTTTTCTAAGGGGAGTATATTTTTATTTGCGCGATTTGTATTTAATCAAGAAATTATGATAATGAAATATGAAGCTTTTCATGATTTTTTCGCACTTAAGTAAATAAAATATCAATGAAGCATATATAAGCAAGTTTAACAATACTTCTAGATTAGGAAAATTTACTTTTTATAACACAAATATAAAATTATTATATTTTGTTAGAATTATTTCAGATTTAGATTTAATTTTTTAATTCTAAAGCGTAAAAATTTGTCATTTAAAAACATTAACAAAAAAATTAATGATATCACATTAAATTATTTATAGAATTAAAAAACTGATTAATAGAAATAAATTATTACATTCACCGTAAAATTTTTTAGTAATTGTAATTGTAAAAGGTGTTGATATAATTAATTAATAACTATATACATTTTTCAAATTTAATAACTATTACTCATAATAGTTAAATTAGTTAATACTTTTTTTAACAGTTGTTGTCTTAATAACACAATATAATATTAAATTTGTCTTTGTTTAATTTTTTCAACAAAATCAAGTTAAAAATATGTTAACAAATATAGAAAAAACGCTTATTATGAATTATCTTACGTCAGTTAACCTCCCTCCCTCAAAAAACACAAGCAAATACAAACACTAGACATGATAAACAATGGAAATGTTTTTAATATTTTGTGATTTTTGCTTTACACTAATTTTCTTTTAATTTCTCTGTTTTGTAATCTGCACAATTCGATATGTTTTCATAAAATAATGGTGTCCATAACAATTTTGTGTTAAAAATTATATAAAATGTATTAAAGAATTATAAATCTCTACTACAATTGTTGAGATTTTTCATGAGTATTTTGTTATAAATGTTTATTTAATAATATAAAAATAATTTGCTTCATATTTGTTATCAGTTTATTTTTAATAGTTTTGTTTATTTTAAAGGCAACTTTTAATTAAAAAAAAAATTACAAAACTTAAAAGTACTTTACAAATTCTAGTAAATTTTATTACGAATAATCGAATTATTAAGTTCAATAACTAATAATATATTTGATAATATGAGTGAATTATAATAGGAGATAAGGACTTTTTATAAAATCAACTATAATATCCAAAAAATATCCTTTACATGAAATACAGATTTGTTCACACCTTCCAATAAAAATTTTCCTGTGTATCTGTCATAGTCCTGAAAAGTTTCCCATTTAAATCCAGCAACATTGGTTCAGTTTATTGAGAGATTCAGACCAATATCTGAGGCAACCTCTAAATTTAAACGAAGTACCGTCATAAAATTATCCATTGCAAATCGATAAATTAGAATAAAATTTTGCAATAATATAAAGTTTTATGTACTTTATTATCATTCCAAAAATGATCAAAATCGGTTCATTCGAAAAATGACTCAATAAATTTTTGGTCATATCATATTAAAAGTGACATTAAATTTTGACAATATTTACAAATATTGACATTTATTTTGAAAATTTTATTTTAATTATTTATGATAAAAATTTTATTGTTTAGTTCTATAAAATTGTTACAAATATTTTTATTTACTTTACTCTTTGTGTAACATTTAAATATTATTAACAAAACTAATTAATTATAAACAAATGCCTTTTAATTAAGAAAATTTTATTGACGTCATAATATTAAATATTAAATAAAATAAAATAAAATAATAAAATTAATATATACATTATATGTAATTTCCCTTACAAAATTTCCGAATTAATTCATTTTGTTTTTGATATAGAATATTTATAAATATATATAAGATATATTGAACAATAAACGTTTTATTTATTCATTCAATTTTATTTCTTTTCTCTTACAGATTGTGAAAATAGTTTTGGTAACCATGCAATTATGTTTATTTGCACATTCTCGTTATAATCACATTAACTATACTTGGGATAATCGTATTGCATTTTCACATCTATTTTTACGTGGATGGGATTCATCACGAGAGGTCGAATCATATCCACCTTCAGTGGGCCCATTTGCGCTCTATGAAAAGACAGAATTTTTCCAAACCATCGATTATGCTCTTAATGGTTACGCCTCCATGAATCGTTCCATAGGTCCCTACGATTATCCAACACATGACAATAGTATTGCACCGTTGAAATTATGTTTGTATAATTATCGTGAGGGTACCATATTTGGTTTTAATGAATCGTATATATTTAATCCAGAAATTGAATTAGTTTGTGAACTATTACCCTCTAATGTTACAGCCATTGGAGTGGAAAAATATTTACTACAAAAGGGTGTAGAAGTTAGCTTTTCCTCTTTGGTTAAAGCTACCTTAACGTTTGCCATAAAGACTGTGAATTTTAAAGCATATGGTGGACCCTTATCAGCACCAGATTGTTTTAAATTCGATATAATGATTTTCTTTGATAATCGTGATCATGATGGACAAATGTTATTATCTTTAGATGCAGATGCTACACGTTTACATTGCAAAGGTGATGTGGATTTTATATCCGATGCTGAGTTCGATGCCATTTTGAGATCAATATTAAATATATTTGTTTTGTTGGTGTGTTTGTTATCATTTGCTTTGTGTGCTAGAGCTTTATATCGAGCATATTTATTAAGATGTCAAACAGTGAACTTCTTCCGCACTCATTTTAATAAGGAATTAAGCTTTGAGGGTAGATTGGAGTTTGTAAATTTTTGGTATGTAAAATGAAATATTATTTCTAATTTTACTATAATTTTTTATATTTACTTAGGTATATTATAATTTTATTCAATGATGTTTTATTAATATTGGGCTCTGCTTTGAAAGAACAAATTGAACGTAAGTTTTTGGTAGTAGATCAATGGGATACTTGTTCTTTATTTTTGGGCGTCGGTAATCTCCTGGTGTGGTTTGGGGTTTTACGTTATTTAGGCTTTTTCAAAACATATAATGTGGTCATTTTGACGTTAAAAAAAGCTGCACCTAAAATTTTCCGTTTCCTTGTCGCTGCCTTACTTATATACGCTGGCTTTGCATTTTGTGGATGGCTTATATTAGGACCATATCACATGAAATTCCGTTCTTTGGCCACTACTTCCGAGTGTTTGTTTTCACTGATTAATGGTGATGATATGTTTGCCACATTTGCTACCATGTCGTACAAGGCCAATTGGCTTTGGTGGTTCTGTCAGATATATTTATATTCGTTCATCTCTTTGTATATATATGTGGTGCTATCGCTATTTATATCCGTAATAATGGATGCTTATGACACCATTAAACGTTACTATCGTGATGGTTTTCCAGTATCCGATCTAAAGGAATTTGTGGGTACGCGCACTGAAGAAGATCTCACTTCGGGAGTATTTATGAATAATATGGATGACTTTGACCACAGCAGCTTTTTGGATATATTTCGCAAAGTTTGCTGTTGTGGTTGTTGCCGGGATTCGTCATCGAACAATTCTGCCGGACCAACAGGTTATACTACCCTCACAAGTATTATTAAATGAATTCAAGTGATATGAAATTATGCTTTCATGTAGATTAAATGTAAATTACTTTATTATTTAGTCATATTTTGCGTTTTATAATTATTTTTGTTTATTGTTTGTGTGAATTCATTTATTTTAATGTAAGAAAATGCTTTTGTAAAATTTAATAATTTAGTTTTAAAGTTTGATATTAAATTTATTTTTCTTTAATTGTAAAAAGGAAAGAACAAAGAAATACAACTTGCTTCTCAGAACTATGTAACCAAAGGATTTTGTAAAATGTGTATTGAAATATTTTTCGAATATATATATATATATATATATATATATATATATATATATATATATATATATATATATATATATATATATATATATATATATATATATATATATATATATATATATATATATATATATATATATATATATATATATATATATATATATATATATATATATATATATATATATATATATATATATATATATATATATATATATATATTGTGAAAAATATTAAATAATTAAAATAGTTAAGGCAATTAAAACAATATGTTATATTAAAAATTTTAGAGTATTTTTATGGAAAATATTAAATAAAAAATGCTTAAGATAAAAGAAATAAATTTAGTGTTTATTTATTTTAAAAACAATATGGTAACTCCGAAAGTAAGAATTTAAAAAGAAAAGCATATTTTTAGACAGTATTTAGTAAAAAACAAACAAACGCTTCCAGTTGCTGAATGCTGAGCGTCTGGTATTCTACAGCAATTTTATACATATAAGCAAAGAAAAATGCTTTTGAGATAAATAAAATAAAAACAATAATGATAATTCATTTTTTATAATTTATTGAAACTTGAAAATATTCATATTTTTCATATGGCAATTCATTTGAGAATAATTACAAAAATAACTAGAAATTATATAGTCATCGATTTAACTTTTTTTGTTTTGTTTTTGTGTGTTTTTTCTCCTTTTTAAATATAATTACAAACTTTACAACACTTACACATACACATTATACAACAAACATATTTTATTTTTAATTTATTAGGCTTATCGTAAATGATAATAAAAATACAAGCAAAATTGATGCACTTCTTTTTTACATATATGTTATTTGTTTTTAAATATTTTTCTTTGTATTTTTTTTTCTCATTTAATAGATTATTATAACATAATTCTTATACAAGATTTGTTTAAATTATTAATAAAATATAAACAATTTAATTTGTAAATATTTCTAATAATTACACATACATAGATATTTAATAGATTTCTTATGTATGTATTATAAACATTTATTGTAACTTTAATTTTTATTATTAATAACTTTTTTATTTATTTTTTAAGTTTTCTTAAATAAATGATTAAAAATAATGATGGTATTTTCTTATACAGTACTTTTTTGTATTCAATTAAAACTAGAAAACAATAATGTGTATATATGTAGTGTTAATTAAAACTCATACATATACAAAAATATTTGCTAAAAAATATAAAAAGAAAGAAAACTATTGCAATATTAACACACTTTAAAAATAGGCTTTGGATGAAAAATTTCCTTTAAATTTGCAGTAGTTTTGTATATTAAATGCATATTAATTAGTATTTTGTTTTTTCGCTGCCAAAGGAAAGTATATTAAAAATTACACTTTTCGTATATAAGTGAATCGCATTAATTATTTAAATTAAAATACAAATTATAACAATAAAATTGATTTGCTTTTCTAGATATAAATTCAGATTAATTGAATGTAAAGTATGTTAATAGTTCTATAATTTTCTTTGGTTTCATATTAAATCATGTTCAATAATTTCAATAGAATTATTATTATTCAACTAAACTAACACACACATTGATATATACTTTTACAAATAACAACAATACATATATACACGTACATACATACAAAAACTCAATAAAACACAATAATTCTATGATACAAAAGCATACATACACAACAGTTTTTTTCTTTCCTTCTCTAACTATAATTTTAAACTAAAAGATTTTAATTTTGTTATTAATTAATTATTTTCTTTTTTTATTTTCTAAATAAAACAAATTCTCTCTAATTAATCAAAATCATTCATAAATGAAACGATGAAAAAATAGAATTTTGAATAAGAATTTTGTTTGATTAGAATGTTTTCGTCGTTAACATTAAACACACAATCTTATAATATTATTTATATGTACAAAGGCCTAAAGAATTTTAGATTTTATAATTAAAAGAAACAGAATAAAAACTAAATAAAACATTTTTATTATTATTATTATTATTATTATTATTATTATTATTATTATTATTATTATTATTATTATTATCATTATTAAAAAAAAATAGTTAAATTACATAAAGCTAAACCTAAAATGATTTTCTTAGATAAATAATTAATAAAATAATTACAATTATTTGTTATGAAAACAAGAAACAAAATAAAATTTATATTTTGTCAATGGCTTTTTTGCTATTTTTAATATTTATTGACTTGATTTTCTGATGAAAGTGGAAACTACAATATATATTTTTTATAAAATTATTTCAAATAAGTGAAAATTTTTTTTACAAAATGTTTGTATGTACGTATATTTTTGTTTAACTTTTTTTTTAACTACAAATAAATGAAAAATAAAAATAATAAACTAAAAAAATAAAGATGATGTATGTAAAAATACATTTATCTTTGTTTGGTGGAAAAGTCTTATAATTTCGTATTATTTGAAATATTAAAAAAATGTAAATTTAATTAATAACATTAGCCAAAATAATAATAAAAATAATATTTAAATGAACTTTACAACTTAAAAAATCCTATTATCTTTTTTTCAGTGCAATACTTTAACGAATTTTAGTTTTTTTTTTTTTGATTTATGCTTTCAGAATTGTTCTTTAACATTTTTATATATATTTTCTAGGGTATGAGGGATATTTTGAAATTAAATTAAATTAAATTAAATTATTACATATAATTAATAAAATAAAACTAGTCTAGAGACTGTGACTAGACACAATTCTACAAAACGAAAAATGTTCCATCCTTTATATAATAAACATACTTTTTTAATCCGTATGTATAATTTTTTTTATTAAACTATGCTTTCTCGGTCTCTCGATGTCCCGCTAATGTCACTAAATCCGGGTACTCCTCTGACAGCACTTGGTAATATACCTACTCGTCTCAAAGAAGCTTCACTGGATTTTTTTCCATTACTTTGGAAAATACTTACTAGACGATCTAAAATTGACGATGATGTACCAGAATCGGCGGTGGTATTATTGCGGGATGATTTTTTACCAGTCGTTTGATTAGAACTACTGCTGGCTTGACGGCCATCAATGTCTTCGGCATAGCTGACACTGTTGCCCGCATGATGTTCTATATTTTCTAAGGAGTGCCATCGTTTTGCTTTCTCCGTATTGGTGGGTGTTGTGAAAGAAGCTTGACGTTGGAGTAGTGGAGCGTCCTCTTCAATTGTCATGCCTCCGTTGCAATTGTTGTTTAAATGTTTGTAAGGTAGCATCGAAACTCCGGTACCAGTACTTACACCACCTATAGAATAACCGCCACCGCTGCGACGTCTATTGAGTAGTGTAGAACCTACAGGAATAATTGTGCCTGAACTACGTACATTAATGTCACCATTGTCACGCATCATCAGTAAACCCACTTCGTCACTTTCATATTCTTCCGGAGCAGGTACATTATTGATTTCATTTATAGCTTCACTATATCTCTGGCCCTGTCCAGAGTCATTGTCAGCTTCACCATTCGGATTATCATTTATCAGCGAAACTCCGGCGTCCAAAGATCTGGAATTATTTTTGCTCAACTTTGAAGGAGGCAGTACCTTTGGCTCATGACGTTTGCGCAGTTGATATGGAATCGGGTCAAGGGATATGGCTTCACGTAAATTCTGATGAGCACTCACAGCACTTCCTAATATAATACCACTTCCATACATATCCTGAGTACAGTTGGGAGAATTGACAATTCGATGCGGACGCACCATGGCCAATGGTTTGTGCGAGGGACTAGCTAGACGCGAGGAGCTAAATGCCGAACCAATTCCGCCATTTAAACCCACGCCGTTATTATCACAGTTTATTTCGGAATGCTCCAATGTGCTATGCGATGCATGTGAAGCCTCCGTTATAATATTATCGGAGTTAACAACACCGCCACTACCATTTAATTCACTTACGCCACCAGTTGCGCCACTTCCACTGCCTCCATCACCAGCAATCACACCACCGCTACCATTACTCGTTCCATAATTACCCATGTATTCGGGTATACTATTGCCTTGAATGTTACCAACACCATTCGCAGGAGAACGTTCATAACGTTTTATCGACAAGCGTGGCGATTCGCGATGAACTTGATACGTTGAGCCTTGAAGACTATAGTTCGATTCAACATCGGCACGTGGCACACTAGACTGACGTCTTGAGCCAGCACCAGCATAGTGCATACCCACAATACTTGGTTGTCGAGAATCCGAATTCAACTTTGGACTCTTTCGTGGACGGCAAAACAGTGGTGGTGGCAAGTCGGTCATATCAATTTCTTTCTTTTGAATGGCTTTTTCTGTAGCACCGACAAGCCAATACGTAATCACTTCTCCCTTGCCTTTCATATTAACCAACCCTCGTTTCTCTGTCACATAACCTTCTAACTTATCCAAGGCTTCTTTGCACTTGCCAGAGATGTGTATTTTTAAAGCCTCTCCATTTGACTCCATTCGTGAAGCCGTATTGACCGTATCACCAAAGAGACAATAACGTGGCATTGTCAACCCTACAACACCAGCCACCACCGGTCCCGTATGCATGCCAATACGCAACTTTAACACCTCATTTGGCCTATGGGCAATTCTATGTTGTTTCACAGCCTGCAATAACTCCAAAGACATTGAAGCTATTTCACCAGCATGTCTGTCACCATTTTTTATAGGTAAACCTGATACCACCATATAGGCATCACCAATTGTTTCAACTTTATAAACATCATAGCCGCGTATAATACGATCAAATACGGTATAGAGATCATTTAAAAAGTTAACTACTTGAAGAGGGGTACTCTCAGCTGACATGGCCGTGAATCCAACAATGTCACTAAAATAGATGGTCACCTAAAATTAAATTTATTATTAAAATATTAAGTATACATTTTAACCGTTTAAAATAACTAACCAAATCGTAAGAAACGGGTTCCACACCCAAACCCATAGTTAATTTTTCTGCTACAGATTGCGGCAGCATGCGATGCAATAGATCTTCTGTTTTACGTTTTTCTTCACACAATAAACGTGTACGTTCTGTTACTATATCCTCTAAATTATTGGCATATTTCTCCATCATTTCCATCATTTGATCCATAATGTTTTTCGTTTTTCCACCACGCATCTTCTTTAGACGAGTTCTGTTTGTAAAAGTTTCAACAGTTACAATATAAAATTTTATAAATGAGGATTTAGATTAATTTACCTAATTGTATGAAAATCTGGTCTTACATCAGGATCTTCATGCCAACAATCTGTTATGCAACTTAAAACATAATCGGGACATAGCTCACCCTCAATGATGCATTCCAATTCCGGACGAAATGGCATATCGCCTTTAATTGGTTTCTTCTTAACCATATCCACAATTTCCTTAGGCTCATACATGGTTTGACCAAATGGTCCCTTACGACTAAATATTTCATACATTATTATGGCAAAAGCATAAACATCTCCCTTCTGTGAACCATACACATGAGGATTTCTTAGAAGTTCCGGAGCTTTCCAAAATTGATCTATTAAAAAAAAAAAAAGTGTAAAAACTTTTAATTTCCTCTTTTTAATATAATGCAAAAAGCATACTTCTATAGTGTTGATGTTCTCCTATAGATTCACTTTCTGCACAATGCCTTAAATCATGTAAGCCAAAGTCTGTCACTTGTAACATCCATCTTGATGTAACCACACAATTTGAGGACTTGAGATTACCATGATAAACCAACGACGAATCATGTATATAAATCATACCCTATAAAGATATATATATAATATTATAACATTTTAATACAAACTTTATTTTGATGAAAAACATACCTTAATGAGATCGTGTATGAGAGAAGCTATAAACAGATCATCCAATTTGATATCTTCATTCTCGATGATGTCATACAAACTGCCCTTGGCACAATAATCTGTGACTAGTAAAATGCGCATAGGCTCTACGCAGGCGCCAATAAAACTGTTAACATTATCATGACGTAATTCACGTAATAAACGCATTTCTTTCATGATTTCGCGAGACATATCTTTTTTACGTGGAAACTTCAGCTCTTTTATACGCACCACCGCACCTCGCAATCGAGCGGTGGATGTAAACACTTGATTCGAGCATCTCGAACCAAAGGATTGAGCGCTGACTAAACTTAACTAAAATTTGAAATTAATATCGAAAAAAAAAATATTTATTAAAATAAAATTGTATATTGTATGTCATCTCAGTCTGTTAATCTGATTAGCACTGCAAAAAAATTATTTCAATATCTATCGATAGCAGACTTTATTTTAAAATGAATTAATTTTTGTTGAGAAAAAGAAACACACAATTTATTTATTTGTTTCAAGAATTTATAATATAAAACATATTAAAGATGACGCCTAACCAGATGGAGAAACAAACAAGTGGCTACAACCGATTCAGTTGCAATCAAATTATAGTATTTAATGACGATCTGGAATTTTTACCAGAAGACCCTACAAATGCATTAGTTTTGACGGAACGAGGTGATGTACAAAAATTCTCTTCAAATCCAAATTCATTAAAATTGCTAAATTTTATATGTCCTAAATGTGCTAAAAACTGTTGGAGCTATAACATGTATTTGAATCATTTGCATATTGTACATGATTTTCCCAGAACAAATAGAATGGTTGGAAATCTTAAGTGTAAATTATGTTCGTTTAAATATACACAAGGAGAAAATATCAATAAAATATTCTACCATTTTCCGATTCATATGCCTGTTACGAATTATGTTTTGTGTACTTTGTGTAATATTTATTTTGCCTCTCCTAATGATGGAGAATATCATATTCAAAATTGTCATAATATCATCGATTCGTATTTAAAGGAAATGTGTAAAAATTGTAAAAATATCTGTACTTATAGAGTGATAAAAGACACAAATTCCAATTTAATAGGATTTGTAGGAAAGTGTCTGCTTTGTGGTCAACATTTCTTTATGTAACTTTAAGTTTTTAAATTTCATAATATTTATGCTTGAATATCTAAATAAAATCTTAAATTAAAGAAATAATATACATAATACTCTTTTTACTTACCTTACTTGGAGACGATACAATATCATTTCCAGAATAACCTTTTATTTCGGATATATCAATCTTCCATAAAAGACCTTCTATTTCCAATTCAATTTTCCATTTTCTATAGATGCTCATTGTAACAACACCTGCACAAAATAGCAATAAACCCAAAATACCAGCTGCCACTAAAGATGTAATATGACGATCATCTTTTTTACATAATTCATTGGCAAAACCACACATGGGTTCATCAAATGGACGATCACCACCCGAAGGCCAATCCACACGCATAGAACCATTGATAAGTTTGTATTCCTAAATGAAATTAACAAAAAAAATACAAATTCATTCCTTATGAAAATAATTTATAAAAAGTTTAACACTTAAAATACAATTAAGTTTGAATGAGTATGTTTGGTGCATCATAGTTATTAATGAGGACTAGTAAAATATGGGGAAAAAACTAAAAACAAGAACAAAAAATGACGACTCACTCACTGGAATATCAGAGCCTTGTTGAAAATGTGCCACAGGTACCATATGAAAATTACACGATAGATTTTCACGATATGAATATTTAAACGGTTTATAGGCCAACACAGAAAAATTACCCTCGGAATCGCCATTGTTATCAATTTTAATTGTAGCGCCAGTAACACCTTTTTTGAATAATAAAATTTTAGAAATTAATTCCTCTTAAGTAGATTACAACTGAAAACTTACTTTTATAAGTTCCATTTTTTATTATAGTCTCAATTATTTTAGTACCATCACGTGCTATATTATAGACTTCCTCATCAGTTAAGGTTTGCGTTTTCGAGGCATTACGCAGTAGTTCATCCAAAGCCCAGGCATACAACTTGGCAGAGTCATAGAGGTAGGCGGCATATATAGAAACAAACTATGCAATTCATATTCAATTCACAAAATCGTATCATTTTATTTAATAACAATTTTATAGCAATTACAAGTGTAAATTGGTCCGTCAAAAGGGAATGAAAAAAAAAAGAAAAATAGAAATACAAAAATTTATTAAAATATTTCCTTGTAAATATAAAACAACAAATAAATAAAATTTTGTAATTGTCAGAATATGGATACGTAAAAGAAAAACTATTATAAAACAAACACACCCTACTTTTACAATTAAAAAGGAAAAACGAAAAATGTATAAATATATTAAAATAAACTTGAGTATTTATCCTTGAACATCATAACGTTGTCTAGCATTTTTGCAAAAAAAAAAAAAAAAAGAACTCTTACGGTCATATAGCAATTATGATGTTTACAACAAATTGATGACTCTTCGCATATTTTATGAAAGAAATTCAAATTAATTTACATTCTCCTATATTTTTCTCGACTTTATGTACTTTACAAATATTTAACTAACATTAACGTTTTAACAAACAAACAAACAAACAATTAATTAAAATGTTTACAAAACACTGTTATAGTTTAAGAGAATTCTATCTATTTCTATAATGCATAAGTGAAAGTGAGTTTTAAAAGTGAATTTACAAAACTTTTGAAGTGTAGAATTGTTTGATTTTTAATGAAAAATTTAATTATGATGAATTTACACTTACCTTAATAAAGTTATTGTTTAAAAATATATTTGGCAATGTGAAACTAAACGGTTCCTTTAAATTGTACTCTCTTACTTTGGCGGTAAAGTCTTCATAACTATCTGTGGGCGGTGTGGAAGCAACCACAAGAAGACTTCTGGCACGTTGTATTAAATTATCAGTTTCGCCACAACTTTGCATATGTTCGATGTGTTCCGGTTTACGCAAATATTTTTCGGCTTCTCTAATGTGAAGTGATTGATGTTTGTATGACTAAATTACACAACATAATCTATGTTTCTTTTGATTTTTGCTTTGCAAATCCAGCAAGTACACAGTGATCTTGATTTGTATGAATTATCGTATTTTTGTTACAAATAGAACAAAACAAGATTACTCTGACTTGTTTGTATTTGCAAACAAAATTCAATACTTACTTTGGTGTATAGGTCATCATATCAACAAATATCACCATATATTCGCCTTTGGAGAAAAGATTAGCTGTATCCATGGAAGCCATAAATTCAACTAAAGCATTTGCACTACCCAAAAATACATAAATACGTGTACGATTCATAGTGTTTTGTACAATCTGTGCAAAAATGTAATAGAAAGTTTTCTTAAAATTTTTTATCATTGATTGATTTTGAATTTCAATTACTTACCTGATACCAAAAACCCGTACGACAGCAAGCCAACATTTCTTCACAGCACTTTGCCATATTATCAATAAATGATTCCTTATGATTAATGGTCATATTCTTTTTCTGTGCCTCTTGTTTAAGCAAATCTGCCACCATACTCCAACTTTCCTCATGTAATATGGAAAACTTTTTCCAACCATAATAACGCAATAACGATATCACCGATTTAATTACCTGAAAAATTGCAATTAATTATTGGGAAATGAAATTTTTATAAATTTGTGTATATAAGACATTGTATTTTACCTGTGTATCTGGCGGTTCTGTACGTGCAAATGTGGGTATGGAAGAGGCTCGGTTTTCAGGACATTTCTATAAAGAAAGATAATAAATAGCTGTTATATACATTACATTAAATTACATTCATTTACATATAAAAGTCACATACAAAAATAATATTCAATATTATTTTTACACATCACAGAGAGATGCAAAGTGATTTCATGAAATACTTGTGAAGTATTGCAGCAACTCTTAAGTAAACAATGAAATGCATGATAATTAATTATGTATTTGTAGGCTTCAAGAGGAAGGAATCCCTAAGGTATTTGTGTTATATTTATTCAATTAATTAACTTTCACTTATACAATAAGTGCTATTTCATCGTTAACACTTGAAGTTAATTAGAAATAAATTTGATAAGATTCTTGAAACTTGCAGTAGTTTAATGTTAATAATTTTTTAGATACCCTCTTGAAGTGTAAGTAAGTAAGATATATAATACCAATAAAAAATAATAATAAATATTTATACGATTTTTTATTTTCACTTTATATAAGTAAATACCATTTTAGAGATTAACATAAATAAGAATTATCATTAGCAAAGTTTATAGAATATTTCTAGAAAAATGAAAACCGGTTAGGACCAAGGGAATGGGATCGAATCAAAAACCCTTTTCCTGGACAAAATATAGGACGGATAGGAGCATATATTGATTATCGAATATTTATAGAACTACTACAGCGAGAAGAACTACTACAGCGACTGAAGAATTTTTCTTCAGCTGCGAGAAGTTTATTATATGTTATTCACCTAATTTTTTCCTGGAATTATTTTTTTACATCAAATCGATTTTGGGTGTTAAAATGTATAACAAATATTAAATTATTAAATTTTTTATTCAGTAGTTTTAATATTTAAAAAAATCTTCTAATTATCTCCCCACCTTGGAGTATTATAAATTTATCGAAATATTTTCAATGTGCAATGAAAGTAATACTAAACATTAATAATAAACATAATAATAAACATTATCGGAATTTAACGACACATGTGTCATATAACCATTCTGTATGAAGATATGATAAAATTTCACAAGGATGAAATAAATTGAAATTGGTCTATAAGTAAAATTAGCCTACAAACAAATGATCGTCAGGAATAGAGCTAAAAACTCATAAAAAGTGTATTTTTAAAGCAAAAATCTGTGTACCAAATTGCTAAGATGTATCCACACTTTTTACAGCTTTCATAACATTTTTATGGTATGGTGAAGGGTAGATTGACCCTTCTATTTGTTTCAAAAAAACTAATAAAATGTTTATAATATATATATATATATATATATATATATATATATATATATATATATATATATATATATATATATATATATATATATATATATATATATATATATATATATATATATATATATATATATATTTATTTATTATTATTTTTTTTAAATTACTTAACAACTTAAGTCTTTTTTAAATAAAACTTTCAATTCATATTAAAATGACTTTTATGAAATCCTCAAGTTGAATGCAAAATTTTTATATTATACAACCTAATGACCTACTGAATTGTTTTATATACAATATATAACACAATATGTAACATGTAATCAAAAATTAAATTTTCATGTATGAAAACATCCTTATTGTTGTTAAAAAAAATGCACGAGTACACTTATGAAACAAAAAACTTTGAAAGAAAAAGCTATTTTCAACAAATATTTATAAGTAGTTAAGAAGAAAATTTTACAATTTTTAAAAGAATTGAAGCATAAAAATATAATTATGTAAATAAATAAATAAATAAATAAATAAATAAATAAATAAATAAATAAAAACAAACTGTTTTTTAAATTTGTCAAAAAAAAAAGAATGTTAATGTTAACTCACATAAGATATCATTGGAATGTTACGACTTTGTGTGACAATTGCTTCTACATAACAATGGCCCTCGGGACCGAATATCATGGCAATGCCGTCACAAATCATTTCCGTTATGGCTTTGGTGGCTAGTACGGTATCACCTTTGGTATCGTTCCAGCGTAATTTTAACGAGACATTCGGCAGTAAATTTGTATCACTATTGATCTATAAAAATGTCAAATGTATTATCAAATGATATTCATAAAATTGGTAATATAATTTACATACCTCATCCAAGGCCATTGTAAGAGCTCCGGATATAGCTAGACCCTGCTTATCTTTGAGCTCACCTGTTAAAGCTGTTAGATAGCCGACATTGATAACAGTGCGATTGTTCTTATCACGCACAACATTAAGACCCGGAACCAGTATTACTGCCACTGAGAGCAATTGTAAGATGATAAAGGGCCACCGCGTCATGGCCCCTTAGGCCGGGGCCGATCAGCGCGACACCTATGAGTAGCAATGTTTTTTACTAAAAAAATATTGCAAAGAAAAAGAAAATAAAAATATATTATAAATAAAACGTTTAAGTAATTTATTTTCAATTAACAATTTTATATTAATCATACGTGCTTGTATACAAATTACATTATTTGTACAAAGTAACTAACTAACTAATGGAGCGTATGAGTTATACATGAAAATTTTAATATTACTCATTATCAATAAAACATATTTTAGAGTGAATTTTAAAATTTATTTTTATTTTATATAAAATAATGAAATGTGATTTTTTATTTATTCCTTTTGTATTTCGTCTAAGGTCTTTCCAAATTAGGTGCATCCGAACTAGTGGTAAGAAATGATATTTCATATACTGAAGGCCGACTGTTATACACTTCATGTAGCATGTTAACAAACCAATAGCTTAACTCTGACAAATTATCTAAAGCAGCTTGTGCCACCACTGCCCCAGCTCTTTGACCATGTTGATGTGAGTCAAAGAATGACACACTATTATGAGGAAATTCAAATACAAATACTGTGGTACGACTATCAGCTATTAAAGCAGCAAATAAATTTTTAGCTCTACTATTATTGGGCGTTTGTTTAAACAGTTGTATGGCTAATCTTAGAACTTGGGTTATACGATTTGCCACCGAATGTTTATAGGTCTCTTTTTTAGGATTTGCTGTTAGATGTGTATAAAACCATTCCCTTAAATCAAATTGCATATTTCGGTGATCCACCAAAGCCGTCATAGCTTCCGGAATGTTCAAATTGGGAGTTCTTTTCTTGTTATTTTTAAAAATATTTCCATAGACTATATTGCCCTCATTCATGGCAGCAGCGAAAATTTCAACGGCACGTTTGGGTAAAGTTTGATTGACCACCCGAAAGACGGATTCTTTAGACATTTTATCAGCCAATATTAATGAAATCAGAGTACAGGAATTAGTGCCACTTGAATGATATTCACCATAGCGAGATTGACAGAATTCTTGAGGAAACCACCAAACATTCACATTATTAAATTTTTCAAAAACTGCCATAACAGCAAGGAGGGATTAATACAATTCAATTTTCCTCAGGATATTTAAGATTTCAAATTTTTACATATTATTTCAATTTTGTTCAATTAACGGATAATTTAGAAGTTATAAAAACATTATTGTTTAAGATAAATTTGAAAGTTTATTTTATTTTTTCTTTATTTTTATTAAACAAATTATATAAAATTAATATTTTTAAAGGATGATTCAGAATAAATTTAAAAATATTAAATATATTGAACAAAAATTCATATTTAGATCGTAGTTATTGACATTATTTATTTTTTTTAATTTTTATTATATTTTTAAATATAAATTAATTGTTTGATTTTCATTTTGTTATCATGTGGACCAACATTTGCAAGAGTATAAAAATGCATACGTTGCAGACATGTGAATTTGTTTAATAAACAAACATTTAAAAAGTAACACATAAACATATTCACATAAATACACTCTCGCATATAAACACATATACTCACATACACTTATAAAAACAAAATTTTCAAATGTCATTTACTCAATATGTAAACATACATTTATGCTAACTACAAATAGAGTCAGCCATAATACACATACTTATACATACTAACACATAAACATCAATGAGCATACAAAAACATAAAATGAAAGAATATAAACATGTGAATGAAAATTGTTTTCAATTAAATCAGAAAACAACAATTCAACTGTAATATACGCACGTACAAATTGTCTCTCATAAGGTTTATAACACATACTCTTACAAACATTATCATACACATATACACACATGTGATCAATCAGATAAATGTTTGTTTATAAGAAAAATCATTTTCTGAAAAGATCTTGGCAATGAAATTTATTTAAATTGTATTAAGAAAATATTTGTCATTTGTATCCCTTTAAAATACCAAACATAAAATGAATTAATTAAAATTGTTAGCATGCGTGTGTTAACAGTGTGACACATATTAAAGTATACAATAAAGCATTTTTAAATTAATTAAAAAAAATATCATTCACAAGAAATATGAATTACAATCGATTACACAAATTAATTTTAATTGAATTTACCAATAGTTTTAATAGTTTGAATATCAATATCAAATTGAATTATGTTTTTAATAAAATTCCAATGAATTAAAACATATGCAAAAAAATATTTTCTTAAAAAATCCTTATAAATCAGGGGAAATTTTATAAATACTTAAATGCTTGATCGTATTTATTACAAATGATTAGATCTATAAATTTAACAAAAATTACATGAATAAAAAGTTTAAAAGGTCAATACAAAATTAATTTTTAATTTTTCTCTTAATTCAACATTTATTTGATACTAAAGAGTAAAAAAAAAACAGCACGTTTTTTGTTTTTATTTTATTTTTTAATTAATACACAATTTTTACAAATTTATTAAAAATTGTTTCAATTCAATTTAATATTCGTTCTATTTGTATCTTTTAATTTATTAAAATATGACTCTCAAATGTCTGAATAAAATCGAATTACATGCTTATGAACAAAAATGGAATAAATCGTTTATAATAATATTCAGAAAGAGAGAGAAAGAGGGTAATATTTACTTACAGTAAACAAAAGCAACTATTAGTTTTACTCTCATTTTTTCTTGCTTTATTTTGTTATTGTTTTGTTGTTGTACTTTCTTTGGTATTTTTTGTTGTTGTTGTTGTTGTCTGATTATCATTACGTATTTAAGAACTTTGTACGTGACAAGCAATGGGACTAAATAATAAAAACAATTCACATATATTTACATAAATGCATGTTCATACATACATATGCATTTATACCACTTCGTAGATACAATATACATTTATATACATACATTCATAAATATGTAAACAAACAACAAGTTGTAACCAATGCAATGCAAATGAAAAACAATGTAATAAACTTAAAGAAATGAAGAAAAACCAAAAACAAATGAAAACAATAACAAACAGAAAAATATGTATATTTTTATACACAGATACTTATGTACATGTGTATAAATACATTTTAAAGGGACGTGATAAAAAGCTTGAATAGTTTCAGTTTTGGTGATCAATAAAGTACGCTACACAACACCTATTTTAACGAAATTTTGTGTAATTTTAAAATACAATTTTAGGTTAAAAACCTCTACAATCCCTTTTATTGTTCCATATATCTTCACGTAATTTTAGAAATATTTTGCAACAAGGGTTGGAGTCTATATAGGTAGGGCCACAATTTAATTAAAATCCCATATCAACTTTCTGCCAATAAAGCACCTTAAATCGGGAAATTTTTGAATTTATATTTAACGATTTGATCAAAATACAATTTTAAAAAAAATTACTTTAAAGATCATAAATATTAAAAGATTTTTTTCTACAGATTGGAAAAATCTTTTTAAAAAATTTTATGTTAAAAAATGTTTTCCTTAAAAAATATTATAGCAATAGTTTAAAATATTATTTCCTAAAATTTTTTTCTTATAAAAAATAAAAAAGTATTTTTTCTAAAAAAAAACTTAAAAACAATTTTCTTAATAATAAAAATATTTTGGAACGTTGTTTTAAGAAAATTTTAGAACTTTTTTAACAACTTTTGAAAATATATTTCATATAAAGAATTTTTAAACATTTTGAAAATCTTCTACTAAAAAATATTATATTTCCTTCAGATAAAAAATTTGGAAAAATTTTTTGTTTGTTAAAAAATGCTGGATTTTTTTGTAGATATATTTTTCTTGGAGAAAATTTTATATAAAATTGAAATAATATTTATAAAACAATTTTTGTTGAATATTTAAAACTGTATTCGTATAAAAATCTTTTACTAGAAAAAAGGTCTTCCAAGAGAAATATAAAAAAAATATTTAAAAATAGTTTTGAAGATTTTTCTTTTTTTTTTTTAATTTTAAATCTTTTATACGAAGTTTATTCTAGAAAAAAATAAATTTTTTTTAAACATATTTTAAAGAAAAAATGTTTAAAATTTAAAGAATGCTCTCAATTTCTTTCTACAAAAAATTATTATCAAAGATTTTTCGTAAAAAAATTAACGATGAAATTTAGTTCTAGAGCGCATTTTTATAGAAACCTTCAATCATTAGTGATGAAATTTTAAAACTCTTCTTCAACATTCCCTCAAGCAACAGCAACATAAAATAAAAAACTAAATTTTTAGCAGCGTCTCATTTTTGAACAAATTTGTTTTTTAGAGACATTTTTAATGAAACATTTTACTTAATAAAAAAGTGTTAAATTTTCTTTTTTAAGAGTTATTTGCTGGAAAATCGGCGAAATTCACAAGTTAAAAATGCTGAATACATTTTTTCCCATATTAATTAGCAGCATTATTTTACTGGAAATATTAATTTATAAAATAATATTCTTTCGATTTAACAAAAACCTAACAAATTTCGTAAATTAAAGAAATTTCTTCTTAAGCAGATTTCATAAATTATTTTCAAAATTGTTTTTTTTCTCCTAAACTAAAACGCAAAAGGGATGGTCTCAAAAGAAAAAAAATAGGTGTGAATATTTTTTTTTTGTATTAATTCTAAAAATAATTCATATACCGAAAAATTGCTCTTATTTATTATTTACATTTTTTATAAACAAACAAATCGACATTTATTGTCCTTAAAAATTAGCAAACTTAAATTTCATATATAAATATAACATTTTTAGTTCTGTATCTTTGTATATTTATTTAAGAATCGTGAATTTCATACGTTTAATCAACAATTCCTCGAAATCTTTAGTAATAATCGATAATTGATCATAATCAAATGTCAAAGAAAAAAGAAAAAAAAAAAAACAAGTTAAATTTGTATAAAATATTGGCTAAAAAATATAAAAAAATAAATGTTATTATAAGTTGGGATACAATATTATTGACAAAATTTATTAATATTTAACAAATTTTATAAACGAACCTACCTAAAAAACCTACACAAACAAACAAACACAAAGTAAAATAGTTAGAAAAGAACGTTTTATTATTTATTTAAGTTTTTTTTTGCTTCTTACTGAAATTAAGAAGCAAATACACTAGAGCCCCGACTAGCGTCCTCCCGATTTACGTTGCTTTTTAAGAACTGAAAATGTTCATTTTTTGCGTCGCTAGAAAATGTTAAATTTTTGAATTCATCATTGTGAATTACTATTTTAAGCATCACCAATAACACTTATCGCCACCTGTATTGTAAATTTTTAAATTGCGTGAAATGTGGAGACTTGCCTATTCTTTGTAAGGTAAGTGATGCTAAGAACAAGTGTCTTAATATGGTAAGAATATAGTGTGTGATTCCCGAAAGTACATTTAGGACGAAAAAAAATGAGTCAAAGTAAAAGAAAGTAACAAGTTTAGAATTAAATTTAGACGTAATAAATCGATTTAAGAAAAGACTGTTAATATAGGCATAGCGCCTACAACAGTAAGAACTATTTGGAACAGAGACAGTGATAAAAATACCAATTAGCTGAAATTGTCACACCACTCCAATTTAAACAAGATACAATAGCCCTACTGGTTAAGATAAGTACACTCTTTTAATTTGGAAACATGATCAAAATAAGCGAAAAATGTCACTGAGCAAGAACGTAATATAAATTGAAGCTCTTTCTATTTTATATATGTATAGAGAAAAAGTTGATTCGATTTGCGTCTCGTTGCTCCGGTTCCCATTAAGAACGCAAGTCGGGGCTCTAGTGTAAATGAAAAAAGACAAAAAATTTAATAAAAGAATATCAATGTGGAAAATTATAATAAAAATCAAAACCAAAACAACAAAGACAAAAACAAAAACAATATAAAATAAATGTAAATATGGTAGATATACATTTGCAGTTATATACATTTATGTAAATATGTGTTTGTACTTATGTTTATGTGTGAGTAAATTGGTGTTTACTATTACTACCATAACGTGCCTACAAAGCTATAGTTGTACTTATTTTTAAGTTTGTTGTTTTTTTTTTGTTTATTTTGTTTTTGCTGTTGTTGTCACTTTTATTGTATTTGTTGTTGTTGTAGCTGTATAGTCTATAAATAGATAACAAAAAACCAGCTATAAAATAAAAATAAACTTCAAAATCTAAAAATAGATTTAACCAACGGAGTACGATCGTTACAAAGTTGTGTAACTACTTCTACAATAACTACAACAACATTAAAAAGCAACTGCGAACCCGACTGCAATAGCAGCAGCATAACAAACAGCATAATGCTAAATTATAAGCAAAAGCAGAAACAAAAACTTAAACTCCACAAAATTTTAAATTTTTCAACTAAACACAAAAAAATACAACTATTCTTACACTTAAATAAATTTATTTTAAATTAAATACTTGAAAAAGTTCTAATTACATGAAAATGTTAATTAAATTTAATTTTATATTATAATTTAATTTTTTATTATAATTTAAATAGCTTTAATCCGATCCATATTGTTAAATTTAAAAATGAGATAAATATTAATCTCATTCAATAAATTCCAATCTATAAGTTACAAATAATCACACAGAGATTTTAAGATTTAATCTGATGTATTTATTGATAATTAAACGTTAAAAAAAATATTTCAATTTTAAATAAATTTACAAAAAGAATTGATAATTTTTTAAAACGTATCAAATTTTTACACGTGTGAAGTACTCAGTAGAAAATTACGATTGAACACCCATTACAATTCCTCTTCATAGAATGCTCTTTAAATCTGTTTTATATTCTTTTCTAGTTTTAGAGCCAATTGCTTTTTCCCAACCACCAAGTCGACCCTTAAAAGAACTGGTTTTCATGGGTGACCCAGATTTGGGTTCATAAGGGATATCAGCTTGCTTAGAAACGGGCTTGTATTAACCATCGTTGTCTTACATTCTTTTGAATATCTTCATGTTCTTTCCATACTTTAATACTTTACTCTGTCAACGTTTTTGTCTTTTTGTCTTTCGAATTTCGGTGGTGATAGTTGCTTCATAAATTTCTTCTTACAACTGACTCACAGCAGAAAGAAAAACAGTTTTTAATGCCTTGTCAGGGAATATCTCAATCGTTGACTAATCCTTTTCCTGACTCTAATTATAGATATATCACTGTGATCCCTATCTCCCCTTCAGAACCATTGGTGAGATATCCCAGACGATTAGTAGCACCCATTTAGCGCTAACAGATCATATAAACCTTGGGACTGCTTTGTTCTTTGTGCTACTATTTTAGTAGGCCTGTTGGAGTAAATTTTGTCAAATGGGGAAAATTTGCTAACAATTCCATAAATATTGTCAGGAGGTATGTTTTTTTATAATAAAAAAGAGATTTTTTTTTTAATTTCAGAATTCTTTAAAAAGTACTTCACATGAAACCAATTTGGAATTATAATTTTTTTGATTATATGTGGAAAAACTTTTTGAGTGGAATAAACGTCGTTCGTCTGACTAAATGTCCAGCTGATTATCCGTGTAAATGTTTTGAACACTCTACAATGCAATTTTAGAAACATCCTGATAAAATTTTATAACTTTTATAACTTTTGTTGGGCCAAGGACAAACCTTTTGAAAATGGCCATAAAAGCTCATAAAACTGACAGAAATGAGAATATTTTAATTGAAATTGGCGAACATAAATTGTTTATCAATCCAAATCCTCAATCCAAATTTTAATAAGATTGGTCGACAAAATATTGGTCGATAATACAGATTTCCAATGTATTTTCTAGAACACATTATTATTTTTAGTACATCTTCTCTCTAACTGTATTTAAAGGAATATAAAGCATCTGTTGTATGAGTGTTTATGTTAATAAAAAGGGTTAATATTAGTAAAATAATGAAAATAAACTTTAGAAGTCATATAAAACCAAAATAAAATAATACAAATTATGAAATCTCTTATAATGCACAAAAATCTATTGATTCTTGTAATAATATTTAATATATAGTTTTTGTTTTTAAAAGGTGCTTTAGTAAAATCTTTGAAATTTATTATTTATTTTTATACACAAATGAGTGAGTACATTTCAATTTCCTCGGGATATTAAATTTGAAAGAATATTAGAATTTACTGCCAGTAATAATTAATAATAATTCCATTTATTTTTAATCAATATTACTTGTATATCTCAACAGTTAAAAATTATTGAACATTTTTTGCCATCATTATACATGTATTTTTAAGATATTTTTTATTCCAAATTTAAATATAATTATAAAATTGTATCTGTATCGAGTACACAGATATATACTTATACATTTGTATATGTATGCAATCTTTGACATTGAAGAAGAAAATACCAGTTCATCTGCTTATTTACAGCATTTAAATTTTATATTAAATCATATAAACTCTTTTTTATGTATTTCAGTTACAATCAGTATCAATCTATTTTTAACCATAAAAAGTTATAAATAAAATATTGAAAGCGACCACAAACAAAAATATAAAAAAAACTGATGTACAGACCACTTAAAGCTTTAATTTTTTCACCTTCCTTTCAATTCTATGAATAGCACTCATGTTGCACGTTTTATTTAGTTGCCACTCATTATTAATATTATTTTTTGTTTGTTCGATTGGTTGTATCATTGATTTTTCCCTACATGGTTAATCAGGACAACTTTTAATATGTTGCACACGAAAACGACGATATTAGTGATCATGATGTTGATGATAATGATGTTGACAACGTCGATGATAATGATGTAGCTGTTGCTGCTGCTGGATATTTGTACTACTGGCTACTACAAATTGTTGTTGAAATGAAAGTGAAATTGCAAAATAACTCTTAATGCCTGATTTCTTAGTTGGGCATGAAAAAGAAAAAAAACATAAGTGAATAACAAAAATCAATATGTGATATTATGGCCAGAATTATGGTCATGGCAATGGCGACAACATAAAAAATCGACTTGTAGCAGGTTAAGGAAACTAAACTTTCAACAGCATCTACAGCAATTGCCTTTTATGGTCTTTTGCCATAGTAACAAGGTTGAAAAAGAAAACTATAAGAAAAAAGGGTTCGTTAACTTTTACAAGCTAACGACTGATAATTGGTTTGCTGGGTTGCATATCTGGCGTAGACTCAACTTCCGTACTTTAGTTACAAAAAATAATAATAAATAAAGAAGAAAACTACATCTACGTATATCTAACAATTCATACATTTTAACTTAACTATTTTACGCTTTCCTCATCATAACTTGTATGTCCGGTTTATCTGTTCAAAATTAAGGTGTATTTCTGTCTGCGACCAACAACCACTGAATGATGTTTAGATAAATAAAAAACAGAAATGACGGTAAAAAATATATTAAAGCCAAACATCCTTTGGTTTAACAAATCACTATTTGTGGAGGTTTAATAAAATAAATAATATTATTTCCATGATAGACGTTCTTATTAAGAAAATATATTAAAAAATTAATGTAGTGACATTCTTAAGTGGCAATAATGAAACTTCACTTCCTTTTTATATCAACACTTCCAAATACATGGTGCGTTTCGTTGTTCTATCTATCCGCACATAAACGTCCTACATTTTGCCAGTAAACCATTACTATAAGGAAGTGAATGGGTCTAAATCTTTCGCGATTATTGTTCTTTCACAAATAATATTTGCTTGGTATACACAGAAAAATAAAACTTGAAGCAAAATCATTGTTGAAAACGTAGTTGATTTAAGATTGACTAAAATTTTCAATACATTTAAAAATAAACATTTTTTAGTTAGAATCTGTCGATTTTAATTAATAAAACTATACAACAATAATTTTTTTTAATTATTTTTTATTAGTGAAAACGCGAAACAATGTTGAGTTAATATTAATGTTAAGCTGAATGGAAATATATTAACATTGTCTTAAATCAGCTATGTTCCATGATTGATTTACTTCAAGTTTTGTTTTCTGTTTATATGGGATTAACCTCACCCCCCGCAGTACAGCCCTTTTTTCCAATTTAACAAGTTCAAAAGTTATCTGGGAATAGTTCTATAGATTGTCAATAATAAGAATAAATCAGGAGCATAGCTAAAGAAAAGAATTTTCAAGAATCATAAAGTCACAAAAGTTTTATAACAAATTTTCGTTCCGCAACAGCGATCCAGAGAATATGAATTTTTGCATAAGTTATGAATAGTTTGGGACTCTCTTAAGTGAGTCATCCAGAGAATATGAATTTTTGCATAAGTTATGAATAGTTTGGGACTCTCTTAAGTGAGTCATAATCTACTGAAATTAGGAGGAGAATAATAATATATAGCAGAGCATAACATCTAATAAGAGCTTAAAATTAGTTATAAATATTACGCAATCAGTGCTAATTATCGTTAAGTAAATAAAACTAAGTAAATATTAAAAATTAATATAATAGAAATCTCAATTTTAATGAAGAATATTAATTTTTTATATAAATTTACTTATATAATCACAAATATTTAATTACATTATTATGGTGTAATTGAAATGATTACATAAAGAATTAGGAAACACTTAATAGAGCATAAATTAATTAGTAAATATACTTAATTAATCACAATTACAAAGTATTAAAATGATATTTTATGTTTTAACGAATTTTTATTTTAAAAGTATCTTAAGGATGCTCGGCCATTGAAATCGGCGGATACCTTAGAATAGATTTAGATATTCAACTATTTTTGTTTGTTCAGCAAAATAAAATTATCTTCTGTATAGACTTCCATAAATAAATTCATAGAGTTAATATTCTAAGATTATTATGAAGTCAAAATATTTGAAAATAATTTTCAAATATATAGTTATTTGTAAAAACGTAGCATTTAATTTAATTATAGTATTTTAATCATAAATATATAAATCACTCTTTATAGAAACACCCACAAACACTTAAATTTTAAATTAACACTTAACACAACTTAACAGCCACAAACTATGAACTATTTTCTAAATGTAGTAAATAAATAGTTCATTGTATATTCATCCCGAATATACAGCTCTTTTACATTTGACATAAAATACACTCAACTATTTATTATTTAAAAAATAACCTTTAAAAAATAACTAAAATTGATTAAATTGTGGATTGTTTTTTTCTCCATCCTGGAAATTTAATACAACGTTTGTTGCATTCACAACACATACACACATACCCAAACATTCATCTAAACGTCCACAAACATGACTACGTATCCAACACAGGCAACCAATGTCATGCCAAGCACGTGTCTTATTAACTTTAGCGAAATTATGGTGAGTCAATCATTTAGGAGAGTGGGCAAATGTGCAAAGAGAGAATATTCTATGCAATGAGACACACAAATGTTCATTCATCAATATTTGTCATACCTTCTTTCATGGTAAATTTCAAAATGAATTTACATCATTAAAAGAATTTTCTACAAAAGTGAAATATAGACAATATTACAAAAATTGAAATGTTAAATAGATTTTTTTCTGGAAAATATTATTATTGTTTTATCTATTCTATATAAATGTAGGTAAGCGAAGGTATGTGATATAAGTCCTTTAAAAATGACTATTTTAAGCAAAAGCTTATTTCTATGGAAATCTGTGATGCCAAAAAATATTTAAAAAAATCCTACATCTTTGTAAAAACGGCCCGCATTTTTAACCAATTTGTCATAAAAATCTCTTATTTCTTATTTTTTCTATTGAGAAAGATGTGAAATTAAAAAACATGAAAGTAAATATTTTTGATATCTAAAAGATATTTGTTACGTTATGTCGACCCACAACTATGGATGGTATAAAATAATTACCCGCTTCTACTCTCAGAAGATAACATAGGGTTATTGTTGAAGTTTAAAAGCCCTAAAAATAATTTTATGTTTTATCACTCTATGAGAAATCAATTGATGTCAAGCCAGCTTTTTTACTGTCCGATTTTAATTAAATACTTCAAGATTTAGGACGTAATGCGAAATAAAACCGATGTTGCTCGATTTCGATATTATTATGGGTTTTCATATGATTATTTTTTGTACCACACACTGCAAATCAACGTCAACATGTCCACATTCACAACATATGCTAACTGGAATGATAAAAAGAAAGAAAAAAGAAGAATATTATAACAATCCCTTACTTGTCCTCAAATTTAATCAAAACTTTTTTAATTCACATTATACAATTCAACAAATTTACTCTGTGCTACAATTCATCATGTACTTTGACTTGTTTTCTAATCTGCCACATTCTCTTAAGTATTAGAGCTTTATAGACAGTGGCCATAATATAATCTTATGACTTGTTGCAACATTATATGCATTTTTTGCTTGAAATTTGTTTAATGTTTGTAAACTTGTGTTACAAAAAAGTCAGACGACTGAAATATGTGTTTGTCATAATAAAATCTGAACACGAGAGATATGTAATCTTCAAGAGAAAACACTTTTAAAAATGAAATCAAAAGCAAAAGTTATTAAAATAAAGTAGATAATTAAATTAAATTCTTTAAACGTATAAAACAGTAGACTTTTTTAAATTTAAACTTCTTTAAAACTAAAATCAAATATTCAGTTTCAAAGATTTTATTATTATTTTTTTTTTTGCAGAGATACAAAACAAAAAATGTCAAACACCTTTAGCAGTAATTTGTTTATCAAAACTGTGTATTAAATAAACTTTTAAGCTCTTTGTAACGTTTCTATTATTAGCAAATAACTGTTTTTTTGTAAAAAGAGTAACTACAACACAAAGAGATTTGTAAACAAACCAAATAAAAAAAAACATACCATCAAAAGAACCCAAGTTAGAGAGAAAGAGAGAACTACTAAATAGTTCAATATTGTAGCAATTTTTACACAAACATTTATTGATAGTTGCATTTACTTACCACAAACACATTTTGCATGAATTCAACTAAGCAAGTATGTAATATTGTGTGCATAATGTGTTTATATATGTGTGTTGGTAAGTACACGATTTTGTGTTGCTTTATATAATGTTGTATATGTATATATATATATATATATATATATATATATATATATATATATATATATATATATATATATATATATATATATATATATATATATATATATATATATATATATATATATATATATATATATATATATATATATATATATATGTATGCATGCATGCAGTTGGATATAATGTAGTGTTGTTTATTTGTCTGCATGATTACTTTAAGTGTGGCGCACATGTGGGGCGCATTCAAGTATTTCCCCACGGTCTATTTTTAGAAAATCCAGTTTTTGGCAAATAAATTAAAACAAACAAATTTAAAACTAAAACAACAACAACAAAACCTTATTTCAACAAAAAAAATCATTGCACATTTACACACATACAACTAAAACTAAAAAATACTTAACTACTACAAAGGAAAAATTGCAATAGTAAACTGCTTTAGCAACATTCCAACACGTTTTGTCTTCAAAATTTGTTTACGTCTGTCTGTCAAGCTGTAAACAAACTCAAGTAATGAAAACAAACAAAATAAAAACAATAAAAAATCCTACTGCATTTAGATTTAATTTATCATTTTTACACATACACACACAGACTCACATGCATAAATACCAGTGAGGGAGAATATATAATATTTTAATTAAAATAAAGAAACTATTTGTTATGAATATTTTTCAAATATAATTAAATTTATTTCTTTATATAAAAACCAAATTATGAAAACCAACAAAAACTATTTGCCAAATTTCAATGAATATGCAAAAGTTTTAAGAAAATATTCAAAATATTAACAAAAAAAACTTTTGTTGTAAATCATAGAAAAAAATCTAAATAAAACAAAAATAAAATGATAATAAACACCTGCAAAAAACCAGATCAACAACTTTGTTCAGCAGACATCGTAGTTTGATGACCAACAACCAAAGACGTTCATAAGTTAAAGGTGCAATAAAAACTTTAAAATTTAGTGTTATTAATTATTCGAATAGTAGAAAATATAAATGTAAAAAATAGTCAATTGAAATTAACTTAAATAAACTAAACAGAATGGGAATCGTGTAGAACCCCACAAACTCAAAATTTTTTAAATGAAAAGTAACGTATAGCCAACATACTATACTGATGACGGCTCTACGACTAGAAGTCTTGCGAGGGGGTTTGGTTAGGTCCGTAATTTTACTAATGGAATCTCTCAGTCTCTATGATCACTGTATAACGTTGATACTCATGTTACAGTTAGATGCCATATGTCTAGATTAGCTTTAGTGCGGTATTATACAGGATGACTTTATTGTCATTGATTAATTTGGAATGTCTATTAATTAACCAGTCAAGGCAAGATTTCAGAAATTAAAATTTTTCTCAAAAAAATTTTTTTTTTTAAAGAAAATCACAAAAAATACATCCAAAAAATATATTAAAAAAAAATATTTGTCAAAGAAAAAAATCATGAACATATTAATTTTATCAAAAACTTAATTCAACATTAAATTTGCCTTTCAAAACTGAAAAATTTTAAATTAATAAAATATATAAGAAATTATTTTTACTCACCAAAAATTATAATTTTATTTAAAATTTAATTCTTTTCCAAAACATTAATTGTTATTAAACCAAAAATTTATTTTTATAAAAAATATTTTTTTAAATAAAGTTTAATAAAAGTTTTAAGAGAAAATTAAATTTTATACTAAAAACAAAAATTAAGACCAAATGAATTTTCGGAAAAATAAGGTTTTAACTAAAATTTAATTTTAAGCAAAATTAGATTTTCAATCAAAGAAAATGTAATTTTTATGAAGTATTTAAATGTATTTATGTATATATCACTTGATAATTGATAACTGTAATTCCTTTATATTGGTCCTACGATTCGGATATAAATCAGTGTCTATGGAAACCAGTTAACAGCAACATTTTCTACAACAAACTAACTTTAATATTTCAAACATTAAATTGTAAATTTAATTTCCTAAACATCCGCATATGTTACAAATAATATATAAAACATTGTATGTATGTATGTATGTATGTATGTATGTATGTATGTATGTATGTGTGAATTAAATTTCTATCACAGGTTTAATTTAATCATGTAAACTTATATGTATATGTATATGCACTATAGACTGACTAACTACTCCAATCACAGAGAGACATTTAGACAAATGAACAACATACATACGTACGTACATTTGTAACAACATCTGTATGGAAGCAACCAGTTTTTAGATTTCTTTAGTCACAAACTCTGCGTGTTTTTTATGATGATATTGCCTGCTGCTGCCTATTATGATGATGGTGGCACTTTGATGGTGGCAACAAGACTTTTGCACTTTTTTTCTAAAAATTTATTTAGAGACAGACAACGAGGCGCAACTAAAACTTTATATGGTGTCAATAAGACTAAAACTTGTTGGATGTTTAAATTAAATTCAAAATATAATAAAAGCACAACAAAAAAAATAAATGCGAATTAAAATAAAATTGATTAGATAGCCCAGCTGGTCAAACCGCTTAAAAACCAGCTAAAGTCATTTATCTATTACATGCAGTCAACAGAAAATAATAAAAACAACAACACCAACTAGCCAGCCAATCAAGCAATAAACACCAACCAACTAAAAAACAAAACTCATGTATCCAAACAGTCAAGCAAGCATTCAAGCCAAAATAATTACCCTGTCACCCGCTTATAAGTTGTAATACAAATAAACACGTATGAATTAAATATCTTGTAATGAACACTAAACACGACTCCACACTAAAATACGCTCTACAACCATAATAAACATCACATTTCTTCATTTGTAGCTCCTCCACCTTTCGTCTTGTTTTCCCATTCCTCTTTTGCAATCACTGTATGTAAATTTCAATACTGCACATTAATAAAATAAAAAGAAAAACAAAGTTTAAATAAAATACCGCCTTTTTTCTATTTTACCAGAAAAATTGTTCAATCAATTAAAAATGATTCATTAACTAACAAACTGTTGCAAATGGCCTTCATATAAAATTCCCAGAAATTTTGCAATTTATTTAGAAATAAAACATACCAAGAGAATGAGCGGTGAGATAAGGAGATATACAGGAGGAGAAAGGGATTATAAAGAATGTCATCTAATAAAATAAATAAAACTATGAATCCTTTAATTTCTGAACAGAATTCAAAAAAAAAAAAAAAAAAAAAAAAACTAAATCAATTTTATATAACAACGTACTAGTAGATGATATCTTTCTTGATAAATGATTTTATTACAGAGAAAATAAATATTTCTGTTCTCTTTCGCATTCACTAGGACATACAGTATTTGTTTGTCGATATGAGTACACTTGACAAAAAACCTCAGCAAGTATTTATTTTTATATAAATTTAATAAATTTTACTTTATTGAGAAAAAATCCTTCAATAATTGATTTGATTTTGATATGTAACGATATTTTGCATATGTCAAATATACATCTGTCATATGGTGACATTTCTGGGTAAAATATATATTTAAATTACTAAGAATTTTAATTTTTTCAGCTAAAACAACAACAAATAATGCAAAATTGTATTAAAGTCAAATACATAATTATATATTTCGTAAGATTAGAATTATAGGAGGATAGTCTGAAAATTATTTAGCAAATCTTCAAAAAATATGACTAATTTTTATATTTAATTTAAATATATTTACAATCTAGCATTTGACCGGATTTTTAGTTACTCTTTACTGCAATTTTCTACCTGAATTAGGAAAATCGGTTCATTGGAAAATTAGTTAAAATCCAAATCTAGAACACTTTGAAAATGATAACACTTTTTTTAATATTAAGAATAATTTATTTATTTAAGTTTTAATTGTTTACCCACGTATGTGTCGTTATTTAAACATAGTAATTTGACTCTGATTGCTTTTATGTATGGGTAAGTGAACAATTTGGTTATTTTTACACCCTACACTAGCACAAAAGTAATAACTTTTACAACCAAAAAAAGAAAAATCTGATTTTTTGGAACATAGCCATATCCGATGTTATGTCACACTCAGACAAATGAATACTCGAATTGATTTAAATCTGATCTGATTAATTTCTAATTTTACCAATTAAGAATCTTAATCGAATTAAGAATTTGAATCAAATTTAATCAATAATAGTGTAATATTATCCTCAATACGTTTGATTTGAAACTGCTGCATAAAAACTGTAATCAACATTATCTTAAAAGAACTTTGAGACTAAGTAAATCGATTCCACAATTTCTGATTTTTTGTTTTTTCGAATTGAACTAATTTAATCAAAATTGTGTTTTTTGCAATCGTAGTCTTTGAAAGATAGTAAAATTCCCATTTAAATATTGGCAGATGACACAGTTTAACGCATTCAAACTCATAAACACTACCAGGTGTTTCGAAGACAGTAAAAAATAAAATCGTTTGTGTGTGCCTCAGAATACATTTTATCGCCTCCAAAAGTATCATAAGGAGGCCATTATAAAATTTCTCGTCGAACTAAGGTATATAGTAGGGGTTAATAAGCTCACTGTCCTTCTTGTAAATCACGAGACTATAAGTAGTAGGTTACTTCCTAGGAAAAACTCATGTTAAAATCACTAGTGGGGAATTTTGTACAATAATGATGGCCACATTTTCCTCCAAAAAATCGATTCAGTACAAAAAAAGGATATCTAAATGTATTTTAATAAAACGTGAAAAATCATCCTTATTATACCAGGAAACCGCTCAATCGAGTCAGTAAAATAAAACTATAATTAATATTTTAAATCTCTGCCACTTTTACCACAAAACATTGCTAATAATTCACGGGTGAATGTGAGAAATATTTAATATTCTCGTTTTGGATAGAGGGTATGTAAAAGTCGCCTTAACCAAATAAAGGTCCTCTCATTTTTTTTTTTGCCTTGTCAATTGGCCATTGACTGGCGCTGACATTTTTTTTACGACATTATTTCATATACAATACAACGGTGATCGTACAATACTAGAAAAAAATTAAAAACAAAATTAAATACTTAACTATCATCATGTTGTATTTATAACTTAATGTACATACTTAATGTATGTATATAAAATGAATGTGTCTGTAGTTTGTTTTCAATTTGTCGTATTTTTTAGATGGCGCTCAATTTTTTTTTTTGCTTTTTTTGTATATTTTGTAGCTTTTTGTTTTCGTTTTTGTTGTTGTTTCATTTTATATTTCTTTCTTCTTTTTTTACAACGAAAAATACAGACAAGATCATTGTTTGGTTATTTCAAGATTATCGTTTGGTTATTTCAAATTCACGCTCACTCGTACACGATCCAAGGCCATTTAAAAATACGTTAAGCTAAAAATAAACTTTTTTTTAGTTTACTGCAGCGACACTGTGTGGCGTAAATAATATACAAACAATAACAAAAATAACAACAACAACAACTAAAATGTTTATAGTACTTAAATGTATGTCTGTATAAATGTATAAATAATACTTGGATATATTGTGTAGAAATTATATACAAAAAATAAAAACAATATACTGCAATTGTAGTTGTTTTTATGGCACCCACCAAAAACAAAAACAAAAACAATAATAACAGTCTTAGGAGATTGCAGTCTATAAAAACAAACATACATTCAGATATACTTAAGTTTACAAGTTTTTAATGCGATCAAAGTTTTCTTTCAAATATTTTAACATTCAAAAGGTTAAAAATCAAAATCAATGAAATAATATTATTATAACAGAATTTCCTATAAATATAATAAAAATCGTTTAGCTTTAACTATATACCACCCTCTAGCTAATTTAGATCAAGTCGTCGTAGCTATGAAATGTTATTGAAAAATTAATTCTCTTAAAATCATATAATAGAGCCAAGGTAAATTTAAAGCAACTACAGAATTTAAAGTCAACCAACAGGATATAATCATGATACTTAAATTTCTGATAAATGGGAGAACTTCATAAATAAATCTGAATCGATTTTTATACAAACAAATTTTCGAAGAGCGTCACAATATAACTTTTGTCAATAAATTATAAATGAATTTTTTCAATTAAATTCTAAAGTTGTTTCAGCTATCAGTCTATAACTTTTTTGTGATTTTACCAATTTGGCTGATTTTAAATGTCGAACTACGTAAGACAATAATAAACCAACTGGGTAACTCTTATTAATTTCGTATTATTATTAAGGCTGTGTGAACGATTCAAATAATATATATTTTACGTTATTTTTAATTCATCTTTTGAGGTGGTAAAGAAAAAAATAAAAATATGTAAAACGAGAAAAATAATTAGCAAAAATTATATCTTAAAAGAAATCTACAGTATATAGAAAACTCTTGTAGAGTATAATTTTTTTTTATTTTTTGATTTCATCTAACACATTGTGGTAATCGATTTATTGGGAAATGACTTTAACTTTTGATTCGATAGATAGATTTGCATAAAATGTAATTGAAAAGTGTAGCATTATAAATTTGTATTTTAGAGGTTCCATGGTCAGTGTTATATGTGGTATCTTGGACATTAAATTTTATTTAATTCCGTGCCAAATTTTTGTATCATATTCAATTCAAAAGAATTAGATATTATTTGAATCGGATAATTTTAAATTCAGCACTTAATTAAACGGTATTTTACATTGTGAAATTTAATGTTTAATAAGTTGTGAATTTAAATTTGGGATCCAAACTCTCAAAGTTGTAATTCAGCACCCATCTGCTATCATTATAATTAATATCGGTTACAAACTTATTTTCAAAAAATCGATTTTGCCTCACTCTGCAAAATACGACATTTAAATATATTTATATTAAAAATGTGTACTAAAAACTAAAACTTTAAAATTTATAATCCTTCTAAATATAATCTTTGTTTGATTGTATCAAACAAAAAAATGTGGAACACATTAAATAAGCAAAAAAAAATTATAATGAAAACAAATAATTAAAATGATTATGAAAACCACAATACATGTATTTTACATAAATGTATTGCATTCATTAATAAATGTAATAAAATAATAATAATTAATTATTTAAACAAACAAATTTTAACGAATGTATTTAAAACAATTAAAAATACATATGTTTCTCTAATGTTTAAATTTAAAATCGTTTAATGTTATTTTTAAATGGTAGGTGTGTTAACCGGAAATTTATATTGTTATTAAATGTAAAATAAGCGTGTAATAGGAAATGGAAGCTCCAATACATACACGCATACAGTATTAAATATACTGTAATAATAAAAACAAAAACTCTCTTGACAAATAAACAAAAGAAAAGAAAAGAAAAATACTAAAAGCACAAATAATAATATTGTAAATATTCTTATAATTACGTACATGTATTAGTACGTATATAGATATGTATGTGTAAACTGCTAAATGGAAATTTATGGCTTAATAACTGCACTTGACACCGAACAACAATAACCACACCAAAAGACAACTTGTATGAGTATATAAATGATAAAAATATATATTTGTACATAAAAACATATTGCTACATACATACGCTCACAAAAATATAAATTTGAGTGAGTTTTTTTTTTTTGCATGCTGAGGAAATAAAGGTAAGTAATACAAATTAAATGCAAGAGAGTTTTTCCTTTTATTTGCCCATCATGAAACATACAAATATTTATTTCTCCACTGGGAAATGTTGCCGGGAAATCCTGAGAAATTTCTATCGAGAATTTGATTAAAGAAGGCATATTACTGCCTCAGTGTATCTAATCAATAAATTCAAAAAAAATTTGCCAAATTGTTTGTTATTGTTCTAAGCAGTTTCTTATTAAAAATCTGCTAAATTTTTCCAGTATACTGAAACTGAATTCATCTAAATCGGATTAATTAAATATCAGTTATTAATTTAACGAATATTGATGCATATTTGGTTATACGTTCCAAATTAGGTCTCATTGCGAAAAAGAGGGTTAAGGTCCAAAATTCTGCAGCAGCTTTAAATGAAGTCTACCTAGAATTAACCTATATTCATATTCATAAAAATTCCGAATTTCGCGAATGTAGAATGATATTTGACTGTAGTATTTTAAGGTTTCGGTATAGACAAACACAGGATTCCTTCCATAATTTAAACATTTTTTCATTAGAAGGATATTTTAACAATAGTTTTAAAGAATATTAATATTCTTATTTATTCCCGAGAATTCCCGGAAGCAAGACCTTTTTTTCTTAAATTCCGGGATAAAAAAAAACGGGAAAGAGAACCCTAATTATGACAAAACAATTAAATAAGAAATTTAGGATATTTTTTTCTATTGCGAATAATTTCATAATTATAAAAAATAAATTAATAAAAATATAATAAATCAGTAAATCAAACTTGATTTTTTATAATGAATTTTTAAAGCAAATTTTACTTTTAAAATATTACAGGATTGTTTTCGAAAACAAATAACTATTTTAGGAGTATTCTCAGCAAGAAATGAAGGCTTTAAATTGATATTTTAAATTGCCTTTTTTAGACAAAAGACATTCCAGTGATATCTTTTGCATTCTCTTTTTAAATTTTCACTTCTTGTCGTTACAGACAACTTAAGCTTAGAAGTTGCCTTCTATATCTTTCTGTATCTTTTATTATACTAAACCGATAGTAATGGTTTTAAATAGGATTGTTCTTAGGACTACAACAAATAAACAGGGCAAATTTCATAGAGCTTTGTAAATTTTTATGGGTGTACGCGTGCCAAACATTATGTGTGTGAAGATATGTAGAGAATATTCTTTTGTGCCTTTAAAATTATACATTTATAGATGTTTTTATGATCCTTTAAATATTTTATTTTGTGCGAAAAAAGGGACTTTCCAGTAGCATACATGAACGAATTTACATGTTTCAATTCCAAAAGATGACTAAAAGATTTTGTAGAAGCAACAATCGGCTGCAGAAGAGTAGTTTCCACACCTTCGGAAAGTGCATGACGCTTATTCAAAAGGCGTTAACCGTTCAAACAATTACACAGTTTCCCCCACCAGACTTTTTATTAAATTGAATTCCCTTTTACATTAATAACTTAATAATGTTTTTTTTTAATAAAATATTTTTTCCTTTGTAAATTTAATAAAAATCAATAAAAATCAAGGTAAAGAATTAAACATCATAAAAGCATTCACATTTAACTTTTCCACTCTGTACGCGATACTATTTTTACTAGAAAAGTTTCTTTTGTTTATCTTTTTAACGGAAAAAGTATTTGTAGATTTTTTATCTATATTATAGTTATTTGATTTTTTTACCGAAATTCTTAATTGGCCTTTTTGTTCTTGTTCTTCTTGAAAATGTTTAAGAAATTTTCTAAAAAATTCAAGAAAGAAAATTTCCTTTTAACTGCAATTAATATGAAACATTGTTGAACAAACATTTTTTATCTATAAAGATAATTTAAACATTTACGCAGTTATGATTTTGCTTCATAGATCAAAAAATGTTAATTCAACATTGTTACATATTAATTGCAGTTTTATTAAAATTTTCTTTCTTCAGTTTTTCTTCCTTGTAATTTTTTTAGAAAAGTAATTCTAAAAATTATTGTTGTATAATTTTATAAATTAATATCGAAAAATTCTAAAATGAACGATATTATTTCATTCCAAACTAAACAACGTTTATGCGTACAACGGTTATTTTGTTTCAAGTTTTTTCTGCGTGTAAACAAACGTTTTATTATTATTTTTTTATAAAAAAAATGAAATTTCATTCTTAAAGTATCATTAACAATAAATTTAAAGTGGAATAATGGGGGGGGGAGATTCCAAAAATCCTCACAGCCAACAAATTAAATATTCACCACTTCCTATCGAACTATTTGTTTCAACTTTAGATAATCATCGATCATGAGGAAATAGATCGAAATTGATATTATCCACTAAGATAAATTCTTTTAAAAACATATAAAACGATTTTCCCAAGATAATGATAAATTTTTAGTTGACATCTCAGTTTATTATATTTAAGTGAATTTTTAATATTTTTATATTTTTAAGACTTAAGTCCAAAAACGTAATTTTTAAATATCCATCATATAATGAATATTTATAGATAAGAAATTGATGAGCATTTGAATAAAAATTGTTCTAAGTATTTATATTTAAAATTAAATAAATCTGTAAAGTCATGGAAACCGACAATAAAATTTTGTCATTCACTTAACAAATAAATATTATTTATAACAAGCAAAAAGTCTATTTTAAATAAACAAAACCACATGATTTACTAAAACAAAAAAATATATTTTGTTAATTTAAACAATTTATCAATATCAATAAATATGATTACATAATTATTATTACATAATTGTTACATATGACATTAATTAGAGCAAAGTAATGTAATTAATTTAATAAAACAAAAAAAGACAAATACGTAATAATAACTGATTTTCTACTACGCAGATATATATACATAACTAAATAGGAAATAAAACAGGATATTAAATCCTTTTCATATTCTTTCGTAATTAAACTACAAACATATTGTTTAATTAATTTAGTTAATGTAAATAATAAAAAAAGTCATAATTAATATAAAACATATCAATAAAAGATTGACGCTAAAATTTTACTAAATAAATAAATAAATAAATAAATAAATAAATAAATAAATACACATGTAAATAACACATTTCAACACATGTTAATATACCCTCCACCATCACAAGTGGCGAAGAGAATACATTCACTTTATGATTCCGTGTGTAACGCTAAAAAGGAATCAGCTCAGACCCCATAAAATGAGTCGATATTTCTATATCCGTCTAACTGTCTATCTACCTGTTTGTCTTTTGTTGGCAGGATCACATTCGCAATAATTGACAGAGCTCATTGAAATTTTTTTTATAGTGCTGAGAAGTTTTTAATTAAAACCTGCAAAATCAGTTCAATAAATTAGAAGATATAAAATCAAAATCGGTTAAGTCAAAAAAGTAATAGCCAAAAATATGGCTAATTATATGACTCATTAAGTGTTCCTGTGTTACACTTAAGATAAATTTGTATACGTCTGTGAGTATGTAAGGGTGTGTATGTACGATACATAACGTATTTAAATCATACGCATTTGTGGTGGAGGGTACTAAATATTCGGCTTAGCCGTATATAGTATTCTTTTTTTATTATATAAATTAATAAGTAAAAATATTAAACAATCGTAAAAAAGTAACGAAAAAAGGAATTATGTTGTTGTTATTGGTAGAAAAATCATAACGTTTATTTAATGGTTATTTTAATATTTTTTCCTTTAATTTTATCTTTTTTATTTAAAAATATAAAAAATATTACAGCTGTCATAATAGCGATGACAAATTACTTTCAATTGGTCAAGTTAATAACAAAATAGAACGACAATAAATAGTAACAATAAGAATAATAATAATAATAAAAAACTAATAATAAGCGATTGTATAATTAAAATAACACATTTTTATTAATTGACCACAAAAAGCTTTAATTAATTAAAAACAGAAACAACAACATATAAAAATAAATGTAAAATACTAAAAAAACATTTAAAGAAAATAACGAAAAAATAACCAACTATTTCAGTGAAATTTGATATTCAGCAAAATTTTTTTGAGGTTTAAGTATAACATTTTTTTAATTTCGAAATACTTTTTCATCAACATTTAAATTTTGGAAAATATATTTTTAAAAAAGGTATAATTTTTTTGACAAAAGCTGAAATATTTATAGAAAATTTAAACTCTCGTTTTCTAACATAAAATCCATTTTCAACAAAAATCCACTTATACTCCAAAAATTTTCGCAAAAAAAAAGAAATCATAAAAATTAAATTTAACATGAAAATGTCAATGTATGTGCGAAACGAGAGGCCACATTGTGAAAAACTGTGCAGTATATAAAATTATTTGTTGGAATCAACCAGGATGATCAAATAAAAATGAGCTCTCAAAAATTTTGAAAAGATATTTTGATTCCGAAAATCTTTCAATTTTGGGTTCGGATCGATAATACGTAATTTTTGAGCTTTACAGAAAATAATGTGACCATTATGCACTTAACATTAAAATAAGCGAGTGAAAAACTAAGCATATTTTAACTTTTCATTCATGAATTCAAAGAAATATATTTCTGCCAAAAAATTAAAAAAGTGAAAAAAGGAACTGCTGTCTCAGTAATTTCTTAACATATATTTTTTATTATAAATATCTATGAACAACAAAAACTACCCAGGAGTCTAAGCTAATAATAATTAAAAAAATACCCCATATTTGATCGAGTATTAATGATACCCAGGCAAAATACTTTCTTCGGAAAAATACTTAATTCATTTTACAATATAATTATATCAATAATAATTTGTCATATTATTGTTAGAATTATAATATTTACTTTGTTTGTGTTTTAAATGCCAACAAATTAAATAACAATAACATTTGATATGCGAAAATGAATTAATAACATCCTTAAACAATTTTCAACACAGAGATTAAATATACATTTAGTGTTTAATTTTGAAATATTTATTTTACAAATAATTAAATAATTTTGATTTCAATAAATAAATAAATATCCAGCAGCAACTCATTAACATTTCAATTAAATTTATCAATAACAGTGATTTGTTATTATTGATTTCAAGTTATATTGATAAATGAAAAATTAAATTTTAAAAATAAAGATATAAATATAAACATATATTATCATAAATAATTAAAACTCACTGAGAATAACTCACTGAGAACTTAAAATAAAATGTGAATAAGAAGAAATATTTATTTTCAAAACTATGTAGTCAAAAACATAGGTCAGAAATATATGTTTATGGTAACCATAGACCATTTAATGGCCTATAAATTTAATATTAATATTATTGTGACGCAACCATTCTATCGCTATGACCATAAACATAATATGATATTTCTCTGGATGTAAACGTAATTGTATATAAGATAAATTTATAAATTTAATTACGTTTTTGGAAGAAAACCACAATAAGATTTAGTATATACCAATTTAATGAACTCATGTAAATGAAAATTTGTGGCTATTAAATTGTCACATTAGACAAATATTTAACAAAAAGCATATAATAGAAAAATAAAATATAATTAATAGATTAAATAATAAGTAAATCCTATTATTTTTTATAGGAAAATGTTTACTCAAATTAAATTATATAAAGGTAGATATCGCTCATTTGCTGCAAGATCGTCATAACTCAAAATTAGTATGTTTCGACTTAGCAACAGTAGTGCATAGTATATAATGTATTTTATTATTTGACAAATTTTTTTGTGGACGAACCATTCATATATCGGACAGAATTTCAACATAAATATGTTATGGCAATTCTGTTATTTATTGATTACTAAAAGATTAAAGGGCATCGGTAGTTGTTAAGCTAACATTGCAGATTTTTTGTAATCGTTTGAAAAATTTGCCAATTATAAAGTTTTCTTTCATGAATTCCAAGAAATGTATTTCTGTCAAAAAATTAAAAATACGTCTCCCGAAAAAACTGACTTTGTTATGACTTTATTATAGCAAATAAGCGATATGTAGATACAAATGGCATAAAAAATTAGTGATTTTTTGTTTAATATTTTATTTAATTTTTACAGCTTTAAAATTAATCTTTTCTATGGAAAAAAATGTGATTTTTTTTAATTTATTGTAAAACTATAGTTTTAATTATCAGCAATATAATAAATTTTATCATACTCACATTGTGTTATTGTGATGATTGCAGCAGTTTTTGTGTTTTTAATTTTGTAAAAAACCAATAAGCCACTACTGATTTCATTTATCCATAACTGAAAAGAAAAAAATTAACATTAAATTATTTTTTAATTGTTTATTAACAAAATTGTAAAAAGTGGCATAATTGTCCAAATCCAATCATTATGCCTTAATAACACCGTTGGTGGTTGGTGTATTATGCGTTTGTGCTAATGTTTGTAACATGCAAAAAACCAATTCAATGATATTCGTCCGTCTGTCTGCCTGTTCGGCTGGCTGTCCATGAAAACGTTGTGAACACTCTTCAGTTCACATTTTTTGAGATATCTTATAATTTACATATTATAGTAGGATAAAAATAATTCTTATGATATTCTAAAACGATGTGATAAATTATTCGAGGGTCGGTCCATTGCTAATCAAAGGTCCCATACAACCCCCTACCAAATATCATTAAATAGATTTATGCCCTTCAAATAAATCTCACATATAAAATAAGTAAAAATTGATGTGCAACATAATACGAGGGATGGTTTAGCTCACTTAAAACCCTCAAGAAAAATTAATTTCAATACTTCTAAAATTCACGTAAATATTATTGTAACAATATTTATTAGTTTAAATAAAAATCAACCTCCTAAATCTTATTAAAACTTTTTAAACTCAAAAATCCCTAAAAACTAAAGTTAACCTTTAGGGATTTTTTAATCTTCCAATTATTTTTCCTAAATAGTTCAACATTTTGATTTTTCCTCGAACAAGGTAGAATCACGGATGATTTTATAATTTTTTCCTTAAAATTAAATTTAAAATTAAATGACATATTTATATAACCGATATTTTAAATATTAATGTTTAATTTTACTATAATAATACATTATAATCACTTTACCATAATTAACTTTTAATTAAGGGAGTCAAAATTTTAATACAGATTTCATAAACCATTGTATTAAATTCCTTTTTAAGTGTCATAATAAAATCAGGAAGTATATGACATAAATATTGACTAATGATTTTGATTTACTTTTCACTCATCATTATCATCAGCAAACCTCATCATAAAGAGAAAGCAAAATATATATTTAAATTATTATAATGTGATAAATTATCAAAATATTAACAGGATAAAATGGCAGCTGCCTGCAGAGTAAAAGTTTTTAACAATACAATAAAACCATATATAAAATATATATACCAATATATTTATATGGTGTTAACATAAGGAGCCATATACAATCATATATATATTTACAAAGCAATCCGAAACCTTAACAAATATAAACACATACACAAGTAAATAACTACAGACAGATAAAAAATATAAACATTAAGGAAAGTTTGGGAATATTTAAAATAATGTGGTCGTTACACTTTATTTTTTTAAAGCATATTATGCTTACTATAAACATAATATAATTTTAACATTTAACAAACTATGATACACATTTCTTACAGTGATCTTAATAAAATAAAAGGATTTTATTATGATCACTGATCTCTGAGTGTATTGGGAATTTCATGAAAATTATAAATATTTATAAACTTTTAAATGCTTCATTCCATTTAAACATATATACTAACCATAATATTACATAACCATAATATGGCTTAAAATATGTTAATTTATTAGAACCCATAGTATGATTACAGCAAAAATTATAATAATAAAAATAATAATAATTAATATTATTTAAATATTACGTTTGTGATAAACATAATATGATTTATATATTTAACGTATCAAGGTCACACGATATAATAATTATATAATATTGATTGAAATAAACTTAAATTTTAAACAAATTCTTAAAGTGTTTTAATGCTTACAAATAATCATACAACAATCATATAATATTTTCAAATACTTATACTTTTTTCTATGTGTATCATATTTAAGAACATGTAAGCAATTCAACGGAAGTAATCATTAATAAGAATTTACCACTACATCAATATATATTTGTGGTTAATAAGTTCATGGTATCGTCATTAACAAGAACTCAATTCACACTTATTGTATTTAATATTCGCTTGTTATTTATCCTGTAGCAAGAACATAAGGATATCATTAAACACGATCTTACACAGAATATTTGCTTAATAAGGAATTACTTGCAAAATTCCTGTTAATATAAAAAGTCAATTAGACAGTTTAATGGGGAAATTAGGAGAGTTCTTTAACAGTTAAGGCCTCTAATAACAATCCGAAAGCTTTTCAAAAAATGCTTTTGTTTCCTTTTTAGAAAAAATACTTTTTAGTTAAGAATTTAAGAATTGAAAACGTAAAAAAAGTTAAATCAGATAAAAAATTATTCAATTTTATATTAAAATGTCCTTTTTTTGCTAATAAAAAACGTTTCGTTCACGATGAATATAAAAATATAGAAGGGACCTCTACTTTTAGAAGGTATCCCTTTCAGTCACACAATGAAGGAAAAATAAAATGCTTAACAGGCATTTTAGATTGTTCCTTATTATCTTTTATTTCCTGCTGGGATTCTGTAAAACACTCAAACACATCTTTTTATTCACTCACTAAATAAACCTATAAAATGGATGAGCTTCATTTACAAATAGTTTTTCCTTTGAGTTGCAAGATTCTTTAATGACATAAAAACTCAAAATCATTGTTAAACCATCAATCATATACCAATACATACACATAATAATACATTAATATTTTCAAAAGAAAATATTAACAAAATTTATTAACAAAAGTAAAAGGAAATATTTAAATCTCTCTCCAATTTAAATATTTTTTAAGAAAATTTTATTAAGAAATAGAATAAATTTTATTATAACAAAATATTTTTAAAATATTGGAATATATATGAGAGAGTAGTGGTTAAAATAATTGTATTTGTAGTAGCAATTGTAGCTGTATAAAAGTGTTAATAGAATGTTCATGATTATTATACTTATAACGTAGTTTACTGTATGTAGTTATATGTATATCAGTCATTTAGTCACAGCACACAAAAGATTATAAACTAATTCACGTAAAGACACTAAATAAAGGTTTTTTTGTTATTTTCTATTCTAAAAATAGAATTTTTATTATTATACAATTAAATATATATTTTTTTTGTAAACTAAATTCCAAGATAATATTGTTTCTTCCCCCTTGTGCCGCAATACATCGCCAGCAACAAGTTTCAAATTATAATAAATAATAATTTAATATAAATGATGAATATAAACGATTTTTTTGTATTTTATGTAATTTTTTAATAAAAAAAACTAATTTTTTTATAACTTACTATTAATGGAATCAATTAGTGGGAATATAATTTTATTAAAATTTAATTCAGTTTGCTTATGAATAATTGTAACCAAAAAAACCCTAATTAAATTTATGGCATATCGTCACTGAACTGGCTATAGTTCCTATGTAAATTTTTGAAAATTTCAGGGGAGACAAAAAACACTATTATTTTGGCTTTTAATTATTTTTATTATTATTTTTACAATTTTTTTAATTTCTTCGCTTATGAAAAGGTTTACTAACGTTGTAATATGTGGTCAGCTTATTTTGGAAGAAACAAAGAATATTTAAGTATACAGTTTTGATGGAACAAATTTTACTTTAATATTTTTTCATTTTTTCTTGCAAATTACAAAGTTTATGAAATAATGGATTCAACTATATGAAGTATGTAATGTTTCGAAATAATTTCAAATTCTTGTGAAATTCCACTATCAATTGATCACATATGCTTAAAACACTATAAACAAGAAATAATTATTTAATATATTTAAAAGTTTATTTTGAAATGCTTTTTATGGAAAATATATAGGAAATTTTGTTGGAACATTTTTTTGTTTAGTATTACATAAGCAATTTTATAAAACCAAAACCAATAAAGATTTTGACAAAAGATTTCGTGGAAGTCTATAAATAGTAGATTTTAAACTCAATATTTTTTTTCGAAAATCTTTACATACGAACTTCTGTCAGGGACGATATATTCTAGGGAAAAAATAAATATTTTATTTTTTTATAATAAATAAATTGAAATATAAAATTTTATTTTAAAAATTTCAACAATTTTTATATCCAAAACAAAAAGAATTTTTATATTCATGAGGAAGTGCAAAATGTATCTTTTAAATAGATATTAAGTTTTCAACTAAAAATTTATGGAATTTTAACAAGCATTTAACTTGAACTAAACTAAATTATTATTAATTTCTAAAATTCCACACAAATTCTCATCACTACACTTTCACACACTAAAACTTTTTTATTTCACCCCAAAAACTAGTGAAAAAAAGTGGAAACATAACTTCTTAATTACCCGACTATAAAGTTGCGTTAAAATATGCGCGTTACCATAAATTTTTCCCAAACAATTATGGCAACAAAAATGTTAATGGAAAATTGCAAGGTAAACACATTTTAACATTAAAACTAACAAACAAACAAACGAGGAACCATTCAAAAAGGTACAAAGTACAAAGAAAATATCGAGTTGAATATAAATTACACAAAAGGCATAAATAAACAGTCTTTTAAGACACACTTCAGCACACACATACATACACACTTACACATAGAAAAACAAAATAATAAAAGTTAACAAATTAAGGTTAATAAAAATAAAGAGAAAAAGAAGAAAGAGAAAAAACAGAATAAATAATCACAAAAAAAGGATGAAAAAAATAATTTGTAGCAAAAGCAAAATACTTAAACGATTCAAAATGTCAAGTAAATGATCTTAAGTCTTTAATATTAAACAAATTGATAAACAAACAAACAATCAAACTACGTATTTTAAGGATTCTCTAGGACAATTCTTAACTTATGGCAATTTTCTATCTCTTATTTACTTGATAAACAATTGTTAACGAACAATAAAAGAAAAACTTAAGACAAGCCCAAAATGTAGTTATGTATATGTATTTAGATACATATTTATATACATATATATATACATGCATACATATATATATATATAAATTCTTATCTTTAACTACCACAACTAAATTGTTTCAAAAGGTTTTTTCTCTTGAAAAATTTCATACTCAACTAAAACAAAAGACAACCCTGAGAAACAAATGAAGTTGAAGACAAAATGGGAAAAATCCCATTGAATCCCATTCCATGCCATTTACAATAAAACAACCTTTAATAGTTTTATAGTTCAATATCAATTGGAATATAGTTTTATTATTACTTTTTTACCCCACATTTTCTTATTCACAATTTTCTACAGAAGATAAAAAGAAATAAGTAAAAAAGTCAAGCCCGACTATATGATACCCTACACCACATTGTTTATTATAAATGACTGCTACGAAAAATGTGTGAACGGCCCTCGTTTAATTTGCTTTGTTTATTTATGTTTATGTGTGCAATAGTATGATATTATGATACTACAATTTATATTAAATTCACGTGTTTTAAAAGGATTTCATTGGAGGGTTATATGTTATTTAAAAAAAAATTATGGTCCGACTGTCGTATAATTTTACACAGCGGTTTTGACTAATATTATTACAAAACTCAGGTATATCTGCGATTTATAACTTTCAATGTGATATTTAGAAGGATTGTTGTATGGGACCTTTAAGTAATAATGAACCGATCCTTGTACAATTTAACACATTTCTTTAGAATATCATAAGAATTATTTTTAAAACTTTTGGTTAAAACCGTTTTACATTTAGAAATTTTATGGGGAACATTTTTATAGGACCTTTATGAAATAATTGACAGATCATAACTAAATTAAATAGGCATCGCCCTTGAGCCAAAATAATAGAACTTGCTAAATTTTATTAAAATATCTTTAAAAGTGCAATATGTAATTTGCGAACACGGTTTAGATGGACAACCAGCCGGACGGATTGACATGGTTAAATCAACTCAGGAACAGATTCTGAGTATACTTAAAAGTGGTGATGGTGGTGGACTTGTTTTCTGCCCGTTACAAGCATTTGCACAAACACATAATATCCCTACCACCTATGATAGTGTAGGGTATAACAATCTTATAAAAAGAAATTAATATGAAAAAGTTTTAAGCATAAAAAAGAGAGAAAGTAAAAAACTTTATTAAAATAAATGAAAACTTTAAAAAATCAATTTCAATCCAAAAATATTATATTTCCATCTTCAATATAAACAATTGAATCTTTTTCTTTTCCTACCTAATTATTTAAAACAAAAAATATTATTTAAACTTTTAAAACTCACAAAATATCTATAAGAGTATACAATCAGAAGAAGGAACCATTTTTTAAAAGCAAAAAAAGGTTGGCAAATTTAAATTCAATTATTTTTTTATTAAAACAGAACATTTACAGCTGAATTATTCCATTAACTTCCTACACTTATTTACACTTTAACATTTATAATTTTACAAAGAGGAAGAATCATGTGTATACATACATAAATACATAATCATAGAAACATGGTATGAGTAAGTGAGTGAGTATTCGTGTTAGGAAAACCTGTATGCTTAACTTCATTTCCGGTGCGTTTTCAACTGAATATTCTATGCACCGTTTTAAATTTTCCATTAACACTTACTTAAAGATAAAAATCCATAAAACATGATGATTAAGCAACAACAAAACTAGTAACATAACCCAGGAAATAATTTTAATAAAACTCTAAGAATGAAAATTGTATGAGAGTAATTTTCTCCCTACCTAGTACGATCCATATTTTATTGAATAAAAAATGTATGTCATTTTCGTTTTTTTTATGTTTTTAAGATTAAATTGGTGAAGAGAGTAAATTAACTTTGTCGCTCTTTATCTATGTCCAACTGCCTATTTGTTATTCACACTTTCACTGCTAAACTAATAGTCCGCGGTTAATGGAATACGAAATGAATATTCATAATCCTGGTATTTATTACTAGTAAAATTGGCTTTTTAGAAAAAAATTTAGACTGATTTCTGAGACAAACAGAAAGCTCCAACAAAGAAGTATTTTTCATTCTTTTCGATTAAAAGCTAACGTATTCAGAAAAGTTTGCTCATAATATGCATATGTTATGAACAAAGTACGCCATTTTATGACTCCCAACATAATGATGAGGGCTCCTGTTGAAAATAAAAAAATCCCTTTGCATTTTTTAGTCTTCTAATTCTGGGTCACTCTGTGAAAATCTAAATAAACAGATAAATTTACAATCCTACAAATTTTGATTTTTTACATACAACTTTGTCATAAAATGTTTGCTGGTATACGACACCTTATATGTAAAAGTATATAGCATTAGTATTATTTGGTTAATGTGCCTAAAATGCGGTATATTTCATCTAATTTTTTTAAGAAATTTAAAATTTTTGGTGTAATGAATTTTAATAGAAAAGTATTTTTAATTAATTAATGATAACTTACAAAAAGGAAAGAGAAACGTTTTGTAAAACATGAAGAGAAAAGGATATTAAAAAAAATAATGTTCTCAATATGTTGAAAATGTTAATGTTTATTTGTGATAACCTTGTTCGGTTTGTTAAGATAAACAAATCTTAACACCAAAACAAAAATAAGACACAATTTAAATTTAATATTACTTTGCAATTCTAAAAATGTATCTAAAGCAGATATGCCCACCCATACTACTACGCATTTGTCTTTGTGTGTGAAGTAGCAACAATTAATGCTGCTTATTTTGACACTGAAAAGTTGCTTTAGCTTTAAAGGATAAATTCCCAGTTACGTGTGTATACTGAGTTACTAAAGAAATTTTATGGATTTGATTACAGAGCTACAAATGTAATTTATATTGAGTTATTGTGAGGCAATATTTATTAGAGCTTATCAATAAATTATAAAATTTTTCACTATTATTACGATAAGTAATTAATAACAATAAATAATAAGTTATTCAATAATTTCCAATTCATTATCATTTAGAGGAATTATTAGCGTATTCTTGTTCCAGAATTTTTTTATCAACAATATTTTCTATTTATTGTTCCAAATTACGTGAAATTAAATTCATAATAAATTTCACAAAAATTATGTAGATAGAAAAATTTCAATACTGTTTTGAAATTTTTTATAAAACTTTTGTTTATATTATTTTAATGGTTGTCTAAATTTAGAAAATGTTTATTTAGAAAAAATGTTGTTTATCAAAACAGATTTTTATTTTTTTCAGAAACTTTGCTATCGGTTTAGGTGTGTGTTTTTGCAAATTCATAAAGATTTGATAATGGGGAAATGCTTATCATTATCAACAATTATTTGTGTTAAAGATAATATTTTTAATTATAAATAAAGAAATAAAAAATCAAAACAACCCACCGAGTGTGAAATAAATATTATTAATAAAAATAATTTTATTTTAACTATTTTCCAAAAATTTAAAATTTTTTTTTATTAAATTTATGGGTGCGCTTTATCTGAGTATCAATAAAAATTTGCAGAATATAAAAATTCCCTTAATTGAATATTGTGGAGTGTAAAAACAAATACATAAAACATACATAATCTCACCATAAAGCTATAAAGATAATTATGTTAATATGAGTGTGTATAAGTGTGTTATTATTAATGTTGTTGTTATTTAGGAAAATGAGAAAATGATAACTAATTTAAATAATACAATACTCATGTATATATATTTTGTTTACTAATACAACTAACTCATGTTTTTTCATCATCATTGTCTAATACAAACACACAAAAGAAATAGACTTAGACATTTAAATGGTTGTATTTGTCAACAAAATCCAAAACAAGGAGTTATAATTATATACAAAGCAAAAACTTAATATCAAATGAATTCGTTAGTTATTAACAGTTGAAGTTCTCATAATCGTATAAAAGATCTTCAAACTGATTTTGTTAGAAATTCCTAAGAGGTTCCTTAATACAAAACATCTGTATTATAACATTTGTCTCTCCAAATATATTTACTCTTTCATATTTATTTGTAGGTATTAAATGTATCTATAACGTCAGTAAATTTGTTTGATAAGTCAGAATTTATTTCATTTATGACAAGTCTACAAAGAAATAAGAATAAAGGAATTCTTATCTATAACACAAATTTAATGTGTTTTTATACCCTCCACCACCACAAGTGGTTATAAAGGTTATATTAACTTTGTCATTCCGTTTGTTACACTAAGAAGCAAACATTATATTAAATGATTTGATGCAACCTCTAACTTCAAGCGAAAAATAATATACCGTCAATTCAGAGTGAATGCCATAAGACTAAGTTATATGTACTTCATTATGATTCCAGAAATTATCAAAATCTGTTCAATAGAAAAAAGTTAGAATCAAAAATATAATATGTTTATTTGTATATTTTATGTTGTATTTGTGAGTTTATGTACGCATCATAACGTATTTTCCTCACGGTACTGAAGATTCGGCATAGCCAAATATAACATTCGTATTTGTTGTTTTTTTTTCTGTTTTATTTTTTCAGATAAGAATAATTTTTTTATCTTGCTTTTTTGTTTAGTCTTTTTAATATTAATAAAATCAATTGATAAATTATTTTTTTTTTTTTTGCAATTGTTTTTTGTATAAAAATATATATATAAGTCTCTATGCCCATATGTATTTGAATACTAATACCACTTAACATTTAATTACGATTAACTGTAAATTTGTATTTATTATTGTTATTTTATTTTGATGATATCTCTCACATTAAATGTCTAATTGGTCATTTGTTAACTTAAGTATTTGGTTAAGTACTTTTTTATGCGTAATTTTAATGACGACAAAAAAGTTTTTTCGCTTTTTTTGTTCGGTTTTATTTTTATATTATTTGCACTGAATAAAGCTTTTAATTTGATTAAATTTTTTTGTTGAGTTATTTATGTTGTCATAAAGAAATTCATATGAAAATAAAAAAAGTTTATTTTTATCTTACACTGTAAAACATTTTGTATAATATTTTTTTTTTTTTTTTTTTTTGCACGAAAAAAAATTATGAAAAATTTAATAAAATTTTGGGAATAAAAAGTTAAAAATGTTTTTAAGAAAATAAAATCGAAAAATCAGTTAATTCTATTTCATATCTGTTTAACTAATCTTATCAGTAAAAAATTGATTAATAAAATCCAAAAAGAGTAACTAAGCAACAAATTCTATTCAATAATAAAAATTTTACCGAAAGGAGTGCGAATGAAAAAATGTTCGCAAGAAATATTTTAATTTTAAGATCATTATTTTAAATCAAATAAAATATTTCTCATTAAATAACTATGGTTTTATCAATTTAGGATTGAAAATTTTTAAATTAATAAAAAAAAATTGCAAAATGCCTTTTGGTAAATATTAACCGCAATAATGAAACTTTATTTACAGAGCATTTCCGATAAATGCATTAATGGGAGAAGGAATTATTTTTATTTTAATATTCTATTCTCCATAAATGAAAAAAAAAAACATTTTTCAAGAGTTTCGTTTTAAATTCTAAAAAAAATAAATAAATTCATATAAATAATAAAAATATATGAAAATTAATTTATAAATAAATATACATAATAATTCGTAACCAAGTTGCGATAACAGTTTAGTTAATAATTAATTTTAATTATTTCTTTTTAATAATAAAACACATTGAATGCAAACATACACATTCACATACTTGCATATATATATATACATACATACATACATACATACATACATACATACATACATAAATAAGTATTTTTGAAATACTATACACTAAATAAGAATTCACATACATAATAACTGCCACAAAATATAAAATAAAAAAAGAATTATAAATTAAAAATAATCGCCAGCATCTGGTTGGCCTTTAAAATATAAACAGACACCAACACATACATACTAACATTCATACATAAGAGCACAACTATAACAACGAATCAATAATCAAAGAAAACAAAAAATTAAATGAAAATAATAATTATAAAAAAGTATTCAGAGTAAGGAGAACAGAAGCACCTTGTCATCCGTAATCTCAAATGAAGGCTAATCAAGTTCAGCGTATTTAAAATATATAACTCCTTATTTACAATACCCAATACATATACAAATAGACACAGATACTGGAATTTTTAAAAGCAAGACAAAATTGTAGAAAATATTTCCTTTTATTTTATTATACCCTCCACCACCACAAGTGGTGGGTGAAGAGGGTATATTAATATTGTCTATCCTTAAGTAACGCTAAAAAGGAATCATCTAAGACCCTAAAATGTATAAATATATTCTTGCATCAAATCAAAGTCTAGTCGATTTAGCTGTGGAGGCCTGTCTGTCTATCTATCTTATCGTCGGTTGATGAAAAGCTCACATCCACAATAATTGACAGAGCTTAATGAAATTTGGCCTGAGTTCAGTACATTAAACGATATACACCGATATCTGAGGCAACCTCTAAGTTTAATTTTAGTAAAAAATGCATAATTTTATGGCTCATTAAGTGTTCCTGTGTTATATTTAAGTAAAAGTTTTATATATTGTATACGTTTGTGAGTGTGTATGTATGAAACATAACGTATTTACTTCAAACACAATTGTTGTGGAGGGTATGGAAAGTTCCGCATAGCTGAATACAGCATTCCTACTTGTTTTATTTTTAATTTTATTTCATTATGTGATGAAGGAATGAAGTGAAATATTTCTATAAAAATAAAAAAACAAACTTAATTATTTTGTTTTATTCCATTTTTAAACTTTTGTCTGTGTTGCTCAGAAAATAACTATATTTAAAAAGATATTTTTGAGAGCTTTAAATTTTAGTTAAAATTGTTCCTTTTTATTAAAATAATAAATTTAATTAAAAATCTTGAAAATATATATGGCACTATAATCTGTATGTCATAATAAATATTTATATTAATAATTTTTGTTTCAATAAGTCAAAACCTGTTAAGATAAAAAGCAAAAAATATTTCTTTCGATTTTTTGTCAAAAACTTGTTAACCACAGAGTAACAGTTAATTACAATCAACAGGTGAAGGTCCTTTCAACTGATATCGCTTTAAAAATACTTTATTATAATTTATTACTTGCAAAAATTTTTCATATTTCATTTTGTATCCAAAATTTTATTTAAAAATTTTACCGAAATATACCAATGAATCTTATTTTATCTCCTTTTCTATGCAATTAACGATTTTAACTTGTTTCTCAGAACTTAGTATAAACTTTGGTTTGTCTATAACTATTAAATTTATACGTTGACTGTAATATAGAAAAAAAAATGATCTAGTTAAACTTAAAATTTGAACTTAAAATTTGTTGTTTCAGAAGTTTCTTTTTTTAACCAGCAAAATCGGTTAAATGTTATAAATCGATATCAGAGACAACCAAAAATGTCAAACGAAGAACCCAATTTAAAAGAAAACTTGTATCGATATGATAAAAACTATACGACCATAACGTATTGAAACTGAGAATGATCAGTGGAATGTTTCCAATAGCTCCCATACAAGGTTTTGTGCTTGTAACACAGATTTTTTAGAAATCACAATATGTATGCGAAATTTTAACAATATAGGAGCTTGGGGTAAGCTCCTATACAAAAAATTTACTTCCTAATGTGCATAATACTAAGAAATATTGTGGCAATTTTTTTTAATAAGATCGGTTCATCATTTCCTATAATCCTCGTACAACTTTCACTTTCGAAAACCTCTTCAAACCGCATGTCTCATGACAATAATTTAAATAAGTAACTTTTATGCAAACATAAATCATACAATCAAGTTTTACGATGGTCGGTCGGAATTTGTTCTCGGTCTTAACCGACTATAACCTTTTTACTTTTTAACTCTGATTTTTCTAATTTGATATTTAAAGAAATGGAAATAGGTAAATCGTCTCAGATTTAAGTATAGTTCAAGAATATATATAAAATACAGGCTTTAAAATAATTTTTTGTGATACATTAAATAATTTAATTAAAACTCACTAAAGTTTAAGTTATACGAAACTTGATTTCGGTAAATCAAACAGCTTCGTAACATTCCATCAATACTCTCCCTCTTAAAAATTCCCCAATATATCATGTTCAAAAAATTCCTTGGAAATTTCCTGCTAAAGTGTTGTTATTGACATAAAAGCAATATTTCAAACGTCTTTTAAATTAACATATTAAATATTTACAAAATATTTAGTATCATGTTTATTTACACTTGGCCTTAGAATAAATAATCGGGAGTCTAACCCTGTTGCCATTGCCAAATAATAACAGTATTTATTTAATGGTTTTCTGAATGCATTTTTTTTCTTCTCTCTAATAATTTGAAATTAAAATAAGACTTTTAAGATTCTCACAAACATTTTTAACAAGTTTATTCGATTTTAATGAGTTTTTTTCTCTTGAACTAAAAAACAAAAAAAAAAAAAGTTATGATAATTTAAATTGTGCTATTTGGCAACAGAAAAGGCTTTCAGACATTTTTAATTTGCAGATTCAGTTAAATAGAAAAAAATATTTGCTCAAAGCAAAAAAGAAGAAAATAGCAACAAATAAACATGAATTAATATGTTTGTTTTGCCATTAAAACCACAACTTTTAATTAAAAATTAATGTTATAATTATAAAGTAATTTCCAACTAAACAAACTTCAAAAGTGTTGGCCAATTAACAATTCTCGCTAGCGGGGAGTGAAAATTCAAAGGAAAATTACTTAAAAGCTGACAAATCCTTAGAAGCAAAAACCCCAAGAAGCCAAGGATAGAAAAATTGAAGCCTTGAGTTATAGAGATGAAAAATAAGTAACAAAATTAAGTATAAAGTTAAATTTTTAAAAGGAAAATTTTGCAATTACTTTAATATTTCTATAAATACTCACACTATTTAGTACTTTAACCTTAATTTGTAATTTTTAGATTGGTTCTAGTTGATTTTATAATTAGTGTAAGATAAAACATTAGAAACACAAACTAATTAACAAAAGTCAATAGAACTGCGTCAGCATTTATTGAAATTAAAAAGGTAACTGTGATTAGATAATTATTAGATATAATTTCATACTCAGATACACATGTTTACATACATATTTAATAGAAAAGTACATCTGTATTTGAAAAAAAATATTACTTATTAAATTTCAATATCGAAATTTGATGTAACAATTCACTTATCAGAAAACATCAAATTCTAATCACATTTTAGAGCTTATTTAACAGTTGGTCATTTTGAAATAATAACTATTTAACAATTGGGATATTGTTCCCATTTGGATAATATTGCAATTTAAAACTTATTTCAACTTTTGTAACAATCAAATATCAACTTCATTAAAATTAGCTGCAGATATAGCATTTTTGGTTTCTATGACTGTAAATAGAAATTTAATACAAAACAAAAGGTTTTTTTTTTATAAAAAGAAAATATTTTCTATTTAAATTTATATGAAACGCAAATGTGAAAATTTTTGGGAATACCGAGAAAAAAATCACAATTTATAGCTGATGATGTAATATTAGGCAAAAGAAGCCATAATTAAATATTACAACTAGTTAATATTCCTTTTAACTGGATTCTGTTTTATATTACACCAATGAAATGTAGATTTTCAACTGAGGATTATCAGTACTTGTAAATTTATTAAGGCATTAATATGTTTAATAGTAAACTAAGAATCTTTACATTGAAAACTAAAGAGATAGTGAAATGAATTTCATAATTAACATATATTTCCAGAAAATGTTTCCAGAAATAAATAAATAAATAGGTTGACAAAATTTAAATACCAGAATAAAGCTGTAACTGTAAATTTTTACTTTATATATTTAAAAGTCTCTAAAAAACTTTTTCCATTTAAATGGATGTTTTCACAACATTTTTTGATGTTTAAAACTGGCGAAAAAATATATATAATAGCCCCAATATAAGAATCCCTTACGAAAACCATTTAAAATTTATGATACAAACATTCCATATTTTCTTGGGCCAAAACAATATGCACTTAATGTCTTCTAAAATGATTTTTATTGGTGTTACACATGGAATGACGAACTTAATATACACATATTTAACACTTTTATTGGTAAAATGTATTAAACTTGTTGTAATGACAAAATTATACTTTTTATATTAGAAATTCATTATCACATTTGATCAATTGTTTGAAAAACAGATAAATTCTGGTTCGATGTTATAATACACAATGGGTCAAAATCGGCGTTTAGCTGTAGAATTTTTTTTTTATCACCACAACATTTTAAAAAACTTATCAGAATTGATATGTTTATTTGATTTTATCTTGTCTAATTTTCAATCTAAAAATAATGTATTTTACTTTAATGTGTTATTAAATTTTTTTCCATTAATTTTCAAAAGTGCCCCATTGTAATGGTGGTATTTCAAAAAAATTAAAATTACTAACCATTTCATCAAAAGGTATATGATGATCTAAAATAGAAATTAAAAAATTAAATGTTTTTGTTAATACTCACACAATCATTTACACATTTATGTGTGTGATTAAAATTAGAATTTGAAATACGAAATATATGATGTTGAAGGTTAAACAAGAATACTGGTTCAAATTTTACAGACCTCATATGGATTTGTGTATTTTGTTCAAAAACAAAAATTGTCGTTTAAAATAAATAAAAAAGGTAGAAAATTGAAATATAAATAACAATTTCCACAAGATTTTTTTAACAATTTAATTTATGTTTATATAACCAGAATTTAAAAGGACCTTCATTTGAAATGCACATAAATAACTTTTCAATTTAATATCCTTATTCAGAATTGAAAACTTTAAATAATTCGAAATAGTAATTTCCTTTCGAGCATTTACCACATTTCATTTTAGAAATTATCTAATAAAACTCTTGTCTTTAACAGAATTATTACTTGATATGACAAACGGAGAAAAAATATTAATAAAGACAGTAAAAGCTTTAATTCTATAAATACATATGGACTGAAATTTTCGTTCTGATTTAACCAACGTATAACACATACATACATGCATTCATCTATTCATATAAATGTGGTAACATTGATTCATATATAAACGTATCGTATGAGTGTGTCCGTGTGTGTTCTTTGGTATTTTGAATCGCATCATCTTGGTTGGTTATTATTTTCTCATAATCATTTTAAATTGATTTATATTGATTAGAAACTACATGTTAAATGGACCAAAGTTAAGCGTTATATATTATTTCCTTTTCCAAGTTTAACAGTGTTAGCTAAATTATAGAAACAGATGTATTTCACTGGTTACAAAGACAGAAAAAGCTCAGAAACAAAAAAAAATGTACTCAAACAGCTGCTTGTTTGCTTTTGAATATGTGTATTATTGTATCTATGTATGTATCTTTTTTACTAATTAATATTTCACATTTAGTGTATATTTACTTATTTCTAAATAGAGACAACAAAAACAAAATTAAGTAAACATACAGGTTTTTTTCACTATTAAATGACTGTTTATTGTTTGACAGTCAAAAATCAATCATCACATGTTATTTTTTTTTTTTTTGTTGACAATATTGACTTCTCTCAGCGTAAATTTTGTAAAGAAAAAGTAATAATAAACGAAGTTTAGTTTATTTTTTAGGTGTGTGTGTGTGTGTGTTATACATGAGCTTTTCACATAAATACATACACACATATAAACACTTATATAAATATTTGATAGATCCATGTAAACATAGATATGACTAAAAATCTGTATCCCCATAAATCGATGTATATGTATGTGTTGAAATGTGTAGATTTATTTATGTAGGTACACGTTTTTATATTGTTATTATTGTTGTTTGTTTAATGTATACAACATTGTCCACAATCAAAGTACTAGTTTTCTGCTTTTAAAAATAAATAATTTGACATTTTTTACACACACACTGTTACATACATTGTTGATAAATTAAACAGGATTTAGCCAACTTTCTAAGGATGAACTAATAATGTGTTGTTCATTAATTACTTTGTCTTTTGGCGTAGGCGAAGGTAAAATATAAATTCCCTTTGAGTACGATAAATGGGGATAAAATATCATTACAGAAATTCAAACTTGACTTTAATTATTATCTAGGAAAATTTTCTTTGTGAATAAGTGTGTTAACATTATGTGTTGTAATAATTAAGGATTTTTGTGTAATTATTTTTTAAGTCCTTAAGGTGCAGGCAAAAAATTAATTTGTTTCTTTATATTTTTTCCAACAAATCTCGACATGTCTAAATATTACGGAAAAGGTAACACAGGATCGTCATAAATGAATATGATTTTAATTTTTGATAGTGAATTCTTTGAAATATATTTTTTCTTTTTTTTTTTAAATTTTATACTTTTTTAGAAATATTTAATTAATTTAATTAAAAACAAAAAAATAACTTGAAGCAAAAAATAAAATTTTGGGAAAAATCACTTTTTTTAAGCATTTTTTAACTTTTGGCGAAATTTTGAATTTTTTGTGCTCCATTATAGGTGTTTTAGGTATTATGCGTATGTGTATATATTTAAAATAAACAAAAAGGTAACGATTATCGATCGACTCAAAATCACTTCTCGATCCAATTTCTGTTCGTATGTCCATTTAACGTTGTGAACACTACGCAGGTAGTTTACTCTTAATTATATTTATTTGGATTTGAGTCGGTCTGTGATATCTGTCGATGTTTTTCAGATGGAAATGCTCAATATGGTCTTGTGAAGCTCAATTTAATGCAGATTCCAAAGTTTGTTGTGGGGCAAATTTTGTAAAGTCAAAGTCATATAACAATATTTGGAAGGAGAATATCTAAGAAATGGAAAAGTTAATTATTCAAAGCTTTAATTTAAAAGTTCAATGTATTACTTTCAAAAGAATGCTCATTTGTTACATGATAATCATAACTCGAAATGCAACAGTTTTTACTATATCGCTATAAATCACCAATGAGAAGTAAATATACTCTTTTCTTTTTTTTTTTTTGAACCGACTCAGATCTATAAACGAACTATTCATATTTCCAATAGTTTCCTTACAAAACCATAATTTCCCATTTAAAATTACATTTGACTATTTCTGCATTGAATTTTGTGTTATCTGCATAATCAAAAATTGCTTTTATTTGTACATTTCCAAAAAGTACAATTCAGTTTTTGAACTTAAAAATACATATAACTAAAATATTAATTTTTTGAGTTATGACTAACTTGCAGCAAATGGGAGATGTGTAAAATGATAAAAATAGAAATATTTTTTATTTATATTTTTTTGTTTATTGACAAATATGTAAATTAATAAATATTAAATTTATTATTCAAATAAAAGACATTTCTAATAGAACAGTAATAGAATCGAATACAGAATTTCTCTCTAGTTTATGGTTTTACTATTGGTCCATTAGTATTTCTATTTCTATTTCTGTACTCCATATTTAAACATTTATTTGTTCATATTTTATTTCGTTTATTTGAACACACAAAAAAAAACGAAACGAAGAAGTATAAAATTTAAAAATCTTCTTTCTGTCTGCTATAAATTTATAACAGTTTACGATATTTCCTATAACTTTTTTTCGAGCTATGGAAAATTTCCACAAATATTTTGTTTGCATTTCAGAAAAAAAAAATAAAATAAATGTGTTATTTTATATAAACACATATTAAGAAAACAAAATTGAAAAAAAAAAATTATAAAATAAAAAATAAAATTATAAAGGAACTGATTCGATCGAATACACAGTGACTGTCGTGTAAATCTATATACAATAATTTAAAAAAAAATACTTTGATATATAATGAACAAAATTGTAGATTTATCTTGTTATCACCAAAGTGTAGAAGAGTTTTAGTGAGTTGGAGGGATAAAAAAATAAATAATAATGATTTGCGAAATACAACAACAACTACACTCAAATATTTTATGACAGTAATTTGTGATAAAATATTAAGAACACAAAAAATAATAATAATTAAAATTACAGCAAAATTGTTTAATTAGAAATAGAAACAAAATAGATAATTATAGAAATATAAAATTAATAACTCAAAGTTGAAATGGATAACACAATGGTGATATAAAAATTATAAAAATAAAGCAGACATTTGGTAAATATTTGGATCCAGTTCTTTTTTTTAATTAACTAATAAATTGCTTTGAGTGTTTAATAAAAAATATTTATGCAAATAACCAGTTGAAAAAGATCAAAACAAACTGAATTAAATTGTTAAACCGATAATGTGGAACTAAGTACACTTTGTCTCGTTATGCCAAATTACGTTATCAATTAACTGAACAAATAAAATAATAATTTTGTTATTACCAAAAACTTTTTCTTAATTTACCTTCAAAAAAAATTATAGAAAAATAAATAAGGAGTGTGATAAAAAATTGTTAACATACATTTGTGTTAATTAAAATGAAACCACTTACACGCAGAAAAAACATGAAGCAATATCAACATTGAATCTAGTTGATTTGAGATTAAATAAATATTTTTCATTTGGTTTAAATTAAAAGTTTTTACGTTTGTGGCAAAATAAATGGACTCATTATGAAGTCTTATGAATGAAAGTAGGTGTTTTTGTAAACATTAGTTTGTATAGAGACCGTTACAACAAATGATTGGCTCCTTTTGATGTAATTGCATATTGCTTGTCACAACAAGAACAATTTGAGAAATGTTCACTGCTTTTTGGTCCTAAACTTTTCTTCAACATTCCCTCGAGCATCAGCAACATAAAATATACGTTTTGTCATTTTTAATGCAGCAAGATTATTTTTTTAACTTCAATTTCTGTACTCTGATTTTTGCCTCTTTAGAGCCATATATGTTAATTAAACCTGCAATAGCTTAACTAAATAATCCCAGCAGGAGCTCTTTTAAAAATGTTTTCTATTTTTTGTCATGTGGACCAATTCTATTAACGGACAAATTCTTCCTGTATTGGAAACAGTTTTACGGCAGACCTTTGAATGATTGGCCATTTTTTTTTTGTAGGACCAAGTTAGGTTTTATTGAAAATGTTTGATAATTTCAGTACGCACTTTTTTCTAGTCAAAAATGGGTTAAAAACGGGTTTCAATATCAGTCTTTATTTAAAGGGCATTAGAATATTTTCTATTTTCAAAATTAAGATCAAATATTTACAAATTTACTCACAAAACAATGACAATAACAAAAATACAAAAATTAAATAATAGTTTTTGCCAAAAAAAAATATTAAACAAATTTGTACAAAATTTCCCAGTAATAAAATAATAAAAACAAAATCTGATAAGACAATTTTAAACATAAACACGTTTAAATAATATTTTACACTTACACACATGCAAAATCTCTAATTAGCATTGGCAAAAAGTGCTAAATGATCACACGATTTTTTAATAATTAACATTTATTAATTTATTAATTTATTAAACAACAGTGAGACATCTATTGAAGCTTATTTTCTTTTTTTTTCATTTGCAAGCTCTAAAAAATGTACATTTATAGTTGTATGTGTGTATGTGTGCTAAAACTTTTTATTAATAATTTATCACACTTTCATAGCTGCAAGCAATAACAAAAATATTTACCAGTTCAAAAAATAACAACAACATCAACATCAAGTGGCGTTAAGATTGAAAATATTTAACAGCATCTTAATTAGCGTTTTGAAAGCATCACCTTCCTCTCTTTGGAACATTTATCAGATGCAAACCAAAGAAATTTATAAATAATATTTTAACATGAAATTTATTACTAATTCCACAAAAAATCCCCAAAAAAATTTTTATTTTTACCAAAGAAAGTCAATTTCAGATAAAGTAATTCACAGTTAATATTAAATGTTTTGTTGTTTTGGAATTTACAATTAAATAAAAATGACAAAAATATAAATGTATCGAAATCTATTACAAAAACAATGAATTTTGTCAAAACTAGAAGTGAAAACCGAAATTAGAAAGTATAAATATATTCACGATCGTCAAAAATAAATTATTTTAAATTGAATTAATGTGAAGCAGGTTTTTTATCCTGGAATTTTTTTCTAAATTAAAATTTAAAATTTTGATAAGAAAAAGAAGTCAAAATGGTGATGGTTTATATTTAGTACTATTAAATTAGTCTTATTCAATGTTTAAAATGGTTAAAGAATAAATAAAATTAAAATTGAAACAATGTTGATTTTTTGATATTAATTCGTTATTTTATTCCCTTTTATTTAAAAATAAAAAGAAGTTAAAGTAAAATAGTCGGTCATCTCCGATTATGTAATACCCTACACCACATTGTAGTTTAAAAATGGTCGATACGCAAAAATTTTGGACGCCCATCGTATGATTTGCTTCTTTGGTTTATGGTAACGAGTGCAATACATATTTAATTATCATATTAACATTTGTATGTACTTTATGTGATTTAAAATATTTTTTAGGGGGTTATATGCATATTATTACAACAACAGGAATGTTATGATTATAAAACGTTCCAGGAGTAATTTTGTGCCTAATATTTTTTGTGCCAAAATATTGACGATATCTTTAAAGATATCGTAATAATTACGATATCTGTAAAATTACGACCAGCATTACAGTACAACCAACTGACTCAAGATCATGCAACAGTTAGGAAATGGAAATTTGAAATGCTTCTGACTTAAAAACTACAAAGACAAACAAATTTTTTATAGTGTGATCTTCTCTAAAACTTAAAAATTTTAATTCAACAAGCCGATCAAGTCAACTATTTATTGCCAAACAAATTGATTTATAAAAACACTCACATCACTCACTGAGTTAAATTTTTGGAACGCAGTTTTTCTTTCCGTGTAATTACTCGATAAAAGATACTATTAAATCTCATATTAACTTAATAAGATCGCAAATATTTCAGGAATTTTATTTATAACAATTCAAAATGCCGTTAACCATTAAGTGAAATAGTTTAGGCGACAACCTTGTAAAAGACATAAAAATTGTTTAAGGTATTTTTTCAATTATTTTGCAACGATGCGATGTTTTTTTTTTTGGACTAAACAATAGAAACCAACAAAAACAATAGTTATTAATTGTCTACATATGTAGACATACACACACCTTTACTAATTAGAAACTCTTTATTCGTACAACTTAATAATTTGTTATTTTTTTATGAATTTTATAGAACAATTTTTTACCAAATAAATATTCAGTGCGCATCAATGAAATAATAATGTTTTATTATTTTTGGCAAAAAAATGAGTTTTTTTTTCAAAATTTTGCAAAAACAAATTTTATTTATTTTTTCAATCGACTGGGTTATTTTTAAATTTGTTTTTTTTTCGTTTTCAATTTTTGAAGAAAAAAAGAAACAAGAAAACAGAAATAAAAAAAATTACAATCCGGCAAAAACTTAAGATGAAAATAAATAAATGAATTGAAATGTAAACAAATGTTTAAATCATGCCAAACAATAAAAATTAAATTAAATCAGAATCGAAATAACAAAATAAAATTAAATGATGAAAAAAAGATTAAAGATTGGAGGTAGTTTAAGTTTGTCATAACGTAAGAAACGTTTATGATATTCGGATACGATTTGACTTTAGTCAATCCGACAGTCTTCATTGTTAGCTGTTGCTCACCGCACAGTACTTTAAATCTGTATCTTCCGAACGGCTAGACCGATTTCAATGAATAAAGTAGAAGTGTAGACAAGTTTAAGTTTTGAGTTCGAACTTTGTTCAGTGTCCAAAAGTTGGTCACATATTTTAAATAGACAAATCCAGATTCCTTATATTCTGCTGGTAAAGACCTTCGAAGCCGTATTATAACTTTTCTAAAATTTTACTATATAGACATTTGTGAAAAGTCAAAAATGTTCAAAATTTTAAATTTTGGAAGAACCAAAGTTATCAAAATTTAACTTAATTTTTTAAAACACTCTAATTTCTAGCTTTATTTCTCAAATCGCAAAGTTGAAATTAAAAAAAACGTATGTTTTTTTTTTTTAAATCTTGAGAGTCGTTCTGAAGTTACAGATTTACTGCAGTTTCATTTTTCACTAGAAACACTCTGCACAGAAAGGGACTAGATATCATATACACCACCAAATAAAAATATATTGTGACATAATTGAATTTTATGAATAAGAGGTCGTGTTATTTTCGGATCAGAACGGGGTTGAATACTCTCCTAAGATTATTGGGGTGTATTTATTACGATAGGAGAACTCAAATTTAATTTGGAAAATTTAGTCAGAGATATGAATATTCAATATTTATACCTTTTACTCATAAAATTATTTTTAAAATTGTATTTCTAGAGGGTGTTTTAAAATTTTATACACTCCAAAATATTTAAAATTCCCACTTGTTTTTTTTATTCGTTCTTTTCTTGTTCCTGTTTCTTGTTTGAAAAAAAATGTGTATGTGAATGTATTTTTTCAAACAATTAAATTATTGAATGAGAAAAAGTGCTGGTTATAAAATCATGAGCGCCTGTATAAGTTTACATTGTATGTGTGTATGAATATGTAGCAAAATGTTTGTAAAGAAATAAATAAGAATCATGATGGCAAAACAGAGACAAGAAAACATAATTTAATCTTACAAACAAATTAATTCAATCAACACATATTTTCTTTCAATCATACCGGACAAAACAAAACAAAATCCCTAACTTCCCTGAAGTCCTTGTGGAACTATAAAATACATACCAACAACATTTTAAAAAATATTTCATAAAAATTAGAAACATTTTGTTTAATCAATTTGAAACAAGTAAAAAACAACAATTATGTTCAGTAAAAATTGAAAGTTACATTCAAACAAGTTAAAATAATGCAGTCGGTTAAGCCCGACTATCCACTATCCTACACCACATTATTGGTTGTGTAATTCACTTTTTTTATTTATGCTTATGCAATAGATTGTAATAGAAAAATTATGGAACGATCGTCGTATAATTTCGCACAGCGACTTTTTACGATTCCCACGTATGAGTTACAAAGTGATGTTTGGTAGGGTGTTTGTATGAGACCTATGAGAAATAATGGACCAATCCTCGTAAAAATTAACACATCATTTTAGAATTTAATAAGACATATTTTCAAATATTTCGGATGAAATCGTTTTATATTTAGGATTTTTATGAACTAAAAATCCAACTCTGGAAGTGATTTTGAGTCGAACGGTATACTTCAATGTGGTGGTAGAACTATTTTTCTGCACAAACGCATAATACCTCCACCACCTATGGTGTTGTAGGGTATAAAAATGGTTTTATATTCTTTTTTAGAATTATCGAATATTACTTGCGTACTAATGAGTTATTTTTTTCGGTTGCTTGTCTCCAGGCGTAGAACACAATAATTTTGTATTTTTTCATAATACATTTTTTCTATTTTTTTTTTAATTTAATAGTCTACTCTGTCTGCCAGAATATAATTATAGCACATTGAAGTAGTAAATAAATTTAGTCTTTATCAAAACTATAACAAAAAAGAAATACAAGAACCAGTAGAAAAATATAACAACAATTATGGAATAAACAAAGTTATAAAACTCCAATTGTTTCAGTGTCTCAAAGGCAAATTTTATAGATATCTTCTATACACCTTTCTTTTTTATACCCGAAAAATATAATAGAAATAATCCAAATGTCTGTGTATATATATCAAAGGTCATATGATAGATATTTCAATTTTTACATTATTTTCCTACATTAAATTATAAACTGTATTTTTAGTTTTATATGCAAAAAATATTATATTCAAGATGAATATTATTTTCATAAGAAGAACATAATTTTGGATTTAAAATTTATGTTATATTTAAAATAGAAATAAAAGTTAGAAACAGCAGTATATTAAGCTTTCTAAAAATGAACAGTGGGATCTAAAAGTTGAAAACTAAAATGAAAAGCGCTTCAAATTCGTGTGATAGAAAAGCAGATCAATTAGTTCAATGTTCTGAAGACTTGGCATAGAAATGTTCCCGATAAAGCTACTCAATAATAAAAAGTAATAAAATTCAAATTTCATCCCAAAAAAGGGGGAGATTTTATAAAATGTGCAAAAATACACATAATATAAGACACTTCACAGATAAAAGTTATATTTTCAGTTTTTTAATAACGGATCAGATTTACCTTATGTCCACATGAAACTATTGTAAGGAAGCCATGTAGTGATACAAAACAATATAAAGTTTTTGCACCAATAAATTCCAATTTTGATCTAGATATCTGCGAAGTAATATTATTCTATTGTGTGTACACTTCTCATAAAAAATTATTGAAAAAACTATAAACAGTATCAGAAGAAATATATATGAAAAAGGTAGAACTGTATTAACTAATTCATTATATCATTTATTTCCTAAAAACAATGTTAAAAAAAATAAACAAAAACGGTTCAAATTGTGGTGAGAATATATTGTTTTGATCGAGCCGTTAAACAAATGACGCTCATTTGCAGCAAGGTCGTCATAACTCAAACTAATGGAATTTGCGGCTTTCGAAAACTGTAGTTTATTTACGATAAGCGAAACGTAATATTTACACATTCAGGACTGGGTCCAAGTGGACTCCGATACAATTCCAATTTTTTTTTTTTTTTAAATTTATTTATATCACGTTCATATCAAATAGAATTTACTAAAGTAATTTATAAAGGGCAATAATAATTTATTTCTATGGGCAGCTAAGTTTTCAGCATATAAAGTAGTTTTCTATAAATGAAAAACTCACAAAAAAACACCTCCTTCTTGAAATCAACAAAAAACTGACAACCGGAAGTTCACAAAGGTTTATATCAAATTCCAACAGGTTGAGGCAAAAAACTTTTATTTTATTATAAATATTTTTAATGTATAAAAAAATGAAAAACTTTGTTGTAAAAAAATCACTGTTGGACTTTTTAGTTGCTAAGTAAAATGATATTTTCAATTTTTTTCACAATTAGATGTGATTTTCATTTTGTATTTTTATTTACTCGAAAAAAAAAACAAAGATAAATATTTTTTCATCATTTTCCCCCAAACTACTAACGAAAAAAATAGAATAAAAAACTAAGAATGAATTTTATTGCATACTAATTTATCTCCAAATAATTTTTTGCTATGGAAATCAATTAGAGTTTTTCATTTAGTATAAAAAATAATGCAAAATTTTTTAATAAATATTAAGGAGTGAATTTGAAAAACTTTTATCATGGGATTTGCCTTATAACTTAAAGGATATTTAAATTTTAATGAGATCTACTCACAGAAAAAACTTTAGGTAAAACCAACGTTGAACGTAATTGATTTTATACAATGTAATTTTTTTCCAATCAGTTTAAATTACATTTTTTTAATTACATTTGAGAATTAATACATTAAAAAAACCGAATTTATTGAGAAACAATGTTGACTTAACATTTTCATCTACGAACTATAGTTAAACATTAATGGGCTTGTGATTTCGCTTCAAAGATAAAAGAAATGTTAAACCAACAGTTTAAAAATTTATCTTTGTATGTACAAAATTATTTCACCACCTACCTAAAAATATTTAATTGTATATAGTTAGTTAAGCTTTAATCAGGTTTGCTTTGCTGCGCAAAAATTCTACCCCGTCCTAGATTCAGAAGCAGAAATCAAAAATCGCTACATTTTTAAAACAAAATCATACAATAAGGATTTGACCAAATAAGATTGAAATAGTTCTTCAGTTACTCGATTATTATCTTTGTCCAGCAAAACGAATTCTCCAAAAAATTAATTGGATTAATTTTTAAAACTTTCGCTGAAATAGTTCTTTAATTATTCTATAATGAAAATTCTGCTATTTTATTATTCTGTGAAAATTTCCTCAAAATTGGTCCAGCCGTTATATACATACATACACTTAAAATAGGATATATATATATATATATATATATATATATATATATATATATATATATATATATATATATATATATATATATATATATATATATATATATATATATATATATATATATATATATATATATATATATATATATATCTATATATATATATATATATATGTATATATATATATATATATATATATATATATATATATATATATATATATATATATATATATATATATATATATATATATATATATATTTTATTTAACCAAAAATCTATTCCATATGAATTTTATTATACAAGAAGGATTATTTAATGATAAGGATTATGTTTATCCTTATAGAAAGTATTATATTATCTTTTAATGACGAAAAGGTAATGTGCTATTTCATTTTTATTTTTATAAAATTCTATTTAATTTTTTTAAAAAATTCCCATCGTTGAGTTTTGTTTTAAACGTAAATTCAACAAATCGAAAAAAAAAACAGTCAGAGGAAAGAAACAGATCCCAAATTAATTTATATTTAATGAAATGTTTGTTTGAAATAAATACATAAAGTTCTAGTCTAAATACACTCACACATATGTATAGAAATATATGTGTTTGTGTATTTTAGTTTACATTTAAAATAGATTTAATAACACTTGAATTAACATTATCATCAATTCTATAGTCGTTTTTGTGTTTTTTCTATAAACAAAATATTATTTTCTTGTTTCTTGGCCACTTTTGAAGAGAAATTTCCGAGAAGAAAAGACCGCAAAATTATTTTTATATAAAAAAATTCAGTCTTTGACAAAATACAACCAACAAGTCAACAATTAAGCGAAAAAATAAAGAAACGTACACGAAAAGAAGGCATAATTTTACAAAATCTTATGAAGCAAACAACAAAAAAAATATTAACGTAAATTTACATACATATATATTTATGTAAGTATTATAATGAAATGAAGAAAAACAATTAAGAACTCTTTATTCGGCTATACCGAATATTCAACACCCTCCACTACGAATACACTCACAGACGTATACACATATTAAAGTCTATAGCTTTTTTTCTACTGAATCGATTTTGATAATTTTTGGAAAAAAATATTAAAAAGTTTTTCACTTGAATTAAGAGGTTACCTCAGATATTGGTCTATATTTTTTAATTTATTTAACCGATTTTGCTGATTTTAAATAGGACACTTCTCAGAACTATAACAAATACTCAGGCGAAATTCCATTGAGTTTTGTCAATTATTGTGGATGTGAGCATGACAACAATAGACAGACAGACGAACATAGCTAAATCATCTCAGATTTTGATTGATACATACATTATGGGATTTGAGATGTCGCATTCTTAGCATTAAACGGAATGATTAATTTAATATACCATCTTCATCACTTGTGGTGGTGGAGGGTAAAAAATTATAAAAATAAATTAATGATGGCAACTTGAAATATATAAATTTATAATTGTGTTTGTATGTAAGTGTGAATATTTGAATTTAGTTGAGGGCTGTGAGGATGATGATGTTTATTTTATTTATTTTAAATATTTTTATCTTTTTTTCGTATGTAAATTCTCTTTTGTTTGTTTAATTGACGGATATTTAAAAATACCGACTGCTAACAAGAATAAACAATCAAATACTTACAGTAAATGATAAAATACTTATTTGAAAATAACATTTGAAAAAAAATATTAATTAGAGATTTATATGGGATTAATGCTATGATGGAGAACCTTAAATACCCTTCGCTAGTAAAGTTTTTAAAATAAATTATAAATAATGGACATAATAATATTAAAAATACGAAAACACACAAAAAATTATAATTGTTCCACAAACATATTCTAGTTATACTTTAGACACATACATGCTATTGATCATAATGTGGTTGTAGCATCCCCATACATTTGTGTTGGACTATTATAGAACAAAAAATTTTAATTTTCATTGACGATTGTTGATGATCCTACAATAATTCTTAACATAAACGACAATAAATATTTAGTTGACAAAAAAATCAACCATTTTAAAATACATTTAAAATTTTTCCCTGCTTAAAATCTTTGGAAAAATATAAAATTATTCTGTGATCCAAATATTAAAATAATATATCAGTTACCATTGTTAAAAACAATGTTAATTGTTGTGAATTAAAAAAAAAAGAAATAGAAAACGTTTTCAAAATACTGTGTAACAAGTGAATTCGGTCACTAACTAATGTGAAAATTGGCTCGCGTCCATATGACATCAAATTCTCTGAATATCAGTTGATATTGAGTTCTTATAAAAAACATTTTCGGAAAAGGTTAACTAAACTAGCATGAGAGGTTAACAAAAAGGATCCACAGGAACAGATATATAACTTAGAACCGTAAACATTATTAATTTGCAACGTTGTTGTTAGATTTGAAAGGACATTTTATTTAGTTTATATCCTGCAAAATGTCACTTTTTGTTTTTAAGCTTATTTATAACCAAATCAGTATCGCATAATTTCAATATTTACATCAATATTTTTTTGCAACATCTTACTTCCTTTTTAGCCTTAAAGATCCGTTTTGAAAAAAAAACTGAAAATATACCTTTTATCCGTAAAACCTCCAATTTAACATTTATATCATTTTTTGCATGTTTAAACTTTTCCAATTTATTGAATTTTAAATATGTTAAGATTTTTTCGATCTAATAATTTATCTTCAATAAAAATTGAATAAAATTTTTTACCCACTGTACGTACATACATATGTACATATCTATATACATTTGCAGTATTCTTCTCATTTTATTAATTCCCATTTAATATTAATATTTTTAAAATTTTTTAAATGGTCTATTTAAACAAGATTAATGGACAGAATTAAAAAACAAACCAAATGTACAAGCAAACTGTGAAAGAAAAACAAAAACTACTTGTTATTTGGGTGACATAAATACCCATTTTCACAGAGGAGGTCCCTCAAATATCATCTACATATACATATGTATTGTATATACTATATCTCTATATATAAATGTATGTATGTTTATATGTATGTATGTATGTATGTATGTATGTATGTATGTATGTATGTATGTATGTATGTAGTTTAATTTGAATACAAAAAAAGCTTTAAATAAACATGAAATAAAAAAATATCGTATAGTAAAATAATCATTTAGTTGATTTATTTAAATCCTAACAAAAACTGTAAAATGTCATATTTATATTTTTATTATACCCTCCACACCGCCACAAGTGGTGAAGAGTTATAGCCAAAAATATAACTAATTTTATGACCCATTTAGTGTTCCTGTGTTAAATTCACGAAGAACTTTTATATAATGAATTAGTGCATGTGTATGTGAATGTTTATGTACGAAATATAACGTATATACTTCATACGCATTTGTGGTATTTATTTTAAACTTTATGCATTTAAATAAATATAAAATATTAAGTAATTAATAATTAATAAATATAATAGTTTATGAACCTTAAATAAATCTAATAAATTTTTACTTAATCCTGTGTAAATATTATTTCTATAGGTTTTATATAGAAATCTGTTATAAAGGACGTAATAGAAAATTCAATTTTAATTAAAATTACAAAATTTTAAATAAATTCCCTATGTATTTATTTAAAAGTTTAAAACATTAAGAGGAAGACAAAGGCTTAATAATGTGGCATGATAAATAATTTATAATTTATGACAAGAAATAACCCTATAAGACACTCAATATGCACTTCATTCCGTTCAACAACGTCATAACTCGAAAGTATTTTTTTTTTTAAATATATTTATTTAGAACTTTATAGATAAAACCAACTTGACGTACATTTTCATTAAAAGTAGAGATAATCTGATAATGCAAAAAACGATAAAGATTAAGATTGAAATTAGCATACTATTTTCTGAAATACTCAATTATTAAATTAAAGCAATTCAAAGAATATCCTTTCATTGCGTTATTGTCTGAAAAATTAATATATTTTTATAAGATTTTGATTTTAGCATGAATTTTATATTATTTTTTATTTATGCAAACTTTTCATTAAATCATCGTAAAATATGAAAAGGTAAAAATTCAATATATCAAACATTCAAGTAGAAAAAAGAAGAAAATAAAATTAATCTGTTTCTAACATTTATTTAAATAAGTAATTTTAACATGAATGTAAATAATTTATAAAATTTTCCAATAATATTTCTTTTATGCTACTGAAATACTCAAATACTATTGCTGAAAGGCATTTTAGGCATAATATTTATTGAATATTTGCTCGTAATTGTTTTGGTGTTTTCATATTTTCATTGCATAAGTAAAGAAAAACAAGGGAAATGTAAGAGACGATAAGACCGAATATATATTACTGATAGTCTTAAAAGCCCTTTAAAAGGAAATCTGACCAGATATGAAACCGTTTCCAATCATAATTAATAGAAAACCTTTCAGGTTCAGGTAGAAGGAATGGTCCATATGATATTTCTAAAGCCCAAATATAAAGCATTTTCAATAGAAATCGCAACACATCCGTGCTATTTGGTATGAAAAGTTAAATGCAGGTTTAAAAACAAAAAATTTTGAAGCCAAAAATGAACATTTAAGTCAAGTTTTCTAGAGAAAATATTATTGCTATATAGTGGAAGGTGAAACGTACGTTCGGCTGATTTTTCGCAATTTTATGGCCAAAATTTTAAGCCTATTTTAATTCAAGCTTTCAATTATTTTGGCCTGACTCGGCATCCTGTCACTATGGTACAATAGCATTAATGTGGTATTTGTACCAAGAGGGGTAAATTCTCCAAACTATCCGGAGATAAGGCCAGTGAAAAGATATTGGGCTTTTGTTAAATTCTCTTTTAACAAGAGCCAAAGCAAAAAAAAAGCTGTCCGAAAGTATAGTCGATTTTTAGTGATTGAAACCATTATTGCTATTTTAATCGAAAAGTGTTAAATTAATTTTCCTACTTATTAGAAATATCTCTAGACAATATTTCCAATTTGTATACTTTTAAAAATTTAGTTTTCTTCATAAAACATTCATTGTATATTATATATCTAAATTTTATTTATGTGACATCTGTTCTAAGTAAAAAATACTAACGATTTTGCTGATATTTGCTTGCAATAACGTTCTGAAACACTTTGTTAAAAATTCAAATTTCTAAATTTCACCATTTTTTTATTATTTCTAGTCTACGTTAATTCATTTCACATATCCCATATCGTCTAAATTTAATTAAGACATAAATTGTATACTTAATTTCCGCTGCCTACTTGGAGCTTACTCCCAGTATCTATTGGATTCAATTCAGTTATTTACATACATTTCTAAAACTAGTTTAGATTTAAAATTAGTTTAAATTTAAAATAAATCTTTAAATTTTTTGTTGAAAATTTTATTTATTTATTTTACTTTTTAAATCATGGAATTTAAAATTTAAGATACTTTTTTATCCATTTTCCTTCATTTATTAAAACCATCTTAAAGATTTACTATTTATTTTTTCTTGTTGCACCAACACTTTGACAGTTAAAAAAACTATTAAAAGAGGATTAAGAAGAAAAAGTATTAAAGGAAAATAGTTTACGAAAAAAGAAATAAATAAAAAACTTAATAATAAAAATATTATTCTTATCAATATAATTAAATATTTATATATGTTTGTATGGTTATTTTACATTTCAATACTCACAATTAGAATATTTAAATTTTATTCAATTTTCACACTTAATTTTTGCACTGCAGCAATAATAACGTCTTTTTTAAGTTTCTTCTTTTTAATATCTTATCGATTTACAGTTAAACTACAAGATGCAGCAGCATTTATTTTTATTATAATTTCTTTTCTTATTTTTCTTTTTTTTTTCAATTTTTTTTGTATTTCACACCCTTTTAGATAATCAGATGGTAAATTGAAACTTATGGTTTTACGTTGCTGTTTAAATTCAAGGATTCAACTTATTGTTTTGAAATAGAAGAAAATACTTAAGATACAAAATCCAAAATGAAGACAAAAAAGATACTAAATTGCGTAAAATATAAAAAAAGACATTTAATAAATTAAATAATTTAATAAAATAGCACTCTCTGACTGGCATATGTGTATTTTAAAGATACGTAGTTGTAGTAGGTGCTGTTGTTGGTGGTATATTATAGGTATGTTTGTATATAATATACATTAATATGTATATAATAAGTAAAAGCAAAAAAAAATTGAAATTGGTTAAACAGCTAAATCGTATGCAAATTACATTATCGTTTAATACAAATAAACAAATATTTATTATTTTTTGCTTCTGCTCCTTCTTTCACTTCTTTGTCTACTTCTTTTTGGGTTTTTTATACCCTACACCACCATAGATTGTTGGGGTATTATAGATTTTTGCAAAAGTTTATAACGGGACGAAAAAACTGTGCTACCACCACACAAGTATAACATTTGACTAAGAATCACTTTCTGAGTCGTTTAAACGATGTCCGTCCGTCCTTCTGGCCTGCTATCCATGTAAATCTTGTTAACAAAATTCAGGACGATGCCTATTGAATGAGTACCTAACCCCCATACAAATGTTCCCCCCGGATTGTGATTTTAATATCATAAAATTCTTGCATATGAAGCAATTTTGACCAAATAAATCTTATTATATTCTAAAATTATGTATCAAACTATACGAGGATCGGTGCATTATTGCTCATTGGTCACATACAATCTTCCTTGAAACTATCACTTTTACATATACCTTGATCAAATTAAGACAAATATAAGCAGAAATCAATGTAATTTTGCGATCGTCTGTCCATAATTTCCCGACGAAATCCTTAATCAATATTGGTATCATAATATACAGCACAGTTATGCGCTAATTAGTATAATACATGAATTTACGAGTGTCGTTATTTAATTTTTTGTATCTACCATTATTTACCAACACTGTGGTGGAGGGCATTAAATAGTCGGGCTTGACCGACTATAACTTTTACTTGTTTTATAATAAATTAAATCACAAATGAAAATTTTCTGCTGTTTTGTTTGTTTTTATGGATTTTTTGTTTTTCATGTTAAAAATAATTTTAAAATCACTTAATTATTTACTTTAGCAACAAACGCAATGGAAAAATAATATTATTCTTTTTATTATTATTTTTTTCGTATAATAAACCGACAATTAAACAATAACAAAAATAAAGAAAAGAAATTTAAAAAAAAATATTTAGTAAAAGAAAAAAGATCTTATAAATTTCAATTCACACTTAAAAACGATCGTAAAAGAACTGACCGAACAAAAACAGAAACAAAAAAAAGAAAGAAATTTTGCAATAAAACAATTTATTATAAAATAAATACAAAGACACATTTAATAAATATACATATGTATGTTTTCTATAATTTTATAAATAAATATTTTAAAAATTATTTATTTTATTTTTTATTTATTTTACTTTTTCTGTTTTTTTATTAAATATTATTTTATAATTTTTTGTTTTTATATTTTTTTATATTAATTTTTTTTCTTAAAACACTCAATTACAGCACGCGACGACGACAACAACGTTTTAAGTCTTCAATGCAAGAAAATAAAGACGACTATTATCGCAGACATGTAGAATAATACTGAAATTTTGCTCGTAAAGCACAAGTGCGGCGCTCTACTTTACTGACACTACAACAAAAACAACAACAACAACAACAATTGACTGCCCCAAAACAGCAAAAACAACAACAACATGAAATAAAATAAAATCACACTGACTGAGTTGGTTGTATTTATTGAGAGTGCGTCGTGGTATCTGCCTTAAGAAGAGATGGGCAACATATTCATTTATTATTATTTTTATTATTTGCCTAATGGAATAAAACGAAAAAAATATTATTAAACTAAACCAACAAAAAAAGCAGAAAAAAACTCTGAGAAAAATTTTAATATACAACGAAAAAAAAAATAAGATTGAAAATAATAAAAATTTATTAACTAAAGAAAATATTAAAAATATTTTGTAGATACGAATAACAAATAAATTTACAAAGATAATTTTTAATATATCACATTACTTTTTATATAAAAATAATATTATAATTATTATCTTTTGCATTACCTTGTAATGAATACGTAATATGAAAAGTCCTTACAATGAGAGAGAAATATTTGTTCTTTGTTGTTTAATTTCTAATGAATAAATATTTTTGAGAGACAATTATTGAAACTATTTATTATATTTTCTTTGTCATAAGTTTGGCGCCATCACAAGAGAAAAATAAGATATATTGTACCTAAATTTAATAAAAAAATTGACCAGATGATCTTTTTATTAGATAAATTCCTATTTAAACCTATCAATATCGTTCAATAACAAAACATATATATAAATAATTTTATAAATCTAAGATATAATTACCGATCTGAATCTTTTGATTTGTTTTGATCAAAATCAAAATTAAACGTAGTTGATTTTTAAACAATGTTAATTTTTTATTCAGCTAAAATTAAATTTTAAATTTGTGGCGAGAAGGGTGAAATTTTTCTTTAAAAGTCTTAATATTTAAAAATTTTTGGCAGCAGTTGCAAAAATTTCTGTGGCAACGAAGGAAAATAACATAATTAATTTTATGACTTTTCATTGTTCAACTTTTAACTTTAAAACGAAGTTTAAAAAATTACTTATGGAATTATATAAACAATACATATAATACTTCATTTTGTTAGTATTTGTTTTGCTTATATCATTATCTTTCTTCTTTTTTAAACTTCTTTTTGAACTTCAACTTGAAAATTGAAAAATTAATTATGAATTTTTTGCATTTTTCACGCATTTTTTAAAATTCAACCTGAAAGAGTTACATCGTATTTTAAATAAAACAAAATGGCACAGTATTCCAAATATAATTCTTAAATGTTCTTATTTATTCGGAGCTTAGACCAGATCCTATAAAAACCCGACTTAAAATATTAAAGATTTAATTAGAAGCGACAGAAGAAACTGTCGAACTCTTAGCAATTAGTTGTCCAGTAGTTCATAAATTTAGATTAGAAATAAAAAATAAAAGTTAAAAGTGAATTGCAATATAAATAATTTTACTTTAAACAGTTTTTTTGTTTTTTGTTTTTATATTATCAATTTCTTTAAGTGTATTCAAAATCTATAATGTTTAATAAATCGTACGCTCTTTATTTTTTACAAGATCCATACTCTCAGCGACTCAATTCCAATAACGTGATGTCGCGTATATTAGTAAAATTTTACATACATATTTATGTACATTTAAATATATAAAAAATATATTTATAAAAAGAAAAAAAATTAAAATACGTAAATACGTACAAGTAGTATGTAAGTAAATACGTAACGTACGTAACTATTTATGTTTGTTTAGATATTCACGCATTTGCTACTTACACACATGTATTTTCTTTTTAAAGAGACAAAATGTACAATGTATATAGAAATATACGCATATAAATATCAATCTCCAATATTCGTATCGCCAGAAGCTAAATAAAATTACAATTAATGGAATTTACTCTATATAGGTTCCAAAAAAAAAATAATAAAAAAAATGGAAATGAAATAAACAAATATAAAAAAGAAACTAAAGCATAACATGAAAGAGTATAAAAAAATAAGTTTTTTTAACAATTTATTGGACAATCAAATACTTTGATGTCGCGTTGTATAAATGGATATATGGATGGATGGATGAATTGGTCAATTCACTCAACGTCTGAAACTTCATACAGCTCTCCAGAAATACTACTTAACATTATCTCTTATTCACACACATATCTATGTATGTAAGTAATAATATAACGAGCACAAAACACCCTACACTCTTCTTTCTTTCTTTCATTTACTTTTTTGCTCTTTTCCTTGTAAAAGCAAAAATTTCTTCAATTAGCAGAACAATTCTATTTTTAAACTCGTGTTAACAAAAATGTTCTTTTTTATTATTTTATCAGCTGCTTGCTGGTTGCTCTCTGTACTCGTTCATTCTCAGATACTTTGACTACGAGTAGAGTAGAGAAATAAACTGAATAATAAAGTGTTTATTCATTTTCTTATGACAATCAGTGTTCGTTTGTTTCATACACATGTATGTATGTGTTTGTGATCCTGTGTGAGTAAAAAAATAAAAGAAAAAGTCTTTACCGACTTAAAAAATACTCTTTTGTACAAAAAAAAAAAAAAAAAAATAATAATAATAATAATAATAATAAATCTCTTATCATTTTTAGAGTGTTTATTTTATATTTACTGCCATTGTAAAGATGTATAGATATTTATTAATAGAAAATAAATTTTATTATTTTTTCTTGTCTTTTTGCCAAGAGTTTTTGTTTAATATTTTCTATTTTATTACTTCATAATTTATCCCTTTAAAAAATATTTTAATTACTCTCGTTTGTTTTGTTTTTCTATAAAAATAAACATTAGAATATATTTGAGACCAATTAAGACGACTTTAAGATCACACTACAACAAAATACGTTAAGAGAAATCAGCATATTTCATAACAGAAACCTTAAAAAAGAGATATTAGGCTCTTTTTTACAAGAGCATAATATCTCTTAAATAATATAAATACCATAAAATTCAGGATAATCTCTTCCTGGTACTAAATCTATATAATAGTTAAACTCCCGTTTGTTTTTGTTTATAAAAATATCCATTAGAGTCTATTTGAAATCAATTAAGGCGACTTTAGGGTCACACTACAACAAAATTCTTTAAAAAAAATTTGTTACATTTTCATAATCTAAATCAGAATATTTTTTAACCGAAACTTAATAAGTCTTGAGTACCTCTTTTATTAGAAATCTGTGAACTATTTCACTCGCTCTTTTTCGCAAGAGCCTAATATCTTTTAATTAATATAAATACCATAAATTTTTAAGGATTATCTCCTCTTGGTAGTAAATCTATTTCATGGTTTAACTGCCTTTCAAAGTTATTTTAAAAGTTAAACATTTGGTTCTATCATATCTTTATTACCCTGTTGACAGTACGATTATGTAGTCTCCCCACAAGATTTTTCCTTCCCAAAATTAAAGGAAGGTCCATTCTTTAGACAAAACTACATATTACTGCTACTTTTATAGCTTCATTCCTTTAACACAAGTATGAAGGGAATGGTGAAAAAATATATAATAATAAAACGCCAGTTAACCCGCTAACACCAAAGCCACAAAAACGATCACAGCTACACTAACACATATTAACATCCATATAAATAAAATTTGTGATGGTATTTGTGGCAAATAAAATGCTTAAAAATGAGAATGTAAAAAAGTTTGATAAGCAGCACCAAGTTAATCTTTATTGACTTATATTTAAATCAAATGCTCGTTTTTCTATACACATACGTTCATTTTGCTACAAATAAAAATAATAATAAAATAATATAAAAGGAATACACATTGGGAAAAAACAGGGAATAAATAGAAGAACACAAAAGTAAAGCAAAATAACACAGAAAAAATATTAATTTTATATAAAAAGAATTTATAGCAAAAATATTCTAGTTGTTATTGTTGTAGTATGCATAATACAAAAACAAATTTTACAAACAACAAGTAAGAATTCTATATTCGGTTATGCCGAATCTTCAATACCCTCCATCACAAATGCGTCTGAAGTACATACGTTATGTTTCTTACATTTATACTCACACATACACACATATAACATGGAACACTTAATAAGTCCAACAAATTAGTTATATTTTTTGATATAATTTTTTCTACTGAACCGAGTTTGTTCATTTTAGGAATGATAATGAAGTATATGTATCTTTATGTTATTGCAAAATTTCATTCTAATTTGAATAAAATAATTTTTAATTGACAATTTTATGAAAGTTCTTCTCTTGAATAAAGAAGCGGCCTCAGATACCAGACTATATCTTTTAGTAAACTGAACAGATTTTGTTGGTTTTAAAAAGGAAACTTCTCGGGACTATAGAAAATACTCAGGTTAAATTTCATTGAGTTCTGTGAATTATTGTGATTGTGAGCGTGCCAACAACACAGAGACAGAAGGACAGATCTAAATCGACTCAGATTTTGATTTGATACAATAATATATACATTCCTTCTTGCGTTACACATGGAATGACAAAGTTAGTATATCTTCTACAGCACTTGTAATGGTGGAGGGTATAAAAAATCATTTAAATGAAATAAAGATTTTGAGACTTTCAAAAAAGAACAAAAAAAATAAAATATATAAATATATAACAAAAATAAATATATAGAAATCTTCTTTATACATTCATAAGCGATTTGTTGGCAGTGTCAACTAGTTTTAGTTACTCTCTGCATAAATGAATAAATGTTTTGAGTGTTTAAATGTTTGCAAAATATAAGCGCCACAATAAGCATTCTAATGATTTACTCGTAGAAATAAAACAATGATGACATTTCCGCTTTAACTTACACACACACACACACAATATTAACATTAACACCTACACCCATTCATCTACAAACATACATATGAACCCTCATACGAATATGTGAAATATTCACTTAGAAATCTTGTCATTCCACGCATCCAGGAGATTTCATTTCTCTTGATGATGGTGATGAAGATGATGAAGCTTAACGGTGACAATATTTTTGTTGTTATTAAGTTAGAAAACAATTGCACATATTTGTTTTTGTATTATTTTTTGTTGTTGTAAAATTCTTAATGCAACATTCTTTTAACATCGCTTTTGTTTTAGAACAGAGAGCACAACAGCTGGGAGAATTGGAAATAAATTCTTCATACAATATTTGTTTTTGTTTTCCTTTTTAAAAATGTTACGTTCAGATACAAAAAAGAATGTAACATTTACTTTCTGGTAGTTCCTGTTTAATATTCATAAATTCCCTTTATTGATATTTTCTCTTTAGTTTTCTTTGTTTTGCGTTTCCCATGATATTTGTTTACGTTTTATTAATAATTTCAATTAAAAGAGATGCTAAAATAACGTTCAAATAATTGAGAAAATGTACTTTTCAAATACCTTTATAAATGAATTTGAAATTTTTTCCAGATTTACATGGACATAATTCGACAAAGGCACAATTTAAATGCGAAATTTGATCAATCTTGTAAACTGACATTGTAACAAAACTTAATATTATATGTATTCGAAAATTTTACTTCCTATAGAAAATTTTGTAAAAAAATGTTTGAAAAATTTTTGGAAATTTTCTCTGATTGTAAATATTTAAGAGAAATTTAATTATTATAAAAAAATTTGTTGAGAAATTTCTCTACATTAAAAAAATAGGAATGTAATTCTTATAAAAAAAATATGAAAAATTTTTCTTCTGGAGAACTCTGGATAATTTTTCTGTCTATAGAAATTTATTTAGCAAACTTTGTGGGAAAAGTAAAAAATTTAGAAAATTATTTGTTTATAGGAAAATTTAACTTTAATAGGAAAATTTAAAGAAAAATTTATTTTATGAGAAAAAATTAAAATTTTGTTTGACAAGTTTTCTATTTATAAAATGTTTTGGAAAATCATTTTTAAGAAAAAGTTAGAAGAAATTTTTTTATAACAAAATTTTGAGATCTTTTTTTAATTTTATAAAAAACGTGCGAAATTTTTTGTTTGTAAACAAGTTTTTGGATTTTTTTTGTATTTATTTATAGATAAATTAAGAGTTGTTTTTAAAGAAAAATGTTTTTTATAAAAAAATTATGGAGATGAAGAAAAATTAGCAAAAAAAAATGGAAAATTTAAATTTCTTTTTTTTAAATTTTGGAAATTTTTTATTGGAAATATTATAGGAAAATTTTATTTCCATATAAATTTTGTTAATTAAGGGATATTGGTTCTTAAAAAAAGAAACCTTTTTAAAGAACAATTTTGGAAATTTTTTCTAGAAATATTTTATAAAAAGTTTTGGGAGTTTTTCGTTTTAAAAATATTTTGGATTTTTATTTTATAGAAAATTAAAACGAAAAAAATTTTAAAATTTTCTACTTTTAAAAATTTTATAAATTTTTGAATTCACTAAATTTTTATTATTATAAAATTGTATTAATAAAAAACTTTTTTTAAGAACGATTTTGAAATAGTTTATTTATATTTTAAAATGTTTTTTTTTTCAGAAATATTTTGGGATTTTTTTTTTTTAATTTTGCGAAATGTTTGAAAATTTTCTTTTTATAGACAAATAAAATTTTTGTTATTTTTTAATAAAAACTTGGAAAATGTCTAGATGGAAAAAATAATTTGGAAAATTATACGGTTAAAGGTAAATGTTCATTTATTGTAAAATAATGTTGGGAAAGTTTCTGTTAAAAATATGTTCAAGCAAATTTGTTCCAATAGACAATTTTTGGAAAATACCTTTTTTCTATAAAAGTCTGAAAAATATTAACTTTCGAATTTTTATATAGAAAAAATCTTTCCATTTTTCATTTTATTATTATTATTATTTTTTTTTTTTTTTTTTTTTGAAGAAATTTGAATTTTGAATTTTTTTGGAAAATTAATTTTTTTTTTTTTTAATTTGTTGAAAAAGTTAAGTATTTATAATATGTAAATAAAATTATAGTAAACATACATAATTATAAAAATAAAATTGCTAGTAAGTAAAAACAACAAAAATTATAAAACCAAAATACTTTATTTTCTAGTTTTTTTTTAGTATAAATACGTGATTATTTCGAAACAAATTTGAATTTTTTCACGACAAAACAAAACTAAGCTCAAGAGAAAAATCAAGTGAGTGTTGAAAAACATGAGGTTTTAAACAGTGTTGTCATTGTGAAAAAGGAAATTTATTAAATATAAAAACGCTGAAATTTAAATTTAAAAGAACGTTTTTCTTAAATCATATCATTTCATAAATCAAAATTACTCAACAAATTTCAAGGAAATTATATTTTTAATTTAAAATTAAAAAAAGAAAAACATTTTTAATGCTGGCAACACCATTATTATTTAATAAGAATAATGAGAGAGTAAAAATCTAAAGTAAATATCCAAACACAAACACACACAGATTCATTTAATCATGTGTCCATATTACACACAACAAAAGATACCAAAGAAAAACAAAAGTTGCAGGTTGTTGTTTTTCCTAAATTCCGTCTTGTAAATAAATTTTGTACTTATTTTTTCTTATTTTATTGGAGCTGGTAAAGGAAAAAAACAAAAACAAAAAACAGATAAAAATAGTAAGTAAAAATCTGAAAAAAAGCTCTCTTCTGTCATAAATAGTGTTATTTTTAAAACACGAGTGCGTTTCACTTAAAAAAAGAAACAATAAAAACACAGAGCTAAAATGTAAACAAACAAGATCTTTTTTTGTGTTTCTTTTTTTCTATTGATATTGTCGTAAGTTGTTTTGTTGGTGCTGTTGTAGTTCATTGTTTCATAGATACACTAATACACTGAGAATGTATGTAGTACTTACATGTGATTGATAGCAGTGTTGGGTTATTTGGGATACAATTATATAATAATAAAGCGGAAAAGTTTCATGAAAGGGAATTAAGAAAATTAGAAAATTCTGGAAGATTATTTATGTCTGCATATTTTATGTTTAACTGTCTCTAACTCATTCAAATTAAATAATCCGGATTTAATTAAATTTCCCCAGATTATTTGTTTGTATTTTCTAACGCATATATGTAAAGAAAATATGGATATAACCTTTAGGTTATATCCATTAATATTGATATTGATAGAAAAGTATATATATAAAATATAAATAACTTTATTTTTATTCCATTGTCAAGATGCAATATTGCTCCCGTGACGCCTAAGAATTGAAAAAGTTTTGGAAAGATAAGTAATTTGTAGTTCAAAGTACAGATCTTAAAAATTTTCAGACACTAACAAAAATTATTTTTCAAAGAAGATATGCGATACTTTTTTCAAACTAAACTAAAGATCTTTACTCAATTAAAGAAACTGAATGTATTAAAAGTATACAAATTATTACTTCCTTGGATGTATGTAACCTGCTGAACCGATTTTCAAAAAATAATTCGTCACTTTTGCCCGCAAAAGTTCCTATGTAAATTTTTAGAATTTTTCAGCAAAAACAAATTTCATCAAATTAACATATTTTTTATTTTTATTTTGCTTATTTGCAGATTTTTTAACGTTAAAATGAGTGTTTTTAAATAAACAATTCCCACTTTATTTTGGAAGATATAAACAAAATTTACATAGGCAATTTTGTTAGAACAATTTTTAATTCTTTAATTTTGAATTTTTTTCTTTACAATTTTATAAGTTTTTAAATAATAGATTCTACTATAAAATACATGTTTCGACATTAATTTGGGAAATTGAAATGCGCTACTTTTTAACACATACATATTTAATGAACAATATAAACAAAAATTATTTTTTAAATAATCTATTAACGTTTTTTCATTTAGTAATAAATAAGCAATTTTGTTAATTCAAAACCAGTTAGGATTTTGTGGGAATATATCTAACAGGTAGGGCTTCCATTTTTTTCAAAAGACTAAACATAAAAACTTTTGCCGGCGCACATGTGTATTGTTTTCCCAATAAAACAAGTTCACTAAAAACTTGTCAAAATGGGAGCATACAAAAGTCTGGGGATTTGTAAAAGTTTTTGGTCCTAATCATATCCATATAATAATGATTTACTGGTGGAAATATAACAGATTAGATTACTTCCAAAAAGCTTTACCACTTTATTCTCATCATACTTTACTAATTTATCCGAAAAGTAAAAGATTGAATATGAAGCAAATGCAACTCTTTACAAATTAAACAGAAAATAGTACCGAGTATAAAAATTATAAACTCATATTAATAAAAATTTATATACATAATTAAACTATTATTTAATATTAACATTTAAAAACAAATTAAAATGATTAATATTAAAAAGTACGTGTTATTAAATTATTGGTACCAAATTAACATTTCACTGCCCAACACTGTTACTTGCAAGTGAAATATTCGCGACGAATCAATCATATTCAAAAATCAAATTATTTGCCCAACATTTTGTAAAATTAATTGATTATTTTGCTACAGAAAACGTAGAGTTTTTTTTAATAAATTTACTGAAAAAAATAAAAAAATAACCTTAAATTTCTTAATAATTTGTTGCAAAGTGTAATAATAATGAATTTCTTATTTAAAAATGTTGTTGTAAATTTTCTTCTTTCTACTTACATTTTAAGTAAATTTATATTAAAAAAACCCACACGAACGTTTTTATTAAAAAATGGGATGCGATAATGGACAATTTATTTTAAACACTAATTCTTCATAAAATTTTCTCTTTTCTTTTTAACTTCGAAAAATTATCACTTTTATTTTTTACTTTATTGGTTTTTCTAGATTTTATCACTTGAAAATAATGAAACAACGAACAATTAATAAAAAAATATATATTTTTTTACAAAATTTTCCCGTCAACTCGCGTTGCTTATTTATTTATTATTATTTTTACTGCGCGTGTTTTTTTTGTTAAACTATTTATTAAAAAAATCTCACTAACTCCCTCTTTCTTTCGCTCTCTCTCTTGTATTTGTTTACAATTGCTCTATCTATCGCTCTCTTGGCTCTCCCTTTATCTCTTGCTATAATTTTTATTCGTATTTTTCTTCTTCTTGTGAATAAAATTCTACGGGATCGTATATGCAAGTGTAGGTGAACGAACAGAAAGAATTTTTTTCTTCTTATTTTCTTTTTTGTTGTAACTTTTCTTTTGATTTTGTTAAAATAATTTACTAAATTCTTAAAATAATTGATTATATTTACACTTTTTTGTTTAATTTAGTTTTGGATTAAAATCGAATGCGTTTTAATAGTCAATTCTCATTACTTAAACACGGTACCAAATCGAGTGAAAGACACTAAATAATTAAGCAAGAAAAACTTTTGTCCAATTTACCGACTCATAATGTCGCACGAACGACTGACAAAAGACAACTGAATGTAAAAAAGTGCAGAGCAGACACAACAAGTGGATAAGCAATACAAAGAAGTGTTACCCATTGCAGTGCTTTTTTATCGTTTTTTTAATAAAAAATTAATTGTAAATTTAGTTAATTCATAACTTATTACATAAATTATGAATTTTGCTACATTATTCCTCTAAAAATATAGTAATTTTGAGAATGTAAATGGCACTTGTAAAGTAAAGTGGGTAATAATGTAAAACACTTTTTAACACTAATACTGTACTTTAAAACAGTTTTCAATGAAGAACTTTTTTAATAAACGCTTTCTTTTTTCGATTAATTACATTAAAAGAGTTAATTTTTTGGTATAATTTTGAAAACATTTGGGAGACTAGAATTGTTTTATTAGAAGAACAACAATCTTCCCATGATCTCTAAAATAGCCTTTCACGAAGAGGTTTTCTTAAAAAAAAATCAAATTTGAAAAATGGTTAATTAAAATTAATTAATTAAAAGATTAATTTTTAGATTTAATTCGAAAAAATTTTTGAGATGAAAAAGATTTTAATGAGGACAACAATAACATTGCCACAATCTCTCTAAACATTAGAAGTATTTTAAAAAATACATTCAGTGATATTGCTTTTAGCTGCATAGGAATTTAAAGTGATAATTTTTTAAAGTTTTTCATAAAAAATTAAAATAAAAATATTTTTTTCTTTTTTTATAAAAAATTATTTCCCAATAATGTGGTGAATAATTTTTCCTCTTGATCTCTATTTCTCTACTGTAGTTAATAGAAGAAGAACTCACCACGTTTGCAGTAATGAGAAAAGCACTACATAAGCATACATAAACTGCATTATTAAAAACTGCATTATCATTTATTAATTTCTTGTTATTAACGACACTGATATTACAATCCATTTGTATTAAATTTAAGAATATTTACATAATCTCAGTTATTGGAACACCTCTACTATCAACAGAAAAATATCGTATACACTCTTTACTCTGTTATTTATATTTACATTTTTATAAAAAAGTTTTTTATTAAAAAATGTTTCATTTTTAATCAAATTTTTCATTTAAAAATTAACATAAAAATATATTTATTTCATTTACTTATACAATAAAAGCAAAATATTCTTTAAAAATTACCAAAAATGTAAATTGTTTCCATTTATTAGTTTTTAACAATCTTTTTCGGAATAATTTTTTTACGGTTCACGTTTTTTCTTAGTTCCAGTAATGAAGCTAATAACGCCGAAAGTTTTCCTAAATCAGCATGGATTAGCGACTCAAATCCTGCTACTCCAATTTGATGAGCTAAATCTATAATTTTATTAAAAAATGGTAAAAAAGCTGCAAAATAACATCTAAAATTTCAAAATCTGTTAAATTTCTTTAAACAAACATCAATTTGAAAAACGCATATAAATCGAATATTAAAAGAACTGAGTGTAATAAACTCCCCACATGCTCCGTTATTTAAAAACAGTAAACGAATTAAAACTGTTTTAACATTACATTCTGAACTATAAGATATAAAAATTTTGACTCCGTTATTCGAAAAACGCTACATTACTAAACGATATTATCAACAAATCTGTTTTACCATTATATTCTAAACTATAAAGATATAAAGAAGTTGACATTTACTGTTATTTCGAAAACTGTAGTATCAAATTGACTAATGTATATCTACTTACAGAAAATCTCCATAAAACTTTTGGGAACATTCTTTTAAGAGTGTATTTTGTAAGTGTAAGAAAATATAATTATTTTTAAATAATATGAAATTCAGAAGGTAATTTATAATAAAATAGTTAAAATATTAGAAAACATGCGAGATGAGAAAAAATAAGTCGACGTTATTTTGCAAAAAAAAAAATTCAAAATGTCCATACAAAATCCCGGAGTGTCATCAAAAAACTTATTTTTGTTTTATATTGTAAAATCAAAAAGATTTTTGTGTTAAAAAATTGCTGAAAAGAAAGAAATTGTCGTTATCCAAATATTTGGATAAATATTAAAAATCGAGAAAATTTATTTTTGTCACCTTTTATTTTTCTCAAATCATCACTAGACATTACCACTGGCATTGGAGTTGTCATCTCTGCATTTGTCTTAAAATTCATGGAATCATTTAACTTCAAATATTTGTTCCAGACGTTTTCTGGTTCAGATTTTTCCCTATCAAAACTTATCCCACTCGTATTTACATAAATCTGGCGGTTCAAATGTATATGTTTGTTTTTAATAATTACATTATGTATCTTTTCATCAGCATTTTGGGTTGCTAAAATCGGAACCGGGTCATTGTCTACAACTTTTTTCAGTTTAAGCTTAATTTCTTGATTCTGTTTTTCCAATTTATTAATTTTACATTTGAGACTTTCTTGCTGCTCCTGTAAATTACTTAATGTTTCAAAGTCATCATCATCAGATTCTTGCACTGCAGTGGGTAAACAGACTTTGCGTCTAATACGTTTAGCCATATACATTTCAGCTCTCTGGGTTATTTTGGCCAAAGCATAGACACAGATAAAAATACCTAAGAAATTTATATAAGAATCATAATTCTTCTGAGTTGGGTTGGTAGATTGTACTATTGGTTCTGGTTTTGTTTCTGGAAAAATTTCTTCTGCAAAATTTGTTATAGAAATATACGATTTTTTTATAAAAAAAAATTACTTACTTCTAGGAATTTCCTGTTGCAAATCTACATCGGATTTGATAAATTTTTCAATCTGTTCTATATAGCAAATAATAAACCACGAAATAAAACCTAACGATAACAGAAGTAGAAAATTTATGGAAGAAAGCATGTTTTCTAATTTCATGATTGGAATTTTGAAAAATATTTATTTATGTAGTTTTTTCTTTTTTATGTAACAGAAAATGAAAATTATTTTTTTAATTTTATTGAATTAAATGAAGAGACAAAGGTAAATCCGTTTATTTTTTTATAAATGATTGCCCACATATATTTTCAGAATGCTACACTTGATGGATCACTTAAGTAAAATAGTAATTTTTTAAAGTACTTTTTTTCTAGTTTCAACTAAATTCTATTATCTTTAAGATTTCCATCAAATATTTCAAATTCATAGACAGTGTCATCCTCTAAATCTTCATTGAAATCATCGAATTCTTCTTCATCTTCCTCGGGACAGAATTTGCAGCGACTTTCATTCACACCATAATTGAGACAAGTGGATCCAACACATTCACAACAGCCATCATGGAACCAACGATAACTGCTGGCTCCAGTACTTCTGCAACTCTGACGACATTTGTTCCATGAAATGCAATGATCGAAATAAACCACTGTACAATTTACAGTTGACTCTTCCTTAACTTCATTCAAGTCCATATTACTGTCATAAATTTTGTTGGTTTTTAAATTCGTAGCCAAATTAACTGGAAATGTGAAAATATTCCAACTGTATTCCAATTCATCTGCTGGTGAAGAGACCAAAACATCAAATAATTCTGGAACTCCTTCAAAATCTTCCACGTGAGATTTATGTGACAGAGATGTTTTGGCCTCAATGTTGGACTTGGGACACAAATCGACACAACCACAGCAATCTTCAAAGTATTTCTTGCCCATGCAACGAACACAATCTCTGTAGCAGGATAAGTCTTTCTGTTCACATTTACAACTTTGTGTTAAAATACATTTTGAGACTATGGAACCACAAATATCTTCATTACAGGATGTGGCCATACTTCTACAAATAAAGCTTGAGATTATCACAATATAGAGAAGATAAAATTTGTGGAAAAACATTTTTTGTACTTAAACTAAATAAAATTCAGTTGTGATACTTGGAATGTTTAAGTTACACTGTGAGAGAAATTTTAGAATTGCAATATTTTTATATGTAAAATCAATTTGGTACCTGGAAAATTTGCCATTATAATTTACCTTTGAACCTGAAAACATATTTATTTACCTGCTATTTTTGAAAAATAAAAACCATTAAATTATGATTTAAAAAAAAATATTTAATATCAAATAATTTAGATTTCACTTAAATTAACTAAATCTAATTACAAATTTACAAAAACAGCTATGCTGTCATGGGTAAATTAATTATTTTCTATGAAAATGTTTCTAATCTTAATTAATAATATGAAATTCATTTCCATCAAAATGTCAACGATTTTCTGGCCTTAAAAGATGACTTTGCAGCATACGGAGTAATACGCGCTTGAAGCTTACGTCTTTTCTTCAATTCAGTATTATTTGAACAAACGGAACTGGGAGTTGATGGTACAAATTTTTTGGCCTCTGTAGGAAATGTTCTATTCAGCTCATCCTTTTGATGATGAGGGCTGTTGAAATCAAACTCATTTAAATTGAGGGCTTTCAAATTGAAAATCAATTGTTGGGCCAAAGTAGTGTGATCCATTTTAAAATTAACTAATTTTGTATACTAAAAATTGTTTGCCTGTGAAAACGGATGTTGCTCTCAAAACCGTTGTAAAGGTACTGATGCTCTTACCTTGCCGACCGGACTGTTTTATAGCTCAATTTGCTTAATGCACAATATTGCAATATTTCGCAAATTGCCATAATAAAGGGATTAAAGTTGTAAGGATATTGCTAATTTTGGACTATATACCTGCGACGAATAATTTAAATTCCAATTTACCTGCCGCTAAAACTTGTAAGAAATTTAATATCAAATTCTTATTAAATCGGATAAATTTTCATATGGACAATTTGAATATTTATATTCTTGGAATTAATTGCCATCTATGTCATTATTGGAACAGATGCGAAATTTCTAAAAAAGAAAATATTTTAAGACTTATCGGAATTACAGTTTTCATTTAAAACGGCTTATATGATGAGATAAACTTGAGTTTTTAGTAAATTATATTTTTATCTAAAACATGTTATCATTAGAGTATCATTATTATAGTATAAGACATTTTCATAAAGAATCTAACTAATTTTTTTTAACAAATTAGTAACATTTTGAAACTTGTATAAAATTAAAATGTTCAATTTTTAATAAAAAAGTAACCCAAATTTGTACTATAATAATAATAATAATAATAATAATAATAATAATAATAATAATATTAATAATAATAATAATAATTATTATTATTATTATTATTATTATTATTATTATTATTATTATTATTATTGCATCATCGCCATTTGCGTCGGTTCGATTTGCGTCGCTAGGAACTATTTAATTTTTTACTGCAACATTGTGGATTACTAGCATCACTGATAATACTTCACCTGTTTTTTAATTTTTCAGATTGCGTGAAATAAGGGGAATTACCTTTTCTTTTTTATATAAGGTAAAAATATAGTGTGTGATTTGCAAAAGTACATTAAGGACGTAAAAAATAAGTAAAAAATCAAAAAGTAATAAGTTTGGAATTAATATTAGACGCAGTAAAATGGTTTGAATTAAAATATAAGGAGGAGCTGTGAAAAAATAAATGAATTAGCAGAAATTGTCTAAACAGGGTACTATAGAAAAAAACCCTTATTGGTTAAATTAGAGTCCCTTTTTTAAATGTGGATACATGATCAAAATAAGCGAAGAATGTCACTCAGCAATGACGTAATTACAAATAAAGACTTTTCTATTTATTCCGATCTTATGAAAAATACTAAATCTAGTCGTAATGAAAATTCTCATTATTTGAAGTCAGAGAAGGTTGGATTAACTTGTTCTTTTTATCAAAAATACAAAATTATTAAATATTTAATATATTTTGCCCAACAAATTAAATTTCAGTGAATTTATGTATAAAAGGTTGACTCGATTTACGTCATTTCGAATTCATCAAGTTTTTTCGGTCCTCATTAACGAGGCATGTCAGGGTCTAGTGTAATTATTTATATGTTCATTTTTATAAGATTCGTTAAAACTAAATTTTACAATACAAAAATTAAAATATTAAATAAATAATTAAAATTTAAGATCTTTTTTAATCCAAATAATTCAAAAAATATATATTTTTACTCTAATGTTGCAACATTATTATTATTATTATTATTATTATTATTATTATTATTATTTTCAAAAAAGTTCTATTAAAATTTTATTAATATTCTTAAATATTTTAATTTAATATTTTGATTATACAAAAAATTAAATTATTGTTAAAAATTAGATTTTTTATTTAAAACTAACACTTAAACATAAAAAACTAAATTTTTTAAATTTTTTTATAAATCTTTATAATTTTCAGTGAAATTCGTACAATTACACAAATTTTTATTTTCAAAATCCAAACACAGATTCTTTTCTAACGGAATTTAAAAATTTTAACTGAAATTCTAAATTTTCATTAAAAATTAAAAAATTAAATCACAAAAATTAGGAATTCTTCTGAAAATCTTTCAACAATACGTTATGTTTTTTACATATAGTTTAAGGACAGCTGCGTTAAAAATAATAGCAATAGTGGTCATACATATTTTTATAAGCTAAAATTTTTAGCATCGCAACTAATATTATTTCTATTTTTGTTTTGGGCATTTTCAGCGGAAAATATTACATATAATGCGGAAAGACTATTCTATATAAACATTATATATATTTACGTCGTAATATGTCGAATTTAAAAATGTTGTTTATATTGGAGCGATCAAATTAATAGGATTAAAAGTAGTATTTAAATATTTAAAGCATTTAATACAGTAAATTTATGTAAAAATTATTATTCTAATGAACTTTCTTTTTTATAACAGTTTGACATTATAAGTAACAGGACGAGGAATACTATGTACCGTAAAATAACGAAAACGAAAAATTTTTCAAGAGTATAGATGTGGAACGTTAAAAGATACTAAAAATAACTAAATCAAAAATTTGTTTTAGTAAAATATGTTAAATTTAATAAAATTTCATTAAAAAATTAATGAAAATATGTTATATCAACAGATATAACATAAATTCATGAAAATGCAAACAGAAGATCAGCTAATCAACAAACATATAAGTAACTTTTTGCAGAAATACAAGTCGGTGGGCTCACCACTGTCCTATTGACTTCCACTATTTTTATCTATTGTGCGCTTTGCTGCACAAAAAGTCTTAGATTTTGAAAGAAATTTCACAAATTGCCGTGTATTAAAAAACGTAATTGCGAAATTGTTCCAGTGCTGTATTTATTAAACTTGCCTGCTGCTCTATTATATATGACCGATCATTGTTATTCCTTAATGGTAACATAAAAGTCATAAAAAATGTAGTGATGTTACATCTCGATTGGAATATGACTTTTAGAGATTAGCAATACCGTGATTTTTGAACAACGCCGTTCCCAGTGAAAGTGATTTTTAAATCACTGTTCTTTAAAACAGTGACAGTGATCGCAGTATTAAAAAGAAAAATAAAATCACGGAAAACAAAAGTGTTCAATAAAAGACGAATCTCTAATAAAGTTTAGACTCTGCTCCGCAGGATCGCGAATTTATACTTAACGTTAGCTTTCAATAATTTTGCTGGCTCAAAAAAATAAAAATAAATAATAATAATAATAATAATAATAATAATAATAATAATAATAATAATAATAATAATAAGAAAGAACGACATTATTAGTAACAGTTACTTCATAATTTCAGTCACTGTAATTACCAGTGATTTCCCGATCACAATTACATAACAGTCGTGAAAATTTTACTCATCTCTAATGCCTTTCAAAAGGTTTTTTAAGTATGACGATTAACGACACACTAGAAGTTTACAAAGGGGTTGTTCTGAACAAATGAAATTGACGCAAAGTCGAGAATCTTTCAACATTTCAATTTCTTTAATAGACATCAAAAAATATAATAACATTAAGTAGTGATGAATTCTGAGCGTAAGAGGTAATAATGTATAACTCAGTTAAAATAGAATATAAAGTATTAATAATAATTCAAGTCTCTTCTATGTTTTTTCTCAGTTTTATTAAACAAAAAAAAATGGTAATGTAATAAACAGAAAATGACAATTTTTACAAAAAGTGTAACATATGTCAAGGGATAATTGATAAAATTATAGCATATGTTAGGGAGTCATAATATAACTGTTTTTATACACCACACTTTTTTATTCACAACACTTTATTCACCAAATTTCTTATTCCAAAACACAAGAAAAAAAATTTCAAAAAAATTTCTTTTGCGGCACCCGTCCGCTGACGTGTGTGTGCTTGTTTGATTTTATTTTATAAAAAAGTGTGCTGGTACGTTGAATTAAAACGAACTTTGAAGGAAAAAAGAATGCGCCACATATAAGGGCAAAAGCTTTTAACGAAAAACGAATGAAAAAACCAGCTATTATTCTACCTTGAATGCCAGACAACAGATGTTTTGAGTATTCGTTATTTTCAGTGTTGCCATTACAGTATATTTTCTTCCAAATTTGGTATAGAGTAACGAAAGAAGGAGAATGAAATAAGACAAAACACGATTATGTCCCATGTCGTTTATTATTTATTATCGGTAATAAAATATACCACGAGAACCAAGGTCCGATAAAAAAGGGATTTATGCAACTAAAAAGAATCGGACTTTATTAATTTACTGTAAATAAAAAACTTTTAAGGGTATAAATCTCACATACAGCTGCGGACAAAATAATAGCACCACATACATACTTCTGCCTTCTTAAATAAGTCATAAAAGGCATTTGAATAAAATGTTTTATATTATTGTTTAATAAAATCAAAAATAAGCCAGAAAGATAGCGAAGAGGAAACAAAAATATTTCTATTCATTATATTTAATTAAAAATTAATTATTCCAGAAGAATTGATTAAAACCAGGCTTAAAAATAATAGCACCACATCAAGTGTGTAGTTTATTATTATGATATAAAAAATTATGTTAAATTTATGGGTTTTTAAATGAATAAATAAATGTCTGCTTGGTTATGGGGGCTAGCAGAAATTATAAACCGATAAATTCTCACTTCGATTTTTGCTTTCTTAATTCTTAATTTGACCAATTATTATTGCAATTCCAAAACTGATATTTGGAAATGGTTTGTATGGGGCCTAGCATATTTTGGTACATTGTTATTATAATAACAATGAACTTGTATAAAATTTCGTTTAAATCATAATGTATTTTGGATATTAATGATCATAAAAACCCCATTCCGGGAAGTACATCTGTGTGGAAGGTATCTGAAATATTTGACCGAATAGGTCCAATTTCAATAGGCGTCGTTCTTAGGCCAAAATAAAAATACGTACCAAATTTCATAACCATATTATAAAAAATGCGACCTGTGGGCTGCTAACAACGTTTACATGGAAATCCAGCCGGATAGACGGACGGACATTGTTAAATCTAATCATAAAGTGATTCTGAGTCAAACGGTTACGCAATCACCATTGGTGGTGTGAGGTATAAAAATGCAAATACTGATCGCAGATATTTCTTGGTTATAAATGAGCTAACGCAATACCAATTTTTATATAGAAAAAGTTTGATGATAATTAGTATAAATTGTTATTCTAATAAAAATGAAAAATGTAAGTGATTTTCTTCAAATGTGTAATGTGTGTTGCCAAATTGTAGTTTCTAAATTCTTTGCTGGCAACACTGATTGAGAGTATTCAAAATTTTCTCTTGAGTGGTTTTTCCTCATTGCCAGTGGGATAGATAGCAAGAACTACAGTGTTTGCACGTTACTTATTTAATACAACTTATAAAGTCAACGACGAAAGATAGAAAGGAAAAGGCAAAAAATATACAGTTAGATTGATTTTTAAACAAAAAATATTCCAATCAATATTATTAAAAAATAAATTTTAAAGTTAACAAGTAAATTATTTAACAACAGTGGTGATAAAATAACGAATTAAATTTAATAAGAAATAAAATACTTAACGAAGGAATATTAAAGAAAATTAATAAAGTGATTTTTTGTAATAAGAATTCAAGAAAGTTCCTAAAAGAAAATTCCCTAAGAAAAAAGAAAAACAATTTTATAACAAAACAGGCAGAACAAGAAAATGTATACAGTTTCCAAAGGTCCCAGCAAAATTGTGGCCAAAACACGAAGAGGTAAGTTAAAACAATATTAATCAATTTAATTAAATTAATTAAATATAGTAAAAGGACATCAATCAATCATTGATTTTATTAGGAAACCAATCAAAAATGTTATAAAAATTGTTATGTCACAAGCAAAGCAAAACACAGACACAAATTTACAAATACAATTCTGAAGAGAAAAAAAAAATGTGTTAAGTATAAAAAAGAGCGAGTGTTTGCTTAAGAGAGCTTTTAATCGAATTTGAGTGAAACTTTGTTTTTATTTTTTATTGAATTGTTGTTATTGTGCCGGTTTGTTTATTTTTTTCATTTTTATGCACTAAACTTACAATAAAGGCGCTAAAAAGTCTAAAAAAAAATTAATTCAAAATACAACAACAAAGAATAAATTAAATTAACATTAATTGTTTTGTTTGTGTGTTTTCTTTTCATGAAGGTTTATCACAGAATTTTGAAACATTTGAAACTATTAAAGAGAGCAGCAAACGCAACAACGATGCAAATAGTCCAGAGAAATTGAGGTAAGTTGAATAAACTTTCTTCTATTAACCAAAAATTTCCTAAATGCAACTGACAAATTTCACTAAAGAGGCCAACAACATCCTTTTGCATTTAATCCATATAATTCATACATTTATACGCTTTAATATATAACCAGTCCTACACCAATAACCCTCTCTGCTTCAATTCATCTTTGTTTTTTTTTCGCAGCATGTTTTACTTGTTTTTATAACACAAAAATAATCTATTTTAATTTAATTTTCTTTTGCTAATTATTTAACAAAAAGACGCAAGAAAAGCACATGCTTTTCTTTAGTTTTTATTTTCTTGTTTTACATCATGAAAAATCAAATGATTTCGATAAGAAAAACATGTGTTTTTGTTTTTGTTGTTTAACACTTATATACAGATTTTTCTTGTTGTAGAATTATCAAGATTTTTTCTATGTTTGTATTGTTTATATGTTCTTTTTTCTTCAATATGTAAAATGGTCCCCACTTTTTATTTTTGTATGTACGTCATAGTTGAATACACTTAATAAAACATAAATGAAAAAAAGACACACTTCATCTAATATGTACACAAAGGAGAAGACACTTAAACTAATAAACAAAGTAAATAACAGTGCTTAGGAAACGTAATCATCCAGTTTTCAAAGGAGTAACTCACAGTGGGGTTTAACATGTGCATTAATGATGAAAATATTGGGTTAGTTTAAAAGTATATACGATATATTTTGAACAAAAAATTAATGGATGAATTACATAATTTATTTTAACATTTCAAGTTTTGTAGACACCGAATTTACTGTTAGTCATCTGTATATATTTTAGTATATAATTTTAGCCAATAAAAAATTTCTTAATATAACATTAGTTCATTGTTCTATGGTATAAAGTTCAGAGCTTGAAGTGTCGTATGCTGTAAAATTTTGACTTGTCTTCAACAATATCTGGATTTATTATAGTCATTTTGGTCGTTTCGATTCAGCAATTATTGCCATTAATTAAAACATCAAATTGACAGGTTTTAAGACATAAACCTAACAGACAGTCAATTGTCAATTTACTGAAGAAAAGCAGCGAATTCTTTAGTAAATTGACAATTTTTGTTCGTTGTTTTGGGACAGTAATATAGCTTTCGTGGGAAATATATAAGTAGTGAGATCGAAAAATTCTTAACATTTATATAAAAATGAATCCACTCATAATCTAATTTCTTTTTTTATTTGAAATTATTATTACAATTTCCAAAAAATATATATTTTTGTACTTTTATTCACTAGTGATAAAATTTTGAACGTTTTTCAAAAACCAATTCATTAAAGTTTTTGAAGTGTTTTCTTTCAATTTTCCAAAACAGTACTTTTGGACTTCTTTTTTTGCTTTTAAATTCTCTTTTGACAAGAGTCTAATAGCTCTTGATGGTCCTTAACTCTGGGCAGTTTAGAGAATTTGCCTTTTTTTTACAAATACTATATTATTGTTCTTGTAGCACACAAGGGCTTCTTTACCATAGTGACAAGATGCCAAGTCAGGCAAAAAATAAGTGAACACATTATAAATTCGTATTAATGAAAACAGTTTATTTTTTGATGTAAATTTTGGTATTTAAGAGCCCGTTGTAACAAAGGATTAGTTTCTTTTCTCACAACTGCACCTATTTTGCTGGTTTTAAGTAGAAACTTCTTAGTACTATCACAAATACTCAGACCAAATTTCAGATGGACAAAGCTAAATCGATTCACATCTGACAAAGTCTTCACCACTTGTGGTGGAGGGTATAAAAATGAAAAAAGAAATCCATGTTAAAAAGGATATATATCCAAATAATTTTTTATATAAATAATTCTAAATCATTTGAAGTTATAAAACCAGAAGACTTGTTTTATTTATTTGATTAAAAAATTTATTTTCTGAAATCGAACAGATTTTTTGGAAAACATTGTTCTGCTTGCTATTCTATAAGTTTTTCTAACATTCATTCACTAAAATATTAAGAAAATATAATTTCTTATTAAATGCATTTTCCTTTTGTCATTTGGACATCTTTCATTTAAATTAAATCATCGATTTTTGTTCACACTGTTCTAATCTTTATTCTCTTTATTGATATGTTAATGAATCCTCTTATATGTAGATCATTTTGCTTTGCTTGTTTGACCGTCTATCAATACATCAGTCCCTCTATCTGTTCTTTTGTCGTTTTTTACATTGCATACACACATTTATTCGTATTATTTGTTTTCACCAACAAAACAGATAAGAATTTATTGTCATAGAATTTTGTTTGTTGTCGTTGTTTTTGTGTATTTTTATTTTATTGTTAAGATTAACTTGGAAACACTTTAACGTGTGCATATTTTATTATTATGTGTATTTGGAGGCAAAAAGTGCTTTTCTATTTAGATTTCATATTGTCAATCATCCATCATTTATTATTCAAACAAAATTCTTAAGTTTCTTTTAATCAGTATAAAAATATATTAAATGAAATTAAGTGATACAATCATCAAAAACTATAAAAATCATTTTTTTATTAATTAGAGACTAGAGTCTAAAAGCCAAAAAAAATGTTAAGTCATCTTAGCTATTTATATTTGCAGATAAGCTACATAGTTAGACAGGCCTTTTTTAACAGTATCTAGTATTAAGGTTATTTATAGAAAATATTCTTGTTGGAATAAAATTATTTTATTTATAAAAAAGTCCAACAAATTATAAACTAATGAAGAATTCTCTTTTTGTGTTTATCAAGTTTATTACATTTCACATATTCAATTCATACAAAGTAATTAGTATTTCAAACTCGTTCGTAACAATAAAAAACTCATAAGATTTTCAATAAGTCTTGTTCAAATCAAAATTGCTGCTTGGCAACCTTTTGAAAACATGTTAAATTCTTAAGAATATAATCAAGAGGTCCCTTAGATTACAAATTAAAATAATCAATAATTTCTTTAGAATTTTTACAAAATCTTGCAAGAGTTATAAAGAAAAATCTATTGATATTTTTTATCCTCCACCACCACAAGTTATCAAGAGGGTATATTAACATTGTCATTTCGTGTGTAACGTTAAGAAGGAATTATCGTAGAACCCATAATGTTTATATACATTATGGCATCAATTAAAATGAGTTGATTTAGCTATATTCGTCTGTCTGTCTGTGTGTCTGTCTTTCTGTCTGTTGTTGTCACGCTCTAATCCATAATAGTTGACAGTGATTTGGCCAGAGTATTTGTTATAGTACTGAGAAGTTTCCTAAAACCAGGAAAATAGGTTCAGTAAAGCAAAAGAGCGATATCTGAGGCAACCTTTAATTTCAAACAGAAAACATTCGAAAAATTTTCAATTAATAAATCGACAAATTAGAATGAAATTTTGTCACAAAATTATGAAACTCTGTTAAGGATAAAAGATTTATAGCCAAAAATGTAACTAATTTTATGAATCAATACGTGCTCTTGTGTTATATTTAAGAAAAATGTTAAATATTTAATACCTAAGTGAGTGTGTGCTCACATTTATGGTGGAGGGTGTTGAAGATAATATAAAAATACTATGCTGCAACATTTTACGTATATTTTATCTGGTTTTATTACTATAAAAGTAACCATTCATTTATCTTATTGATTGGTCATTAACGTTATCTAAAAAATGTCTAATATATTTTCGCTTAAATCATTTCAATAATATTGTTGTTATTTTTTAGCAAATAAAAATAAATAATAATTTTTTTTAAGTAAACAATAAACAAAAGAAGACATCATGTCAAAATTTGCAAAAAAAAAAAAATCTAAATCAATTTTTCATTCCGTAACACCATCACAATTTCCATATATTGCACTCACAATTTCTTTTATGTTTTTAAAATAAAAAAAAATAAAAAAAAAATAAAACAAATTTAGCCTTAAACAAAAAATAACTCAAATATCGCATGAAATTGTTAATAAATTCATATAATATATAAAACTTGTGTTTTTTATTATTAAAAAATAAAAATAAATTTGTTTATCAGTGTACCACGTCCAGTTTTTCAAACAAAGAAAATTTATACGCATCCAAAGATTGTGGAAGAGGAAGTTTTAACACCACAACATGAAGAAATTATAAAATATATAAATGATTGTAAGTTATCTAAAATATTTATGAAAATATTCATTTTGTAACAGAAACTATTAACCATTTTTGAATATTTTCAATAGCCTGGAATATAATTGTGGCTCATAATCCATATGATCGAGCGCCAACAAAAACATCTGTGGCTGATGCGAATAATAATACCGGTAAATAATATAATAGAAATGCTTTTAGTTAAATGTTTAATTAAATTCAAAATATATTTATTTCAATAAGATAATTCTTTTGAAATTTAATTTATTTTAAAGAAATTTCTTTAATTAAACATTTAATAAAAAATTTCCTACTTCAATTATATTTATAATGGAATGTTTTTATGATTTTTTTTAATAATTCTATTTTTAATGACCAAAAAGCTGCTCCATCTTCCATTTATTGTGTTGAACCTCCAAGTCCTGTCTTCAGCGATTTTAAGCCCTTCGATCTGGAATCGTGGTGGGGTCGTCGTCTCTTTAACAACATCACCAAAAGTCTTTGAATCATCAGCCAGTAATAGCAGAACAGTTAGCAGCCTTAACAAGTGTTGGAATTAGCAAGAAAATATTTTAATTTTCTTTCAATTTGGCCCTCATTTAAAAATAATTGTAATTTTTCGTAATTTTAAGTTCTAAATTTAATTATATTGATCTACTAATTAACTATAATTTAAGCTTAAAGCCTTAAAATCACAAAAACTGTGTATAGAACAAATTTTACATCATTGTAAAAAGATTTCGCCTGTCATTTGTTATAAAATAAAACATTATGTCTTCCTTTATTCCTTAATATAAATAAAAAAGATAAAACAAGAATTGGTAAAAAATATTTATTCTTTTTGTTAATAAATTATTAAGTTTAGTTCTTTTTCTTAATAAGTTTGTAATTATTATTGTTTTTTTTTCTTTTTTTCAATGAATTTTGTTTTCATCAACATAATTGTTGGAAGTTGAAAGAGAAACGAAAAGAAATTAATAAATATTATTAAAAACAAACACAAACAATTATAAAACTTAAGTATTTTTATTTAGTTATTTATTTACTATTAGCTATTGCATAACAGTTACAATATTTCCACTCATTTAGTAAAAGTTTATTCAAAAATAATTGTAAATTTTGTTGAAATTCCTCTTTAAATGTTCTTAAATTCTTATTTTCTAACGTTAGAATATCTATAATATATTGGACCGTTAGCAAACAATTAGTTGCATAATTTAAAGCATCTTGTAGATAATGTATCTATATTAAGAGAATGCAGGGAATTATTTATAAGATGTAATTTACATTATTACTGACCTTGTAATTTTTAAGTTTTCTCAAGTGTACATTGTATTCCAAACTTTTTTGATTACCTTTATATTTAATCAAAAGTTTATCGTATTTGGATTCCAATAATTCCTTTTCACATTTATAAATTTTCAACTCTTGATCACGTTTTAACAATTGTTTGCGACATAAATTATAAGAACAACTCAGGTCTTCATATCTAAGTAAATCAATTCAATGTATCAACTTTTTAGTTTCAAATGGAATTTTCTCTTACCTTTGTTGCATTAATAAAGGACTTATATAGTCAAAGGGTTCATTCACATATCCTTTTCCAACTTTATCGTATTCTTCGTCTATCCCATCTTCTGAGGATTTAGAATCTTCTGATAACATTAAATTTATTAAACGTTTATTTCTTTGTTTCTCATTTCTTAAACAGATTTTTAAATCTGATAAGTTTTCAGTTTGTTTATCCAGTGTCATGCGTAATTTGTAGTCCTGTATATGATCTTCTATTAAATATTGTTCCAGCTGTGAAATAGTTTGTAAGATTTCTTTAAAATTGATTTCATTTCTATGACTTCTAGTTGTGTTATGTTGATTATAAGAAATTGATGTTCTTGTTGTATACTCGGACATTTTATATTCGTTATTTTGTTAATTGTGACCTATACTAAAGTCTTTTTACTAAAATTGTGTTAAAGCTGCTTAAAAATGTATTATAAAATAAAAGTATTTAAAAGAAAATTGGAATTGATTTTTAAAAAATGTCATTTGTAGTTTTCAAATGAAAACAACTTTCGATTGAGTTTTTTTAAATTTATAAAAAAAATTTCATTATGTTTTCATTTTGTAGGATTTTTTGTTAAATTTTCAATCCTTCGACAATTTCCGTCAAATATCCAATTTATGGAAATTTTTCAATTAATTTTCTATTTATAGAAAATTTTGATTTTATTTAAATTTTTAGCAAATTAACAATTTATAGAAAATCTTCGTGTTATTTTCAACTTATAGAAAATTTCGTGAAAATTTTTCTTTAAATATAATGTTCGTGAAATTTTCAATTAAAAAAAAATGTGAAATTCCAATAAAAGAAAATTTAAGTGACATTTTAAATTAAATTTAAATCAATTTTATGGAATATGTTCATTAAATTTTTACAACATTTTCATTAAATATTTAATTTATATTCATTAAGTTTTCAAATTATAGAATTATTTCGTTAATTTTTAATTCATAAAAGTTTTTCTTAAGTTTATTGAAAATGTTCATCAAAAATTCATTTTCATTTAAATTTTTATAAATTTTCAATATATAGAAAATTTTCGTTAAATTCTTAATAAGTACGCATTTTTTTGAATACTTATCAGAAAATCATTAAATATATTTAAAAAGCCATTAATTTTTTAACTTAATTAATTTTTATTACTTCGTTCATAATATATAAAAGTTTTTACAGAATATTTTTAATGATTATTTAATTTATATCAATTTTCTTGATCTTATTTTGAAATTAACGGATATTCTGTTTTAACGCTTGGCAACTCCATCTCCAGAATAAAGTGCTGTTAAGTTTAAAAGAATGTAATTAAAATTGGTGTCTATTTTTTAAATTTTTTTAATTTGAAAGTAACGACATTTTTGATAAAAAGTGATACCAAGTTTTTGTTAGAATAAAAATAACGGCATACCGTTAAGACATAGTCTAAATAACGGATATTCTCTCACTCTCTCTCTCTCTCATGTGTACTGCTCTCATGTGTTTTTGGACATCATACAAGTAAATAATAATAATAAAAATAACTGTGTCATAAATTTATTTAGTTATTTATTTTGTATGTATTTTTATTTATTTATTTTTGTTATAGTTGTTGTTATTATTCTTATTTTTATTTTTAATATTTTGTTATTGTCTTTACTCTTTTGGTTTGCTGCTCATATTTCGTTATTTTAGTAAACTAAGTCAATTGAAGAACTAGTTCTGTGTCCAAATCAAAAACACCAAACCAGAAATAAAATTTAATTGAGTGTCAAGCGGTAGAGGAGAACACAACACATGTTGTGTGGAAGAATTCATTTCAATTTACCTAATCAAATTTGTTGATAAGTTTGTTGTTATAAACTATTTTTTTATATTCTACTGAAGTTTTTTAAGCAGTTTATAAAATTTTAAAAATAGTAACAAACAGTTATTAATTGTTTTGGATTAAAAAATCTGTAGAAACAATTTTTTCAATATGTCAAAAATATTTAATGTGATGGGTAAACTCTTCAAGAAGCACCCATTCCTAACGAATAGTGCAGTATATGGCAGCCTTTATGTGGGAGCAGAATTTTCTCAACAATATTTAACCAAAAAAGTGCTGGTAAGTAGTTCAAAGATATATTAATAATTTTGATTTGTTTTTAATCAATAAACAACATTTGCAACAAAACTTAACACCAACATATACACTCATACACTTACTGTTTACACTTTTGATTATTGGAAAAACTTTTAGGTGGAAAAAGATTCCTTAAAACAGGACATTGATTATGCCACAGTAGGTCGTTATGCCGTTATGGGAACTGTGGTTTATGCACCTACTTTATACATATGGTTTGTTTCTTCTTTTTTTTATTTATTTTCTTTCATTTTTGTTCTTAAATTAAATACTAAACTTAGTACTTTAACAATTTCATTGCCTATTAATTATCACACTTTTTCTTTTTTGTTAATATAATTTCTTCGTTTTTTTCTTTATATGCAAATGATAAAAAATAACCAAATTTCGTTTTGTTTTTATAATGATTTTGATTTAAAATGAAATTAACAAGAAAATAATAATAATAGTTGACAAAAGTAAGCACAGACTGCGTCAAGCACAACAACAATAATTTAAATTTTTATTAATAAATTGCGAAGAAAAAAATTTAAAATATATAAATAAATATTTGATGAGCACTAGTTAAATAAATCTGCCCAGAGGAGGTATGTTTATGTTATGTCATGTCATTTACTCACCAAATTTAATTCACACATAAAGACATAAATACATAACACTATTATTGCTTTCTCTCTAATGTAGAACTCTCTCATGTATTTAAGCTTTTCCTAAAGCTTTTATTGTTATTGTTTTGAGACAATAACAAAACATATAAACACGTGCCATTTAAGCTTTAATTATAACGTTACAATATGACGTCACTAGAAATGAGTTAAAGCTTTTGTTATACATACCGACAACAAACAACAACAAATGAAAACAATCAATATTCTTCTAAAACTCAAACTTTATCAGCTTTTGTTATTTAATTTGTCTTGAAGAGAAACAGTCACGTTTTAAATTAAATTTATTCCAATACACTCAATAGTATTCTATTCAAAGCACTTTATATGATGATAATGATAATGCACTTAGGCGTATGAGGCATGTCATATTAACAACACATTACATTAATCATACGTATGTAACAATAATTAAAACATATTTAGTTCTCTCTTTTAACTCCTAAAGGTATAAATGGTTGGATCGCACATTTCCTGGAACTGCGAAGAAAATTATAGTTAAAAAACTATTGATCGATCAGTTTGTATTGACTCCTTATTTACTAACACTCTTCTATACAGGTAAGTAAATGTTTAATTATTTTATTATCTATATTAAAGTGTTATTCATATATTTTAGGCATGTCCTGGATGGAGGGTCGTGAAGATTTAACTTTGGAATTGAGAGAAAAATTCGTTCCTACATTTGAAAAATCCTGCATGTTTTGGCTGCCAGCTCAAGTTTTTAATTTTGTTTTAATTCCCCCCAGATACCGTGTAATTTACATGGGTGTTTGTGGTTTTATGTGGGTGAATATTTTATGCTGGATTAAAAGACAACAAACCGCAAGTAAAAAATTACCTGCCATAACAGCAAATTAAGTTGAATACGTAAAATACGAAACGCACAGTAAAATGAATTAACTTCTTCCGACTGTACAAGTTAACAGATTGATATTAAAATGCATTCCAAAATATTACATATTAAATTTAGTTTGTAGTTAAATGTTTATATTAGATGTTAAGAATAAAAAGCTTTTTTGTGAAGCTTAATTGTTAACTATTCCAGTAATGGAATTCAAATAAAGTACTTTTTTCTAAGAAAAATTGAATTGAATTTGAAAATCTATTTTATATCGAATGTAATTAAAATAGTTTTTTTACGTTTAAATATGCAGATGCTATTTTTAAAAAGAAAACAAAAAACTTAATTAAGCTGTTAGAAAAAACTTCACTCCAAGTATTGTTAAATGCATATATGACATTAATAACAACTTTGCTTTTTAGTAAAATATTCATTTACAAGTTAAAATTTTGGAAAAATTATTAATTTCACGAAATTGTGAAATTTACTTTGCATATGAAAAGGTAGATAGTCCAAGAAGAATATCGAAAATTGTCTTTGTAGGTTGGCTGTAAATCGTTTAAATAAAATAAAACAGGAGTTCATTTTGGCTCATTGCCACTTGAAATTGGTCATATTCACTTCTAGTACTTTCTGAAAAATTTAGATGAATTATACACTGTTTGAAATTGATCTTCATGATTCAACAAATTCAGACAAATTGTGTACCATTTGAAATGCTGCAGTTGATCTTATTTGTTTGCTAATAAATTTAGAATGAGCTATTAATGGAGGAATTTTTTTAAAGTACGCGTTAAAATTGGTTAATCTTATCCGAATCATTTCCATTACGTCTCAGAAATAATACATCGTTCCAGAGTCTTATATAATAGCTTTTTACAATAAGTTTTTTTAACCAAAAAATCATATACCTCAAATTTTGTGGACCTTATCCAACATCATTAACATCATCAACATTTTTCTGTCATATTATGACCTTTTTTGTCACAATTTCCTTTTTGTATTTTATTGTTATTAAGTACTTTTATAAGTAAAATTCAGTTCAGACAAATTTATAAAATTTATTGTCACACAATTAAATCATTTATTACTCTTTTTATTTACTCCTCAATATAAATAATAAAAGAAAACATCACAAAGAAACCGGTAGCCAACCTTGACTTTTATTCTCTTTCTAACACTTAAATAATTCAAAAAGAATCTTAAGATCTTTTTTTGTTATTGTTGTTTTTTTTTGGTTATTTGGTAGTAGTAGTTGCATAATTTATTTCGTGTCTTGTGATTTACATTATAACCGTTAAATTTCCTGTTTGTTTAAAAAGGATGAATTCTATCCCACAAAAAAATATGAGAAGAAGAATAGAAAAGTAAAAAGAACGATGCTCTTTGTACATGTAAGAACAAGAGCAGATAAAATTACACTAAAATATTAATGATTTATAGCAGTTCTTAATTTGTGTGTAAAAGCATAAACATTTTAAGTCAAAGTTTGTAATGGAATGTTTAATTATGTTTTTTGGTTTGTTGGTATTGTGTGTGTGAGTGTGTTATTAAAATTTAATGTGACCCTGAATATTTGGTAACAAACTCAAAAAAGTAAAAGAACAAATACAGAGATACATTTTGTATGTACTCAATCATTTAATGTTTAACAATATTCCATTAGTGGTCACCATCATTTGGGAATTTCCCATTCATCCATTCATTTATGCATGTTCTGTTTATGTGTATGTAATTGAATTGTATGTATATCATATGGTAGACAAATTGTGGTTTATTTACTTCAAAGTGTATGTATGCATGTATGTATGTATGTATGTATGTATGTATGTATGTATGTATGTATGTTTGTATATATGTATGTATGTATGTGTGTTTAGTGTTTATTATTACGAAATTTCATTTTTATTTGGAAATAGAAAGTTTTTAAGCTTTCAAACCTAAATACACACAATAAAGTTTATTTCATTTTTACAAGATTCTTAAAATATTCTTTTTATTAGAGCAACAAACCATTGTCACTGTCTACTCTTCCCCAAAGTCCAATATCGCTACCAGTTTGTTTTTTTGTTTTGCTTGATGTTTTTTTCCTTGTTGTTGTTTTTCATCTGTTAGAAGAAGTTGGTCTTCTTATTTACTTCCGCTTGTTTGTTCAAAGCGGAAAATTAATTCCATCTTGGCTTGTTTCCGTTTATCATGTAAAACACATTTTTTTCTTGCTTCATCTTATGTATTTTTTTTCTTTATTCATTCCATTCTATTGCTTCTCCTACAATTTGACTTTCTGGGTCCAGTAGACAAGCCGGCTGACTAGATGGCTGACTAACTGACTGACTAGTAGGAACTTGTTTGTTTTTGTTTACTTTTATTCTATTTTATATTATATTTTGTTTTTATTTTATTTTACAACTAAAAGTGTAAATAAAAGTAGATTTACAATAGCATTTTGTTGGTTGGAGTATTTAGTAATAGTCGTTGTTGGTTGTAATTTTTCTACTGCTACCGCTGTTGCTATTTCTGCTGTTATTGCTGCTGGTGGTGGCAATTGAAAGTACGAGTAGAGTTTATTATGTTGTATTTATGTGTTTGTATATAAGTGTTCCCTTATTTGTTTATATGTAAGTATTGCGTACTTATTTTGTACTTTTTACTTTCCTTATTACTTGCACACGTAGTTAGACATATATTTTTACTAACACTAACGGTCATAACTTATAAAGAATTTAAAATTGTTTGGAAACTTTACATACCAAAGTATTTAAAATACTGTATAGTAATAATATATTTGTAATTTTTTACACTTTACTTAACAAGCGATATTTTTAAGCGCATTCCCCAGTTCTTCAATGTAGCGCTATTAAATGTCGTTATTTTCTGTTTAAAGATATTTTGATATTTTTTCTAGAGTTTTATAATTTAGCAAATATGTTTTCATAGACATTGTTTGTCTTCCATATTTATGCAAAGGAACGAAAGATAGAAAAAACACAGGAAGGAAGTGACCAAGAGCTCTCCAAACAGCCAGTATTAATAAACTTAATAAGTCTTGTTCTTATACCCTACTCGAAATTGTTATGTATTTGTATGTATGTATTCATATGCAATCTTCAGGACACCAATGTCTATGAAATATTTACATTAAACAAACATTAAAAATATATACCGCATCCTAAGACTCCTCTATCCCTCTTCAACTGTATTTACATAAAATTGGAAAATTACTTAAGCTAAAAACTTGAAAATATTAATTTAAAAAATTAATTTTCGTGTTGTCTAGCTTGTTGTTTTACAAAAAATACTCTTGAAAGTGAAAAAAGAGACGACGAAAAAAGATAGACGGCCAGAAAAAATAATATAAAAATTAAATAAAAAACTGTGTTGTATTTTAATTATTTTTTGTTCCGTTATTCATTAAAATTAAACAGTTGCCACTCTTCATAGCAAAAAACAAAAAAAAGTTCGAAGAAGTGTGGTCTGAATAATTTTTAAGGCTTTCTGTTTGAAATTGCTGCTGCTGTTGCTGTCTGTTTAATGCCATTTAATTGCTGTAAATTTTCTTCAAAAGCTACTTGTAAAATCTTGGCACATAATCTGGAAACCAACTAACATTGAATTTAAACCAAAACGACACCCCCCAAACGCCCCATCTTATTATGCTTTTCATGCAACCACCTTAAACTGATAAGAAGAATAAAAATAAAACAAATGCTGCTTCTCTTTTATCTATTCATGTATACAAGTTTGTATTAGTATGTGTATGTGTGTACTCTCATCCAGTTTACAAACAAGTTAGTAATTCGTAATTACCGCTAAAACAAATACATAATAAGACTAAAACGAGATATTAATAGCAACAAAAGTAGCATCAGCAACATTAACATCAGTAAAAGTAAAAAATTAAATTCTAAACCAATACAAATACAAATAAATGGAATACAATCACATTTATAATTCTCATACGTACACGTGCACAAGTAAAAGTAAAATAACGCAACAAGATCATGTGTTGGATAAACATACCACTAACTTAACGGTAAACACATATATATATGTATGTGTTTAACAAAACAAATACAAATACACATTTATTTATGTACTTACTATTTATCTTATACTCATACACACGTATTTTATTTCTTTACTTACACTAGAGGAGTTATCAAGTAGAAAATGAAGCAGAAGATGAAGAAAAAATTGCTTTTCTTTAAAGATATTTCACGTGTTATTGTTGTTGTTCTTGCTCATCAACTTATTCTTGGTATTCTTTTACTTTATTTTCTTGTTGATTTTTCTTGTGAGAAATTCTCGTATGTTTTGTGATATTTACTCATGTTCTCGTAATGAAAACGACAACGAAGTTGAAAACGAATTAGAAATCAATTTAACAGTTGTATTTGTATTTATATTTGTATTTCGTTTCGTTCATTTCTTCTTTGCCAAGGTAAACAATTATACAAACAATTTCGTAAAACTACGAGGGTGAATTCAAAAGTTGTCATTGTAAATTTGAAAGTTATAGAGATTATAATCTAAACTTTAGTTATATGATAATTGAAAGTCAACGTGTTTTAATTTGTTTAATTCATTATAATTTTTAAACTTGCCTCGTATATTCACGATTTCAATTATACTCTGAATATGTTCACAGATATTTGTGGAAGAGAGTATTTTATTGTTTTAAATATAAATGCGTTTCATGTAAAGAAAATAATTAGACATTTAAATCCGATACAGATTTTATTGTTTAATATTAAATTTAAAATTAAATTAAACAAATAGAATATTAATTATCAAAATTTTTTTGGGGGCAAATTGGGTAAAATTGGAAATGTCGAATGTTTAATTTCTTTTCTTAAATCGCATTAAATTTTAATCAAGCCCAGCATTTCATGTTCGAATTTTGAAAACAAATGAATTATTATCCAGAAGTCTACCAGAACTTCCCGACATTGATAAATAAAGAAAAGCCTGAGATTTTGAAACCAACATTCTAAAAAATATAGAGGGCGCTGTTTCTTAAAACGACTGCAAGACAAATAACTTGCTAAGTAAAAAAATATCCTTGGAAAGTGTGTTTGATTTAATACCTGCTACACCTTATCACTTCTTCATATAAGAGAAGACTGTAACCTTTTAATTTTTGTTTAAAATCGATATTGAATTTCTAGTTCTGTGGTATTGAAAGATATTAATTCTCAAGCTATAAAAGAGATTAAATGTTTAAAAATTTTTACAGTCAACTGGGTTTCCCGAAAAAAGATCATTAATAAATGACAAGTTCCCTTCATTTAAAGTGTTCTAAAAGTTTGTCACAAGGTCAGTTATCCTTGAAGAGAGAGTATATGTCATTTTATTGCATTAAAATACCTAATAAAATTCCAAAAAACAAACCTCCAAACATAAATTACATCTTTTGTGAATTTATTTTACTCCTTTTTACTCAAATTACATTCTCCCTTAAATCTTTAAATTATTATTAAACATGATAATTTTAATTGATGATTAAATGATATCGCAATATAAAATTAATTGTTAATCCTTGAAATCTTTTTTTGGTTGCGGTCATTATTTAAAGCGTTGGATAATTGCAGCAGATTAGTTTACAATTTTCTAGTCTAAACGGAAAACTGTCATGTATTACAAACCCACACTAAGTGAGTGAGACACACGTGAATGATGATAACACATACTATAGATATTTATGCATATCGTATTTTGGGATTTTGATTTAAATGGTTTTGTGTGAGGGTGTGTGTGAATGCATTTTAAATACTTGCATATGAATATGTGTGGGTATATGTATGATATGTATGTGTGTTTGAGTTGATAAACATGTGTTGGTTAGTATTATGACACTAATATGGCCTCATGTTTGTCCACATGTAAGAGAAATTGGAGAATATATGTATTTTTATATATGTTTGTAAGGTTATGTGTGTGTATATGGGTTTAGGTCACATGTACGCAACTAATACATATATGATTCTGGTATAATACATGTGTATGTATAAACTCATACATAATACTAAATTTTGCATTGAAATGTTGTTGGGTTCTGCGGTTGATTTTGATTGTGAAAGGATTTTACAAATTGGCTTTCATCGACAGAAAAAATACAAAAGAAAAAAAAACAAAACACTAAAACAGAAAAATAAAACAACAACACCAACTACTACTAACAGCTACTAACAAATGTACAAAAAAAAAGTAGAACAAAAAGTTTTTTGTTGTAGTTTTTTACTCCTACAAATACATGGATATCAAGAGATTTGCTGTGGTTGTGCAACTCACAATCAGTTGCATATTAAAATCGGTAAGCTTCACTGAATCTAAACTATATAAAACTACCGGACCTCTCAAACGTTCTATAAATGTATGTGGATGAGGATGTGCAAATGAATTTCACTTTATATGTGTGTATGTGTGTGTGTCTGTTTCAAATGTATGCAGCATGTGAAAGTGGATTGTGTATATTTTTTGGAAAATGCGTGTAAAATCCATTACATATAAGTGGTTAAGATCTTTTTGTATGTCTGTCTGTCTGTCTGTCTGTCTGTCTGTCTGTCGGTACCCAATTCCGTCTAACTTTTACTCTTTTTTTCTGTTTTTGCCACAACTAGTTGTTGTATTTGTTGTTATTGCTTTCAAAGCTGTTGCTAAGGCTAACACTAGCCATTTTTCCCTAAGTGTTCTATATTATTGTTTATATTACAAAGAGTTAAGTGAGAGAGGAGATTGCAAATTGAGGCTGGAAAAAAACCAATAAATTGTATATGGGCTTGAATGCGTTTTGAAGTTGTTGCTTTTGTTATTGTTTGTTTTACGAGTTTTATTTTATTTTTAGGTTATGATTATTGTTTATGACGTTTAACTTCCTCTATTGGCTTTTTTTCCTATTTTGTTTTTATATATTTTTATTTTTCACTAAAAATTTACATACACTTGAGTTTTATTATAGTTAATATTTTTGTTTATCTACGTATATACTCTTGTATAAATAATGATATGTAGTGGAAAATTTATAGAAATAGTTTATTAAAAGAACAGTGTGATGCGAAATGTTGTAAAAGTATTTATATTAATAAGTGAAGGTTTTGCTCTGCTGTCTACTTTGGACTCAATATGGGTTCAATCTTGTGCAAATTATCCACTCAGAGCAATTGGTTTATAGATTATATGTTTGTATAAAGTAGCTGCAGTTATTAAGTATGACCTTGCAGAGACAATGACTTACAAGTGATAACCATATTTGACAAAATGTATATATGAGAATCGAATGTTAAAGTTCTTCAAAATGTGATTTTCGATATTATCTTTACCAATATAAGTAAACTCAATGTCTTCCATTCTGTCTGAATTTATTTAAGATATATTCTGGGAGATTGTAATAATGCGTATATTTTTAGAATTGCACAAAAATATTATCCACTGAATTTAGGCGAAATTGTATTCCCAAACTGTCCCTTTTAAATGTAAAATTTTGGGAATGATTTTCCTATTTTAAATTGTGGTTAAAATTTTTTATTATTTACTTTGCAGTTTTGATCTTCACTGTTATACTGTTAAAATTTTATGCACATTATAGCAGTACATATCTACATTTATTTATGTACAAAATTTATTATGAAAATCCATTAAAGTTCTTTTTTCTCGAATTTTATTAAAAGCGATTTTGTTTCATACTTTATTTACAGTACAAAATTTTATGTTGTTGTTGCATATTCATATTCCAACACAAATATTCTTACTCTTACATATATAAAAAAATGTTTATATATATATATGTTAGTGCGTGTGTGTGTGTATGTGTATAACATCTTATGGACATTCACCCACTATTAGTTTATTGGCCATAAATTTTTATTTATGTTTTTAAAATTGCATTAGAGAAAAATAACGAACAAGAAGTCTACACGGATAAATGCAAACTAGAAAGAAGTTTGAAAAATTTTAAAAGAAAAACATTGATAGTAAAATATGTTTATTATTATTGAGTTTATTTTATTATGTCAATAAAATTTCTTTTGAATTGGAGCAAGAAGACGGTCTCAGAAAGTTTTTCTACTTCATAGTTCCTTTTTCATTTAGGTTCAGATTTATTTACTTCAACGAATCTTTAATGCTGAAATATCACTAATATCTTATGCAACCTATTTCGAGAGCCTTCTTACTGTCCTTCTGTATATAGAAAGAAAAAAGAAAAGGATTTTTAAAATAAACGAAATTTTAATAGTGCTGGTAGGGAAATTTTTTCCAATACGGCACAGCGAATTGCCTTACATGCAATTATGTTAAGTATTCTTCCAGAGTTTAAAAAAAGTATAGTTCAGAACAAAATATTGGATTGAAAGTGAGTAACTTAGGTAATTAACCTTTTTGAAAAAATTACATATTTTTTTTCAAAATGTCTATTTCATAATAATATAACTTCTTCTTATACTATATATATATCGTTTCTTGAAAAAGTCTGTTAAAAAGGTAAAAAAATACTTTGGTCATTTCGATAAAAAATGTTATGCCTGAATTGGCCAACCTCCAAATTAATTGAAGAACTCCTTAAAAAATTTTATTCAAAAGTCGGTGCAACAAATACTATCAAACCCTCCTTTTCTTAATTTCATCCTCTTCTTATTCTTTCCCACCTCTTTCTGAGTAGGTAGTGCTGTAAGCTCCTTACAAATGTAAGCATAACATTTATTTAAAACCTTTCCCAAACTGCCCTCGTATAATTCCCAGTATATAAAATACTTGGTAATATTGCACAAATATGTATATGTGGGCGTTGCAATATTAGTTGTTTTTGTATTTCTACCATATTTTCCTACATTAAAGTTGTTTAATAAAAACGATAGAGAGTAAAAGACAGACAGAGAAAACAACAATAACAACAGAAAAACAAAATATAGATCTATAACTGAAATTACTACCGAGAATCTCATATTGTGCACAAATACATACATGTATTTTTTGTTGTTGTTCTTGTTGTTATTATTGTAGTTTTATTTTATGGCACTTAATTTGTTTAATGTCCAAAATGTTAAAGGTCAAATTGAATGAAGAAGACTCTTTTAATTATGATTCATGGGATTTTAGTTATGTTAAAGTTAAATAAGCTCATATTTTTACCAAATTCTCATGAGACTAATGCCAATATATGGATGATATATATATATTTATGCAATAATATGCAAAAACTGAAGAGAAAGAGAGAGAGAGAGAGTAAGGGAGTAGATTTTATATAAAAATTTATTTATGGAATAGTTAAAGGTGTTTTCTTTTTTTGGAACCTCTTTAACTGAATTAATTATTGGAAAGTTTATCTTTCTTAATAGGCTTTTTTGGGAGAAGCTTTATATTTTACTCTTTCAGAGTACATGCTATTTGCTGTTGTGTGAATCTTTGTTGATCATTTAATGTTATAATTCTTTTTGAGTTTTTAACCAATAATACATTACCAGTCGTATTTTCTCTCTCACTCTCTTTCTGCACTGAAAGTAATAATGATAAACAAAATACAAATTTACATTTTGTTTATGTAACCGAATAATTGTTGGGCTCCTTTTAAATTTTGGCTGGCCGAGAAAAAATTGCAAAATAAAAAAAAAAAAAAACTTTTAAAATGCCCCATTATTCAAGTTTCCGGCAGAATGTTGCATGTAAAAAAAGTTGCACACATAAACAATATACAGATGCAAATTATACGCCAATAAGTATTTCAAGAATATGAATTTCTCTCGATATGATTGTATATATGTTTAAATGTATGTGTTATCACGTCTTTGCTAGTGCTTTAAATGTTGCTACAATTTTTAGCTACATAATGTATGGAAAACAACATTCACTTTATTACGTTTCATTATTATTTGTTGTTGTTGGTGTTGCATTATTATTTTTTTTTCGTTTCTTTTTTCTGTCTTCTTCTTTTTCTGACTCTGGCAACAATTCGAAAATTAACGTTTCGTTGCAGTTTACGGACACATATGAGTTTTTAATTGCAATTTAATGGTGGGTCATTCATTATCTAGGAAAACTTTTAGAGACTCTACAGAAGACTAAGAAGTACTGGGAAATATTTTCTACTAACGTTTTATCCATTGTCCTATGTTTGCGCGTTTTAATTTAACGATTGTCTATGGTACCCAAAAAAAAAACAAAAACAAAAACAAAACGGTGGATATGTATGCAAATTCATGCACAAACTTACTTACTATTCAGAATTAAAGTGAAAATCTACATATACACTTGATATGTATGTATACATGTTTCCTGTAGTTCAGGAAATTTGACGTATTTGTTGGACAAAATGACCAGTTATTTGCTATATATATTCAGAGACAAAGGTTCCATAGCATTATCTCCTTCGGTATATTGCTTCGATCTTAACACTACAGGGTATTTTGTTTTTGTCATTTAAACATTATCTTTGTAGTAAAGTCTATGTCTTTCTTAAAAGGACACTGTCATAGATTCTTGCTAAAAATGTATTCTCTTGAAACAGTTCGGCTTTATATGAAGAATTTTTATAACAGTAAAAAAAACAACATTATGTTACTTAATGGTATTTTGTTAAAATTATGGTTATAAATTTCTTTGCGGCCAGCGTTTCCTTTTTTCCTCCTTAACATTTTGTAATAAAATCTTTTGCGGTTAAATAAAAATTTGTTATTACATTTGTTGGAATTTGTTAAATTTTATTTTGTATGGTGTTTTTCTTACGTTATATTTGTTTTTTTTTAAAGGACTACTTAATTCGTTGTAGTCAAGTATTGAAAAACTTAATATTTTTTTAGTTTTTTATTTGATTAGAAACAAAATTTGAATTGAATTCTTAAAGGCTTTTAAGGAAGCTTATTAAACTTAAGTCCGATAACGACCTACAACAGACATAAAATTAGAAACATCCAGTATTGTGGAAACTATAATCACAAGGCAACAAATAATGGTTGTGCCAACTTTATAAATAACAAGAAATGAAAAAGATGTTGCTTAATTTATCATTCTGTGTTAATACTAATTAGAAGCACTTGAACTAAATCTAAACATAAGTGGTAGGGATGTCGGTTTCACAAAACTATTCTGACATGATATTGTGAAGCATATTTTAATATTGGGTCTATTTTTTTTACTTCGAAGTATTATTAATGCTGGTAAAACACTCATGTCCTTTGCAACCCTTTCAAAAAAATTCAAACTGTCTTTCTGTATTAGTGGGAACTTGGATTTGCCTTATATGCGATTCAGTAAAGAAACCTTTCAGTACTAAAGAAAATATAGTTCAGAAGAAAAGACGACTGTGCAGGTGTTCGAATAAGTGGTTAAATTTTATCGTATTAACGATGTGCGTCCAGCTGTCGTCCGTCTGACATGATATTTTGAAGCATATTTTAATATTGGGTCTAACTTTTTTACTTCGAAGTATTATTAATGCTGGTAAAACACTCATGTCCTTTGCAACCTATTCAAAAAAAAACAAACTGTCTTTCTGTATTAGTGGGAACTTGGATTTGCCTTATATGCGATTCAGTAAAGAAACCTTTCAGAACTAAAGAAAATATAGTTCAGCAGAAAATACGATTGTGCAGGAGTTCGAATAAATGGTTAAAGTTTATCCTATTAACGATGTGCGTCCAGCTGTCGTCCGTCTGGCATCTATGGGTTGTGAGCACTCAGTTTGCAAAATAATTAAATATGTATTTATTAAGATGCGCTTTAAATATTTCGGACTCACCGATTTCAAGTCTATCGTCCTACTATCTTCTTTTAAATTTTAATACTATTTTAAAGGAAAGTAGGGTATTATCAAAGACTCCCCTTAATTAACCACTGATATTGTATAGAGCGAAAAAAATATTCAAATTCTAAATATTTTTTTATTTAGTTTTCAATATAATAAATCCAATTTAGAAAGTTTATCAATTGCACGTACATATGTATGTATAAGTGGCTAAAAATTGTATTTGTTTATTATCCAAAAAAGTTTAAGTCAGCAAATAAACAGTCATCACAGTTCCCACTAGAAATCATTCACTTTACCAACTGATAACTGACATTGTGCCATTAAGCCAAAATCAAATTTTACTAATGATTTGTTTATCTATTTTTATAGAATATGTAGGTATATGGTTGTATGTATGTATGTGTATATTTTTGTCAATTTTCAATAACGCATTTACCAACGTTAGCAATTTTGCTAACTGCTACTCAGTTTTTGAAAATAAGTAATAAAAATAAAATCTCTTCATGCGATTATAGGAATTTTTATGAGATTTTCAAAATGTGTTTTCATATATAAAAAATTTTGTTTGGTTAAAATAATCTAATAGAGTGAGAGAGTCAGGAAATGAACTCTGGCTTTACATGCACACATTCACATGTATATATAGATATGGTAAAACTAAATATGGTAATAGAATAAATGAGTAAGTGTAAGAGTATTTAGGAAACAGTAGCAAAAATATTCTAAACTTAAAAAAAATATATAAATTCAAATTGTGGAAACTCAATATTTGTAACTTAAACCAGGAAAGTAAACAAAATACAAATGCTAAATTAGCAATAAATTCTACAGCACAAATATAGTTACATATACTAATACACACACTAAACAAAATTTTTTTTAAATTAATTAAAAAACGGTTTTGGTTTATATAGATAAAAGCTGCATAAATGTGCGTCAATTTGATGAAAAATGTGTTTAATTGAATAAAAAAATTTATTACACACTTTTTTAATTTGTAAAAAGGTCGAACATTTTAATTACTTTATTTTATTTTTATATTAATGTAATTTTTCATCAATGTGAATAAATTATTGAATATTAGTAGTAAGAATTAATCTCATTTCTCAGATTTATTAAAAATAATTCTTTTGGAGGTATTTTTTTTAATAATTCAAGAATTTTTATTATTATCTATTATCTATTTATATTTCTTTCAGTGTACATACAAAGAGATTTACTTATTTATCTAAAAATATATTTAAGTATGAAATACTTGTGTTAAACTTGAGTATTTTGTAAAATTATGAAAACCTATATTAAATATAGCGATTTTATTTACTAATACACTTAAACATTTCGACATTTGAACTGATTTGCATGTTGTACTTAAGGGTGAACCCACAATTTTTTTAAATCAAATTGTTTCACAATTTTAAAAGAAAGTTTTATATAACAATTTATTAAATTTTTAGTTTGATTGAAAGACTTTTGGTACATTTATATTTTCAATTTATATATTATGTTATATATATTGCACATTTATGCTTTAAAATTATATCACCAATATTATATATTAATATTATAAAGTCAATCTGTGCGAATTAGCCATGTCCCTCAGTTCATCTCTATGTCTGTTTTTGTCACTCACACTTCCACACTAAAGCTGGATAAAATCTGTCATGAACGTTTTTTATTGCTAAGAGCAGATCGTTATTTAAAATCACTCATATCAGTTAAAGCTAACTGACATAACCTTAAAATTCAAATAACTTTTTTTAATTATATAAAAGTAAATGCTTTAGAAAGTATTTTCCTAAAGTTTAATTTATCACCTCAAAAACATAAAACTATGTACGAAAGATTAAATCGATTAAGGAACTGATTCTGGTTCAAACGGTATATTTGAAAGTATAACATTTTTCTGCCCGTTACAGACACCTACGCATAATACCCTACAAACCATGGTAATGAATGTATAATAACGAATCTTATATATAGTCAGCTAATTGCATATCATTTCCGATATTTTTTTCGTTTCGAACGGTCATCCTTATATTTGACATAAGTACCATTTGTTGGTTTTGCATGAAATGGTTTTTGTAGTTGTTGTTATTATTCCGTATTTATAATAAAATACTGTGTTACTATGAATTTGTTTTTATCATTACTTTTCTGTGTGTGTGTTTTTTTTTTTTCATTCGCTGTTTCGGATAATCGCTAAAATAATAGAGGCTTAAAATTTGAAGTTAATTTTGTAAATGTCGTTGTCAAGGCTTAACAATGAAAATAAAAATAAACAAACTTGTATACAAATTTTAGCATAAATATTGTTGTTTGCTTTTTTGTTGTTGTTTAGACTTTCAATTTTATTTTTATTGGCAATATGTGGTTGTTGTTGACATTTTATAGCTTTAATGTATAATGAAATTTAAATTCTTTTTTAGTTAATTTTGAAAAGAAGAGAAAAAAATATTAAATAAGAGCAGTTTTAGAGGGTGGTAGGAAGGGCATTTAAATAAAAAGCACCTAAATTTACTTTAGAAAGAAAAATAATGTAGAAAATAAAAAATATTTACAATCCATTGAGAATAGATAAACAAATAGTGTCAAATTCATAAAAATGTAGGTTTGTTAGAGATAATAAATGGTTTTATTTTGACATTAAATTGTATTAAATTAAATTACAAAAAAAAGTGCTGTAAAAAATTAATATAAATTTTGTGATCCAGAAAACCGTCTTTGATATCTTGATTATTTTTATTAAAATTATATTTAAAGTCAAATGTTCCCATTTCAAAAACAAAAATAATAAAATAAATTGTTATAGTTTTGCTAAAATTAGTCGCTGAAAAATATTTTTGTCGTCATTTTAATAATCATTTGTTCGTCAAGGTCAAAAAACAAATGGACCAGTATAATTTGTGTACATTTTTAACAACTTTGGTTTAAACAACGAGTCGGCTAATAAAATTGTTACTTTGCTTTTTTATCGTTCACTTTGAATAAAAGTTGTCATAAAGAAACCGTATACTTTTTCATTTAAGTTTTCATATTAAGCAGATAATTACAGTGCGTAAGAAAATGAAATTGCTATTAACCCATAATACTTATTTTACATAAAAAATAACATTTTAATAAAATGTGTCTGCAACATGTTGGGCAAATATATCAATCAAAATGTTGAGACAAGGAAAATTGTACGACATGTAGCATAACATCATTTTTTTTTTTTAGAATATTTGTATACTCCACCACTAGTAGTAGAGAGGTTATTTTTTACTTTGTCATTCGTGTAAAATAAAGTATAGATATTCTTCTATATTTATTTTATTTTATATTTTATATAAAGTATAGATATTCACTATTTTATTATTGGTCCTAGATCCTAGACTGAAATTTGGAAAAAAGTTTATTATTTTACGTAGATTGTTATTAAAATCCAGTAATATCGGTTTATTATAAATAAAGTTATAGATTTATATATGAGACAACCAGAAAATTCCGATAACGATTTTTCCAGCTCTATAAAATTTACAAAACAATAACAAAATTATCCATATTATAGTCATAAATAAAATATATTTCGCTGTAATAAGAGTGTGTTAGTATGCTTAAGATGTATTAGAGTATAAATGTGTGACATATTGCGTTTGTAACATCAATCATGATGTGGAAATAAAAACTTTGACGATTATTATTTAGAATCATATTGCAAACTTACATTTCTTATAAACATGTTGCTAAAGTAATTATGTACCGATAAATATTTCTGGGACATATGTAGGCAACATTATATCTAAACATGTTTAATAAACTCAATGCTGTAATACAGTTGGAATATTATTTATCAACATGTTACAAGAAACTATATTAAAAATGTGCTGCAACATTTTTGTATCAATGTAATCTTAAATAAACAAATAAATTTATATAAAATTAAAAAAATTTTGTACTTTGTGTACAAAAACTACTTTGTAAATATGTTGCTGCAGCAGAGTTCGAATATACAACGACATGTTGCTGCTGTTATCTGCAGTGATATGTTGCTGATGTTAATTGCAACATATTGCTGCATAATTTTTCCCAATAATAGATCATAAAAAATGAAAAATTCCCTGTATATTTTAAATAAATTTATTACATCTTCCTTCCAAAATTACTTTTGTTAAACACTGTTTGTTGATATTAAAGAAAATTATTAATGTTATTGTTATTTTTTTAGATTTTTTTCTCCTACAGACCTTGGAGATTAACAAGAAAAACTGTTTTAAATTCAGTGTCAAAATTGTTTTATTTCCCAATATTTTATATTTTTAGGGGCCATTATGACATTTACTTTCTCTCGCAACTTTTTACTGTCTGTCTCTGGTAAACTTAAGTCAAACAAATTCTAGTAAATGAAGTACAAGTACAAACGATTATTTTCCTTCGGTCGGTTTATTTATTTTGTTTATTTTTGTTTTCTATTATGGATCCAGAAAATTTTTAAGTTGATTGGATTGTAACTTTTGGGCACGTTGCGTGTTATCCTTAAATGGAAAAGGAATACAATGAAAGGACCACCATGCTGTTCCTTTCATGTACTTGTAGTTGTTCATGTTATTGTATTTGTTAGAGTATAACTTGTGAAAGTGTCAAAGTGTGTGCTTGTATGTTTAAATGTATTTGTTTGTTTACTTTGTTGTAATGTGAAAATGCGCGGTTGGATTTTTTTTATATTTTGCTTTAGTACGAGTGTTTGTGGCATTTTATTAATGGTGTTGGTTTTTTGGATTATTTAACGGTATATTACTACTTTATTATATATTTACAATTATATTTTTGTCTTCTCCGCTTTCTCACTCTGCTCTCCAGTGGCCTGTCTTTTATATACTTTTAATCTTGTACTTGTGTTACTGTTTTTTTTATTGGGTTTTCATTTTTATTAATAAAATTGTTATTAATATTGTTTCATGTTGTTCTGTTGCAAAAGTAGAAGTGTTAATAATTAATTAAATTTTCCTGAAATTATACGTTTTGCTAATTTCCAAATGTTAAAAGCATAAAATGGGGCTGTTCTGTTTTATTTATTATTTGTCACAAGTAATTAACAAGATTTTGATTAATAATTGTTTTCTAAGAAAAAAATATTCAATATTTTATATGAATTTAATTTTAATCTTAATTATGTAAGAAATTTATTTAAATCCAATTCTAAGAAAATTGTCGTAATCTATACTTTATAAATTTCTATTGAATATTGAATAAGAGAATTAAAGAAATGGTCAGCATGATTTTATTAATTAATTATAAATGTATACATGTTTCTGAAACATTTTCATTAGAAACATACAAATTCAGAAGGAGTACATAACAATTCGTCACAGGATCATTTCGAGAGAAATAAATAAAATAAAGCATAAAAAAATTAGGAAGCACAATGCGAAACACAATTAATTGACATATAACAAAAAATATTGCCAACATGTTGCAGAAAAATATTTATAAGCAAGAACTTGTATAATCAAGTCGCATTTAGTGTTATTCCCAAGCAAAATGGTATGAATTTGATATATTTTTCGCTATCGTAAGCATAAACATGATTGTAGTGCAAATAACAAAATAAATTCAACATAGTCAACCACTAATCGGAGATTAGAGTAAACAAATATTTCAGAGTAGTTTAATCATGCAAAATGTTGTTGAAACAAAAAAATTCAACATATAGATTTTTTTAATTTTTTCCTATTTTTAAAAATGGATGTTCGCTGTCAGATTCCTTAATCGAATTTCGCTAAATTCTTATTCTCCAAACTGCATATAAATTCGTTAAATTGACAAAACAGACTGTATAGAAACACATATCAATATGCGTTATCGTAGCAATATGTTGCATAATTAAACTTTAATTTTTTATGATTTCAATTATTCTCCTCAATTTAAAAATCGATTACAATAAATTGTTTAGACTTTGATTTTATATTATCATTAATTTAAAATACGTAATTTTATAATTTCAACCTCCTTATCAGATTATTTTATAAACACAGTACTGTATTGTGCTAAAAATTCAAATTACCTTTTAAAAATGATTAACATTTTGTCGTAATTTTTCCTGAAATTTCAATATTTGTCTATGGTAATCATTAGTTGGAAGTTTACAACAAAAATTGAGAGCATTAATCATTAAGTAACAAATTTACAAACATTATTAAAAATCTCAACAACACAAACAACAAGCAACAGTAAACACTCTATGCTTCCATTTTTCGTTTTATACGTTCCTTAGCGGCAGCTATTGCTGTGGCAACACCTAAACAATGAAAATGAAATAAAGATAATGCGAAAATTTATGAACAAACAATTGATTGACATGCCCCAACAATTGACAACGAGACAATCAATATTTCAAAGTATATTTGAAAATATGTTTTCAGTATATAAAAAACGATTACTACCACAATATTGTCTGTTTGTTTGTCTGTGTGTGTGATTGTTAGTCCGTCTGTCTGAAAGCACGACAAAGAGAAGAAATTATATTAAATAACACCGCCAAAAGTTTTGTTATCGACGTTATTTATTTATTATTATATTTTTTTGTGTTTAATCAAATGTCAATCAAAAGACCCTCTATTACATGACCTGCCCCTTAAGATTCCGCTTAACACCACAAAACGCAAAATTCAATATTCAATACTTTAAATAACGACAAGATGTTGCTGCACAGTTTAAATGTCTTCAAGGAGTTTTATTTTTTATTTATTTTTTTATCATATTGAAATAAAACGTAACAGGAAACAGGCGTTTGAGTAGGTACGCAAATAAAGGCAAGAAAATTTACTAAAGTACTTAAGGACAACACCAAATAACAGCAACAACATAACACTTCTTCGAACAACTCAAAATAATATAAATGGTAACAATATTCGCATAAATTCGCTTACGGGTGTGAAGCATCGAATTTCATTACAAGCTGTCAAAGTCACACTCTACACTTGACTCCATATTCCATTTCATAGCTAAAGGGACTCTAAACAATTCGTTTATTTTAGTATGATTTTTTCACTTTATCCCGTTTCTCTATTATACTTCATTTTTCTCTTCCTTTCGTATGAATGTTTTGCTTTTTAACGACTTAAGGGCTTAAAAGTACAGCAAACGACAGTAATAATAAGAATAAAAACAATAACAACAAGACAAAAAGAGAGAGAAAAAAATAAAGTGAGAAATATAAGAGTTTTGGGTTTGTGGTAAAATACAAATTCGAATATAAATAAAATAAAAATTGATAAACAAAAGTCAACACCTTCTTATTAAAGAAATCTTTTGATGCCATAAATACTTAAAAATAGATAAAATAAAAAATTGAAAGAAAAAAAAACATTAAACCTTAAAAATTGATTGAATTCAAATGAAAAATGTCAACTTTGACTTTGATGTTAAACAATTTAACAAGTTTAGTGGTTAAAATACAACAACCACAAATATGTTTGTTGTCTTGATAAGAAATTGAAAGAATGGAGAAAAATAAAAGAAATAAAATGAAAAAATAAATAGATGAGGATAATAAGTAACAAGTTAACCTAATCTAGTAAACTCTTTTTCATCTTCATCGTTATCGTCATCGTCATCATCATCTACATTTTCATCTTTATCTCTTTCTCTATCTTTATCAATTGTTACTTTAACTTTTTAGTAATTTGTTACAAAAATGTTGGTAAATGTAAACTAATACACCCACATTTCTCATCAATTTGGCTTATAACGTAACAGGATTCTAATAAATGAATCCTTAAAGTCAGTCGTCTATTGTTGGAATTTAATTTATTTAAAGTCAAAGAACTTGTATTTAAATCAATAGTTTATCCCTCCATAAAAATTATACATATAAAACAAAATGATTTTGATAAGTTTGTAAAATACAGACACATACAAACACACAAATACAATCAAAAAATGTGAGCAGTAAAAAATAATTAAATATTTTGTGTAATGTTTATATAACTGGATCTATAGAAAAACCCTCTGCTTTTGACTTTTTATCTCATGCATCATAAAGCCATTCAGGTTTTTAAGGTATGACCCTCAGGTTGAAAAATACATATTCAATGAAAAAAGAAACCAGTATTGTTGTGGTTTACAAGATGTGCTTTTATAACATGTGTCAAAGATAAGATGTTTCAACAAAACACTTTTGGAATCTATCTAAAATGCCCCTTCTGAAATTCTAATATTCTAGTCTGTCAAAAATGATATAAATATGTTTTCTTAGTCAAATTTATGAAATTAAGGAAACTTTTTTAACTGAAAAATTATTATGAATAAATATTAAAAAAAAACTCCTTAACACTATAATCTGCATTATTATTCGGCAACAAGTTGCTTCAATAAAACTTTACAAAATGCTAACAACATGTTGCAGATATATATATTATATATACTTAATTCTTTAATTTAACTCGACAGTCTTGCGACTTTCTCCCAAAAATAGAGTTTGCAACAAAATGCTTTAAAGTGTTCTCAAGATCGCCATGTTTACCCATTGCCTGAAATTAAGAAAATGTCTTAAGTTTTAAAAACTTTTTAATAAATTTAAAAATATTTATGTACTTTAGTTTGGATTTGAAAAATATCTAGTCATTATAAATAAACTATTAAGGAATATAATCAGCTAAATGTTTCGGCAACATGTTGCTTTAATATACATTAAAACTAACCAAAATCGAGAAATTGAAATATATAAAATATATTTTTTTTAAGTAAAAATAATTTTTAATTAAAATTTTGCAGAAATATATGTAATTGTAATTGACTTCTTCTGTTTGGGTTCTAAAGTCTCCGAATTTTCTTTGGCTATATAACAATTCTACATAAGTGGTACCAAATTGCTGTCAATATTATTAATTTTTGTCGTAGTCTATATCTACGAAATGGTTTTTCTAACAATAAATATGTTTTTTTAAACTAATATATTTTGAAAAGTCTTATTTAATTTGGTTTGTTTTCTGTTAATACCTTGTCAATTAAATTAAAACTCCAGCAATTTGCTTGACAATATGTTGCTTCAATAAAACTCAAAAAAATCTTATTTAGGTAGCAACAAGTTTCAGAAAAATAAACATTTTAATAAAATAAATCATTTTTCAACATGTTGATTAATATTAGAAACATATTGCTGAGTAACATGTTAACAGATATCAGTGTAATGTATTAAAAATTGTCTTTATAACAAAATGTATAATAATTTTAGTTTAAATAGAAAATAAAAAAATCATCATAAACTCAGTAAAAACTTTGAGTGTAAAACATATGCCAAATTTACTTATATACAAGTGCTAAGGTATATATCTATATATAAATATATGAATTATATATTTATAAATGTATATATATTCAATATTCAATATTAGTTGAACCTGTCACAAGTCAATTGTACGTGTATATGTTGTTGTTTTTTTTGTTGCTTGGGATTTCTAAGCGATTTTTCTTTTTTTCATCTTGAACGCTTCCATCTTTTTGTTTTATAAGATTGCAAGTATTTATGTAATATATGTGTTTGTGTGGGTGTATGCTTGCATTTACATTCCTATTTTATAAATTTCTTTCGATTTTAACAAGTTCAGCACCTGACAGTGTTTGACACAAATCCTTAAACATAACGAGTTTAAGCTTATGAGGTCCCTGAGAGACATTTTTTTTGTTTGAACAAATATAGAGCACAACACACACAAACCAACTCATGTTGTACTTAAATTCATATAAATAAATTTAAGATTTTTCTCTGTGTACATATATACATACATATATGAATGTGTGTGTGCGTGAATAATAAAAAGGAAACCACAAGATTTTAGTTGAATATTTACTCACATGTTAAAATTTTGCGTATGTGTGCATGTTTGTATATTTATATGATAATGTTGGTGGTGGTGATGCGTCTGTTGGAGTAAATGGTTTAGAACACTCTTGTCTTTTTAGGTTACCGCCAAAATGTCTTTTCAGGTCGATTTGACACGTTGATTGATCCCTATATGTTTTTCTCGTATTGTATATGTATATGATGATGAAAATAATGGGACATGTATAAGAAAACCAAGAACAAAATAATAAAATAAAACTGAAACGAAATGATGAAAACAAATTTGAAGAAACTGAAACTGAAGCAAAAGGAATTTGTAACTAAAGATGTGAAAGAAAAAAATGTCACATACTCTTCATTGAACTTGTGGCTTGTAAAAGCAACCAATTTAAACGTATGCGATAATGTTTGTTAACAAGGTTAAACGAAGTAGTATATAAAATGAATATATATTTGATCACATAGATACTTATATAGTTGAAGTGATTTATTAACAGCTGTCCATTTACAATGGCATGATTTTTAAGTAGAGAGAAATAAATGTATATCTTTGTGGCAATGTATATGTAGGTAAAATGTGCTGAAAACTCCATTTCGAAATATTTGTTTAGGGGCTAATTATAAAAAGAGAAATAGATAATTTAATTCATATATCGGTTTCGATTTAATTGTGTTTAAATAACAATGATAAACATTCATGTCAAATTCCATCGGAATATTAGTAAAAAAGTTGAAGAGCTAACAGCCTTTCAAACGAACGGACATAACACTTTAGATATTTCCATCTGCCTGCTTTGACACGCTCACATACACAATAATTTCGCTTTATAACTTTTTTCAATTAGGTTTATCAAGCTATAGAGCGATTACTGAGACAATTTCCAAAATTTGAAAAATTTAACCATCGATTGTGATTAAACGACACGTTTAATTTTCATGAAAATGACACGTTAAAATTGTCTAGAATGAAAAACGGGACGACTAAACCACTCTTGGTCAAGGTGAAGGAGTATACCTATTATAAACGAAACTGTTAATATCGCATATATCATCAAATGATACAGGAAATCTCAAAAAAGTTGCCACATGATTATTGCTTTGACGAAACATTATTGTTAGGGGAATGGTATCTCCCCAAAAAGGAAACTTAAAAAAAATATTATAGACTGACAAATGAAATTCTGAATATCGTATATCTCTGAAACTTAACAACAAAAATATTTATATAAAAACTTTTCGGATTGAGTATGTGAAAGAAGTATCCACCTTACCAACGATGTTTTTAATGTTGCATATCTCTGAAACTGTTGCAGGCATTTGGCTCAGCGGTATCTCCTTACAATTGGAAATTTCAAATATTTCTTAATTGATGTTTGTGGAGGGTATTAAATATTTGGCATAATAAAGCTTTCGCAATTATTTTTATCACGAATTTTATAAACAAAAAATGATGATCTAATTTTTTCAAGTATTGACTCATAACTTTTTTGCAATGACAGAAAATTAAAATTTTAAATGGGTGTTAGTATAATGATACTTTTGATTAACAAGTATCTAAATCCATAATTATATAAAAACCATGACATTTAAGGTATCACCAATCCATATCAGATTAAATATAGACAAATTGTATGTAAACATATACCTGTTTTTATAAAGCTGATATAAATTATAATTCGAATATTTAGATAAATTTATCATGAATCAATTTTTAAATGCTGATAAATTTAACATTCTTCTTGAAAGTTTTCAAAAAATTGTTTGTCTTCCAACACTAATTTAATAACGTTCGGTTGTAGGTACCTCTAATTTTCCATATAAAAGTGAAAATTTGTTAACAACTATTACAAAGGATTTCTTTACAAATGAATGTACAAATACATATATTTATTTAATTTGTATTTGAATCGTAATTATTTTTAATCCAAATTTTCTGTTTTCAATTATTTTAATTAAGGAGGCTTTGCTGGCAGTAAGAACTACTTTTAATGTTAATATCCATAATTAAATAACGAACTTTTCCTCTATTCTACTCCTTTGTAATGTATATGTGTATGTAGATGCTGTATCTGTCTAATTTACAAGATGGTAAATAAAACGTATAATAAAGTGATAAAATTAAACAGTTGTTTGTTTGTTTGTATGTATGTTTGTTTGTTTATTTGTTTGTTTGTTTGAAAATGAAGAGGAAGAATAAAAGTATTTGCGAGTAAATAATTTTTAAGTCATTGTGCTAATATACATTACAAGTACTTACTATTTCCGTTTCCGTTTATTTGCAAATACAATAACAAACAATATAAAAGAGCTGAAACATACACAAAGTATAAAATGTAGGTGTATCACACCGACACAATCACAGACAGCACGAATACAATGTACAAGCCCGAGAACAAATACTTTTTTACACACTTGTATAAAATTACGTTAAATTAGTAAATTACTAAAATTATTGTCATACAACAAAATTAAAAATATTACACCTTTCAAAATTGTTGAAACATTTTCTGACTTTATTTTTACGCTTCGCAGTTTTGCACAAAAGCAAAAAAAAGTTATAAAGAAAAATAAATGAAATGATTGCAAGAGAAAAAATAGAAGTCATTTTATTTTTGTGGGAGGAAAAGTGGGGAAAATTATATAATAAAAACAGAATAAAGTACAATTGTTAATTTTTTATACGATTTTCATTCATTCAGTTGAAAGTGTTTTGGCTTCTTTGGTGTTGTTGTTTTTGTTAAATATTTTCCTTTTGGCTTTTGGAGCATCAACGTAGAATGGTAATGATGACGCAATATTACGATGATAAAGTCATTTGTTTCTTTTCCTCTTAAATTTTGCAGGTCCTAAATGGAAAAAAAATGAGAAAAAAATCGTTACTTCTTTTTAGCTTCTACTTTTGTCTTTGGTTCCTTTATGTAGCGAATCTTTATTTAATTATGAAACCATCTGTGTGTTGTTGCTGTTGCTGTTGTGTTATACATTTGAATAGAGGACGCTTTGATTTTATGCTTTTATAAGCATTAGTAATTCAGCCAGCTTATATTATTATATTCGTATTTTGTTTTGTTCTCATTGTTTTTATTTCAAAATTTAATGTTATTTTCTCTTGTACTTTTTTTCCGTTTATTTCCATTTAACTTGTAACAAATACTTACCAAATTATAGGAATAATTCCCTATTTTTATTGAGGTTTTCTTGGAGAATTCGTTTGGAATGCCATCATATTTACGAGTAATAATTTTTTTCGCAGCTTGTTTTTTTATTTTTTGATAAAAAGAAGTTATTTGGTGAAATGAAATAATGATTTTGTTGTTTTGTTTTTCATGGAATTTTGATGGTCTTTCTTTACGCTTATATTGATTTAAAGTGGCTTATTTGGGACACTGGCTGTAATTTATATTTATTTTATTATTAGTATGGTCTATAAAAATGTTTGCTTGTGTAAAAATTAATTTGTTTATTTTTCTTTAACTAGTAAAATGAATTATTTGGTCATTAAGAGGACTTAAAATCTTAAATATTTAAAATAGATCGTGGTCATAAAATTAAGATAAAGAAAATTGGGTTTTCTAAATAATTGTAAGGAATTTAATTTGAAATTCTTAGAATTTTTTCTGTTACCTATTGAAAACTGAGACGAATTTTTGATATCATTATAGGTTTACTGAAATAAAACTAATCTAGAACTGAAGTAGAACTGTACTAGAACTGAATTGGAATTGCGCTAGAACAGAACTAGAACTCATCTAGAATTAAACCAGAACTGAACTAAAACTGAGCTATAACTGAATTAGAATTGAACTAAAACTGAATTTGAACTAAACTAGAACATTAACTGTTGTTCCAGTTCAGTTCCAGAATCAAAACTAGAAACTGAACAAGAATTCAAAGTGAAATCTTAGTTAGGATCTGGTAAATCAACTAGTGGATGACTTAGAAGCTAAGCTAGAATCTGAACAAGAATTCAAAGTGAAATCTTAGTTAGGATCTGGTGAATCAACTAGTAGATGACTTAGAAGCTAAGCTAGAATCTGAACTAGAAATGAACTTAATGAAAATGAGCTTAAAATAATTTCAATTCTTAAAATTATTATTTATAAAAAAGTTATATGCTTTCGTTGTTTGTTTCCTCAAATTGTCTTAAATTCATAAATGTCCTTGCAAATATTTCATTTCCTGTTTGTTATGTTTATTGAACATAATTGATCAAAATTCAATTGAAATAATTAAGCTCAACACAAAGACGAAAGATTAAAAAAGGATATCGACTAAAGCATAAATAAACTCCTTAAACACAAATCAATTGTTAAGTGTAATATTTAGAATATTTGACTAAAATCACAAATTATTTGATTTCAACAATCTCTTAAATACTTTATATAATCTATAGGATTTAATACTAAAGTCTTAATTTTTTTAATGTGCGTGTGTGTGTGTGTAAATGATAATGAGTGTCTATAAAAAAGGAGAAATTTCAAAATAAATCTCTTTATTTAATGTTTTTAATATTAAAAACATTAAATTTGTTTTAGGCAACGAAAAATTTATCATTATTATCACTTAACGAAGAAAAAAAGACGATAAATGTATGCATTTCGTTTTCTTAATTTTTTATAACAAAAAATGAAAGATAAAAGTGTAAAACTTTGCAAATTAATACAATCATAAATATGAGACACACATACATATATAATAAAAAGGAGAACACAAAAAAGGCAACAAAGAAAACAATGACAAGAAAGCAAAAGTAAAAGTTACATGTAAATTACATAAATCATTAAAACATATACAAACACACAAATCGGAGTATGTTAAACGTTGAAAGATGAATATAGAGATGATATACTTGTATATGTGTAACTAAGTATGTATTAGTATGTCATAATATCACGGAAGGATAATAAATGAGGCACAATTTTTTTATTTATATTTGCTGTTGTTTATGTTGTTGTACTTGCCTCTGTTGCTGAATGTCATCTTATCATTTTTATGACAAACACTAACACCAAGATTTTAGTCCTGTTAAATAATGCGCCAAAGTATACAATCCACATATGGATATTCGGGAGAGGGAATGGGAGTGAGAGAGTAAATATGAGGGATTGTTTGTATATGAAGTAAAATAACAGAGTATTATATCATTGGCTGTGTAATGGTGTTGCCATTAAAACATCAACAGAAACTTAAGTTGTGAAAATTTGCTGACGCATTAAAACTGCCTCCAGAGTTGGCTCTACTTTTTTTCTTCTATAAAACGACAACGACGTCTTGTTGAACTTCAATTTGAATTTTAAGAAATCTTTAATAGAAATGAAAAAAATCTGTATGGAAAAAAGTTCCGTTTTCATTTAACAGTATCTGTAACAAATAGTTAGTTGTATTCTTAGCCATGGGTTATAAAAGGCACAAAACACACCCATACACATTTAAGAGTTTACGACATTTACGTGTTGTGCATCCAAAAAAAAATGAGTAAAAACACTTATGACAAAAATAAATATTTATGTTTAATATTTATTTTGTTGTATATTTTAAGGGTCTTTGTTTTTGATCTTAAAGAAACGATTTGTAAACAATGAACCTTAAATCTTAAAAGCAACATTTTGGAAATCTGAAATAAATAAATGTGAGTAGTCATTTTAACATATATTTTGATTTTATTTCATCATTATAATAATTTACAAAAGTACGTGTTTTAAGCCTAACTGTTGCACTTAAGTTGTTCATATTTAATAGCAAAAAAATATATATGTGTATATATAATCATACAATTGTACGGCTACAATTTTGTTTTTATTATTCTTCGTAAGATCGAGTCTTTTAAAAAGTATAATTTTAATTTAAAAAAACAAAAGAGTTTTATTTTTTATTGCTCTTTGAAAAGAGTTTAATTATAAAAAATGATAAAAATCAAAAAGATAAAATTAAAAAAATGCGAAATCGTAAAAAGAGTTTGAAGTCCTGTGTAGCCGTCAAAAATATTTTATATTAAACTAAAAATGGGATTTTTGTATGTTTAGTTTTTAGAGTGAGTTAAAAAAATAATCACTTTTTTACTTTGAACTGAAAGAAGAGTTCGATGAGTTTAAAGATACAAATTTTAATCGAACAAAAACAGTTTTAGTTTTTAATCATCGCACATAAGAGTAAAATTAAGATAATTTGAAAATAGACATTTTGTTCCGAATTTTTCATACTCTGGATTCAATTCAATATGATTATAATTTTGGTCTACAAATTCCTCTTTCCCATTGAACTCGCTCATTTAACAACGAAATAAAAAAAAAAAATATCAAAACTGTTAAAAACAAGAGTTTTTTTCTTATTGCCCTAAATTTTATGCTTAAATAAAATGTTATCAAAACATAAAGATAAAAAACAATTCTAAACAATAAAATATAGAAGTTTTTTACAACCGCTCTATATTTAATAGGGAGTAAAAGTATAAACAAATTTGCATATTTTTTATTTTTCTAAATAAATTTTTTCGTGTTTTTTTTATTTTGACAAATTTGTATTAGAAATTTTCTTTGGCTTGTGATATATTTTTAAGAGCTTTAGCAGAGAGTTTATGCTTATTAAAGGACTTAAAAATATGATGAATTTGAAAAATATTTTATATGTTTTTTTATACCCTCCTTTATCACAAGTGGTGAAGAGGGTATATTATTTTTGTCATTACGTGTGTAATGCTAAGAAGGAATCATATAAATCCCCATAATGTATATATATTCTCACATTAAAATCTGAGTCGAGTTAGCTATATCCGTCTGTCTGTCCTTCTTTTTGTTTTTTGTTGCCACGAATACATTCGCAATAACTAACAGAGAAATAAAATTTGGCCTGAGTATTTAGATATTTAGACAGTTGAGAGATATATACCGATATCTGAGACAACCTCTAAATTAAAGCGAAGAAGTTTCGTAATATTTTTAATTATAAATCGACAAATTAGAATAAAATTAATTTAAAATATAATAATATCATAATATAATTATTATAATATTATATCAAAAAAATATGTATCTCATTACTATTCCAAAAATCATCAAAATCGGTTCAGTAGGAAAAAAGTTATAGCCAAATATATAACTAATTTTATGATTAATTAAAGTTTATAAGAAATAAATTCATATATTGTATGCGTTTGTGAGTGTATTTGTGAGCATTTGTGGTAGAAGGTGTTGAAGATTCGATAAAGCCGAATATACGATTCTTATTTGTTTTTTGTTTAATAAAACTGGTTTATTGGTGTTATAAAAAAATAAAATTTGTTAAAAAGAGACCTAAGTGCTGGATGAAGTACGAGGGTTGAGTAAAAAGGATTTTGTTAGAGGATCTAGTTTTTTCCTTTAAAATAAATATTTATTGATATTATAAAGTTTTAATGAGAATATTGAAAGTGCTGTAAATGGAATTCATTAATTTTAATATGTGTGAGTTGATAATATAATTTGTCGCTTTGTGAATTTTAGACGATTTTCTTAATGTTGTTTTTCGAACATTACCTTACAATTCGGTTTCTTACATTTTATGTTTTCATCACATCGTAAATAATACGATTAATCTGTCTTTTTTGTTAATTTTGTAATTGGATCATCTTTGGTTATGAAAAAATTATACTTTATTTATTCTTGATCGGTCAGAACCGTTCCCTTGGCATCTGTAAACGTTATGAGATTTTCTCATCTGCGTTTATAGAAATATTCCAGATAAAATACCTTGAATAGGGCAAAAAAGAAGACTAAGAAAAAAATACCGTTAGCTGCTTCTCATTAAAAAACTTTAACTGTACTTATGGCTGAGAACAACAAAGATGAAACAAAAATAGAGAAATAAATTAAATGCGTTTATAAGAATATGGATCAGTGTACTTATATGAAAAGATAAATATCCAAGAAATTTTTGTTGTTGGACACACTTTTTTACTACAAAAGCAGAATTTTAATGAGATTGACAAAATCATAACTGAATAATTGTTATATTACGGGCAAATTATTAGTTATAATTAATTTTAATTTTGGTATATTTATTTTGGAATGAACAGAACTATTTAGTTCCATTTCTAATTATTACCTTTTGATCTATTTTTAAAATTTTAATGTTGTTTGATTGTATGACAGTCATATAAAAACCAGTAGTTGTGAATTTTTTATTAACATCTTAAATCTTTTTATATTTAATTAAAATAAATTTAATTTAAAGAAATTTTCTTTCTCATAAATTTCTCTTATTTCTTATTTAGCCACTTTTTTTAAACTCTTTTTAATCTCTTTCAATTATTTATGCAAATTGTAAAGAAAAATTACGCATAAAATATAATTATCAATATGAAAAACGTACGTTTTAGTATCCTTTTGACTGTGAACCAAAAATAACTTTTTGTTTTAACTTTTCAAACATAAATCTAAAGCGATTAAAATTATTTTTCTGTTTTAAGTTTATTATTTCTACTTTTTTCAAACCTTTTTTCTATTTTTCAATTCTTTGATGGCCTTAAAAGAAGTAGAACATGAATATGTTTGTATATATAGAAAAATATGTTTGTATATGTAGGGATATAAAACAAAATAATATATGCATAAATTGGGAAAGAAAAACACTGAGACGGAGAAGGGTAGTGGAGAGGAGTGGTAAAGAAAAAGTTATATCCTTTGATGTATTCTGAAACATGTTCTTTGTGCAGAAATATAAAACTGAAATAATTTTAGGTTTGCAATACGTGACAATATTATCGATAAAAACAATATAAACTTAACATAAGTTGGGCCGAGTTGAGCTGAACTGAACTGAACTGAACTCAACTCACTGAACTGAAATTGTTGCTGGAATTAGTGTTGAACAACAGCGCTGCTTTTGGTGAATTGTGTTGAAATGCATATTGAGTATAAAGTGGGTTTTGTTATGGAAAAAGATAATGAAATGATCGGATACATATTCGGTTTTTCTTTTTATTTTATTTTTAATAATTTATTATACTTTGATAAGTCATGCATAAGGCTTTCATAATAATTTAGAGACTTATAAAAAAGTTATTCGTTGAATCCAAAAAATATAATAATAAAATTACATTTAAAGACTGTTTTTTTTTTTTTTGTTAGAGAAGAAAAAGAAACTGTTACTTTAAAGGAAGTGGTCAAAGTTTTCTAATATTGTTATCCTTAATTATGTGTCTTCAATTATGAAGTATTTTACATGGTATTTAACCCTTTCCTAGACTACTAATTGTTTTACTGCTTTTAGCCGGTCCACAGAGTCAACCATCCAAACCTAAACACTTAATTGCGTTTCTTCCTTTTTTCCTTAAAAATTTGTTTTTGAGAAAAAGTTAAAAAATCTTCTCTTTCTTCTTTTTTGGTTTAATAATTAAATTTACCCTTTTTTGGGCATAAAATTAGCGTAAAAGAAAAAAATTATCAATTATTATATATTTTCCTTTATCTACTAATCAACTTATATATTTTTTATTATGGATCTAAAATTTTTGTATTAAATTATAAAAAAATGTTTCGTAAAAGAAAAAAAAACACATTTATTTATATAAATTATTCTTTATGAAACAACATTTTTAATGTTTTTTATTTTGTTTAAAAACAAAATAGGAAAAAAATCATAAACAAAATGAGAAAGATGGTGGGAGAAGGATAGAAAATGAAAAATAAGAAAAAAGATTTATCTCAAACACTGTGTAATTAGCTTAGCCTTGCGACTCTTTTTAGCCTAGAAAAAGGAAAAAAGTTTTTGGTTTTTTCCCCTTAACATTTTCCTTTTCTATTTAAAAGGCTAAATTATGTAAAAAGCTTTGAGTTGTAATGAAAATACATACAACAACACAGCAAACGAAATACAAAAAAAAAAAAAATAAAAAACAAATTGTACTTAAATAAATATTTTTCTTATTTAGTTCTTACAAAATATTTCCTTTTTGTTTTTGTTTTTGTTCATAAACAAAACGAAAATGAAAAGAACTGATTATGTAAAGATATGCTCATGTAACCAAACATATACATACACAAACACTTATTCATATCCATACATATACTGAAGAAATACCACTACATTCATTTCATATTCAATCTTAACTTAAGTTTATTTTATTAAGAATATATAAAATACTTGAGAAGGAGTGAAAACGAAAAAATGTTAACAAGAATAAAATTCGATAGCTTTAATTTTATGTTACTAAAGTGTTTCATAAATGCTAAAAGTATCTGAAATTCATTTTGACATAGTCGCGTGATAATTCCCCTTTCCCTAGTCCTAAGTGCTAGCTCCATTCCAATATCTGGAAGATATCTCAGTAAATCGTATAACCTTATTCACAAAGAAATTGTAGCGTATAATTCTCCAGGAATATTTTTTTTAACTCCAATCTGGGCATTTGTAAAAGGGGTGAAATAGTTTTTTTTCCATTTCAATATCCAAACAATTGCGACAAGACGTAGAGGAAATTTCAGATCATTTACATGTTTTCCTAACACACAGATTCTTGTGGTTGCAGAAAACTTCGAAACTTCGTTATGATCGCGAAAGACTTACTTCTTCGTCCCAGGTTGAAAATGTGCCATACGCAGAATTTTTGGTGGGCTTCGCGTTCGATATAATATCTCATCAGCTCCACTTGGACGAAACTTTTTATAGTCTTATTAATTATGTTAGGATCAGGATTATGCATATATATTTCGCACTGCTTGAAAAAATGTTAAGCAGTAATCGTAAGCTAAGAATCTTGTTGTTGGAAACAGTTATAACATTATTTTATTTACATTTAATTCTCTAAATTCAGAAACTGGCCAGATAATAACGAAACATCGTCCGCCTACTATAATCTGCCTCTCTACTGTTCAGACACACTAGATTTATCTAATGCATTCTCGAGATCAGCTTTTTATTCTTTTTACCAATTTTTTGTAGTATCAACGTATTACCCATTTGTGCAAGACAGTCAAAACTCAAAAATTAAAAAAAAATCATAACTATTGTGTATATAAAATAACGTTTTATTGATACCATCATATTTTTTTGCTACGTTCATGATATTTTCATTATTCATGCTTGAGAAACGATTTAGAAAGCAAAACGTATGTAACCATCTTTTGGTTATCACTCCTTATACGCTCTCATATACATTCACACACAAAAAAACCAAAATCGAAAAAAGTTTGTCTTTTAACTTAAAACTGACAAAAAAAGAATCAAGAAATTTAAGACTAAAATTAAGAAAACAAACCAAAATAAGAGTTGTTCCAGCAAAAGGAAGTAAAACATATCTATAGAGAGAGGGAGAGAAAATTGTATATGTATATGTTTTGAGTATACATTTCTTAATATGACAAAGTCTTAACAATTTATATTTAATGCACAATATAAAAAAGCTTTTTTTTGTAATTTGACATTATCTTGACTATGTTTGTATAAACAACAAACAAACAAACAAAAAATATTAAGAAAACGAGCTCTTTTTAACAAACTTTGTTTTATTTTTCCTAAAGTTTGTTTGACATTTCTTTTTGCGAAATAATGTTAAAACAATAAAATAAACTAAACGATAGAAAAGGATTTTATTACATCAATTAATGACAATAAAATAATCAAATAGATCTTCTTTAAAAATATTTGGTCAATTTAAAATGAAAAAGGTTTAATTTACTACTTGAGGCTATAACTTCTATCTGTTCTACTAAAACAACAATTAACTGTTTTTATAATGACAAGGTTGACAAGAATAAGATATACAAAAACAATAAATATAAACGTTCCATTTCATAAAATAACTTTAATTTGACTTAGAAAATTGTAAAGCTAAAATAGAAAGAGATTAAGTATTTAATAGATGTTCATTTGTATAGAAACGGATAATTTTTCAGTGCGTCGTATAATTTGAACTAAGATTTTTGATAGTTCTCTTCCGATTCCTCAGAGAATAAGACACAACCTGATTTTTAGTTAGAAGTTTAATTTAACTAAAAATATTTTATTAAAAGAAGTTAACGGGAAAATTCGATATATAATATTTTTATCAAATATCAACATTTTTGGGTAAAAAATAATTTTTTCTTTGAAAAGATAATATTTTTATTTTAAGTTTTCTTGAAAAATTTAAAATTTTTATTGAAAAATTAAATAATTGGAGAAATGAAATTTGTTAAATATTATTTTTTATTGTCAAAAATATAATAAAGTTTTTGGTAAAAAATAAAGTTTTTGGTAAAAATTAAAATTTTTGGAAAAAAAATAATTTTTTGATAAAAATTCAATTCAAGTTTTATTATTGTAAAAGTAAAATTTTGCCAAAAAAAATTAATTTTTTCTTAATTTTAGTATTTTAGTAAAAATTTTATTTATTTTTTCTTGTAAACATAGATTTTTTTGTAAAAAACATTTTTTTAGAAAAATAAAAGTTTATAGTAAAATGTGAAATTTTGGTAAAAATTAAAGATTTAGTAAACATTTATATTTTTATGAAAATTAAAATTTTAGTGAAATACTAAAATCTTTCGTAAAAAGTCAATTTTTTTATTGAAAATGATGTTTATGGAAAGAAATTAATGGAAATAATGAAATAATTTTTGAAATTTGTTTAAATATTTTTTTGAAAACTCCAATCTACAATAATGATTTTTTAAAACCTCAATTAGGCTTATATTCATCGCTATTACTATTTTCGTGTTAAACATTTGTTGTTATCGTCAACATGTCAATTATTGAGTTAAATTTATTTGGAGAGTAGTTTTGTTGCTGCAATTAAACTATTGTCAATAAATTAGCAATAATATTTTGGTCGCATTATGTCTAGTAATTTATTCGACTGAGAGTAATTTGTATAATTTTTTTAACATAAACATTATAGTTTATAGTCTTGGTGTGTCGGCGTTCACAATCATTGTATGGTTGTGGATCAACCATTTGGCGCTTTTCGGTTATGATTACCACAACCATATTATATATACCCAAAGAAAGAGCAAATAATGTCAATGATCAATGTAATTTTTATGCTAACTTCCATACAATTGTCTTCTCGGTGTGAGGGATCGTTCAGTCGAAAGAAAAATTATTGTAAAAATTGTAACAAATTTTGCTGCGATCTTTAGATATATTTAAGAACAAATTTCAATTTATTGAGTGAGTGTTTACACACGCACTTCAAATAGTGAAGGATATTAATGATTCGGCACAGCTGAACATTACATTCTTGCCAGTTCATTTATTTTATTCCCAAAATAATTAAACACATTAAAAAAGAATTAAAGTTTGACCCTTTAGTGAAATAGTTTGTTTAACATATTTTTTAGAACTATTTAATGTTCAAATATTCATTCAATTTGTAAATTTAATAATAAAAAATATGTTTTTTTTAATCTCATTTTAATAGACTGGTTAAAAGAATATTAAATACTTATGGCAAGAATTGCTCTTCTCTCTATAGTTTACTGATGCTGCTACAGTTTCTCTTTTACCTGCTTTTTAATAGTAAATAAATAATTTTATTAAGAAACTTTATATTTCTTTTCACACAAGCCAAAGAAAATTAAAGTATAAAAAAGAATCTCAAAAATAAAAAACTCACTCCCACCTACACACATACACACTCACACATAAAAACAGGATAATTTTATAACTAAGATAAAGAAAAAAAAACAAACAAAGAAAATTGAAGTTAAGTAAAGGAATGAAATGTAAGAAAAGAGCAACAGAATAAAAAAAAGATAAAAAGAAATGAAAACAAGAAGAAGATGAAGAAGAGGAATATTATAAAAATATTTTGTATACAAATAATTGAAAAATTTAACTTAAGCCAACTTTTTAAGTGAGACTGACAGGGTCGCGTGCTTTATATTCAGTGTATTGTGAAGTTTCTTCTTCTTTTGTATTGTTGTGTTGTTGTAGTTTTAGTTATTGTATTTATATTATATACATATAATGTGTATATATATGCGTGTATATGTTTTTATAACAAATTTTAAGCATTACGTTACAGTTACAGTGCATAAAAAAAGTTTTTACTTGAATGTTGTTGGCTTTTTATCTCAACATTAAGATCCTGTAAGCTAAACTTTAAAGACCAGAGAACAAGAACAAGAAGAATGAAAACAGGAAGTAAAAGAAGAAAAGCACAAAATGCACAATTGTTCTATATTTAGTACAATACCAATAGCAATAGCAACAACAACAATAACAATAACAACTACAATATTTTCCATTTCATGCTGAATTACTTTGTGGCTTTGTGTTACTTGCACTGTGTTGTTGTGGTTGTTTGAATGTATGTGTGTGTATGTGTTTGTTGCACGTACAAATTTTGCAAATATATATACACTAATGCATTTTCACATATGATTATATATGTAGGTATGTGTGTGTGTGTGCGTATATGTTTATTTGTAGAGAGTTAGTTGAATATTATTTGTTGTTATTTTTTAGTTCTTACATGTCACTTAAAATAAAGTTTTTGGTTTTCTTTTTTTTTTAACTCATTTTCTTTCCCTCACTCTCGTTTTCTCTTTCTGTTAGTTTATGTTGTGGTTGTGAAAGTTGTTAGTTATTGTTGTTATTAGATGACTACTCAGGACTTTATCTGTGATTTCCTGGTATCTTTTTTTCTTGTTACACATAAAACAACATATATTGTTAATGATAATGAAAATTGGGGAAAAAAAACAAAAGTTTTCCTCAAGTATTGTTTGCAATTCCAAAAATTAAATGAAATTATAATTAATTATCAAAGTTTTGTTGTTATTTGTATATAATTTGATAATTTAACATAAAAATAATAAAATAAATAGATTTGTTGTTAGAAGTTAATATTAAAGTGTTTTGAATGTTTAAAAAATTAAATTAAAAGAAAATGTACGATTTCACAGGTTTTAATAAAAAATAACCCAACATTGTTTTTTTATAAAACCTCTAAAATCTTCAATTTTCTTCTGAAAAACATATAAAATGAATTAATTTGTTTCTTTTTTTTTATTTGCTCATTTTATTTAAACACAATAAAGTACTCTTTTAAGTACTTATTTTACATAACAAAGTACTTTTTTCAAAAATTTCCATGAGTTGTATATTCTTAAGATGTTCTTTTCTTTTTCGGTTGTTGTTATACCCTCCACCACCACAAGTGGTAAAGAGGGTATATGAACTTTGTCATTTCATGTGTAACGCTAAGAAGAGATCACCTAAGACCCCATAATGTATCAGTTATAAATCCAAATTCAAAAGAAGATCATCCGTAGAATTTTCAGTTATAAATTGACAAATTAGAGTGAAAATTTACCGTAAGAATAAGCTTATGTAATCTATATTACTATTCCAAATTTTTTCCAAATCGGATGTGAATTTGTATGTACAAAACATAACGTATTTATTTTATACGCTTTTGTACCGGAGGGCTTAGCCGAATATAGCTTTTGCTTTTACGAAAGTATCATAATGTTTTTGTGCTTAATTTAATCAGAATTAATATAAAATATATAATATTAAGAATTTTTTTTAACATTTTTGTTAATTAATACATCATTTGACATTAATCAGCATAAAAAGCATAACAAATGCTAAACAAATTCAAGGTTTTATTTAATTAATATGACGTTTATATAGGCACTTGTATGTCTTCTTTTATATTAACATAAATTTTATGAAATTTTTAGAAACCCTTGATATATAATTTTTTTTTTTTTTTTTGGTGGAAGTTCCTTGTTTTCATAATTTCATATTTCATATTATAAAACGAATACTTTTTTGACTAATTAATCTCAGAGCTTAGAATTTTTAATTAAATACGTTGATGCAAATGATACCATAAAATATTTATTTAAATTAAGAAAAAAATGTTACAAATTGCTTTGGTGAATGTATGATGAATTTATAATATTTTCTATAAATCACACGTTTCCATATCCATTGATGTTTTCCATATAAAAGCCTTAAAGCTTATTTGTAAAAATAATTTTTTGTTAACTAATGGATTTTCTATATTATTTCATTTATTATGCCTCAAAAGCTAAATTTTAAGAAAAACTGATAAAAGTCATTTTGTGTAAAAATTATAATTTTTTTTCAAACATAATTTTCGTAGAAAATGATTTTTTTGTTAAACAAACTATTAAAATAATCAGAAAAAGACGAAATTTTTTGCTGATAAATTATTTTTTGATGAAAAAGCTATGGAATATAAAATGTTCCACAAAAATCCATTAAAATATAATTTTAGGAATTATGTAATTTAAAAGGTTTGTGTATCGAGCATTGAATAATGTGCAATTTGAATTCATAGGGAACAACAAAATGGAATTAATTATCACTTGTATCTCATTGTGTCTTGCCTCACTGTTTTACAACTTGCATAACTTGTTGTGTTATATTTTTTCCCAAGTGGCGTATTATTCTAAAATTTAAAGTATAATGGAATAGATCTCTTAAGAGGGAAGAGATATTTATACATTTTACTGCCGGTAACTTAACTTATTTCATTTATTTGAAAATGCTCCCAACATGTTTTACTGCTCTAATTTGAATATGTGCTCCTGGTTCTAATTTTGAAAATATATTGAATAAATTTGGCACAATTAGTTTGGGATAAAGATGAAGCTAATTGAAATTAATGATGATCGGTTTATTATTTTACATAACTATACATACATTATACTATACATACATATACAGAATACTATCCTTCTCTGTAGAAGTATATTTTATATAATGAAGCTTTAAGATTTGCTGATTTTTTGTTTATTTGGGATTTATAGACAGTTAAAATGCTGCACCAATTTTAGTGCTAAATTTTTTATCATACACTCTTCCGGAAAAAATAATAGATTTTGTATCTTAATAATTCTTGTCTAAATTTTCTCATAGTTCCCATAAATGCTCCTTTGGGAAAATAACTTGAAAAGTTATAAATCTCATATAAATGAAATTTTAAAGAAGCTTAAAGATTTGCTGGTTTTTCATAGATTGACCTCAATGTATACGAAATTACTATAGGCTAAAACAAATTTCAGCAGGATTAGGAGGAAAGGTAACTCTATTCAAGAAAGTATTAATTGTCAAATATTTAAGGAAAAATTAAAGCGAGGATTTTAGATCACACATTCATTTACTTACAATAGAGTTTTACTCGACAAAATAAAGGACGGCTATGATCAGGGGCAGAGATGGCCCCAAACAATACAAACATTAATTGTCGATTATTTGTAGAACTATAACAGTGAGAGTTAAAGAATTAAGTCCTGATCACTCTCTTAAAAGATTGCTGAAGGAGAAACGAGGATCATGAGGACAGATATCCTCCATGCTATATGACATTAATAATATTATTTGGAGTACTTTTACAGTTATTATTATCTTAAATTCTATTGTTTTCTAAAATTAACTTTTGGCCTGAAATAAAAATGATATTTTTATTAAAACTCTCATCAAATTTTCTTCTTAATTTATTTAAACGTATGATAAATTTTTATATCATTTATAAATCATGCGCCACCCTAACCTCGACTTTAATCTTATTTTCTTATTTATTTTTAATTTATATTTTAATTAAATTATATTTTTTTGAAATTATATTTTTCTTATATAAACGAAATCTTTGATCTTCATAATACGAAATTGAACTAGCAACAACAACAACAAAATATCTTAAATGAATATTTCAAAGTGATAAAAAAGAAAACCCACTAACTTCCGTTATCCATAAAAAAGATAAACACACACACAAACAAACAAAATAAAACAGTTTAATATTTATCCACCTCTTAACACAAAATTTATGCATTTATTTGCTACGGTATTTTGCCTTTAATGACCCCTACGTACCGACAAAAAAAAAAAGAAAAAAGTAATTTCTTACGTTTATTACTTCTAGATATTTTTGGATGGGTGGATATTGATATACTTATACTTATACATATACATGTATGTAGGTATATGGGTAAATGTGTTTATGTTTTATATGTTTATTATATTATTGTGTTTGTTGATATTGTTGTTGGTGTTCTCCTTTGATATGGTTATTTTGGCGTTATTAAGACGCGCCAAACTACCACTAAAATAGGCGCCACAATGAAAATAAAAGGAAAAAATAAAATATAATGAAAACCCCCCTTCGGAAAAAAGCAAAAAAAGTATACAACTGGAACCCCGAATTAAATGAAAACAATCTTTGCAAATAATTTTATGAACATTGGAAAAAATCAACCATGAAACAACCAAACACCATAAAAGAACAAACGAAGGAGCAACATAATACACCCCATAATACACATGTATAAACGAAAAAAAAATATGTATATATATTATAGAGCTACAAAAACAACAAGGAAATAAAAATAAACTAAAACCAAAAAAAAAAAAAACAGGTTTTAAGCATCATTTTCCACAATAACAACCAAAATTAAAAAAGAAAAGTGGAAAAAATTACATTGAAGTGAAAATAAAATTAAACATTAATTTAAAATTTTGTAACTAGTTGTTTTTACCTTAGAAATTATCTTATAGATACTTTACTTTAATAAATTCAGGGGAGTTTTTGGATAATAAAAATTCAGTAGAAACTTTTATTTATTTTCTAATAAGGGAGGATATTGAATGAATTTTAACAGGGATAAATATTATTTCATTCATTTCGAAATTTCTTACATTTTGATATGTTCAAATTAATTTATAAAACTCTAGTATTTTGCCTCATAGGGACCAGGGACGGAAAACATTCTAAAAATTTTACCCGATAGATTATTCGACAACATTTATCACTTTAAAATTATTTTACTTAAATTTGAGATGACTTGAGAAATTAGTTTAAAAATAAATGATACTTCCATAAGACCAAAATCTCTCATATGGGACTAAATTTCCAATCATTTTGGTTAATATTTAAAACAAGTACCAAAAGTATCCAGGAGATAGAAAGAGTATTGCAAAACATCCTGATATTATTTTTATAGATTTAAAATGGAAGTCTACAAATATATGTAATATTAAAAAATTATTAATCAGTACTAGTGAAGCGAGGAAAAATGGACCAATGAATTTGTAATTATAAATTTTAGTACCTCAAAGAAAGCCAAAAAGTATTGAAAAATAATCTCATAAAATTTCAAAAAATACTACTGAAATGGCGAACCAATCGTCTAAAATGGATGAAGGGCTCACTGATTACTTATTTAGCAAAAACTCATATAGTACGATTAGAATTAAATAAATTTTTATAATTAGATTTAGATTAGAAATTTGTGTATAAGTTGAAATAAACATATATTTTTGAGTTTTATCCCAAGTGTTCCGTTCGGCTCAGAATCACTTCCTGAGTCTTGTTCTCTAAGTACACGTAGCAGTTATAAAGATATGTTAATGAAATTTGACACGTAGTATTATTTTGACCCTAGGACGATGTTTATTGAAATTAGTTATGGTTGGTCCTCTTAAGCAACTTGGCCTTTCATTTTAAGATGTCAGAGGATGTGTACAGATTTTTTCGCTATCATTCCTTAATTTCGTCAAATTAAGTATCTGTGGTTTATTAGTTAACAGAACTCAATGAATTCTCTTAATAAGAGTTGAATACTGAAGAAATAATAAATAAATGAAATCATATCAAAGGCAAAAAGCTATAATGACATCAAAAAAAAAATCATAAAATTATGATTGTAAAGATCCCCAAAACGACATAAAGAAAAAAATAAATTAAAAACAAAATGAAAACAAATAAAATGATATCAAAATGGTCAGATTTATAATGAAATATATTTTTTTTAACTTTTTTTGTTCATTTTGTTGTTATTTTATTTATGTTTCATTTCTTTATATTTATGAATCTAAAACGAAAGAAAATGTGTTGTTGTTGTCAAAGGCAAGAAATTCTAATGAATTTTTTATAAAATTGTCGGAAATTGACTTGTATTTTTATCTATAAAATATAAAACTCCAGACACATGGAAGGGGATAACTAGATAGACTCTCTCTTCCCTCCTAAATAAAATAGAAAAAGTGAAATGAAATATAATTGAACAAAAAAGAATTGAATTTCTTTTCAAAGATTTTATTTATCAGTGTTAGTTATTGGTGGTTTCACTGTTATGTTTTATTTGTTTTTGTTTTTGTTTTTGTTTTTGTTAATAATAACAATTCAAATTTGTTTGTTTTCTTTCTTTTTGTCTTTATTTAATTTTATATTTTTTCTTTTGTATCATTTTATTGCTAATAGAAGATTTAATTTGATGACTTGTTTTTGATTATGACCAGAAGATTTCAAGGTTATTAAATGATCCCTTTATTTTGTATAATAAACGGGGGTAAAAGGTTTGTTTTTATATTTTTTTTAATTTAAAATAATGGAAAAATTTATTTGTTATAGTAAATTTAAAAAGGATATTAATTTTTGATATGAACGCAGTGGGACAGAGCTTACAATTTGAGGACGTAAATAAAAGAAACCTAAACGAGATTTAGATTTAAAAAATCATACGCCACCTTGAACAAAACTCCAGAAAATAATAAACTGCCAATAAACTATGTTTCAGAGTCGTTTCCATTGGGATATTTAAAAATCAGTTTCCAATTGTTGAACATTTTAGCGCTTTATTTATTGTTTTATTTTTATATTCATTCAAGTTCTACAAATGTTATGGGATGATTGAAACAACATTTAAATAATATTTAGTATAATCACACTTTTGTATACCCTACAACTTATTGTATTTGCATAGCAGCTTTGGGAAATTGTGTATCGATTAAGAAAAGTTTATAATATTTTATAGTTTTAAATATTTTATATATTGTCTTTTTCAGTCACTTTATCACCGTAACATTTTTGTGCTTTTCAATTCTGTCCTAACATGAGCCAAATATCTCTCCACTGGTCTTAACTTCGGGAAGTTTGGAGGATTTGCCTTTCTTGGTATAAATATCAAGTTATTGTTCTTAAGCCACTTAAGGACTTCTTTACCATAATGGCAGGATGCTAAGTCAGACAAATTAGTGAACACATTATAAAAAAGTCTCTTTTGTAAACATTCATACACTTTGCTTTTGCCATTTTAAAAACTAATTCATACCAAAAATCTGTCAGAACATAAGTTTGGTCAGCGATTATGCAACAAGAATATCTGTTTAGAAAACTTGCGGGACATTTTAAGCCTTGTATATTTTAAAACCTACATAAGCTTTAACTTTGTGTACCAAAGCACTGTGCCCTTTTAACTAAGGATTACTATCAATGGACAAATTCTCCAGGTACTGTTTATTACGACAGACCATTTTGTACAATTTTAAACACGTTGATAGTTTTTTAGAAAGTTAGTTTAAAATTTGGAAATCGGTGTTAATTAATGTCTGGCCGATAAAATCCATTCCAGATTTATTTGTTGCAGCATTGTCGATAACCTTATTTGAGAATTAAATTAAAAATAATTTATCAAATCAAAAAAGTCTGAACTTCTCTTAAACAATATCGTAGTTCCTATTATTTTACAAGCACTTTATTTCATAATTATCCTATGCTCCCTCCTATAATTTTTCGTTTCAAAAATCGGTCAATCGTTAGTCAAACTAATTGAAGTCCTTGGAGAGTTTAAGTAAATATTTTTGTTATTAAAACAAAAAGAGAGAAAATATTAAAACTAAATTGTAACATTTCGATTAAAAAAACGTATTGAGTTTGAGTTGATTTGTTTATTTAAGAAATTGTTATTAGATTATTTAATTAAAATATTAAGTTTGGTTATATATATTTTCAATAACCCCAGAGTGATGCTGATAAAAGGGAAAGGAAATGAAAGGAGAAAGGACACAAAGGGGAGTGAGAGAAGCATTTGAATGTTGTAAAACGCATTTATTAATTTCCTAAATAAATATTTGTGTTTTCGAACAATGATCTTTCTACTCCACTCCACTCGACAGAACTCAATTCAAATATAAACTCATACCATCATTTATGTGTGTGCATTTGTGTGTTTGTGTACATTTAAAGCGTTATATTATTTGTGTTTATGTATGTATAAATGTTTACTTAATTGTTTGTTTGTATATGTGTTAGATTGGGTATTTTATTAGAAATTGAAACGTTTGCTGTAAAACAGTTTAACGCCCATTTAAAATAAAATTTACGTTCTTTTTATTTTTCTCTCTCACTAAACCCTTGTAGAAAGAAAGAAAATACTTAAATTATAGAAAAAAAATCATATAAAATTCTTTTTTAAAATTTATTCTATTTTCAATATTCGATTTGCTCTACAACGTACATTTCACGCTTTCAAATATACAACTAAATATATGTGTTTAAAAATCATTCTATGTTTGAGTAAATTTTGTATGTGTATATATGTGTGTGTGTGCGAATTTAAACCAAAATTTTGTTAGAGGAAATTGAAAAATGCTCTTAATTTTATGATTGGTTTCTGTTACTTGTTCAATACTTTTTTTGAATAAACTCACAGTATTTGTTTGTTTATTCACTCCTGCTGTTTTATTCATTCATTCATATCTTCTGTTTCTCTGTCCTGTAAAAAAGGGGAGGTTTAAATTTTTCTACCGAACCCGCAGTTTCCATATTTTTTTTTATTTTTTGCTCTCTAGCCATAAGTTCAATATTAAACTGCGTTCTTTTTTAAGTTTTCTTTTTTTTTTGCGATATATAAATATTCCTATCGCTGTAATCATCAACAAATGGTTGGATCGAAAAAACGAGGAAAAGTTGAAAAAAAAAGAAAACTTTTTAATGGAATTAAAATTTAGAAGGGTAATCGTCAATATTAAACTAAATGAAAAAACGAAGGAAAATCAAACAATTTTGTCTAACGTATAGGAATGAACGACTGACTGAATTAATGCCATAAATCATGGATGCTGATGTCATCATTTACTTTATATTGTGTGGGAAAAATCAATTTATTCCTCCATACAATGATTAGACAGACATACACTTACGTACATACAAACACACATTAATACCAATATTTAGTTATTGCATTTTATTTTTTACTCGTCGTAATAAGAGAACAAAAAAAAAGGGTTGAAAATAATTTGTAAAGCAAAAAATATTAGTAATTTGTTGTTACTACTATTTCCGTTTACACATACAAGCATACATACATTCATATAAAACATAAATTACTCATATGTCGTTTTGTAAATAAGGAAAATGGAAATTGACAGCATTTGATGTTGGGTAAAATTATCGTAGAAAATTGTGTAATTTAATCTTGTTTTGAGAAGAAAAAAAAAAAAAAGAATAAGGAAAAAAAGTAATTACTTTGTAAATTTTTATCATAATAAGGATATTAGGGATGGATGATAAATAAGAAGGAGAATAATAATTTGAACTAATATATTTTTTCTTGTATAAACCTTAAGAAAATTGCATTTGTACAGTTTTTTCTATACCACAAGTGGTAAAAGAGGGCATATTAACTTGGTCATTCCGAGTGTTACGCTAAGAAAGTATCATTTCAGGCCCCATAATGTATATAAATTCTTGCATCAAAATTTTAGTCGTTTAAGCTATATCGTCTGTTGTCTGTCTATCTGTCTGCTGTTGTTGGCACGCTCACATCCGCAATAGGTAACAGAGTTATAGAGAAGTTTCCTATTTAAAATCAGCAGAATCGTTTTAGTATATTAAAGGATATAGGCCAATGTCTGAGACAACCTCTAAGTTGAAGTAAAAAACTTTCGTAGAATTGTCAATTATAAATCGACAAATTTGAACAAAATATTGTCATAATAATATAAACTTATATTTTTATGTACTTCATTACCATTCCAACAATTATCAAAATCGGTTTAGTAGACAAAAATTATAGCCAAAATTTAATTGATTTTATGATTCATTAAATGTAATTGTGTTATTGTTTATGTGAATGTATTTACTTTACACGGATTTGTGGCGGAGGGTATTGAAGATTCGGCATAGTCGAATAAAACATTCTTAACTGTTTTTAATAAAATTTCTCGTTAATTGTGATTTTAGTAAAAATTCTCCGTAAATATCATTTTAACGTATCATTTCTGTTAAATTTTCATTTAAATATAAATTTCTAAATAATTTTGATTTCATTAAAATTTGAAAAAAAAAAAAATTAATATAATAATTTTTGTTAAATTTTTATTAAAAAATAAAATTTTCCTTATTTTTTTTTCAATTGCAGATTTTTGTAGAATTTTGATTTCAATTATTTTTTTTTGTTAAACAATTTTTTTTTAAATAAAATTTTGGTAAAAATTTAATTTTAATAGATAATTTGCATCTTTTTGTTTTCCAATGATGTTTCATAAATATTGAATATTTGAATTTTTCCTTTTAGGAATTGTTTTTAAAAAAATTTTACAAAATTTTCTTTTTTGAGAAATGGTTTGTTGTATTAAATGTATAAATTTTTAAAATTATTATTTTTTTTTAATGTTCATCAAATTTTTCTTTAACGGTTTTTTAGAGAAAAATCTTTAATTTTAATTTAAATTTTTTCCACACAATTTTCATTAATTGATTTAGTAAAATGTTCATTAAACCTGTGTTAAATGTTCATTAAACCTGTGTTAAATGAAGATATATTTATTTTAATTTTTTAGTCATTTGAACGTTTTTTTGTATCTTAACAGGTTAAACTATTGTTTTTATTTTATTATTTTTTTTTTGTTAAAATATTATTTTAATAATTTGAATAAAAACGTTAAAATTTAATTGAAACATCTCATGTTTAAATTTCCCTCAAATCGATATTATTTAATTTAAGTAAAAGTTAATTATATTAAAAACCAACCAGCCATTAATGTGTTTTTGTTTGCATAATAATTTGGATAAAAAAATTATTCATTGGCGTAAATAAGTTTTTCTTTTTGTTGTTGTTTTGTTTAGCAGAAAAACCACAAAACTATTTTTTCCTTTTGCTCCTTTTTTCCATATAAACTTAATTATGTAAGGAATTCATTCATACATATAATATTGTAGGTAAATATTTATGTTTGTGTGTGTTATTGTCTAGTTTGGTTTTCATTTAAAAGTTTTTGTACTTACAAGATATTATTTGCACGCAAACACACACATACTTACAAACACAAACAGACATGAAAAAAAATTACAAGAAGAGGGAAATGTTTAACGTGGGGTATGGTTTACGTTAATATTTTGCTCATTTCATATCTTTCGGCATACGGTTAAGGATGTAGTTTGGCCAAAGAAGGAAATATTTGATATGTATGTGTGAAAAGGTGTTTGTGAGTGTGTGTCTTTTTGTGGTGGTTATTGTTGTAGTTTTAAAGTCATGAATTTTCTTAAAACAAAAGACAAGACAAAGTTTTTGTTGTGCTTATGCTGCTGCTTTGGCGGGACAATGTAAAAAGAAATTATTATTATTTTTTTTGGTTAAAACTGTAGGTAACAACTATGCAGTATGTTCAGTTTCCTGTTTAGTTTAGTTTCCCTTATGGTTGAATAGTTTGTTACACATACATATATTTACTTACTACATGTATCTTTTTTGTTGTTTAACTTATTTTTGGCTTATTTTTTGGTTACTTTACTGTTGGTCGTTTGTTATCTTGGCGTTAAATTTGTTTCTAGTTTTACACTTGTTGTTACTATTACTTTTAGCCACCATAAAGCTAACACTACTAGTTTAAGCTATTTGCCGCTAGTAGCTGCTATTATTATTAGCGACTACTTTCATTACGGTTGGGGCTTCTGCTAATATTTTCTAAAGTTGTTTTTGGTGTAAGTTGGTGATGTGGTTTCTATTGTTTTTGTTGTAGTTATATTCTTATTATCATTTGTTGTTTGTTTTGTTATTGTTTTTGTTGCTGTTGTTTTAATATGTCCCTTGGTTACGCGAAAATATTTGTTTTTAGTTTGTATTTTAATACAGATTATTTTGTTGTTGTTATTGTTTATAACAAACCAGGGAAACAGACTCACCACGCCCCAATACAAAAAAAGTTTGGAATTAAAAATATAAGGATTTTTTTCTAGACTGTTAAGATTTGTAGAACATAAAACTTTATTATTGTGTATTTAAAGCTAAAACAAAATAAGTTTTATTTTTTTCTAGATAGAAATCTTAAGGGTTTTCAGCTGAGGGAAACAGTTTAAATTATAATTTTTCTAAGATTTAAAATTTTGATAATTTAAATGATTTTCGTTTTAATATATTAAATTGTTTTGAACATTCTTAAAGTGTCCTTGTAAGGTTTTACTAGAAAATATATTCTCTTACAAATTTTAACCTTTTCTCTTTTTATTTGTTGGTTATAAAATGGAAAATTATGTTTTAGCACGTTTTTTTTTCTGGTTTGTCTGTCATTTCATGTACATCTTTAGATGTTGCACTTCTACTTTTTGATGTTCAATGGCGCTGACAGCCCATCGCGTACCTGCTCTTTGTCCTTATTACACTTGCATGTATTAAAGCCACATACACTAACACCAATGCCAGCTCCACCCACTTGTTCATCACTTACCAAATAACAATTCCATTATTTAGCTTTTGCATGCAACAAATAGTTCTGGTTCCTTAAATTAGTGTTTTCAAAAATAAAAAATTATTATTCGATTTAATTTTGAGAGGAATCGGTTGTGAAAATTTATAATAATCCATGAACATAATGGACACTACTTTCCATTTTCTGCACTAATAAAAATGCTTCGGTTTAAAGTAAAAGATGAACCAACCACTTTTCTGAAACCCTAATTTGCAGTGGATCGCATACGGTACATCAGAAAAAACTTTCTGCAAAGATAAAAGCAAATGATAGCCCGAACTGGAAAGGGCTTTATTATAAGTTTATTAACAGTTTTACAACTGTTTGAATATTCTGTTGATATTTCAAAAATTCAATTGTTTTTGTTGCAGATTTCCTATGATCGTCTAACACAATATGAATGATTCTATACAGATCGTTATATTGGTTTCAAGAACGCTTGAATTCGATGTTAATTTCGCCATTAACACTACAACGGAGATATGATATTTTTCCAGTAGCGTGTTAGGATTGGCTGTTGACAGCAAGCTTCCATCAACAGTTCATAACATTTAACAGTCGCTGTATTTTTAGACATACAACGATTGGAATTTCTTCAGTAATCGATTAAGTTTGAAAATGTTCTCCATATAACTAAACTTAACATCAAATAATTTAAAATATTCGTTCATCTTTAGCGCCAGTTAAATTTGTTATACAGCCACCTTTTCTTAATATAAAACAAATTCCATTCTAGCGAAAAGTGTGGAAATAAAAAATGAAAAAAAAGAGTGGAGAGCAACATGGCAATGCATTTTCCGTTCTAAGTATTATATATATTTTTTCTTGTTATAAAACATTGATGGAATTTCCTTTTAAAACCGTTAAATAAATGTAACACAAAAATGCAGCACAACTAAAGTGTTTCCGTTGTCTTCGAACTGACTGAATGAACACCTGAAAGAAGAAACAAACATTTTTACAACTATTTCTATGTAAAAGTATCTAAACACCTTTCATGAGACATAGAAAGAGTCAGAATAGTGTTGGAAGAGACAGATAATCATGGAGGGGTAAGAGTTAACGAATGAAGGTTGTATAGTTTGATGTAGGTGATGATTATGATGGTTTTGTCTAGATAATGATGACACTGGTTGAGTTTAAATCTCTAGATTCATGCAATTTATATTTTATATGCTGATGTGTGTGTTAGTATTAGTGTTGATATTGTTGTTGTTGGTGGTGTTATCTGTCAATGGCATTAAAGGATTGTAAAATGGAAAAATTGTGATGGAAACTACAAGACTTGATTATAGTTTTATTTCTATGTGTGTGTGTGTGTGCAAAAGAAAAGTGCACAAAAGTATTTTGATTTATATTAAGTAAATGGAACTCACACATACATGCATTGGCACACTCACATCCAAGCTGAGAGTTTTAGTAATAAAAATTGGAATTATTGTCATTATGCCAAACAATACAATAGATTAGTTTTTCATTTATTTTGCCAAAGTTTAGTAACCCATTATTTTGTCTACTATTTACTCATATGTTCTTTTGTTATTTATTTGTTATAGAGTCGTTGTTGTTGTAAATATTTATTAGGGTGTATCGGTTTAAATTTTAATATATATATATATATATATATATATATATATATATATATATATATATATATATATATATATATATATATATATATATATATATATATATATATATATATATATATATATATATATATATATATATATATATATATAAACTTGACTATTCTTTTCAGAAGATTTTTGTCATTCCATGCAAATTATGCAACGAATTCTGTGTGTTGAGTTGCATTTTACACAAAAATGAACATCTTTGCTTTCTCTTGATCACCCTAATTTCCTTGATGCAGCTTTTTTCTCCCAAAACATTGTTCAATTTCTATATTTTGTTATTCTTTATTTATATTTTTTTGTTTGTTTTATACACTCTTCATATTTCAAATCACTGTTTTAGTACATTTTTTTATTTTGTTCAACTTAATGACAATATTGTTGCCAAAACGAGAAGAAACCAAAAATTGAATATAAGGAAATTTAATATATTTAATGGATTTTCAATACCGCAGAGAATAATACAGAACAAGAAATAAACCAACAACTGAAAACTAACAAAATGAAATTAAATCTTGAAAATAAGACATAAATTAACGTAGCAATAGCAAAAGTAACGAATAAAAAGTTAAGAAATCACAGAAATATAATGAAAAACTGCCTCAGGTTCTATTTGAAGGGACTTAAATATTATTTTCTTTCTTTTAAAGTCTCCAACTGACTCCTAAAAATAATCAAGTAATATTTGAAATTAAGTGGAGAAAATGGGATAAAGAGGAGGATAAAGAGAAGTAATAACCGCTATTTGAATGGCTAAATATTTTAATGTGCTGCTGTCAGTCTAAAACAAAATGAAAAACCTTTTAAAAAATTTCCTAAAACGAATGTGAGTGTTGCTCATACATATTTTTTACTTTATTATTATGACGGCTTTTAAAAAGCAACTGAAATAACTTTTTCTCTTTTAGTTATATTTTTTATCTTTTATTTAAACAAAAAAATTCCATACATATTTAAAATTCGACCATTCTGTTTTAAGCAGAAAAACTAAAAAAAGAAGTGGTAAATTTTGTTATCAACTTTTTTTTGCTATAAAAGGAATTCATTTCTAAAGGAGTAAGGCGAATTTGACAAACCCTAAATAGGAAATTTTAAATCTCAGCTATAATCTTAACTAGAATCTGAATTGGAACAAACTAGAACAGAAGTAAAACTGAAAAAAATTGAAGTAGAATCTAAACGGGAACTGAACTAGAAGTGAATTAGAACTGAATTTGAACTGAAGTAGAACTGAACTAGAAGTGAATTAGAACTGAATTAGAACTGAATTAGAACTGAACTAGAAGTGTATTAGAACTGAACTACACTAAACTAAACTATACCTGAAGTAGAATTGAACTAGAATTGAAATGGTCACCAATTGTCACTAAATTTCTTAAAAAACTTATTATACCCAAATTTTGGACATTAAGGTTTTCAAAATAAAATAAAATTGCAACAGAAAAAATAACGTAAAAAACGGACCAACATTATACAGAAAAAATTGAAAATGAAAAAAAAATAATAATAATAATAAAAAAACTTTTCACTTTAACTGCAAATATGTATCTACTATATAAAGATACTTTTGCATTGCAAGCTAAATGAACTGAAAAATCATAAAAAATGAAACAAAGAATAAAATTAACAAAAAGCGAAAAAAAGAATCCTTAAAAAAGTTTACAACAACAAAAAGTATGAGTAAAAATACTAAATATAAATAAAAGTCGAACACATGGTGTCATTTAACGCATACATACATATACACATAAATACTTTCACACTCACACACATTAAATATATTAAAAAAGCAATAAAATCATACAAAAAATAAATATAACAACAATAATAATAATAAGAAGAAAAAACTTTAAATAATGTTTATAATGAAAAATATCTTATCCATCTTTTTAACGTCAAATAAAGATAATAGAATTTCTTGCTTTTCCATAGAAAATGGAAAAAAAAGAACATTAAGACGTTCTTTTATATTTTTACACCCTCCACCACCTTAAGTGGTGAAGAGGGTATATTAACTCTGAAGTGTCGCTAAGAAGGAATCATTTCAGACCCATGTACATATATTCTTGCATCAAATCAAAATCTGCGTCGATTAAGCTAAGTCCGTCTGTCTGTTATTGGCACGTTCACATCCGCAATAATTGATAGAGTTCTATCAAACTTGTCCCCTGTATTTGCTATAGGCCTGAGAAGTTTCCTATATATAACCAGCTATATATAAAATATATAGACTGATGTCTGAGACAATCTCTAAATTCTATCAAAAAACTTTCGTTAAATTGTCAATTATAAATCGACAAATTAGAATGAAATTTTACGTCAATATAAATCTATATGCACATCAAGACTTTTTAAAAAATTGTTCCAAAATCGGTTCAGTAGGAAAGAGTTATAGCCAAAATATAACTAATTTTATTATTCATTAAGTGTTCCGTGTTATATTAAAACAAATTATATATGTCTTTGAGTGTATTGGAGAGTGTGTATAACGTACTTACTTCACAGGTGGAGGGTATTGAAGATTCATCATAGCCGAATATAAATTTTTATTTGTTTCTTCTTAAATTGCTCTTCTAACTTATTAAAGTTTAAAAAGAAACAAAAAATATATAAATTTATATTTTCAAATTAATAAAAAATCAAAAGAAAGTTTTTGTGTGCAAAAATTTAAAAGCATTTAAATATTTCAAATAGGAAATTCTACTTTTTTTGTGTTTCTATTAAAAGCAATTTTTATTATTTTTACTAAAAATTTCTTTAGTTTATTTTTTCAATGCAAAAATAGTTTTATGTTTTAAGTTTTTTGTTTTCTTTTTTCGCATTAAAAAATTTTTAAATAAAATTTAATGGATTTATTTTGTGGTTTTAATTTATTTGTATTTTTCCTAAGTATTTTCAACTCAAAATTAGTTAAAATACTCATACAAATATGGGAAAACAATTAAAATACAGTTCAATCATAACCGATCACTTTTTATTATTATTTTTATTTTTATTATTTTTTCAGTTATTTTTAAATGCAAATTCAACTTTAATCTATAGCAATTTTTTAAAAACAATTTTTATATGATATTTAAACAAAAATGTTTATTCATATTTAGAGGTTTTTATTTTTATTTTTATCTTGTTATTTTATTTATGTCCTTTAGAAATAAATAAAATTAAGATAAAAACTATTGCATATTTTTTGGTTGTTTAATAGATAAAAATTAATAAAATCAATATAAAAAAAGCGAAAAACAAAAAAAGAAGAACAAGAATTGTTTACTGTTTGATTAAATGATTTTTTTTTTAATTTTATTGAATGTGAAAAATTTTAAATAAATTTATTTATTTTTTTAAATTAAAAAACGATTTAAAAGAAATAAATAATAATAATAATAATAATAATAATAATAATAATAATAATAATAATAATAATAATAATAAAGTTTTGGGAACAATTTTTTTTTTAAATAATACAAGTGGGAACTTAAAATTCTTAACATAAAAATCTGAATTATTGTGAATGATTTAATCTTAAAAAGAAAAAATTCATGTTTTTAAATTTATGTTTTTTTAATTTTCGCTAAAAATTTCATTTTCATTTATTGTTTAATTTTTATTAAAACTGTATGTTTTCATTTTTATATAAAAATGCAATTTTCATTAAAAATTTTTACATTTATATTTTGACTAAAAACTTAAATTTCTATGTTTTATTAACATTGCAATTTTCATTAAAAATTTTAAGTTTCATTAAAAATTAATTTAACAAATATACTTTCATTAAAAATTTTAAAATTTTCACTAAAAGTTAAAATTTATATTAATAAAAATCTTAATTCAAAAAAGAAAATTTCATTTTAAATTTTTATGAATTGTGAGATTTCTCATATTAATTTTTCAAATATCACTTTGAAAATTATTTTTTTTTCATTTCATTTAACATAATTTTTTTCATAAAAAATATTAAAATTTAAATTTTTATAAGAAGAAAATTTTTACTAAAAATTTCATTTTTATGTGGAATTTAAAATTTTCCTTAAAAATTCTATTTTTTTATTAAAAATTCAAAAATATTCCAAAACTTTTAAAAATTTAATTTCATTATTTTTACCATAAATATGTTTTTTTTTAATTTCATTTTGAGTTTATTATTTTATCTTAAATAATGAAATAAATTTTTATGAATAAAAACAATTTCAGTTTTTGTATTTAAAAATTTAATTTTATTTAAGTCTATTTTTTATATTTAATACTCTTTCCCTGATGATTTTCTGTATGTGTGGGTGTGTTTTTTATAAGATTTAAAAAATAATCCATTGCAATTTTTATTTAAAATTTAAGTATGCAAATTGTTAAACAATATGTTTTATTTTTCATATTTTATTTCCAAAATATAATACAATTTTTTTATCCAGAAAATATTTTCGATATTAACTTTTTAGACTTGAAATGCAAATGGATAAAATATCCTGAAGCAAAACAAAAGGAACAAAAAACTTTAAATAGGGGAGATAATATAGCAAAATACAGTTGATCTGTATAGAGATGAATAAAATGGAGGCGAAGATGAAAAAAGAGAATATTTGAAAAAAAATCATGAATGTAAATTTTATTATTTGTTATCGGCCAATAAATGAACACAAACACTAACACATGCAGAAAATAAAAATTCGAAAATGAAAGTAAAAGTTGTTTGACTCAGTCAGTTTTTATTGTGTAAAGTTTATTGATACATTGTTATATTGTTGTCATTCATAGAATCAGGCTTTTTCTGTTCTGTTGAAAGACAAAACAGCTAAAGGGCAAATAACTCAATGACAACTGATAATAATGATGTTTGACTGGAGTTTCATCAAAATTAAATTGTTAGTGTAGAAAGGAGTAACCTTGTGGCAATATTATTTTATTTTGCTAATATTTAAATCATTTTTTAAAACCTAAATTGTATTAGATTATTTTTGAGGGTTTTTAGAAAATAAATAGAAATAAAAAACGATCCCAAAAATATTGACCAAGAAAGTCTGTCATTAGTAGTTTCATAGAAAACCTTGATCGATAAGAAAAAAATCGGTAGATATTTTTTGGGGAATTAAAAAATTAATAAAACTCCGAACACATCAAGTTGCAAATCAGTTTGGCTCTCAAAGTAATAGGGATCTTGCAATTTAAGTAAGCAACGTTTCGAGAGGTTTCATAATTATATAATGGCGAAATAGTGAGCTCTTGTGATGACCACATAAAATGTCATTACAAAAAATTGAAGTTTTTAAAAGAAGAAATTAAAAGTTCACTCATAGAAGGATTACAAAAAGGTATAAATTATAAGTCGGTACCAGAATACGAAGGTTTTTGTGACAGGATTTATCTTTTGATAGGAAATCAGAGGTTCACTGATTAGGTATTTGGTTCGCATTATTCCATTTTCAATATAATTAATTCTTTTAAGCTCTCCAAAGACTTATATGGTCAATTGTATGTATGCTAACGCTGCAAGTTTTTAACATGGTGGTTAGACATTTAGGTAATGGTTGCATAAAAAACAATCTGACAATCATTAAACAATTGACGTTAAGTCGAAGGAAAAATAATAAATTAGTTTCAGATGGACATTCCTATATTAAGACTTAGTTCATTCTGGACCAGATGGACACAAATACAGCTATGATGAGCAGACTGTACTTCTTGGTTCCTTATCATCAGGCCGCTAATGCGGAAGTTGCTAAGACAATGAAACTTTCTCATTCACACAGGCCCCAATATCTCTTGATAAGGATCACTACATCGTTGCTTCAACCATCGAAACTTAAAGTTGTTAATAATATTGATGTATATATATTGATGAAAGTCTTCAACTAACCGAAATTGAGAAAGTTCCAATGGGACCTAAAATTTATCATTTTCCTATCACATGTGAATCTATGAGAAAATATAATTTAGTTATTTATGCTGACCAGACTTTAAAAGTAAATATTGTCATTATTCTTCTTCCTCTTCCATTATTTGGTTTATTATTTTCTTATATCAGAAGAATTCTTTTGGTTTTTTTGGTTACAATCTTTAAACACATTAACACTAATCTTTTAAACATTTACCCTTTCCTTTTTTTGCTGTTTGTTGTTGTAGTTTGTTGTTAAAGGACATATTTTTGTTTGTTTGTTGTCCTTCTTATTGTTGTTGCTGTTGTTATTCCTTATTTAATATGCCATTTATGAATGGGATATACTTTCCATGTGTATGTCTGTGTTTGTTTGTTCTTTATTTGACCAACGAGGACCCTTTATAATCATCGTTATTGTATACATTTTATCATATCATCAACTTAATTTACAACGCACACACAAACAAACACATGAATAAACGTTTTTAGAAATAGAAAAAAAGAACTTAGAATGTTGAAAAAATAGTAAAAGATGGAAAAAATAGCACATTATATTTTGCGATAATGTGTTTGTGTTTTCAATATCCTTTTTTATTTTCAAGTGTTTTAGTGGGTGTGTGCGTTTAGTTTTAATAAAAAAACTGAATCGGTCCTTTTTGTGTTGTCTTATAAATACTTTTAAATAAACATTTTGCTCTATTTATATACACATAACACATACAACTAATATTTGATATTATATAAAATAGTGAGCAAAAAGCAAAAAAAAAAAAACAAAAAAAAAATGAATGGGGAAAACAAACAAATTTACATGTTGTGGCCACTAATAAAATGATGACAATATTATATAATAATTTTTATTGTGGACTCGTAATGTGATCAACCAAGCGTCAGTATAAAGTAACGTTAACGATGCGAGTAATTTTTATGAAGAAAATATGCTACAACTTTCTACTTCATTAAAACTCTAATACGCACATCCTTTTTGGGTTGATGATAATGACGATAGTGTTAGCAGCAGTGTTGTCCGTTAAAGTAGTAGAAAATCTTAATATATTGCACCATGGATAAGAATTTATGGCGATTTAGAAAAATAATATCAGTCCAGATTAAATCTTTTATTTAAAAATAATAATAATAATAATAATAATAATAATAATAATAATAATAATTAAATTAATAATAATAATTGTTAAGATTTTTGTAAATATAAAATAAAAATTGCAGGAATTGTGTAAAAATAACATTTTTTGCATAAATAAATTATTATTTTTTATTGGTCCTATTGTACATTTCTCAAAAAATGAACAACATGTTGATATCTTTTGTGCAGTTTTTCTATGAAGATTTATAAAACAAGTTAAGCTATTACATTCCATTACGTCGGATCTTTTAATACCCTCCATTTAGTCCCAAGATTAAGTTATGGACACTGATTCTCAAAAATTTTATGTTAGATCTATTGGGGATTGATTTTCACAAGAGCTCAAGTACAATATTTATCACTGATTTTAGTTCCGGACATTTTGAAGGATTGGCCTCCGTAATAAAAATTTATTTTTTTTATTTTATTTTTTAGACACTATTTTTCACGGTATCTAAGTCTAATATTACATCACAATTTGAACGATCGATCTTTATAATAAAACAATATTTTAGAAATCAGTTTAATGCCGAATAGAGCAAGAGAAAGAAACCTTTTTTTCAAATACGGATTAAGGGTGGTGTTTTGTTTATTGAAGAATGATAATGACCGTCCCTCTATATTTTCTTCTGGGTTAAACAGGTCTTAAATGACCGCCTAATTCGGACAGATCTGAAATACCCACAATAGTAATAGAATAGTAATAGTAGTTATAAGTAATAAAGAGTTTATGTGAAAATTTCCTTATTTTTGACAGATAGTTGGATATAGTTACATCAATTCCGTGTTCGATATTGTCCAAAGATAATTATTACTTACTTATAATTTAAATGTAACATTTTTGATAAATTGTTTAATATCGTTTTCCTCCTTTTGCAACGGATCTTTTAATTTTAATATACCCACAATATTTTATGCAACAATTTGATAAAAATAAAAAATATGTTGTTGAAAAATATTTGTTATCATCGAACCATAAAAGAAGTAACAAAGTAGAAAATAAGAAAAAAAAAAGAAAAAGCTGAAAATTGACTATTCCTTAATGATGGTCGTTGAAGCTATTTTATTTTGCATTTATTTGATTATAAATATTTTCTACATGAACACAGGAGCAGGAACAAAAAGGATATGAAAAAGAAAATAAAGAAATATTGGTAGCAATTTTATAGCCAAGAGTTCGTATTTTTTATTATACAGTTTGCTCCTTTAAATATTGTCACTTCCTGGTTGATAAACAGCTCGAAAATGATAATCGATTTAGAAATTACGCAATAATTTAGTGTAAAGAGAGAGAGAAAGAGAGAGACAGGCGGCCACTTTGAACAAGAAATAAACACTTTAGTAAAACCAATGAGTTGTTAAATAAATAAATGAAAGAAAAGAAGAAAAATTAAATAATATTTTAAATAAAACCATTATTTAAATTTTTACTAAGAATACAAAAAATTCAAAAACAATTTATTGTTAAAATAGGGCTTTTGTGATTATATTAGGAGTTTTTGTGACAGAAAATTTATTATTTTTGTTTAATTTTATTTAAAATGTTCTAAAACACATATTTACTTGACCATAATAAATAAATGACCTATAAAAATAGATTTTTTTATTTCTAGACATTTACATCTTTTTTTGCTTCTTTTTTCTTTTCAATACAATTATTTTCTATTTTTTTTCCTTTTTTGCTATTTTTCAATCAACAATAAACTCATCCATTATTATTTAGTAAAAATATTTTATGTACAAACATTTATAGAAAAAAAATTAATTCATTCTTTCATTCATTTATTCACTCTTTCTGTGATTCATTTATAAACTAACACATATATGCACACATTCGTACAGTCATTCATTCATTCATTCATTTATTCATTTGTATTGTATTTGTGAAAATAATTTTTAAAATTCATTTCAAATTGTGTCTTTTAGACTGAATGAGATCTCAGACATCGATCTTTTTCTTTTAATTTAATAAACCAATTTTAAATCGGAAACTTCTTAGGACAAATACTCTCCCTAAATTTTATTGAGATCAGTGAATAATTGTAGACAGACAAACTGACAGACGAACAGATGTACACAGCTAAATCGACTAAGATTTTGATTTGATGCAGGAATATATACATTGGAATCTTAGATGATTCCTTCTTAGCGTTACAAACGTAATGACAAAGTTAATATTGCTTCATTGGAGAGTATAATAATGCTTGATATGTGTATATGTACGTATACGATGGATAACTTTATTAATCTTACTGTTTCGAATTACTCTTTATATAAAAGTTAATCATTTAGTATGCAACTTATAAAATTAATTTAATAAGACCCTTAATTACAATGGCTCGCAGAAGCCTAAAGTGCAAATGCAAATGCATATTGCCTTTTCAGTTAAGGGTCCTATGAGTCATAACCTATTTATTTGTTAGGGTTAATAAACAAATTAACTTCGACTTTATAATTGTGTTTGGATGATTTAAAAATTTTTTGAACTAGAATACAGGTCATTTTTTGCGATCATGTATAAATGAATTTGTTTTGGGTACATTCGATTCGTTGTCACTAATTCAAAATTGCAACTTTTCGAAATTATATGTTGTATTATCTATGTTAACTTTTGTTCATATTAAGTTTAGATTTTTTTGCATTTCAAACTACAAAAATTTTGGGAGGGAAAAAAAATGAAAACATCAAATCTCTGAAAATCTATCATGTATTTTTGTATTTATATACCTTTATTTGTATATGTTTATTTCACACATAAACATTTATGTTTGTTATTGTTATATTTAAAAATTTTGAAAATACAAAATGAATTCAATTAAGGAAAAAAACTAATCATTTTTTAAGTTTGATAAAAAAATATTTTAATTTAAATGATAATCTATTTCATGTATTTGATATTTGTAAATGCGATTTAAGCTGAATATTTTAATAAATTAAAATAAATTTCAAATTATTTTATAAATATTTATGGTATTTTCATCAGACTATAGAGATCGCAAGGCTGTCTCTTAGTAGTTCGCCCTCATATTGTATCAACGATCTGAGCTCATATTGTATTATTATTCTGATTTTTATTAAATTAGATTAATTAATAGACTGGTAACACGTTCAGTAAGGTTTTGTACCTTTTTTAGGAAAAATTTGATTTTTAAGTGTTCGGTATTCTGAGAGATCTTTGTTATGCTCTTCAATTCTCTATTCAGAAGAGTGATACAACATCTTTCTGGTTTTGGCTTTGCATAATTTGGAGGATTGGATTCTCTTCATTTGGTATAATTCTGTATTTACAGAAACATGACTTTTTCTTTGCCTCGATTTCATACAAATACCAAAGATATTTTGAGAGATTTTGGCTTTTAAATATATCATAGAAAAATACTTCATCTGTCATTGTACATTTTACACCAGGAATATGATTTTAATTTCAATGCCTATAATTTTATTTTATTTTTTACAATATTCTAGTTTTAATCTTAATAGACTTTTTATGTTTTCCTACCACACAGTCAGAGTTATTATCTATTTGGTTCGTTCTTCTATATGACGTATTTAAAGTACTTTTTAAATTTTTAAGATTTTAAAATATTAAGTTTATTTCTGTCTCATTCCTTTTTTGTTAAATAGTTTCTACTAAGAATGTTTTTAATTAAGCAATTGGTTAATTCGATTCTAGTTGTAAACTATTAACAACGGAACGATTGTCATCTTTTATTTGGTTTAAAATTATAAACTAATTTTATTTAAATACTTAATCATGCTAATAAATTATCTTTATAAAACTCTATTACATATCCATATACAAGAATTGATCCAATTCTCTGTAGATGATGTTTTCAAGTGTAACCAAAATTTACCCTAAATTCAATAAACAAAACTTTTTTTCAAGTTTTTTGGGATTCTTTAAGTAAAATTTGTTCAACATTAAAAGACATTTATTTCAAACCAAATGGAAAACATGGGAAACAAAAACAAATTCAAAATCACTAACGTGTTATTTTCTTCTTCACTTACATACCATACAAAATTTCTTAATAACACACTCACACTAACACATGTAGATATACCAACTATTACATATAAACATATATTAACAAATATATTTTTGGACATATATAAAGTAGTAAAATGCACTAGAAACAACAAATATTTTGAAAGCAAAAATTTTTTTTGTTTGAAAGGAAACTACAAGACCTTTGGCAAGTTATACTTCAAAATTTCATAGTGTCTCGTCCCTTTGTTGAATCCGGAAAAAAGCTCCATTTTAATATTTAAAATGAAAAAATGATATTCAGCCCAACAAGGAAACTGAGTTAGAGACAGAATAAAAAAATGAGGAAAGAAAAAAAAACAGGCAGCCAAATGACAAACAAATGTATTTTAAATGGGAAAGCGCGAAGAAGATGTCAAAAGCCTCCAAGGGATATATAAATGTAAAAAAAGAAGAAGCAAGAGAACAAATAATAACAACACCGGAAAATCTTTTCGTCTCAAACGATTTAAACAACATAAACAAACATATCCCTACAAAATTACATATCAATATACAACATATCAAGCATTATTATTTACCCAAATACTCAAATATACAAATCGAAATATTTGGAATTTTTTTTGGTACTAAAAACTAAAGGACATTCAACATTCAGAACAGCAGAACTCACCCATATACATACATATGTATATTAGTAAGAATATCGCATAAGTGTATGAATATGCTTAAGTGTTTGTTTAAATGTTTGTATATTTTATTATACATTTTTTATAAGCAAATAAATATTTTTCAAGTAATGACAACAAATCCATTTGTAAAGTAAAGTAAAGAAAATAAAATATCATCAGCTTTCCAGAAGAAGAAAAAAAGGAAAACAAACTCTCACAACCGGAGGAATAACCGAAAAATAATGTTTAAAGGCCTGGCAAGGCAGCAGACGACCATTTACTTGGGCAAACTATATATAAATGATATAGTGGAAAAAGACATCATCATCAGCAGCATAAACATTCGTTATGGCAGAAATTCATTCATTTATATATACATATATTTTTTAAAAACTGAAATAGTCCTTTAGGGACACGTTTCAATTACGGCATAAGGGACTTGAAGTTTCAACGAGAGCCCAAACAAAAAATATATATAGAAAAATGAATATTCTATAAACTCTATATTTGTATCTGTATGTGTGCATGTATGTGTATATCACTATAACTGTTTAAAGTACTAAAATGAAAAAATATTGGCTGGCGGCTTTACTTCTTTTAGACAATTATTTTTCCATTTTTGTATATTGTATGTCTTCAGTTTGTTGCAGAAAAATTAAGGCATTTGATAACATGAATTTATAACGCCATCTAATACAACCAAACATTCCAACCAACCAACCATTCCAACCAACAAACAAGTAAATAAAAAAATATAAAAAATACACAAAAAATTCCCTAAACAATTTTAAATAAACATAAATCGATATTTATTTATTTATTTCTCTGTACTTTTCTCCACCATTTTTTATTCTTCATCCGGGTTTTACTTTTAAATCTCTTTAAAAAAAATTATGTTCGCCAATTCAAAATCTTAAGAATTAAATTTGCTTGTTTTTAACTTTGGTAATATTTAATATTTAAGACTGACAAAGACCAATTTTAAAAAATATTGTTTACGAACAATTTAATTAAGCCTTCGAAAAAGTAATGATGGAAATATTTCTGTTGTAACTGAAACAAAAGTGAATGAAAACAAGACAGACAGACAGATGAATTTTCTAAATATTTTCATTAAAATTATAATTTTGAAAAGAATTTGTTTTTGCATATTTTTTAATAAACAGGTTAATGATTTGAGTTTCAGACACTATTTTAATAAATTATGTAAAAAAAAAATAGAAAAAGGTAATTGAAATGAACTCAATAAAGAAAAATACCTGAAGAAACATTCTAAATTAATATTGAAAGTTTAGTGAAAATTTAATTATTAGGATTTTGTATTTTTATATACACAGAAAAAATTATTAAAATAGAAATAATTTAACTTTTTTAATTATGATTTTGCTTCATAGATAAAAAATATTAATTCAACATTGTTTCACTGTATATACAGTATCTGGAGAATATTCTTAAAATTTTACTACTTAAAAGTATTTTTAAAAATGTATTGTTGTATAATGTTATATATTAATAACGAAAGATTCTAATACATACAGTATTATTTCACCACAAACATAAAAACTTGTAATTTAAACTAAATAAAAAAGATGTATTCAATTTCGAATCAACTATGTTAAACATTGATATTGTTTTATGTTTTTTTTTCTGTGCGTATAATTCACATGAAATTCATTTAAAGGGAAATTCCCAAAATACATATTAGGAACGCAAAATTGGAAGATATTCGTGATTTTTGTCATTTTTGACAAATTGATTATATTGATTTAATTTTTTTATTATAATCTTTTTTATGAGAAACTCCAAACAAAATATAATTCCTCCAGTCATATTAATCACATTACATTACTCGATAAAAAAGGAAGGATCAATATGATTAATTTAAAGATATTTATATTGCAATAAAATATTTATTGCTAAAGTATATCGCTAGATTTTTAAGGAAATGTGAAAATAAAGTTGTTGAAAAGAAATATTGATTTGATATTTGAATAAAATTCATAATTGAGATTTTTCAGGTTTAAGAGCAGAGGTCTTGGAAAAATCGCTTACAGCTAATTAATAACACATTATAGTTTGAAAACCACATCCAGTTTGAAAATTTATTTTTAAAATTTAAATTTTTATTTTTAAAATCAATTTTGATAAAAAGAAATGAGTTAAATTCGAGAGTGTATTTGTTTGGCTCTATAGGGTTTTGAGATATAAAACTTAAACTGTAATCCTTTTACGCAAAGAGACCTTTTTAGAAGAATATAAATTGGTTACATGCTTTAAAGAAAAAATTATTTTAGATAGAAATGAATGTATAAACTTTTTCGATGAAAAAAAAATCGCAAAAATTCGAGAATTCTTTGTTTTTGGATTAGTTAAAGATATATCGATCTTTATCTTTCTTCTTTAACTAATAAATTTGGTTTTGTAACTAAATTACTACTTATTTGAACAAGACCGATTTTCATTTCATATTAAAGTGTAAAATTTAAATACAAATAACTCGACAACTATAAGAGATTAATATCACATATAAGCGTGTTTTTTGATGGTGTCAGCGAAAGAGACTTCAAAACTTTTGTTTAATGCGACGCCCTTTGTGAGAACTCCAAAACTTCGTATGCAAGTCTTCAAAGTTATAAAAAATCACCATTTGCTCAAGGTATATGAAGTTTCATATATATCTAACCATTCAAGTAAAAGTTGTAGATTTATATACATACACTCACTCACTCACACGAACCTTAAACACATACATACACACAAATGACAACACTGCTTTTTATATAAAGCAAAATTTCATGTGTGCATGCATTGAGAGATATCTTATTCGATTTTGATAATTCTTGAAATAGTAATAAGATATTTTTCCCTAAAAATTATTGTTAACTTTTTAGGGAAAAATTGTTAATGAGGTTGTCTAAGATAACAATCGAAAACTTCTTTGTTACTAAACAGATTTTATTGATTTTAAATAGCAAACTGCTTAAGATAATCAACAATTTGGTAAAATTTTATTGACAAACGGATAGGGTTAAGTCGACTCAGATTTCTTCTTAGTGTTACGTAAAGAATGACAAGCTCTATCACCACTTGATAATATGAAAACTATTTTAAAAGCGCAATTTATTAAAGAAAAAAATAACAAATTTTTAGTGGAAGTATTAACAATAAGATCCTCTGGCTAACGAGTACTTCTAAGAAAAGTTATATTCGTAGTTATATAATATCTACTTAAAATAAACATTAATGTTTTTCCTTAAAGTATTTAATTTTATTTTTATTTATTACACTGGAAAAAACAAAAAAATGAAAAACTCTATTTTAAAATTTTACATGAAATGTGAAAATAATTATTCAAAACAATTATTTCATTTATTGAAATTACTCCTTTCACCATATTTGTGTTATCATACAATAATGAAAATAATTAAAAATCTTGATTTATTTAAAAAAAAATGTTTTGGGTTATTTTTTTCTGTGTATGTTAAGATTTTTCGCTATAACTTTCATATCTATATTCAAATAGCAACAAAGCATTTTATAACTCCAAATGACAATAATAACAAGATCTTAGAAAATCAACTGAATACAAATAAATTTATAAAACCCAAACATAAAATGGAAACAAATATACTTTTAATTAAATTTAATTTGTAAAATACAAACGACTTAAACCTTCAATTTAAGTAGCGTACAATAAAAATAATAAAAAAATTTGGATTCCTACTTTTTTATGGTTTTATAATATTACATTTCCCTATAAAATGGTCTACACTTACGCCTTTTATGTCCATAAAGTAATTTTTGTTCAGTCTGTTTAACAGCGGATATTTTTCTTAAAACACTGGATAACAATTTGAGAGAATTATATACAAATTTTTGTTTTAAATAATTAAATATTATAGTGATAATGATGTTATACAGTTAAATATAACATATGTAATTACATATAACTGTTATTGAAAAAGTCTTATTTAAAATAATTGAACTGTAATTGCGCCGTTTAAATTTTTTCTGAAAAATGTATTCATTTACTTAATTTCTAATTATATTAATTAGTTATTCAAATTTTTTATTTGAAATAATTTTCATATTAGCATCCGATTCCTCCTTTAAAAACTGTTATCCTGTGTTATTCACATACATAGGCATGTGTATGTAGATGTATATGTTCAACTGCTTTGGAGTTTAATTAAGCTGAAAATATTTTTACTCTTTTCTATGAGTGAAGCTTCAATAATAATAACAACAATCGTAAAAGATGTAAAATAAGAAAAAATTTATATCTGAAAAAATTCCTCCCATTCCATTTATTTTTCTAACTGAGTGTGTGTACGTATTTGTGGGCTTAAAATTCCAACTTTAAGTTGAACAAATGCAGTGGAAGTCTTTCTGTCTGTCAGTCATTCAGTTATGGGTTCATGTAATTTTTGTTGAAAATTTTTGAATGTAAAAAGAAAATTTCAATATTATTGTTGTTTGAAAGTATGTGTTAGTGTGTTTGTGAGTATTATTCCTATGTGTTTGTGTTACCTTCAATTTTACAAACAAACAAATGTTGAAATTTTATTTGAGTCACAGGCATAAGCAGCCATAATTCCATCTTGTTCTTCTATTTATTCATTGAAAATAATTTCATTTTTATTGAGTCAAAAAAAAAATAGGTATGATTGTATGTGTGTATTATTATGCCTCCTTGTCCTGACTGACTGAACATTAAATTCTAGTGCTTCAAATTAACTGTAATTTTTTTCGTAAATAAAAATGTGGATTTTTCTTTTAATATTATTTGACTGAGAAAAAAGTATGAATAAGTAGTAGAGTTTTTTTTTTTGATATCTGGGAACATAGCGCTATAGCGGAGACAAGTAATATTAGTTATTCTAAATGTGACATTTTATAACGAAATTAATTAAAAAATTATCAACTAAAAATTTTATAATGAAAATAAATTGGTGGTTTTTTGTTAATTTAATTGTGCGATTATTGTTACGAATTTAAATATTTGATGTAATATTATATGAGATAAGTGTAAACAAATATATGTATTACCAATTATACTCCAAAGACCCATGTTTCGAAAAATATTTATTGCTTATAGTATTTCGAAGCTAAAAGCCTATTCTGTGTAATGAGCTTTCAATTATTTTGTTCTTGTTACTCTGTAGAGCATTTAACAATTCATATAGATTAATTTAAAATTTAAATTTTAGTTTGTGAACGTTAAATTAAAATATTTTTTATTTTTTCATAACGAAAAGGCAAATTGCAAATTTAGACTTTTTAATATTTTATTTAAATAAACATTTGTAGGAATTCGAAAAAGACAGTGGTTTTTAAACTGGAATCTATATAAAACCATATGTATATGTATGTATTTAAGGAATATTTCTGATTTCTTTGAAAATCATTCTCTAAAAATTTCAAATTTGTTTTAGATTGAATTGAATTTTTCCGAAAATTCAACTTAAATTTGGACTCAAGTTAACTTTTTTTTAATTAGAGATCTTGATGTCCAAAATGTAATTTTTTCATTTGAAAATTTTTGAATATAAATAAGTTATACATTTCTAAATATCATAGAACATTTTTATTATATAAAAAATGGTTGTTGATGCTTTATATTTTCGCAGTTACATTTGTTAGTCCCTCAGACATTTAAAAGTGGGTACGCTATATTCGGTTGCATCTATATTTTACTTTAAGATTTTACCTTTTAACTTAATCGTCTCTGGTATTGATATATAGTTCGTGATATAACAAACATGGCATTTTCAATGATAGACGATAAAGTGTAAAAATATTTTTAATCATTTAAAAAATATTGAATCTTGTGTGAGGAACACTGGCAAGCATTTCTTATTTTAATGAATCGCGATTTTGGTAGAAACTTCGGTCAAAGTGCTTAAATTTGCGAATAATGGTTTGAGCTATTCAAAATAGATTTCTGCACAGAAGAAAAATCCAGGTGATGTGATGGAATCAGAATCATTACTCGCCGAAAATTGTTCCCAAATGCCATAAGTCTTAGTTTAATCTTTGGGAGGCACACAAGTGATTGTCTTTTACTTTAATCAAGAAAATTGAGTCACATAACAATAATGATGGTTGAACGCTACAATTTTGTATCACACCGTTGCAGTTGCCAATCAGCCAAATCAATTTAATACCAGATATTCATGTCTCTAAGGTCATGGATATTCGGCTTTGGCGAACAAAAGGTTCTTTGCATTATGATCTAGAAAGATTATTAATTCGTTTGGAGAGCAATTAAGAAACAATGACCAAAAATTACGCAAGATTTTAAGAACGTTTTTAAAACAGTGGCTTATTGTATTGACCCCTTGTGTTATAGTCCACATCAAGCTCCATTTGACAGTCATTTGTACCATTTGATGCAATTTCTTGGTATTTACAGATTACATTCGCTAAATGTTCACCGTTCTACCCCACTGTCTCTGTGTAGCAAGTGTTTATTAAATCCCTTTTGTATAAATATATAAAAATGTTAATGACATTGAGCAAAGAAATGAAAATAATGCTCGTAATAATAAAAAAACTGAATGATAATAATAATAACAATTTCATTTTGAACATACAAACAATTTTACTGTTGTTGTCACAGTTTAATTAAACTGAATTTCTTTGATAATAATTTTATTTTTTAAGCCAAAATAAATGACTGAAGTGGCTGTGTGACGTTCTTGCCAATAATAATAAAAAAACGTAAATGTGGCAAATGTTAAAGGTACTTATATACCCCTCAAAAAAGGAAAAATACTTTATATAGAAATGTTGCATATAGATTGGTGTTTTAAAACAGCAACCGACTAAATTGTACTTTGTTTAAATATTTACAGTGTAGAAATTCGAGAAATTGAAGAAAAAATGGCAAGAAGACAAATGAAAGGAAAAAAAAAAGAATGAAAAAAGAAAACATCATTTGAAATTGAAATATTTGTTGTATTTATAAATTATTTTGATGTTTTGTACTACCTTCCGTTTACAAACTGCACTCATTCATTTATCTATTCCTTCTAACATTTCATTTCAGTTAGTTCTTTCCCTCTCGATTACATTTCAGTATTCTTGATTTATGTGTGTGTGTGTGTATTTGTAGTGTCTTCATCTGATAAAGAAATAAACATTTTGTTATATCCGTTTCTTCTTGGAAAGTTCATGGAGTTCATTGAATCATTCTTACTTTCTTGTTTCCTTTGTCCTGCTGATATTTCTTTAGACTAGTTTCTTGTTGTTGTTGTAAATCTTAAAGTGAGAAAATAATAAAGCAAACGTAATCAACCTTTTTTCATTTTCTCTATTATTTGTTTGCCTTTGTTGTAGGTATTGAGGGGCTAAAGAATTGGAAGAAAATGGAACAAGTATGATTACTACTTTTGGTGATATGGAATCGTTAGTTACTTCTACTTTGTGCTTAATGCCATAAACCTACAGGCAATAAAAAGGGTACATAACCTGTGAAATGACAGACTGCGATCAGTTGAGATCCAGTTAAAAAAAAAAAATTGCATTACATTTTTCCCGATTATTTGCAATTTTATTTGTATATAGTATATAGTATGGTATATAGTATCTGTTTATTATTTTATTTGCTCATCTCAGATACCGGTCTTTGGATTAATTATTATTTTTAATAAGTTCGTGCTACTAATAAACTTGTTCATAACAAGTACACGAATCGCCTCAGATTTTTTTTCAGAATATCTCTTGATGATTGTTACAAACGAAATAAAAATTCTAATATACTTACCACTAGTATTCATTTCTAATATGTGATGACTGTATGTTTGCCTGGTTTTAGTTGGCTCATTTATCCAAACAGCATCTAAATTGTATTTAGGTGTGACCTGATATATGTAATACATACCGTTTCTAAATGTTTTTGCCGTTTTCTATGTATGTTTGTATGTATGAATGTATGTATGTATGTGTGTGTAATTTTCTTTTTGTTCATTATGCTTTGCCAATAATAATCAAGAAATGACTGAATGTCTGAAAAAATATTTAATAGTTAATAGAACTCTACAGCTACAAATTGTCTGGATGAAAGCTTAAATTTATCAGTTTATTATCATGCAAGTTATGTTGTTGTTATTATTATAAGTAAGGAAGTCTGGCCATGAAACATTGATGGTCATATCTATCTCTATATGGCTATACATGTGTATGTATGTGCTCTGGGAGTATGAGCTATAAACATTTAATATAATGCACTTGTTAGCCATAAATTTTTGTATGAGTATCAGTAGCAGCAGTAGCCATAGAATAGAGAGAGTGAGAGGCGGCTGGATGTATGATGGGTGCAAATGTTATTTGTTAATGCCTGGTGGTAGTTTATATTATTCTACTATTTTTAAGATATTTCTCCTTTATTTTTTTCTTCATTTCCTGTGTTCGTGGTCTGTGTTAGTATGTTTGCGTATCATCGACATCTTTGGCCATTAATGGCCAACCAAACCAGTCAGCCACCCTTAAAATGCCATTACTGACTGGGCCATTCGCATTTATAGTTGCATTACTTTATTGTAACGAGTGTAAAATTGTATGCGTTGTAATTTAGTGCAAAAGTTCTTTTGGTAACATTATTTATTTGTTTCTGTGCGTTTAATACATTTAATTTTTCTTTATCGTAATTTGTGGCTTTGCACTATTTTCATTTATTTTTACTTTGACTGACTCACCCTCCAGAAGGATATGGACAGGGTGGTTGCCCTCATTATATTCCGTCCGGATGGGTGGTCATTTGGGGGTGGTTGTCTAACAAGTCAAAAACACTACTAAACAAAAACATACATATCTAAGGAAGCGGGAAGAGAATCAAAGAAAATAAAAAATCCTTAAAGAATGTTGGGTAGATTAGTCGAGTATAATGAAGTGTGAAATTATATTTGCTAAAATTTTTATAAAGAGCTCTTTGTACTTCTTTAGCAATAAGAACTCAACATTTATTTCATCCATAAACAGGGGGCCCAGTTATTTTTGCGTAAATTGTATTATGTCTTGTATACAATTTTGTATTTATTGGGATCATAGAGTTGATTACTTAAGCTTATGTTATGGTCCGATAAATTTGTCTACATGCTGATAAAAATGTCATTTTTCATTGGCATAACTAAATGAATTTGAAATAATAAATAATTAAGCTACAATTCATAAAACCAATTTCTAAGGATTTTAATATTTATAATGATTTTGAAATATATGTGTATGTATTGATAAAGTCTTGTTTTGATTTAGTCAGTCAGGTGGAATTATGCGATTTTTTTTTTGTAAAATGGTAAGTAATTCTTTTCTGTCATAGGAGTTAGAATGACAATTTATAAAAAAAAAGTTGAAAGCATAAAAAATGTGACAAACTGTGAAAATATGGATTCTGACTAAAATAAAATAAAAAATGAAACCATAATATTTGGAGACAAAAAATAAAAAAAAATTGAAAAATATGTTATTCAAAAGAAATGTCCAAAAAAATATATTTTCTCCAAAATAGCGAAATCTTTAAAATTAAATTTTTGAAAAATTCTTAACATTATGCGCTTTAAATAAAAAAGCACTTAAAACAAGAAGCTGTTTTATACATAAAACGATATTTCATTTGTGCGGACATTTGGAATCATAAAAGTTGACATTTTTTTACTATAACTTTTTGCTACTAAACCGATTTTGTTTATTCTTGGAATAGAATTTTGCTTTAAAACACAACTGTTGTTTTAAATATTGACAAAAATTCTTTGTCTGAATTTCGAAGTTGTCTCATATATCGGTCTATAACTTTTTTGTTGTTAGCCGATTTTGCAATATGCATAGAACGACTTTAAAACATCTGGCCATATTTTATTGAATTCGTGTTATTATTGTGATTCAATAATTAGAAGGATAATGCAAAATCGAATCAGATTTTGATATGATGCAACAACCTTATTGTGGTGGGTATAAAAATACCTTTTATTCAATTATATTATATAAAAATTTATGTGAAAATACCTCGTGGCAAGTTCTTGAAATAATTAAAGTCATTTTGTATGTATTGTATTTACTTCTGTTTATATCCTGCACTCTTCAAAGAACATGTACTTATTTTCTTACATATTTACTAATTTTAATCTTTTATAAAATGCGTTCATTTAAATTTTCAAAAGTTTTATTAAATTGAATACGTTCTAAGATTTCTATATATTGTTTGATTGTCATGACAATTAAGACTTTTAGCAGTAACACATTTTTATACTTAATCTAAATTATAAATAATTTTTTATTAAAAATTTCTTTAAGCTACCAAATCTTTCTTTCTCAAATGCAAACATCCTATGTTTTTTTAATCTTTAATTTTTATTACAGATTTAAATTCATTGCTAAAACCAACCGAAGCTTTTTGCTAAAAAGTGTTCTTTACATTGACAGTTGCTAGATATACTTGTAACTCAATGAGGAGTTAATGACAACTTAAGAACATCTTGAATACTGATGAACATTTAGTTCCAAGAGATACAAGTTTAAGATGGAGTGCTAATGTTTCAACAATGGAAATTAGTATAAAGAAAAAAGAAGCGAGCAAGTGGCCACCTAAATAATTCACTATTATGCCTTAATAATGATAATGATGTTAAGAGCTGAATGAAGAAAATACTCTTCAACATCAGCAGCAAAGATTATGTTTTCCTTAATGACAACAACATTTTATAACAATAATGATGTTCAAAATTATGATGGAGAAAATTTTCCACACAAACCATATTCCATCATCTTAATTTTCATGTTCAGCTAACAACAAAAACAACAAAATTAACAAGAGCAATAGCAGCAGCAGTAGCAGGAAGAAAAGCTGTAAAATTGTCAGTTTAATCATAAAAGTATTAAGATTTCAACTTAAAAAAAGATTATTGAAAAATGTTCTTTCTTTTATTTTTAAATTTGGTGACAAGTATATGACACGTGACTGACTGCTTGCATTTGATTGAAGAGGTAAGTGAAAATCTTTTTTATTATTATACTTTAGATGAATGCAAACAATTTTATATATAATTTTATATCCATTTAAATGTCTATATATACATATATATTTAATAATAATTTTTGTTGTTGTCAGCTTTTGGTGCTTAACGTCAGGATTTGTATTTTGAAATTTTAAGTTTGTTAATGATGATAAGCTTCATTTATTCATCCATTCATTCAACAACTTTGCACAATTTAATACTGATGTCATTGTTACAATTTAAACTATAGATATAAATATTTATGTGTGTGTATGTGTATTTAATATATAGAGTTAAATACTTTAAATAACGTTGATACAATGGGATTCAATGATGTTTATATTTTAATCCATCTTAGAGATGGTTGAATGCTGCGATAGATAGCAAATAATAGTTTACAATTTTTTTAATAAAAAACGTATAAGTGAAAAAAATAATCTTAAAAGTAAATTTATTAATTTAGATTTTTATGCTGAATTTGAAAATTTACGAAATGGAAAATTGACTTTAAATGAAAAACATTCTTAGAGCAAAACAAATCCATATGGAAATTATTTCAGACAATTTTTCAATTGTCTCCAACTGTAACCACTTTGGTTTTAGAATCCATAATCTAAGAAATCGGAATCATTTTAAGGAATAAAATGTCGATGATCCCCATTGACTGATATGTTTTAATGAATACTTTGACTGAAATTTGATTTTCTATTTTAATATTTATCTATTTTGTTCACAAATTTGTTGGAATCTTCTGAAAAATACATTTATAAACATCTAAAAGAAATTATATTTTAAATTCAAAAGAGATTTATTTAAAAGAAAATGTTGAAATTTATTTAAGAATTAAGTTCTTTGTCTACAATTATAAAAAAATATGTTTCCTTTTTTTGTCTGCAAATTATTCTGTGGGTTTGGATTATATTTATTTTTCAATTTTAAATAAAATGCACCCAAACTTAAAAATTCTTAAAGAATAAAATAAACCCAACAAACGTTTTGAATAAAACTGAATATACGGTAGTGAGTCTGAAAAATTTTAATAATTTAGAAACCGATTTTGAAATCAATTAATTTTTTAATAGGAATAAAATTTGTATTACTAAAGATATTCTACTGAATTTTTCAGGACACCTATCATTCTAAAAAGTACTAAACCATTATCAACTTAATAAAACAATTTCCTTTAAATTCCAAAACATTAAAATTAATACCAAATCTATGATTTAAGAAAAGAAATGTACTCAGTTTTGAAATTTAGGCTTAAAGTCAAAGTTTTGATTCGAAAGGCTTTGTACTGAGTACTATAGGGTATAAATTGAATTAATTTTTTTATATCCTCCACAAGTGGTGATAGGAGGGATATATTATGTTAAGAAAGAATTATCAAAGACCCGAGAAAATATATATACTTTTTCAACATATAAAAATCTGAGTATTAGATTTGGCCATGTCCGTCTATCTGTCTGTTGGAAACATCCTCACGGACACATTATCATTCGAATGAAGTAAAATTTGGTTAGATTGTTAATAGTATATTGTGCGGTAACCAATAACTGAGACATTTTAAAAAATTCAGCTAATTTTTCAAAAATCATAATCACATCTCTTAAAAAAAAAAAAAAACATCGAAATCGAATAATTAGAAAAACGTTATAATGAAAAATATGACTCCCAATATAACCACAAAATTTTTTCTCAAAGATAATGTTAAAGAAAAAAATTTAATATCAAAAATTATGAAAATTTATTAAGATTAAATAAAAATGGCACAACACATTTGATATTTATTATAAACTCGATCAGTATCTTGAAAAATTCAAAATTTTCAAATTCAAAAAGGTATGATTCCTCTTCTTTCTCTTATAGTTTATGTTTTCTTATGAAATATTTTTTTTTGTACCATATTTTTTTGTTGTTCCGACACAAATATATAAAAATTTAAATATTATTTTATTATTTTGTTATTTAAAATGTTCGCTTGGTTATTAAGATTTCATGTAACATAAATATCATACAACTTTTTTTTGCAGAAAAATATCTAGCGAGTTGTTAAAAATAAATTGAAAACTCATATTCTATGATGTTTATATGTATTTATATTCAAGCAAATATGCTCTATTTTATTGTATATTTTAAGTACAGAATTTAAGGATTATTAGCTGAATTTTAGTATTATGACACTAACCTAAGTACTTAAAAAACAACTAACTTTCTAAATTGCAAAAAGAGAAACCTTCTACTAGAAGAGCCAACAGACTTACTGTAACAATAACTGACTTGTTTAGATGAACATTGAACATTAAACATTTTCCATTTAATGAACATAATCTCTTTGGCCCTTGTTAATATTAGTTTTACTTGAAATGCAACGAATTTGACGGATAGAAAAAGAAATAATTTATGAACGGTCGGTTGTATATTTTGGTGGGGATCAATGTTGTTTTTGTTATTTCGTTGCAAGTAGTATTTGAAAATAAAAAATAAAACAAATTACAAGTCATAAAAACTGTACTCCAATATATTTGGATCATAATATCCAATACATTGGTCACATTAAATACAAAAACCTAAAACACAATGTGTTTGTAGCAGTAAGCAGAAAATGAGCATTACATACGCATACACATACACATACAAAACACAATACAATTGAATGTCAAGGAATATAGAAATGAATTCAATGAACAAAACAAACATTTTGTACATACACACACATACACTTTCAAATTCGTTAGAGAGAGCAATGCAAGTTACAGCTATAAAGAACTGAAAGAAAAAATGCAATAACATCGATAGATTTTTATGAAATTGAAATGAAAAGAAAAGAACAATTCAAAACTCAAGTAACGAAATTCTATAAGGAAAAACATGGAATTATATTCAATAGAAATAAATATGTATGTATATTAATATAAAATGAAATTCAACAAATACTTGAATTGCAAATAAATGTTTGCTTGTATGTGTGTGTGTGTGTGTGTGAATGTGAGTGATGGTTTGTGTGTATAGACAAGTAAATCTTATCGTGCAGAAAATTGTGAATTTCCCCAGACAAAATACATAAACCAAACTGTGAAAAAATTGGTGTAAGTGTTGCCGCTGCTGATGAAGATGAAAACGAGAAGGAATGAGAATGATGAGAATAAAAATGTTAAAAAATATAGTTACGCAACAGGATGCATATTGTAAATAAGTATATAAATCCACTACAACCTTTATAAAAAATCTGAAAAAAGTTGAAAAGAAGTATAAACTGCATTGTAAGTATGTATGTGTGTATGAAGCAGAAGCAATAACACTAAGCAAAATGTAAGAAAATACCACACAACCATAAAGCAAGTTGCTTAAAGATGCCAAGCCAGCAAGATACGTTTGTTAAAAAGAGCATAACCAAAAAATAAAAAGAACAAGAAAAAATCAAGCATAGGAAGAAGGAGAAGAGAGAAAAAAGCACAAAATATTAAGTAAGAAAAACGAGGGATTGCAATGGATTTGATTGAAACCTATTGTAATTTCCCAAACGTATTAAGCCAACTGCCAAATGCTTAAAAACGTTAAGTAAACGAATGAAAACTGATGATGGTAAAACATGCAGCATAATAAACGAGTTTATCTGTGCATGTGTTTGTGTGCATGTCGATACATACAAAAATTGAGCAAAGCAACAATATTGTATCTGTATAAAACATGTTTCTTATTTCTTTAACATCAAAGAACATACTTTTTTCTATATTTTTTTTATTCTGAGCAGTTTGAGTGTGTGCCACGTTTCTGCTTTGCTACATTTTGTTGCAAAATAAGTAAGGAAAAAAATCAAAATTGTTATGCATTTTTAAGTTTCAGTATATTTTTGTAGTAAAATGTATTGTATGGGAAAAAAAACTGAAAATAAAATGAGAACGAACGAATTATTTTCATGTTTATGTTTCTCACACTTGATATTGTCATGAACAAACATTTAGTGTTAATCATACGCCAATCCAGTTAGTGACACTATTAAAAGCATTTCCTTTATGTTCTACATTCTTTACTTTTCCTGCTTTCTTTCCGTTTCAGTTTTTCTTAACAATTTTTCTTCTTTCTCATTTTACAAATGTATATTGTATTGTGTTTTATTGTTTGCCTTTTTTTCTTCGTCTTACTCTTTTTGACACCTAAGAAATCCTTATGGATTTAATTTTTTAAGAATTTTATTTTGTAAGAATATAATGATTGTGAAATTTAATTAAAAAAAAACTTTTATGTCCTTAACAATTGATCTACGTAACTTAAATAAATTAAATTTAGTTTAAGATCGCGACAATAATATTATTTGTTAGTCGAATTAAATCTTAACGAAAACCTGATGAGTGAGCTGTAAGCAGTCACGTAGCTTATGTTGACACACTTTCTCACTTTGTCGCATGCAACTGTTAGTTTGTGGCCTTACAGAAACGTAAAAATTACGTTTTCTTAGTTCTAAAACATTAAGGACCCAAAGGCCCTTAAAAGAGGAAGTACGAAAAAGTGCATACACACAAGCATAATATTTTTTCACGTATTTACAAGTGAAGTTTTTCACTTTAAAAGTGTCTCAATGTAAAATTCTCAGCTACACCTTAAAAACCCCTAAAAGAAACATGTAATAATCATAATCAAAGTATATGAACATCAAAAATATTATTATTATTATTATCTGAATCATAATGACGACACACAAATGTACTTTACTGCCACATGTATTTGGGGATGAGGATGATAGTGCCACTATTCTGTTTTATATACATATTAGGTTCATATATTGAGGTTCATTTTTGTCATTTTCAGCTTTATAATTTTTCTTTCCTGTTAACTTGTATTTGGATTTCATTTTCTTGCTCTTTTATTTTTCTTGTTCGTTTATTTTTATATATCTTTTTCTTGTTGTTGTTTCTTCTTCTTCTCTTTTTAACTTCATTACTCATAAAAGTTGCAATTCATGTAGTGTAGCAAAAATCTCACTTCCATACACATTTACTCTCCCACATTAACACATACAATAAACACACACATACATTTGGTTGGTATGCCATTGGAGTTTTAAAAATGAATGAAGACGAAAAGAAGAAAATAAAAAAGGAAAAAAAATCCAACAAAAATCATATTTATAGGAATCTGAAACATTTAAGTGTTATCGTTACAATACGATACGTTTGTTTCCTGTGTGGCCCTTGGTAAAATAGTAAATGTTTGTGTGTGTATATACTAAGGTGTGTGTGTGTTTGTATGTGTGTGCTTTAGTGTTTATAAATGAATGTGTGATGAGGTTCATATATATGAACTCTATGATTGAATGAAGTGAAGGTTTAAGTTGTTCACCTACACATACAAACAAGCACACACATACATACATCCACTTATGCATGTTTGAGTTTATTTGAAGGGGTATTAATAGACCTCGAAATATTTTACTTTTGTGTTATGGTTCTTTTTCTTACGATACAAAGCCAGAATCCACGTATTTTGTGGTTGACTTTAAAGATTTATTGAACACTGAAAAGAATTTGATTGCTTTTTTAAAAAAACACAACCTTACAAACTTTGAATTAGATAACAAAATTAAAAAAAAAAAACGATTTTTTTATTTGAAACCGTTGCCACATAAAATAAAATCTTTTTTATCTACATAGAAAATGTGGATTGTGGTCGAATTTTATGTAAAGTATAAATGAAATCTATTTAAAAAATTCTATTATTTGAAATGATTTTAAAATTGAAACAATTTAAAATTTATTACTTTAAGATAAAAATTACTTATTATTAGCATCCAGTCATTTATTTGCATTTTCACAATTTTTGTCTTCATCTGATCTTTTATTTCGTCTATTGATTTTATATTTTGGAAATTTTGAAGAGAAATATTTCTTATTTTAATTTCAAAATTTAACAAATATAAAATAAAGTTATTTCAATTTTATATTTATTATTAATAAATACTAGTACCTACAATAAATAAATCTTATTATAGTTTTCGTTTAAATATTGATATTAATATATACGGTAGTCTCAGTGTTGAATAATCTAAAATGTAGTTAAAAATAGAATATAGTATAGAAAAATATAAAAGATACACACATACAAGCAAAAATAGTTTTTAAGATGTAGTTTGAAAACTACATACATTGAAAGAAATAATGATATTTATTTAAAATTTCAGTTCAATGTATATAAACATAAACTCGAAACACGAATATTAATATAACCACTTTTCCATTTTCCAAGCTATTGAAAATTATTGTGATCGGGCATTATTTCATATAGCCCTAAAAAAGCCACACGTTGTCGGAGTTCTAGTTCATTCAAATTCTAAATGCAGAGAAACGTCATTTCGCAATATATTCGCCGCAATCATTTATTGTTACTACCAACATGTTAATTGTTAGATTTATTTTATTTCAATAACAATTTCGTTGCTATAATAAAATTATTTTCATTAAATAAAATAAAATATATTGTTGTCGCGATATGTTTTGAAATATGTTTGACTGATCACAATTTTATTGTTATTGTATAGTCAGTTATAAGAAACTATTGTTATTTGTACAAAATATTATTTTCAGTTTACTGATAACTGAATTTGAACAATAACAATAATTATTGTTATCAATGCAAAGTGACAATGTGAATTAACAAACTTTTTATTACAATAACAATATTTTTTATTTGATTAAAAATATTTTAAGTGGTGATTATAAAAACTATTGTTATTAATGCAAAACTAAAATGCTAATAAACAAATTGTGTAGTTACAGTAACAATATCTAAAAACAATAGTATGTTGCTGCTCGTTTATGGTTACCGCAGACATATTTACATAAAATTGACATAAATAAGTTTTGCAAACTTCACACAATCAGCCAAATTTGTACGAAGATACATACATTTGTCATATATTAATCTTCCAAATCTCTCATATACAATCGAATAGTTTTTTATATTTGCTTCAAATAGCATAAATATAAATAGATATCGATGTTCAAAATTTAGCAAGTGTCGATCATAATTTCCGATAGCCCATATATAACATATCCCATTACCAGAAAAATCCTTTTTAAACACAAAAATCTCACATATATTAAATTAAAAATTTTACAAGGGTCGTTCTGTAATTTTTCGTAGATAACTTTTTTTACTAAGAATATAGTGTAGGATAGTTTAGTCTTGACCGAGTAAATTTTTTATTTTTCATATCGTAAATCAATTTTTTAAAAATGTTTAGAAACCCACTTAAAATTGGTTGTACTTATTTGTTTCTATAAAGAGAGAAAATGCTTTCAATATGCAAAATTACTTTTATTCTCATATTTTAAATAAGTTTTAGATAAATTTTCAAAATTAAAAATATCCAAAATGGGAAACTTTAGACGTATATAAAATTTTATTTATAATATTTAAATTTTTTTCTCAGTGTAGAATTTATTTTATTGTAATTACTTAAGAATATTAAATGTAATGTTTTTATTAAGTTTTTGTAAACTTTTTGATAGATGAAAAGAATTTACAAAAATAAAAGAAGAAAGTCAATAAATTACTCATGTGTATCCATATAATGATAGTGATGCCAGGTTTGTGAAACCTTTTATGATTGAAAATCAGTTTTGGGTATTTTGATAGGAAAATCTTTTATTTTAATATTTTATTTATAATATTTTACTTAAAGTTAACTTCGAAAACTATAATTAACACTTGATTATATTCAAATTTCTGGCATCATTGACATCATTCAATAAATTTATTTTAAGATTTTTTTTGATTTTAGTTCTGCAGTTATAAAAATCTTAATATTTACGTTTTTTTTTTTTTTTTTTTGATAATTTACTAATTATAAATATTTCCTACAAATTTTTTTTATTAAAACTAGTGAATCTTAATAATTTTTTTCAATTTAATATCGGAAATATTTTTATCTGTAGGGTCTGGAGACCCTACATTGTATAAGTAAATTTAACAACAAGTAATATAAATACATTGATTTAATTTCCCTAAAATATATATTTATACAAAAATGAAAAATAAGTGAATCACCTAAATAAATGACTACATTTAATTTACATTTTATAATCAAAATTTAAATGAAGTATCTTTCAAAGACTATTATGCATTTCCTTGTCCAGCATGTTATACCAAATTTCTTCTTAAATAATGTTTCTTTTGTTTTGAGTTTTTCATTTAGTATCAAAGGAAATATTAATTTCCAATGTAATCAAAATATAATGAAAGGTAACGTTGTGTGTGTGTGTGTGTTTGTATTTGTGTGGGAGTAATATGCCATTTATAATCTATAAAATATTTTTGGTCATGTTGTTAAGTCATATGAGCTCTTGAGTCACTATTATGAAAATACACACAGCTACAAGAGCACACACAGACATGCTTATGAAACAGAAAACGGATTTTAAGTCATACCACTTACAACTCTGTTGCTCTGATATTTCCTTTCTTCTTTTTTGGGAGACCAATGACCAAAAAACCCAGTCAGTGTCTGAGTTGTAAGTATGTGTGCATTTATAATACTTTTATAGACTACAGCACATACTTACAAACATTCATTGACTCAATCGGTGATTACATTTCGTACCCCCAATGTGTTTAAAGAGAAAAAAAATAACACATTCATTTAAACATATATAAATCGAAATTGTGATAGAACTGTAGACAAGTAGAAAAATACTCTTAAGGGCTTTTAAAATCTGTTTATTTTCTATTTTTATATTTTTCAAATTTATTATTATTTTTTTTGTGAGTTCAAATCTCTTCTGCCTTAAAATTGTTGTAATAACAGCAGCGTACTAAAGCCCACATATGGACATTTATCTGACTTCAATAGCATCTGATTATGATTTTTATATGACACTTTTGTTGTGATTTATTTGGTCATTCAACGATTTATGCCGCATAAACAGAAGGGGTGTCGATGGCTTTTAAATTATCTGCAAACCCATTGAAATTCTGTTGTAAGCGAATTGATTGTTTTTTTGCTTTTCTTTTGGTTTTTATGGCACCCTGGCAGTTTTGTCGAAATCTTTAAGGCAAAAAAGGGGTCAAATACTGTCTATCCCTAAATATTAAACACAGTTGGTAATTTTATTCTCTTACACACACATACACATGCATTTAATAAAAGGTACCCCCTAAATTTTTTAAAGGGTTCTGTGTAATAATCAACACACATGTACATTAAGTCATACATTACATTTCCAAAGAGACACTCAATTGTTCCAATATGTTGTTGTCCTTAGGTTATGAAGAGCTCTTCAAATAGATTTTTGCTTCTTCCTTTGTATTTTTCTATCTTTTTAGTGTTTGTTATTTGTATTAAAGCTCTGGAGCACATAAAATATTTCTATAAAAACCATTATATCGAGTACAAAATATAATATTTTTTTAAATTGATATTCAGTCATACAATCTAGTAAATATTATTAATAGAATATCTTTATATGTATCTGTTTGAAATGGTTTGAGTTGTTTTAGAACTATAATAATGTTGCTTCGATAATATATATCTTTATGCTCCTATTCATATGTATATTATTCCATTTTCATTGATTTTATTTTGTTTCTTATTATTTAGATCAATTTAAGTATTGAATGTCCTGCGAATGTATTTTTATTTTTTTTTACTTAAATCATAAATTTAATATTAATGGCTGCATAAATTTAATTCATAATGCAGTAAAGATGTCATTAAAATAGATATTAATTTGAGAATGAGTTATTTTTGGTGGAACGAATGGATAAATTAAATCTGGATGTATATATAAAATATAGAAAAAGGAAATATTTTAAATTTATAACCATAATAGTTCTAAAAGCGCAACATCAGTTCTGAAGGACAATAATTATGTTACAGTTGATTATTGATCAACTTGTTTCTGTTTACACTGGTATAAAATTTATATTAATTAAGAAATTTCAAATAATCAATATTATGTGAATGTGTCTTCAAGAACTTGATAGTTTATAGCATACAAAATCCCAAAGGAGTCTAGAATGAATGAAGTACGGATTGACATGAATAATATTAGCTGATATTGTTAATATTAAAATAGGACACTCGATGAATACTTTTTCATTCAATATTTAATTCTTACAATAATCCACTTTGTTTTTATTGTTATTGTTACAAATGTGTTGACATAAATTTTTTCGCATTTATTGCGAATGTCATTTGTGCTCGTAAATTTATTTATTTACAATACAAATGTGAACGTATGAATGCATGTGCTTATAGGATTGCATTTGTATGCGTTAAATTTGTAAATCTTTACGTATTGCTAAGGTCTTGTTGAAATATCCTTTTTGGATCTTGGTATTTTTCGTTGTGTTCCTAAGAATTAAATGTGGACATTTTTTAATGTAAACAAATAAAACGAGGGTTGTGAATGAAGTTTTTAAGTTACGTTATTATATTTTTGAAAAAGTATAAAGGAAAACTTTTAAAATAAGATAAGCAATACATTTTTGCTCTCTAATTTGTTTTGTAAAATTTTAGTTTGTATTTTTTATCTGATGGTTTTTAATAATCTCTCATTTGGATTGTTATAATTTTATCATGAATATTGTACTTTACCTTAAACAATCTTTTAAAAACATTTATACTTATACTAAAATTGGTGTTCCGGTTGATCACAAATATATATATTTACCGAAAATCTCAAAGTTTAAACAATGTTTTTATATATTTACTTACATAAAATTCGTTAATCGAGATTTCAGTGTAATTATATGTATTTAATAACAATAGTATAAGCCTAGTGTAAAACTACAATTATTCATTCAACCATCCACACATACTCATTTTCATTTGCTTAAGTTTGTGTGTGAGAGTGTTTGCTACTGCCACAAGTTGTAACAAACTACGAAAGTAAAAATAAAAAGTTATAATATATATATATTTTGAATCATATACAGTTGTATGTAAACGTCAGTATATGACTATATGTGAAATTGTTTGTGCATTTACTGTATTACGTGCATATAGTTTGTATAAACAAATTGTTCCAGAGCTGGGTACACCATATTTGTATTTTTTCTCGAAATATAAAATGTATATAAATATTTGTGGCGAAAAGCAGCAAAAATGTCAATTGTTTAAAAACGAATTGGTGTGCGGAGCGTATAAACGAAACGATTTCAATATTCACGGTAGAATATTTATCACATTTTGTTGACTTTATACATATATGACATATACAATAACGACACTTGTGCTCTCTTACTACCTTTCTAAGATACGCTTTGTGAGGATCAAGTGGTTGAACGAATTGTGTATTATTATTTTTATACTTATATTTTGGTCATGGAGGACGATTGCTTGCGCACCAAAGTCTTTACTGTTAATAGTGAGATATATAATTTTTTTGTCGTTTGTGCCTCTAATATTAAGCATGTGTTTAATATCCCAAAATATATCCTAAAAATATTTCCAGAGAAAAAAATTGTGAATCAGAAAACAGGAAACCATAAAAAATTGGGTTTGAAAGATGCATAAAATCAATGTTTAAAAGCTCCTAAACCAGCTCACGAGTTTATAGTAGTAAATGTTCAAATTAGTACATTACTACTGTTACCAGCACAAGGACAAATATACTTACACTTTTATTAGTGTAAACAAATTTTTGTTATAGCCAGCCTACACACACACACACTCTTATACATACATAGTTTTGTTTTCTTCAAAAAACTTTAATTAAAATTTTCAAAAAGTTTCTTAATTAAATTCACAGTTTGAAATGTTGCATAAACATGTGTTGAAATAAATGTAGCAAAGAACATTTTCTGCCTCTCTTCTTTTTTTCCTTCATTCTATTTTTATACTTTCTTTAACACATAAAAAAGAAACAAAAACAACAAAATAAGTACAATTTTGTTATTTCTTTTTTTGTTTCCTTTTTTTTTTGTTTTTCTTTTTTGCACAATTTATAATTACTAAATATTTCGTAGAAAACACATAATACAAAAGAGAAAGAAAGAGAAAAACATATATAAACATACATATAATGTATTTTAATAAATATATGAAAAATATATTTATATGAATGAGTTTTATAAAGAATTTCTATAGAATTTTTATTTGCATTTATAAATCACTTAACGGACAGTTTTGTGAATACAATCAAACATTCATACATACATAATACATATACATACATAATTTGTTAGTAAATAAAAAAAGTTTGTAATGAAATAATTTATTTGGTTTTGGTATGATTGCTTTCATTGCATGTTTTATATTTAAATTATAAATTAATTATTTAAGAAGCAAATTCTGAATAATTAATTAAATAAATTATAATAATAAACTTTAAATTTTTATTTTATTTGTGTAATTTATTGATTATTTATAGTTATAACGCTTTACTGTATTAACGGAAATATATAGATATGAACTTTGGAGCCAGAAACGGATCAAGGAGAACAATGTTCCATTATGATATCATGTTAGGTAATAACTTCTCATTCGGTTTGTTTCAAATAATTGATGGCTGAAAATATAGCTCAACATTTTATGAACATTTTGCATCAATTAAAACAAATGGCAATCAAAGTCGAATATTGTGAACGTTCTGCTCTTTTCAATTCAATTGGTCTTTGGAAATGTATCCAATGACTGTTTGAACCGATTTCAACATCCTTCTGATTCCACCAAATAAGGATTTTGGATAATTAAAAAATTAAAAATGAAATAGATATAACTAAATATAAACAAATGTGTTTTATTCCAAATAAAAAATCCCAAGAATTTAATGAGTGTTATATATAGAGACCACATAAATTGAAGATTTGAAAAAAATCTATTACTAAATAATTAAAACCTCAATGGGGTTTTCAAAGAAATTAACTTTTTCTTAAAATAAAGTATTTATGGTTTAAAGTCATAAAGTGAAAGTTTTTATCAAAATAAATTTAAAATGGAATATTCAACGTAAAACTCCTTTAAAAATATTTATATATTTGATATTTTAGATTAAAAAAGTCTAGCTTTTGATCTGAGTGAAGACGCAAATTTTTTATTTCATAAATAATTTTGTTTTTCAACTACGAGAGGATATCCAAATAAGATCAAATGAACACATTATAATATATATTGAACAAAGAATCTTGCAAAATTTAAATGTAAACAACTCGGAATCTTCTATCATTATGCGAAATTTCGTGTCAGTCCAATCGACTGAACTGATTTACTGATTTTGTTGCAGAAATATATAATTTGCCCCATTTTGGTTTAATGGATGTCATACTTCTTCAAAAAAAAAAAAAAAAAAAAAAAAAATAATAATAATAATAATAACTGAGGTCGTTTTACATAAAAATATTTTTTTTTAATATACTCATGGTTCCACTATAATTTTATATGTTATTACTAACACTAGAGTCCATCATACATACATTAAAATTCTATAAAAATGGAAATGTATCTTTTACTTTTTGTCAAATGAAGGCTGAATTTTAAAATAAATTTTTCCTTTTCAAAAATAAATAAATTTAATAACAGCAAAAAAATGCCGCAATTAATAGTCTCTGACTTAAGCTATTTTATTGCACAGCCTATAAAAAGTTATATAAAACATTAAAAAAATTAAATTTCAAAGTTTTTATTTAAATTTCAAAGTTTTAAATGTTATTTTAAAATAATAAACTGATTGCGTATAAGTAATATTTCTTTCATATCAATTGATGGCGTATGAGTAATATTTATTTTATTAACATTAAACTTTATATTGTATTATTTTGTATAATTGTTATTGTTATTTTGATTGTTTAAACATTAATAAAATCTATTGTTTAATTATTTATATTGTAATTACAATATTTTTGAATTTCTTGAAAGTGTAAGAGTAATAATATTTAATTTGTATATAAATACAAATATACACGATTACATAAATAACCCTTGAGCATTAATTGTTCATATGTATTATTTTTAATATTTTATTGTTTATTATTTTTTCTCTTAGTTTTGCATAAATTTATTATAAGCTTTACAACAATTGTATAAATAATCTGATTTTAAAACTTTAATCTGTTTTGTATGTGAGGGTGTGTGTGTTGTTTTTTTTTAATGTTATTGAAATTTATCTTGGATGAGGTGGTTGTAGTGTAAAAAACATCTTATATTTATAGTTTGTATTTAAATTTAAATGTTTTATTTATTTAAGCCACCTTCTATTTGAGTTAACACGTTAATATGTTTGTAGTTATATGCAAATATATTTATGTATGTGTATTTGTGTATGGATATGTAATGACATTAGATAGACATTTAAATATAAATAAACAATAAATAAATAAATACAAGTGGAATAGCTAAGTAAACAATGTAGGGTATGTAGTAATATATGTGAGTGTATACACAAGTGTGTATAACAACAATAAACTCGACAAGTTGTCAGTAAACTACAAACACAAGTTAGTTTGAGATAATTTTTTTTCTTTCGTTTTTATGTATTTAGCACTCATCTCAAAATATACATATTTACTTACACACTTTTACATAAATATTTAGTTTAGTTGTTTATGCACTAGAATGTGTATTTGTATGCTTATGAGTGTGTGTGTGTGTAGATTTTATTCTTATTGTCACTTTAAAGCATTTAATATTCCTAGTTGTCACAGAGTTTATTTTAATACTTGTTCGTGATGGCATAAAAAGAATTTAAGTGAAAGAGTAACGGCAACGAGCCCGTCGACACTGAGTACTAAATGAATGTTTAAATAATTGTAAGCCTGTGCCTGTGTAATGAATGCACCAGCCCCGCCAGCCTGCATTCTTGTATTTATAAATTTAAAGATAATCGTAAAATGTCTTTAAATTGTTATGACTCAAAAGTTGGTTCTATCTTCATTTTATAGATACGTTAAACTATTTTAGTTTTCATAAACCTTTTCAGTCTGATCTTATGCATTTAATATATATAAGCCTGTTTTATTCTATTTTTTTTTCAAATTTCACGCGTTTCATATAAGTTTTTTGTAGTTCTGTACCTTCTAACCATATTTTGTTGTTTCTTAGTTTATTTGCACCCTCTCACTTCACTTAAATAACTCCAAACTACCACAATACTAAAAAAATCATAGTTTTTTCTCTATATTCTTAGCATTTCAATGTGTTGATGATGGGTGTATTGTTAAATAAGTATGTATGTGGGTTGTAAAATGTATATGTGTTAGTGGGTACAGTATTTTTTATCATTTGCAGTAAAAAAGAAGAATTGTTTTGAAAAAAACTAGTTTCATTTACACAAAATTGCATAATTCATGGATTGTATTGTTATAGCTGTTTGTATATGAAAGGGTATATGTAAATGTATGTATGTATAGTTGTAAAGTAGAGTACAAGGCATATTTCTCTCTGCCTGCCAGAAGAATAGAAGAATTGTTTGTGATGTTATTGTTGCTTCAAACAGCAATTCTTTTCAAAGTCCTGCTTTTTTGTTCTATTTTTTTTTGCTGTTGCTGTTGCTTATGTTGATGTTTTTGTTGTTAGTTTATTCTTGTTGTTGTTATTGTTCGTGTAAAGTCTTGGACAGAAGAATTTACAATTCGCAATATAAATAGATGAAAAGATGCACATGCTCATGTAGGATCTGGTTATATATTCAGAATAACATTTTGCTTTTTGTTATTATTGTGTCCTATATTATGCTAAGTGTGTTTGTATATATGTGTAAGTTTGTATTACATTGTAAGTGCAAGTCGTTTAACGTTGAACCAGGAAGTCGTTGTCAGTGTGGAATGTATGTAAGTAAGTTAACTGTTTGTTTGTTGATCTCGTTTAGTTTAGTTTCGTTTGGTTTGGTTTGTCTATATTATTTTTATGCATCTAAAGGTCAATAGTCTTGTAGGCATGTTATACATTTAAATTTAAACTTTCTTACTTACAGACATTAAATTGAAATTTATTTGAAAATATTTTCTAATATTTGTTGAAATTCTTTGTCATTTTCTAACTCTATAAATTATAAACTATAAATGTTTAAAGAGAGAAAAGCAACATGTATTTAAATGTACAAAAGTAAAATAAATTTATTGTTTAAATAAATTTACTTTTTTTACATTTCTCTTAAACAATAAAATATTTTGAATAATATTTGTGTAAATAATAGAAATTAATTAAAATTATATAATGATATGTATGTAAACAATGTCTACAATTAATTTTAAAATATCGCAAAAAAGAAACAATATATACTGAATTGAATTCATTTAGGGCATAAAATTGCTATTAAATCTGTTGTTAAAAGATTAATAAAAGGAAATTGTTGTTTAGGTGCTTTGATAATTGTAATCAATGTCAAATCTCTCGAACATATGTCAATGGCAATATAATTTGTTATATTCCCGCTTACTAACTGGTTAACCTGGTCACGTTTTATATTAGGAATATTCCTGTATTCCTGTTCAAAAATATTTTTTGCTTGTTTCGTTCTTGTTAGTACTTATAGGTGTGTTTGTATCTGTGAGTTCCATTAGATACGTATGTGTAGAAATAATAAAAGAAAAAACTAAAAAACGTGTTTTTCTCTGTATGATGCCAATCAATTTAAAAGCTTCGTTTTTCGATTGAATTCTTTCTTACACATTTTGGAAGTTTATGATACACTGCTGACAAAGCTTGTTTAGCAAATATATTTGACAAAAAAGTAAGAGGAAACATGAAGAAATGAAATTATGATACATTTATTTTTTTGTAACTTTTTTGTTTCATTTTATTATTTTTTTTAATATAATAAATGAATATATGTTAACATTTATTCGTATGTGTTAAAAATTTTTGATGACATTAGTAATAAAAATGTTTTTCTAAGAGTACACTTCTCATTCTTCTTTCTTATACACCTTTTCTGTCCTATATGATTTTTTATTTTGTGTTCGTCTTATTTTTACTTAGAGACATTCTCCTACAATGAAGAAAAGGAAAAGTATCTTAATCTTGTTAATATTAAGAACATACTTTTACACTACAATTTCCTTAAGAACACACAGACAAATACATATTATTTTTAATACATGTAAACATTGTATATTTTAAATGTATCTGTTGACATTAGTAATGAGGGTGAAAACATGTTAAACATTATTTTTCCATTTTTATTTATTTGTGAATCCATAAGAGTATTTGTATTTTTTACAGCTTTTTTTCTATAAATGTTGTGTGTGTATTAAGCAAAATTTCTTCACATACTAAATATTATTTTTTTTAAGATGATAATTTCACTTTAATATGTGAACAAAATTTCTTTTGTTTTGTATCTTCTTATATTTGGGTGCATAAATATGTTTTGTGTGTGAGTGTTTTGTTTTAAAAATCTTTTACAGCAGAAAATACACAAAATTCCTTTTATTATTTTTAATAACCACAGTTATTTATTACATTTATTTGTTTTTGTGCAAAAATAGAAATAAGAATATCTTTTATTATTATTTTCACTAATGACATTTGTGTAAAAATATTTAAATGTAAGAAAACAAAAAAATAGAAATAAAGGTAAAAAACACTCATACGTCTTTTTGGCCTTTAATTGTTTCATAATAATTATACGCTTCGTAGTCATTAACATTTTTTATACTTGAAAATATTTAATTTTTTCTTTTATTCTATTTTTATAGTATTTTATTAAACTTTGTAAGTATTAGATATTTTATAACCTTTTGTTTGTAGATTTTTTCTTTATTTTGTGTTATTTTTCTCTTTAGGTCAGGTTTATAGCAAATTTTTCATGTTTATTAATGATTTATGCTAGAATTGACCTTGATTTAGAAATTAGTTCTCCTTTTTGATTTCTTTTTTTTTTCATTTATTATAAAAACAAAAACTAAACTATGATTAATGATAATATTATTCTTTGTTGAATGATAAAATATAATTTATACGCTTCAAAAGTTTAAATTATTAAACTATTTTATCATAACAAATACATTTATTTACCTTTAATATACATTTTAAAATTTTAATTAATTCATATTAAATTTCAAAATTGAATTTTTAATTAAAAAACTTTCAAGGATATTTTTTAAAATAATTTTTAAACATTGTCATTAACATGTAAATTAAATAAAAAATTAATAATATGGTTAACTTTTTCCAACGATATACATAAATTATGATATATTAAATGTGTTTTTAAATATGTTAAAATATGAAAAAAATACATGCTACTTTCTCAGTTTATCAACTTTTCAATCTACTGTGTTTAGGTTAATCTATGAAACTTAACACTTCAACCTATTTAAATAAATATCTACTGATATGATCGAATATAAAATATCAGTAGTAAAAGATAAAAACCATCATTAACTAAAGATCCTAATGATATCATTAGTTAATGATGTTTTTTTATCATTTACTACTGATATTTTATATTCGTCATGAAACTCTATTCATTTTTTCAAAGAATTTTGAATTCAACAAATATCGCAAGGATAACAGGTATTATTTATCTGATGACTGACAGATGTCATGAATACATATTGGTTTCAGAAACAGAAACAGAAATATTTAAATGTTTGTTTTTTCAAAATTTGTTAAATGGTGATCTCAAAATACCTTAAAAATCCCTTGGTCTGCATTTATAATACAATATTTTACCTATGCTTTGCATTTTTTTCCATAAGTAATTTATTAGTTGTCCTTAACGAAGAACAATAAACTGATTCCCATTTTACTATTCCAAAATACCCAAAATTCCAACTCGAACAAAGGTAGTTCTAACGATTTACATTCTTCCAGTAAATTACTTACTCTATAGTTAAAAAAATGTTTGGTTCAAGAGTCTTGTAGATATAGAAAACATATGAGGGTATATAATCACCACTACAAGTGGTGAAGAGGGTATATTTACTTTGTCATTTTGTGTTAGAAACAAAGAAAGAATCATCTAAGAACCCATAACGAATATAAATTTTTGCATCAAATGAAAGTCTGAGTTGATTTAGGTATGTTCCTTTGTCTATCCACTTCTCTTAGCTATTTACGTCTGTCTGTCTGTCTGTCTGTCTGTCTGTCTGTTGGTAACTCGATTACAAACACAATAATTGGCAGAGTTCAAAGAAATTAGCCAGAGTATGTGTTATTGTCCTAAGAAGTTCCCTATTTAAAATCATCAAAATAGGTACAGTGAAACAAAATTAGCCAAAAATAGAACTCATTGACTCATTAAGTGGTCGTTGTAATTTAAGAAAAACTTTCATAATGTATGCGTTTGTGAGTATATGTATGTGTATGTTAGTATTTAATTCACACGCACTGGTGGTGAAGGGGTTTAAAATTCGGCTTTGCCGAATATAGAATTCTTATTTGTTTTCATTTATTTTTGGCAATTTCATAATATCTCAAGAATGTTCATGTGAAATTAAGGTTTTAGTTTAGCAGGTTAAACATTAGGGAATTATATACCAAAAAAAATATTATGAAATCACTAAACATCGATCATAAATCATACCCTGCGTGCATGTATGGTCACTTTAAGTTTAGTGGATAATAATCAACCTGTATTTTGTGTCAAATAAATCTATTTTTGTAGCAATTTTTACGTCTATAGAAAAATTTATTTTCAATTTATTATTTTTTAAATTAATTTTCTATTATTTCTTTAAATTTTAAATTTTAACTTAAATTTTGTTACTTAAATCTTTTTCACTTTAAAGAATATTTTCCGAAAATGGATCAACACCTTGGGAAATAACTTTAAATTCCTATGTAGGATTATTCACAAGTATATGTTCTAAATTTAATATGTCAAAAGTAATTATATCTTTTTACTCTTTTTCATCACAAACTTTTATTTCAATTGAAATTCAAGTAGAATTTTTAAAAACTCAAATCATTACTGCTACAAAAAAAAAAAAAAAAACTGGATACAATGAACACAACCCTCAATATAGTTTCTTTATGCCTCCGAGCATAATGAAAATAAAAAATGATAATAATTGCAATTAAAATATTTACCCTCATATATTTTATCACTCTATTAGAAAGTATAAAAACAAAAATAATCATAAAAGGTATCGTATAAGGTAAAATTCAAATGTATGGGTAAATATACAAACAAAATTTTTTATTTTTGTTAAAAATAAAGTGTAATAAAAAAATTTGCATAATATTTTTAAAATTCCCTTTGTATAAAGGTACTTTAAATCTTTGATTTATCCAAAAGGATTTTACAGACTTATTTAAGTTTTCTTCCCTTTTTTATATTTTTTCCGTTAAAACAAGATTTTAACTAAAGGGAAAATACTCATAAATAAATCCTTTGCTTTTTTCTTCTTCTCCTTCTTTTTAACCATCCTTCTTGTGTTGTTTTTGTTGTGCTGGAGCATAAAAAAGTGAATAACTAATAATTGTAACTTAAGTATGTCATAATTTTGCTATTAAGTAACACTTTATTTTGTTTAAAAAAGTGTAAAGAAAATCTGATTTGAAACCCTTAGACTTAGTATATGTGTTTGTGTGAATGTGTATTAGTATTTGTTAAGCATACAAAGTTAAAGTTTATAAGAAAAAAAAAAAACAAATCCATTGTTGTTGTTCAATTACCGTTATATCTTCAAAATAATATAACATGCCGCTTCTACCGTTTCCACTTTTAAACCAATACTTTCAATGTTAAAGCAAAAAAAATCAAAGGAATACAGACTATGAAATTGAGGAATAAAACGAGGAGAAAAAGAACAGCAAAACCTTATTTTAAGTGAATTTGCTTTTTATTATTTTTTGTTTTCTGCTTTTAAATATATTTTTTTCAATACATTTTCTTTTATTTAAATTTTAAAAGATCTGGGGTGTTTTGTTGTTGCTGTTGCCATTTTTTCAGCCGATACTTTGCATATTTCTCTACTTTGGTCTTTTGATAATATACACGAACAGAAAAAGATTTCTTGGAATTAGAAGTGAAAAATGTTAATTGAATTATAAGCAGTATCAGAGCAAGTGCTCTGGATGTAATGATATCTGAAATCTATTTTACATTTCATTTTCTACATACACAACATGTTGTCGTAAATGTATGTACGATCGTGTCAAGGGTAAAGAGAGTAAGAATAAGTCTGGGAAAAATAATTATTTGCTTGACAAAAATTAATCACTTCATATATCAGTTATTAAGTTTTAACTTTCGAAATAGACATGGAATTGAAAATTTCATAAATAAAATGTGCATTTTCATTTTAAACCGAAATAAAGGTATCTGATACGAATTTCAAAGTCTTTTAAAATGAATCTGTGTTCTTGGGAAAAAACTTTCAGTTGATACACCTATCGGCCAAAGATTGTTAACCGAGTATATTTTCATTCCGGATCGGAAATCCAATTGTCATGATAACGATTTGTGTTTAATATTTTATTTGGGTCTAATAAACACTTTATCCTTGGAATTTTTACTACATGAACCTAATATTTCTTAAAATAACGTAAGCCTTTAAATTTTTCAGTAGGTTCTGGGGGAGAGGTACCCCTTTAATGCACAGTAAATATTAATAATCGATTATCTATAGAATCAATCTCCTTAAAGATGTGTTTTATGGAAAAAATATAGAGCGAATAGATCATTGAAGAGGCCACACCAAATAATGCGAATATTAATAGCCTTTTACTAAGTAAAACTTTCGATTAAGTTTAATTATTTTTAATTAATTTAATTAATTAATTTTAATTTAATTTTTAATTTAATTTAAAGTTTAATTAATTTTTTTACGTTTTAGTAATGTATTATTACTTATGTTTGAAATTAAAAAAAATAATTTAAATTAAAAAAAATTAAAATATTACTTCTGGAACCACTGTACTTGAGAAATAGTAAATTCTACACTTTCATTTTTCCTAAAGTGTAAGAACAAACTTTTTTTAACTTTCTATGTGCGTTTTAAACTAGGTTTTCTTTAAGTGTTTTAAACAAATGTTAAGACTTTTGTAGTTTAGTTACGAATATTGCTACTGCCACACTGTTGCTATTATTTCGGCATGCAAATTTAAAGTGTTTTTTTATACTTCATTTGTATATATTTTTGCCATTTATTCAATACCAAATACCATCATACGGTTCAACAGAATTGTATAAAAAAGTAAATAAAAAAAGGCTGAACAATGGCACTGAAACAACAACAGAAACAATAATAACAACAAAAAAGTCAAAAATTGTTTAAAGCAACAATATGCCAGGCAGTAAATATTGTATTGTACTTCTTTTTCCCTTTAGTTAAAAGGTACCAAGTATAAAGTACTATAAGTTTATTTTTTATAAATTTATATTTTATTTTAATATTTCTTTTTTGAAGAAAAAGTAAGAGAAAGTAAACTTTGTTTAATATTTTCATTTCATGATTTTGGTATTTTGTTGTTGGTTGTTGTTGTGTTTATATTACGATTCGATGAAATTTTTGTAAAGAATTTTTTCTTATTTGTTCGATATAGAAGGAATGAATGTATAAATGGATGGATGATGGGTGCTGTTTTATTTTATTTTTTTATACTTCAGCTAAAATTGTAGACATCGTTGGTAGTGTTGTTATATAAAGTGGAAGGGAATATTATTATTATTATTATTTGATAAAGATGGTAAATGTAAAGAAAACACATTTTGCCAGTTAAAAGGGGTCGTTAGGAAATAAAATATGCGCACGTATACACGCAATGCGACGCGATGTCTTGACATTTACATCTAATAAATGGCAAGGGGACAAATGTTCGTACACATTCATACAAACGTATGTACAACAATGAAAAAATTTTTTTAAAAAGTTAGACTGTTAGACCGAAAAGTAATTTAAAAATAAGTCTAAACTTTTATACGTAAATGTTGTTCTGTGTACAAATTTAAAAAGTATCAAAATTGCCATCGTATTAGGCATTAACACCCCAAACAACAACAACAGCACTTTCCTTTGAAACATAAATATTTTCTTATTTACCACCATCTTTATGATTTGGTTTTTTTTTTTGCTTGCCATTGAATGTGTCTTTAACCAAAATGGATGGATGTTTTAGTTATATTTCTAGGAAATTGTAACCTTTTAAGTAACTGATGTGTATATGAATTTCGTGGGCCTACGTAAGGAGTGATTCTGTATAATAAAATATGCAATATCAAAGATTTTATTTATATATATATATATATGTGTGTGTGTAAATGATTTTTATCTTAGTATTTGAATTATTATTTCAGGAAGCCGCTATTTGTGCTTAAAAATATTTGCATAAGTTGGTATATAAAACATGTTCTTATAACCTTGTGGTAAATATCTTATTGAGAATAATATGTATATTTCTATGTGTGTGTGTTCTTTGAAGCTAAAAATGTAGTGCTTCTTACATTTTTAGAATGTATATGTATTTGTGGTATGGTATGGTATTGTATGGTATGTTATGCTTTGTGGTAGGAGTAGTTCATTTGTATTGTGATTTATTTATTATGTTTTTGTTATTAACGGCAAATATGTTTTGTTTTTTTGTTTATGCTCTTTCTTGTTGGCTCTATATTCACAAATGTTAGTAGTCATGATTAGGAGTATGATGAAGTTGCCAGTATTGAATGTGATTTTCTTTTCCGGTTGTTTTATGGTGTTTTTTGCCTTATTACTTTTTTATTTGTTAAATTAATACAACAATAACTCCTACAGCCAGAATACCAAAGTTATTGAAAATATATAAAAATTGTTAGGCACGAGTTTATTTAACCACAAAATCCCTTAATTTGATATAAGGATATAAAAAATCCTATTGTTTGCTATTGTTGTAAATTTTCAAATGTGTATTAAAATGAAAATCGCACATAAAATCAGACAAATAAATACATTGCATGAATAAAAATATTCCGGTAGTAAGAAATAAAGATGCTTTTAAAATGCAAATATCATAAATCATATTAAAATTCATAACAATATTGTTTAGCTATTTATAGGTATATTAAAATTCATTACATAAAAAAATTTTCCCTTTATTTTTCCTCTCATTTCTTAACCACAAAATTTACATTTCAACATGAAATCGGTGGCGGCTTAATAATGTAACAATTTTTCTTCACCATGAACAGAAGAGAGGAGTGAAGAAATTGAAGTTAGTTATTATTCTTACTCTGATTTTAATGTTTAGAGTTGACTTAAGGAAGTAAAATAAATGAGTTTAATCTTTTTTTCTTAACTTATGACAAGTTGAAAGCAATTTGTGATAATGTGATGAATTTAGAAGAAAACTTTTTTATAAATATTTAGGCCATTACATACACAAGCTTTTAAATTAAAAAGATTGAATTTTTCTTCATTATATGATTTTAAAATTGCTTGAAAATTTTGTTACAAGAAATCCATTGGTTTGGTTTATTTGGAAATAAATTTCCATTAAAATCGTTTTTGTTTTCCTATTTCCATTTTCGATTTAAATCAAAATCCTTGACACAATTTATGCTTATTTGCAAAGTAAATTATTATTTTATTTACTCCCAAAAAATCTATTTATGTAACAATTCGTCTTTTTCTTCATCTTATTCTTTTGCTTAGTCTTTATTTCTCTTGAATTTTTCTTATTTTTCTTCTCTTTTTGGAATATTATAAGCTTCCGTTAAAATGAAAAATTCTTCTCGTTTTCATCGTGCTGTTGAACTGTATCATCATAATGTTACAACTCATTTCTCATGCTCGACATGGTTTTTGTAACGGAAATAAACATAAAATTGAAATGATTTTCTGCCATATTTCTTTTCATTTCTCATTTTTTATTCTTTATTTATTTTTCTTTCGGTTTGTCTCATTTACCATGCATGATCAAAACTAAATAACGAACTGGAAAAAAAATGAAGAAAAATCTAAGTCAATCTTATACTAACACAAACACATCTTCCAACAGCTTCAGATTTGCTTAACCATGACAACAATATTTTCATTTTATTCTTGTTTTTCATTTTTGATTTCCTTTTTCTTGGGTTTTTTTTTTTTTTTGCAACAAAAATATCCATAAAAAATATAATGACGTTTCCGTTGGTTGGTATTTGTTAAGAAAATCTCAAATTTTCAAAAGAAAAAATATATTATGAGATTTAAGGAATTTTTGTATGTGTGTGTAAATGTGTTTAGGAAAAAGTGTTAACAAAATACTTCATTTTCTTGTTCTGTTTTTTCTTTCATTTTATACGTTTATAAATGAAAGTGTGTTTGTATTTCATTTGTGCATATGCGAATTAGCAGTTGTCTTCATTTAAAATTCATTCAATCATTTCTACAAATATTTCATCATAAGTAAAATTATATTTATAATTGTAAATAGTTTATCACAATGTGAATAATAATTTCATATGTTTATCTATAATTTTAGATTTTCTTAATTCTAAAATAAATATAATTTTTAAAATTGGAAAGAATATTTCTAATTTATTAAAAAAAAACGTTTAACAGTAAAAACTTAAAAATGTGTACATTACATTTCATATTCAGATTATAGTTCCCGGGAGGCATGTTGTTTTTGTTTTTCTTTAAATCAATTTTAAAAGACCTTAAAAATTTTCACATGGAATTTCACTTAAAATATTCAATACCAAGTGTATTTTAGAACTACTGTGACCTGTTTTATTGCCTGTCTGATAAATAAGCAACTGAATCACGAATAATGAATAAGCTTCAAATTAAAAGGATAATCTGACTCGATATGAAAAAAATACCAAATGCAGTTTTATCTGTAAAGTTTCTTTCCATGGTATGACCAACTTTATATACCCGTGTTCACTACTTGAAATAGAATTATTATTAAATTTTTTCACCTTCAGCTAAATAAAAATATGAAAACTTAATAAATTACTAAATAATTTAAATAACTGAAGAATATTTGCCCTACAAAAACAACATTCTGAGTATTCCAAGAACAACATCAACACTAACAGCAATATTTTCTGTTATAGTTTATAATCAAGATTTAATTTAAAAGACACCAACAACTATAACTGAAAATTTCTTGACAACTATAGAGACGAAAAAAAGAAAGAAAGAAAGAGTTAAAAGCAACAACAATTACTAAACTAAATCAACAGCTACAGCTATAGCAACAGCTGTAGATATGTAGATGTAGCAAATAGCAAAGTCTATAAACATTTGAGTTAAAACCTTAGAGCTGTAAGAGCAGCTAAAAGATTATGGTCAGAAAAAGATTTAATAGCATTGCTATATACTATAATACAACTGAACAAATATATAACTTTTACATTTGTTGCTGAATGTGTGTATGTGTGAGTGAGTGCGAAAAAAAACTGCAATAATGAAACTCAGCTTCAGTTAAACTTGTTAGTTAGTTTGTATGTCTAAGAAGAAACGCAAATGAAACCATTCTTCTTTTTTGCTTTATTCTTTTCATCAAAATTTCTTTTATAGTCATTACCATAGAATATATTTTTGTTGTTTTTTAGTTTTCTTCTATACTCTTTCTTCTTACTTAGTTAGTTGTTATTTGTTTTATAATTTTAGTTGTAAGCGACTGCAGTTGGTTTATATATGTATACATACCTATACAAGTAAAAATTCTAATGCTAACATAGCAGTAATAGTAGTTATAGTTGTGTAAAAAATTGTAACTGTAGTTTAAAGCTTAAATCACAGCTACCAACCAACTTTATTTATATACTCTTTTATTCTTGACATTTTTTATCTATTAGTTTGGCTTTTTCCCCAGTTCCAAAGAATTTCAAAAGATAGAATAAAAAAGTGAAGATGATTCGTGTCGAGTAGAGGACCATTAAATGAGTGAATAGATTTAGTTATTATCGCCATTAGTATTAACAAATGTTGTTGGCTTTTATCCTTTGAAATAGTTACTAAATAAATGAAAAGACATTTAAGTGTATTCAAAAAGATAACCCAGTTAATTTTCTATTAATAAGAAACTAATGAGGGAATTGAAACGGGTCGATAATAATAATGTACATACCAGCATCATTTCTGAACCGATTAAGCGATATCGGACCGGCTGATTGTCTATGTAAAGCAGTTGATAATTGCACAAGTGTTTGTTAGGAGATATCCAAATGAAATTGTCTCATGGACAAAGCATATTGAAATACGTTATGATGGATATAGTATTTCATATAGTCTCCACACAAATTTCCTTCCGGAATGAAAAATTTCCTCAAATGGCGACACTGGTATTATACCCCTCCCAGAGTGTGTCTTGATATGCTATACTAAACCCATTTCTGATTGCTTTCCGTGGTATTTCTTTATTTTAATCTGAATCTGATCAAATTTTCTTCAAAGGATATATTTTTTAATCTTATTTAATTTTAAAATTCAAAAAGATATGAATTTAAACATATTTTGACAGGATTTATGTACTTATCCTAGATAAAAACTATATTACATATATTTTTACACATATTTGAATACGATTATCCAAATTTGGATGTAGTTGTTATTAATATTTTTGATAGTTTAATCTTTATTTCAAATTTTAGAGTTGACATGTCCACTTTTTATTAAATTGTTACACAGTGTAATAAGTATATAGTATTACACTATCAAAAAATATTGACCATGTATACATTTTCCTCTCTCTTCTCTTAGACAGAGTATTTTTGAAAGAAGCATATGAAATAAAAAAAGTTAATTATAATAGAATACAACAGAAATAAGGATAATGAAAATTAACAAAAGCAAATAAACTATTTTTCAAATTTTCATCAGAACAGAAAAGAGAAAATTATGTTGTAAATAAATTTAATACTTTTGTAATTTATCTTAAGGATAAAACAAACAAAAATAAGAATGTATGTGTGTATTCTCCAGAAAGGATTATTGAGCATTTTTTCTTTACTATTTTTTAAACCACTTTTATAGTTCTTATCTACTTGCAGTTTTAATATAATTTTAATTCATTTTAATGAATTTTTACAATAAAAACAGTTGAATTTTCATTTTATCTCTATTAACATTCAAGTACTGTAAGTGTATGTGTATAAATGCAAAATTGTTGTTGTTTCTTGCTTTCTTCTCCTCTACAAACACATATAACAACAAATTAGTTGCTTTTAAGTAAAAACGGATGAAATTTTAATTTATAATTTTTGCTTTTCTTACGCTTAACTAAATTTTAAACATCTGACTAAACGGCATTTAATGCTAAAATATAAAACAAAAATGATGAACATGATGAGGATGAGAAAAAATAACAAAAAAGTACCAAGAAGCAGAAGGTCAACAACAGATGGTTTTCTAAATATTTTCGACGATTTTGCTAACAATTTGTTAAATACACTAATACATATTTATGATTACAACTAAAATTATATACACACACACACATACATTTGTGCTTTCGTTTCTGATTATTCTTAGTATTTTTCCTTATGATTTCTTAACGCTTGAGGGTGAGTAAGTGAATTGTTAGTGTTAGTAGTAATTTTTCCTTAACCATCAAGAACCTCTTTTTTGGATTTTAATATTTTATTTATAATATCTTTTGGGTTTTTCTCTCTTCTTTTTTTGTTATTATTCGCTCCTTGTTTAACACATTTTATTTAAAATTTTAAGAATAAAATAAAGAAAAGCAAAGAACGAAAAATAAAAACAAAAAGAAAAACTCGAATATGCTTTGTTTTCATTTCTTTTTTGTAATTGTAAAGTATTAAAAGTTGATATTAATTTTAATAATTGAATATTTTACATTCCTGAAATGCTGTCGGCAGACCATGCCGAATATCCTTTGGGTATAATGTGGCTGTTGTTGTAATAAAATATATTTACCATAATGTACAATTCATACAAACATACTTATTCTACTTTGTTTCACATATACACACACAAACTTATATAAATGTTAAAAGGATAATAATCTATATATGTATAAGTGTTTGCACACAAATATTGTCTGTGTGAGTGTGTTTTGTATTCAATTGTGGCCCTATCAAATACAGTAAATACTTTTCAAAAATACCCAATATTTTCTAAATAAAGTCGTTATGCAAACAGTTCATGTTTATCCCTCTTTAAGGGACTTGACTCCCCTTTTGAATATTAACAAAATATTAAAACTTTACAATGTATGAAAACCTAATAGAGAATGAATTAAATGATGTACTTAATGTATTAAACATCTTTGAAATTGATTTAATGGATCAAAAATATTTTCAATATATCTACAATAAGATATTGAATAGCTAAAAGTAATATATATTATATTATCCTTTATGGATATTATTCATATCAAATTTAACTAGCATTAAATTTTGCCCAAAATTATTTAATCAATTTTATTAGAAATGATTTTTAAAATATTAAAAGAAAGTAGATTTTATTCTTATGTGAAACAACTAAAAACGATAATTGATAGATTGTTATATAATTTAGTATAATAGAGTATTTGTGGCATACACATTTAAGATGCCAGATACGTTCTTTATATCTCATATATGAAAAGATTAAATTTTTTCCTCTAAAAATATGAACATTTTATACTTTGAATTTCATTTTTGGGATATAACATTTCGGAAGTAGCGCAAACGTCATAGGTGATTTTTCCTTTTCATATTTCTGTTAAAGCACATAACCTATTTGTTATGATGGATGATCCATTGTTATGGATTAATTTAAAAATATGGTCTGGCATTGATTTCACTAATTTCTTAAGAAGATCAAAATCAATTTCCTCCTAAACTCGCTTTATTTTTAGTTTTATTTCAGTTAAGGTCATTTTGCTTTCGATTTGGACATTATTTAAGTAAACTTTACGAGCCACGTATCTCCATAAGTTCTCCATTTCGTTTGAGTCATACAAGCCAGCATGTGCAACAGAAATATTCTTTGTTTGTTAAAGTTTGAAACACGTATAACAGCATTATATTGCTGAAATATGCAAACTTTATCTATTTTTTATCCTTAAAAGAGTGAAGAGCATCTTCAAACAATTAAATTTTTGCTGGAATAAAACAAATATTCAATTTGCCAACTGCTGAAAATGCTACCCAAATAACACTTCCACCGCCGAATTTACATTTTAACATCCAAACATCATTTGATATCAGATCGTGCCAGAGTAAATTACCATTTTTTTCACTCTTCTGCTTATCTCATGTACTTACGTGTGAATTTTTGACGTGTTTATGTTTTTTCAATATTATTTCAATTTGTTTTATTACAACTTTATTTTTCAGCCAAAATTTCTATCTTCAACCAAAATGTATTTTTTTTACCAAAAATTTGAGTTTTCTAAAAAATATTTTTTTATTTGTTTAAAAATTTTAGATTTGTGTTCGTTTTACTTTTTTAATAGAAATTCAAATTTTTAAAAAGTTATCAAGAAATATTTTAAAATTTTTATTATCAATATTAAAATCGTTATTGTTCTTCTTTAAAAATGTTTTACAAACAAATTGTCATATGTAAATTTTTGTTATTTGTTGCAATAATGACCCAACTTAAAAATTATTTTATCCTAAAGTAAGATTTTTTTTTTAAACAAAGTCTAATTTTTGAAATTATTGAATTGAAATAATCTTCTGCTCATGTTTGATCCACGTAAAGCAAGCTTTAAATTTAACTTATATAAATAAAGCGTAATGAATTAGGCAATTGACATAATATAGACTTATAAAATGATCTTGTTGAAAATGTGATTGTAGATTTTTTCTGTTAACAAAGTCGTAGAAATAAGATTGACATATTCATTTTTAAGTTACGCTGATCTTGCTGCAAATAAACGATATATTATCACTAAAAATTCCTCTGTCCCACTCGATCTATCTCATTCTCACACATTTACTAAGTTAAAGAAAAGTTATAACAATTATTTGTAAAATGTTCAACGTTTTGTCAATTTAAAAATGTTTGAAATACCAAAAACACGCATGAAAACACTAAAATGTTAAACTTTTTTATTTTCGCAAATACATATGTAAAATTCCAAGTTGTTGTCAATGTTATTTGCTACAAAATACATTTTATTACGTTTACGTTTCTCTCACAAACACAATCACACATATACACACACACAATTCTATTTAAATATATACATGAATATGAACCAGAACAAAACTATGCTAATGCCGTTATAACGCTATATAATTTGGTTATATGTATAAGTTAATATGCATATGGTTACGATGCCATAATAAGTGTGTATGTATTAAAATATTTCATGTGCGTGTGAGTGTTTGTGTATGAGTGTATAGGCAACAATTTTATATAAACGTTTGTCGTTTTATATGCTTCGTTTGACATTTGCAATGCAGTTTAATTTGTTTTGCAACAAATGACAACTGAACACACACACACACACATATATATATATATATATATATATATATATATATATATATATATATATATATATATATATATATATATATATACAAACACAGACACCCATAAATAGATACGCATATAAATATGTGTGTATGTGCGTACAGAGATGCTAATGCATTGGCATTCTCTTGCAAATAAACTTAAATAATATTTTGTTTTAGGCTGCCTGCCTGATGTCTGCCCGAACATAAATTTGTATTTTGCCTTAAAATGTTAATGGACTAAAAAAATATGTACAAATGTGTATGTATGCGTGTTTAATATTAGAGAATGTACTACCAAGTAACTGAGTGCAATTGAAAATTATTTAAAATTTTAATTGGATAAACTTCCAGTTATTCATAATATATTTTATTGTTTACACAATTTATTATTAATTTCTTAAATTAATTTTTTTTTCATTTAGTAACATAACAATTTACCCACTAGATTGTTGCATTATTTTGTTTCCCACTCACCCACTCTATCTCTCTCTCTCTCTCTCTCTCTCTTTCAATTTTTGCAACTATTTAGAAGACAATATTCAATTCGTTATTATGGTTTTATAATCTCCGTTTATTGCTGTACTTTCATAAGAAACTTGAACAATTTATTAATAATTCAACTCTTATGTTCAATATTTATTCTTTGATCATCCTACCTCCCTTCCTCCCACCTCATTAAGATCAAGAAGAAATGTTTACTTTCTTTAATTTTCTACTTTTCACTTGGAAGTGTCCAAAACTGTGAAAGTAATTGTTACAAAGAATTGTCAGTCCAGTCTTTTGTTCATTCTGAAAATTTGTAGTAAAGTTTTGTATGAAAAATGTTTTTGTAAATATTTTCCAGTATAAATGAATGAATAAAAGAGAATGAAAATAGTAAGGAAACAAAAATATAAAACAACAACAACAAAACTGTAAACGTTTTTGTTAATGCAAAATGAGTGGAATGAAGTAAATTCTTTGTTGTTGTTTAAAAGTTACTGCTTTTGATGATGTTTTGTTTTTATTGTTGTATTGCAAACGCTTGTCTGGGTGTCAGTTTATGTATATGCGTTTGTTTGTATGTATGCGTGTCTGTCTGGTAACAATTGCCTTTTATAATTAAATGATTTTCAATGCCAAGTGAAGTGTTTTGTAAATGTGTTAAAAGCTCAATGTTATTTTCAATAACAATGTAATACACTGAGAGTAAAATATGTTGCATAAATATGCCGAATTTTATTCAATTAAATTTATAATTGATTGTTATACAATATTTGATTTTGAACTAACAGCTGGAACGACCAGCTTACACGATGGGAAAAATTGTTCTGCACCTCATTGGATACACTGAAAAGCTAAGGGTTCCTTTACAAGTAGTTTAGTTCAGTACAAAATAGATATGGACAAAAATCAGAAAAATTGCTTCACTCCATAAACATGCATATAAGTACTTTAGTTTTTTTAACCATTTTATATCTGTTCGGGCGAGTGTGAGGGTGTTCTAGAAACTTATGTTTTCGTTATTAATAATTTGTTTCTATGACGAAAAAGACGAAGCTGGCAAAACTGTTTTTGACTTCGGGAACTTATCTCTAAGTTATATAATTTATTATTATATAATTTATTTAAAAATCAATTCAAGGGTCCCTTATGTTCTACAATTTCAGTTCTTTTTCCTTTTTTTATATATAATCAATAAACAATCTAACACTTGCTTTCGGTCACAAAAATCATATAAAATTTCATTAAATTGGTATCACTATTTGTTTACTTAGTTAGTGCTCTATATCTATGGTTAATATAACTTGCACGAAGCACCTGATTTAAGGCTTTTCATAAATTAATACGACATTAAGTAAAATTTCTTTGTTATGCATTTTTCAAATTAAATTAATATAAAATGAAATTTATTCTGTACACAATTTTCTTTCACTGTAAAATTGTTGTATTTTTTAATCAACAAAAATTTTACTTTTACATTTTCCTTTTCTCAATTTTTTCCGTACTGCATTCATTCTCCTCAGTGGTAGAGATACAAACAAACACATACAAAATAAAAGAAATTAAAAAAAGTTTGTTTCCTTTTTATGTTGAAATTCATGTATACACTATTTACATACACATGCATATATATATAAATGTTTCATGTATAACTGTAAATATGTAAATAAAGAGTACAATTGTATGTTTGTATTATTGTTGTTGTTGTTGTTTTGTAGTGTAAAACATTTACACGCAATTTTCAAGTGGTATGCAAATTATTTAATCATTTAAATTGGAAAATTGTTGAAATTCTCCTAAAGAAGATCTCTTGATAGGCGGAGTTGCCGTAAATGTTTGATAAATGCAACAAATACACTACAACAAAAGACTCATTGACAGACTGACTGGTGAAAAGGATTCAAGTGAATGAATTTATAAATGAATGCATGAATGAAAGAATGAGTGAATGAATGAATGCTAGAGTGACTGACTATTTGACTCACTTAATAAGTAACTGCATCACTACAATGGTTGTGTTCGTATTTATTCAACTGTCTGGCTGACTGGCAAGAATTTCAGGCCACATTTTGTTTAAAGACTCAATTCTCCAGGTTCTTTCTTTCCGTTTTCCACTTTCTTAAACAGATGAATTAATCTTGAATGTGTATATGTGCAATTGAAAACCATTGGTAGTTTATAGGCTGGTTCATAGTTAAAAATCCTTTGATAATAATTCAGTTCTGTTTCATCATCACTGTTACCTATTCCTCTTCCTGTTCTATACCACAATAAAGACAAGATCTGTTGTGTGTATTAATCTGTATTTGTTTGATTTAATGTAATTTAAATTTGTTTTTGTCTTTCTCTTTCCATATATTTATGTATTGGTGTATTATTTAAATTGTTAATACAACAATATTGTATCAATCTGTTGTTGTTGGGGTATTGTTTTGTGTTGTATTTCTATTTATCTCTCTTGCTCTGTTTGTCCGTCTGTTTATTTGTACAACTCTCATCGAAATGTTTGTCAGAGACTCATTGTTAGTCAGACTGTTTTGTATATCTGTGGTGTGTGTAAATTTTATTTAAATATTTGTTTTTGTTGTGCCATGATTAAATTAAGTTGATGCAGTCTATTGTTGTTGTTATAGCTTGTTTCTACTGATGCTGCTTCAGTTATTGTCTATAACACAGTCAATCATGCAAATGTTGCAAATTGGTTTTATTATAATAACAACTACAACAACAGTTCCCACAACAAACTGAACTTTTTCTTTTATATGAATTTACTAAAACCATTTTCCCACCACCCCCCCCCCCCCTTCTCTACAGAATCCTTCATATCCCATTCACTCTTTTTTTTCATACTCTTGTCGTCTGTCTGTCTATCATTATGATATGAACCGAAACAAAAAAAACGTAAAAAAAGGATGGGATATCTATCTAGATACAAACAACACATTTAAATGGAAAAATGAAGAGAGTCTCAATGTAATCAACAATACATTATGAATAAATGTGTAAATATTTTATATAAAATTTATATTTACATGAGTTTGAACAAAATGTTTATTTTGGGTAAAACAAGAATATTTCTTTCTACATACACAGCTATGCATGTTGAAGAGTTTGTTTGTGTGTGCGTGTGTTTGTATGCGTAAACTTAACAATACTTTGACTTTTATGTCCACATCTTCCTGTTTCTTTTTTTCCGTTATGATTCTTCTTGTACGTTTGTCTATGTAATTTTTTACAGGTCTTTGTTTAAGCTTTTCCGTTGTAAAGGGTTTGTGTTTTTGTTGTTTTTTTTTGTTCATGGTTCATGATGAGCTCATGTTGCGGCTGTTTGGTTGTATTCTCAAGAGTATTGCCTCAATATGTTGGCAATATTTCGTTTACACAATTGTTGATCAATGTTTTGTGTTACAATTTTAACATAAAACTGATCCATCAGAACAGCACGCAACCAGACGCACAGAAGACTCTGTCTACCTAACGTCGACTGCTTGCGAATGAGTAAAAATTTAATCACTGGTAGACAACCATTCAACCATCGAGCCAAAAAGTCTACCCGGTAATACATATATGAATAAATTTGGTTGTGTGTGTTTTGTTGTTGTTATCAAAGGATATGAAAAAGTTTGTTTTGCATTTATATTCTCCACACACTTATTCATTCTATACACTTAATATTATTAAAGCATTTAATGACGGAAGTTTATGGCTTTTAGCTTTCTTTTATTGTTCGTTTGTTTGTTTAATAATCGTTTTTGTTTGTTTCTTTTTTCTATTTACAGAGAAAAACTTCAAAGGAATATTGAAAGCTGGACTTTATAATTTAAATGTAGTCGTTTATTAAGAACAATATTGATGAAAAACTTTAGGTAAACATTAGTTAAAAAATTAAATTAATTGCGATAAATATGTTAATAAAGATTATTAATAAAGTTTTATATGATTAAACTATATATGATTAGTTTTATTTTTCCTTGAGTAACTGATAGTTTTACTTAGATTAATTTCTTAATATTAATAAAAACTATTAAAATTATCATTAATTTTTAATGCAAAACATCTTTTTAAGCTCTGTCAAAAATATGCATTAAAAACCCGCTTAAGCCCACACAGCCCCACACTGGTGAAATGAAAAATGACAAACTCAAATTTTAGTTTCTAATACCAGGCGCCCAGAATCCGAAAAAAACAGCAAGATGCTTTTAAAAAAGAAAAATGATCAGGATAAATTGCAGCATATCTTAGGGATGTAAACAGTATTTGATACACCAAGTTGTCACAAACAAATAAACCACCCTGTATAATGTCATTTTCACCGGGTGTTTGAATTACTTTTTTACATCCTTAAGGTATGCTGCAGTTTTCTGGATATTTTTTTTAAATGCAGCTTGTTATTTTTTTCAGATTCTGGGCGCCTGGTATTAAAAACTGAAATTTGAGTTTGTCATTTCTGAAACATCACCAAGCGGGCAAAAAGTACTTTTTTGAAAAAACTTAATTTTTAGTAGAATTTTTAAGAAAATTAAGATTTTAATAGAAATAAATCATTTAATGCAATTTGAATTGATTTAATGTAATTAAAAATATACTTTTTGGGATTAATTTAAATAATGAGTAAAACTAGATAAATTAATAATTGGTTGGTAGTGTAAAATAGAAAATCACACAAATTTATAAATATTATTCATTTGTTATCTTTATTTAAAAATTATAAAATGAAATGATATTACAAGAAATGCATTTTAAAGTTATTATTATAATATTATTAAAATGATGAAGACTCTATGGATTGATTACAACTCTTTTCATTGAAATGTGGACTGTATACGTCTTGTTATTCGAGTCTTCATTTCTGAAAAAGAAAAAGAAGTTCATTATAGTTATTTTAATATAATTAAGTAAATTAGAAAACATGCGTTAAACTACAGATAACTGAAAATACTTCTATTTCGATCTTATGTAATTACCAAATGTTATGGTTAAAAACAGGGGTTGGTTCTCTTTAATAAAAAATGCTTTATTAAAAAAATTTAACGTAATTTTATTTTAAATTTTGATTCATGCTGAAGTTTGTAAAGAGAGAAAAAGGCTTTAAACAAAAAATATAGACCAACCTAATAGAAACTGTATCCAGATCTTCTTACTAAATACAATTTTTAAAGGCACTGTCTAATAAAATTTGTCTCAAAAAAGTCTTTTCTTTACTTAAGTTCTTTTGTGAAGCCTATTTATTTAGGTTATTCGACATAAATACAGCCACTGAATAAATATAGGCACAAAATGAAAATAAACATAAAATTTTAAGTTTTGATAAATTTTTTTTTATAATATTTTTAGTCTTCTTCGACAGTCTTGTGTGTTCGCACTCTTCGATCCAATTCCTCCCACAAGAACTCAATTTTGCAATTTTTAAAAATTTTTATATCATTTTGTGCCTTTCCGTGTGTCCGTATATTAATGGATTAATTAATAAATAGTTTACGTACATAGCATTAATATATCGCCTATCTGAGGCAGGGCAGTAATAAATAAAATGTAAATTTCGAGTTAAATTCAGTTACATATTTTTAGCAGACAGGGCCGCATAAAAATACGTTTGCTGAAAAATGTGCTTTTTGAGTTATGACTACCTCGCAGCAAATGAGCGATTCATATTTTATTTTGTTTATCCTTGGAAATGTCAGAATTAATTTAGGAATATTTAAAATACAAGTAAAATGGTGTACTATTATTTGTCTTTCCAATTGAATTTATGCAAACAATTAATAGAACCTTCTTGTTTATTATAATAAAAAGCCTAATTAACAAATTGTAAAGATCCACTTAATTAAATATTAATTTATTTATGAATAAACCAATGTCAGCAATTAAATTTAATTTCCTCAAAAAAATAATAATAAAAAGCAGGAAAAATATATATTGCGAAAATGTGTCTATTTTTTTTTCACTGACGTTGTCCATTATTTAGCAAAATTGAAGTGATTGTGTCAGCAAAAGGGTTGATTTTTATTAAATTTGTTTACATTTCAAAGTAATTAATTGTACAAACATAAAAATTATAAAAGAAACCTGTGTGTGGGTTTTAATGACGAGGCCACCTGACAATACATTCAATCGTTTTAATTAACAAAGTACACAAATACATATACATGATAATGTTAAATAAAAAAATATATTTAATAAAAAGGAAATACGTTTGTATTTGATTAAACAAGAAAAAACTGACACACACACACTCATACACATACATTACAAGCCAGGTGGTAAATAAACAAAAATTATGACAAAATTAAAAATAAATTTAAAACGTTGAACATTTTCTATTCATCAAGAATTAATTGTTTAATTTAATTAAATTTGCTTGTCAAAGAGAAATAAAATATATTTTTGGAGAAAGTGTTAAATTATTCCAAATAATTTGAAATTAATTGATTAAATATTTAGATAATAGATGAAATAAATAAAAATTAAATTGATTCATAATTTCCCTACACAATTTACACAACATAAATTGGGGTTTCATTTGTTATGTCTTTATACAATATGGCGTAGCTTTTGAACGGTTTTAATGCATCTGTATCAGAGAGAGAGAGAGAGAGAGAGAGAGAGAAATACTCTCCAACTCACCTCTCCCCCTAAAAATAAACATTATTGGTCGTATATCTAAGAAGTATTTGAAGTTCATTATCAATAACTTGTTCAAAAAACAATTTTACTGGACAAAATGTAGATCGGATGAGATCAGGAACAGATAGATTAATATTTGCATTACAGCTAGAGTTACAGAAATTTAGTCTCAATTAAAGTGATACGAAGAATATCTGAAGAGCTTTTACAGCTAGAAATCGAAAATTTTGTGCCAACCATTTTTCTGTGAAGTAGTTTTACTTGAGAAAATTGATGGTAGACAGGACAGGGGAGGAAAAATGGCCCCAAATATACCAAATATTAATTGAATAACTATAAAACAATTTATTATTTTAAGCACGGACAAAGTCTGTTGGCAGATGTGCCCTCTAAGCAAAAAAAATATATTAGTAATCGAACATTTGATGAACTAATTCTAATTTGGCCAAATTTTTAGTGATTTTTTTCTAATTCACGATTTATGTTTTTTATGCAATTTATTATTCTAATTTTAGAAAGCATAAAAATTTTTCTGCAGAAAGGCACACCAGGAAAAAGTTAGTTATTTTATATTTCAAAATAATTTTAATGACTAAAATTTTATGGTATTCTTTTTTTATTTACCTGCAAGTACTTAATTTAACGTAGTTAAGGAAGGCCCTGACATTGAAATATACATTGTAATATTATTACAGATTTTAAGTGTCTCCTTAGTTCTGGAAAAAAAGAAGCAGATTCAATGTATTTAGTAGAAATTAAAAAAAAGCTTAATTTACATAAAAAGACAGATAAAAATTTCACTCAGTTTTAACTACGATTTGTAAATAAAAGGAAAAATGGTAAAAGTAATAAATAAGAGAGAACCTTGGATTCTTTGTTATTTTAATTTTTATAAAAATATTAATGACATTAAAATTGAGTGTTTTGCATTTATGTTTTTTTACAAAATAAAGTGTAATAAGTTGTTGAAATTATTTTTGTTGGAATTTCCCTGTTAAAAAAACATTGATTGCAACATTAGATCCCCTTCTAGTTATGACAACCTTTAATATGCTTTTTCATGCGGTTTTCCATTACAAATCCTTGAAGCTAAATTCAAATTAAGAAGAAAAGAAACTAAATATATATTTTTATATTTTATTTAGCTCTTCTAAAATACCACGCACTTTAAAAAAGCTTATTATGGTTGCATTGAACTAAAACTAATCTAAAAGTTGATTTCACGTTACAAGTTTTTATTTTTATTTTAATAGAATTATTTATACGTAACTCGAGCTATTTGCCACATACATTTATTTTCAACAATTTAAAAAAGTTTAAGGGGAAATAAAAGTACCACAGCAACCAAAACTACATTATAGTTTAACGTATGGTCGCATTGAAATGAATATAAAAATGAAACGAAAACGAAAAGTAGCTGCTAGTTTTAAGGCTTAAAATGCTTTAGTTACAAATGTGTGGTAGCAAAGTTTTATTTCTATTTTAAACTGCACTTAAACATTAAACTAAAAAACATATATAAAATATAAAATACATATAATACCAAAAACAAAAATAGTTTATAACAGAACATACAGGGAAACGACCTTAATATATGCATCAACAATTTCTAAAGGGGCCTATATGATGGAAACATAAAAGCTAATTTTCTCAAAAACAAAACTATTTTTTTATTTTTTAAACTTTTAATCATAAAGCTTAACATATATTTTATGTGAATATCGATTTTTTTAATTTAAGTTTTATAAAGATTTGCGATTTAACAATATCATTTCATTTTTTAGCCGAAATTAAAAGTATTGTTGACAAGAAAAAAAACAGAATAGAAAAAACATTACAAACACACTTTTTCATTTGCTCAACAAAACTTTGTCAATGTGGTTTCCTAGAAATTAAAAAGTTTGTTGGTTTTTTTTTGAGCTGTAATTTTGTAGCAACAACAAACCACTGTTGCTTGTTGGATAATTTTTGCCATTTCGCAATTTTAGTTCCTTTTTTCAACATTTTTTTTCATCATAATTTTTGTTGTTGTATTAGAGCTGCTAACAAATGTTGTTACATGAGCTCGCACTTGTACTTTGGAAAACTAAAACAAGGACAAGGGCATTTTAACTAAACAAAACAACAACATAAGAATGAATACAACAAAAAATCACTAAACAAAAGTACAGCACTACACATAGATATTGTGTATACCACTACCACTACCACTGCCACTGCTACACTACAATTACATACATACATACATACATACATACATACATACATACATACATACATACATACGTACATACATATGTATATATGTATATACCATAAAAATACATCAAACTAAAACAAAAGAGAAGAAATTGTAGCTGAAAAACAACAAAAACACAAAAAAAGAAACAATTTGAAAAGCATAAAATGCAATTTTGTACTTTGCCACAGCAAAAATATTTACAGCCTAAATCGGTTAAGTTTCTTTTTTCACAGTAGTAAGTTTTTCAACAACTTGAAAACATTCATATATATGAAAATACTCACTCATTCATTCTTTCTCTTACAAACACATATACACTTAAAAACAAGCCTGAAATAGAAATGAAAATAAAAAACAATTATTACTGATGGTGTTTGTGTGAGTGGGTTAAAACCACCAAACCAACTCAAACTTCTCACAATGAAAACATTTTCTGTTACATTCCTCAACACAAAGCCCTAATGCAACCAGAGAATGGAGGTAAGAGAGAGCTAAAGGGGCAGATGGGCGGCCGACAAATATAAAAACCTCATCTACATTTGGCTGGTGAAATGTAACAAGTTTATGAAAACTACTTGAAAGGAAAACTAAAAGAAATATTTGTTATAACACAAAATAATAACAACATAGAAATACACAAATACCAACAAATGAAAACAAATACAAAAATAATGTTACACATAAAAACTTTTTCCTCATTTGCTTCTTAGTTTCCTTTTTTTTAAAGATTTTTGTTCACTTTTTTGCAATTTTATACGCACAACTTACGAACAACAACAAAACCTTGCAAATGTGACATAAAATACACAAATATTTAATTTTAAATTACATTGGTGTTGTACTGTTTATATGTATGTGTGAGTGTGTGTTAAATGTAATCATAGATTTGTGTATGTGAGAGCTTTTAAACTTGTTTGTTCACTAATGACAAATTTCAAAAATATAGTTTTTGGTTTTAAGTTTTATTTTTATATAAAATTTACTTCAGTTGATGGAAAATGTAAACTGATTCCTTTTAAAGGAATGAGAATAGTTAAATTAGAACAAAATTAAATCTAAATAATTCTTTCAGTGACACATAGACATTTTTCAATTATGAAGTGCATTATCAGTATGTGATCTACTTATCTGTCAAATAAAGTTTGTTGTTCTAGAAATGATAATTACTTTCCGCTGGTATGTCATCTCATTTAATGCTTATTTTTTTTACTTTTTGGAAAATCTTTCCTTTTAACTGGCAAATAATTCACTGTTCTTTCGTCAGCCCGGATGCCATCATGTCCTAAGAGTCACACCAACTAGAATTCAGGAAATCGAGTACGAAGTTCAGAACCCAAATTCAAATTTCCATACCAATTAAAGTTTTGGAAAATTCGTGTATACTGGGTAAGTCAGTTTTTGGAAATAATTTAGAGAATTAATCTTACATTCTATTATTATTTATGTGCTTTATTTCACACACTTTATTATAGACATTTCTTTCCAGTAATTATTAACTTTAATTGTACATTGGAATTTTAGAAAATTGTAATTTTCTCCCATTTCCTCTTTCGTTTTTAAGTAATGATGTTGGTATCTGTTGTTTTCATACTTAAAAAGACACAACACCAAGAGAGTCCATATTATGTCATTTTATCTTTTAATGGTCTTCATACACACACACACACACACATATATATATATATATATATATATATATATATATATATATATATATATATATATATATATATATATATATATATATATATATATATATATATATATATATATATATATATATATATATATATATATATATATATATATATATATATATATAAAAGCACAAACAAATTATAATTACTTATACATACAACAACAACATGTGTGTGGAAGCAAGTAGTTGCAGCAATTTTTCAACGCTTGATTTGTGGTCTCATTAAAAACGTGACAAAATATATGGTTTAAATAAGTATTTCAACCTGCTTCAACAATTGAAAACCAGTTAAGTTCGAATGAATAAATGAATGAATAAAAGAAACCCACCACTACCATTTTCTTGCTATTGAAACAGTTATAATACATATTTATGCTTTCATTCTTAAATTGCAATCTGTGTATAACTTCATCATATAAGCGAATGGATGGATGTATGTGCATGTGTGATTATGTAGGTATATCGAGGAAAAGAAAATTCCATTTTTTATTATATTACTTTACGTTTTATAACGCTGTAAAGTTTAAACTTTGTTGATGAATTGTGGTTGGCAAAAAGGATTTATATGAACAATTCACCAGCACATTTACAGCCACAATACTAAATTACTCTTACTGAAAAACAGCAGCAACAATAACAACAACAGTATATACAACAGAAGATGAACAAAACGTAACAAAAAAACTATAAGAATTCAAGTAAAATATCAACAACAATTTCACCTGTATTGCCACTACCATTACTCTTGTATAGCATGCAATTTACAACTTAAAAATCATATAATGCAGTTGATATATATGATTGTTTTACTTACACACACTCTCTTTTAGTATAAATGTGTATTTGAGATTGAAAAACTTTTACTGTCGTTATAGTTTATAGTGTTGCATGCAGCAATAAAAAATCTAGAAAAAAATAACCAGCATAGAATTGCAATAGGAATCAAATTTATAGAGTTACAAAAAATAATATTAAAAAAGAGAACAAGATGAAACTATAATCTTTTTAAAGATATTTTAGAATTACATATGTTGTTTTATTATTGTATGTTATTTATTGTTTTTACTAATTCCAAGTTAAACCAGGAAACTGAAGAAATATAAAAAAAAAATAAACTCGAATATTCGAAAAGTTCACACACACAATTATTTTTAGCACAATTCAAAATAGGAACTTTATAAACAAACTGAATCCAATTAAATAAATCGAATTTAATACCCAAAATTGGAAGCAAAACTTTATTTATAACAAAAAACAATGTTAGAAAATAAACAACTTCACAATATAAGTATCATTAATAATATTTAAAACCATCACTTATACGCATCCAGCAAATATAAACAATTAAAATAATTATCAAATTATGTTTTCTTTGGAAAATTGCTTTTAATTAATACATTTAAGTTTCAAATCAAATATTATGAAATTTAAAAGTGATTGCAGATTTCGGTCCTTTTACAGCACATTTTAGTTCTCTAAAGATTTTCCATCAAAAAATAATAATTGAATGAAATTTAAAAGTAATTTCAGATATTGATAGTTTTTACGATTGAGGCCCTATTTAGGAAACTACAGCTCATTTTAGTTTTCTAACGATTTGTTATTATGTATGAAATTTAAAACTGATTATATATTATGATCGTTTTTGCGTTTGGGGCCTTATTTAAAAAACTACATGTAATTTAATTTTCTTATAATTTTTCAGAAAAAATAGTTGTTTACGAAGTTTTAATGTGACAGCAGTTTATTGTCCTTTTTGCGATTAGGAAAAAGTACAGCACATTTTAGTTTTCTTAAGATTGTTATGGAATTTATGGTCCTTTTTTCGATTAACGTCTTATTTAAGAAACTACATCATATTTTAGCTTTCTAAAGATTTTCATTAAAAAAAGTTTTATATAAGAAACCAGATAATAAAAAAAATTTTTATGAAATTTGAGAAAGATTACAGATTAGTTTTCTTGTGCGATTGAGGTGTTATTTAAGAAACCACAGCACATTTGATTGTCTTAAGATTTTGCATAAAAGAATCAATTGTTTTAATTTAAAAGATATAACAGAGTTTGATCGCGTTAGAGATTAGGGCCTGGGGCTTTGTTTTATGAGAAATTTTTGATAGTAATTTAACTTATTATTTTTAAGAACAAATATGTTGATAAATGATTTTTTAATATAATAAAAAATAATTTCTTAAAACTCAACACATATACATAAGTATGTATACATTTCAAGGAATTATTATGCCTCATTAAAATTCGAAACTTTTTTATTTATAGTTTCACTAAAACAATTTAAGATTTTTATGAACAGTTTTGTGATGAAATTGAGCGTATGATTAATTTTAATTAAATATTAATTGCATATCACTCATACGCTTTATGTGATTAAGTTATTACTAATGTGTATTTAGCAAATATATATGCAAAATGTTTAATTAAAATTTTTATCTATTAAAATTAATTTTGAATTAATTGATTCCTTTTGTAAATGTTTCAAGAATTTTGTTTCTTATTTAACTGAGAATGAAAATATTTTTGCTTTAATAAATTTAAATTTTTTAATTTTTGTTGTGTAATAATTTCTTTTTTGGGGTTTTTGGGTTATGAAATCATCATTATTATTTTTAGTTTCAAATAAAACTTTCATTCACTTGCTTTTTACCTTGGAGACATTATTTTTACTGCAGCAGTTGCAACAAGAGCGGCAGCATCTATGTATCTCTTCTTCTTACTTTAGTTCTATCATTGTGGAAAGTTAAACCTAAAAAAATTGACAACCAAGCATCATTATTCTTATTTCTTCCTCAATAGTCTTTTCCTCCCTAGATTTTCTCTTTTTATACTTTCACAAGTCTAAAGTTTTTAATTACATTATACAAGTGCTGCAAAAAATGAATAAAATAATAAAAAATATATCAGCAGAAACTAAAGGAGGAATTGTTTTCTCTTTTGGAATATAAAAAAAAAATAAAAATAAATAAAACGTTCCATTAAAACGTTACAGTTAGCAAGTAGTTAAGCAGGTCGTTCGTACGGTCGATCTATCTTATTTTATTATTATTCCTTTTTTACATAAGTAAGTGTGACAGTATTACTAACTGTGTAAAATCTATGTATTCGTAGTTGTGTATTATATCTGTATACTGAAACAGTTTCTGTCATGCTGAAAAACACTGGACAAACTTTTATTTTATTTATTTTTTCTGCTGTGTCATGCTTTGCTTCCTTTTTGTCATTTTAGGCAACAAGTAATTGACACAAATCGATGAGATATATGTCAAGGTAGAAAGTTTTATTTTTAAGTTTTTCTTTTCATCCTTTCTTACATACTTTCCATCTTCTATTGTCTTTGCCATATTGTGTCTTGTACTTATTTGAAGCTTTATTGTCTTTAATTAAATATTTAAAATACATTTAAAAATAATATAAGAAAAAACTTATAAGATATGAAACACCCAACTCTACGAGCAATGACAGACAGTTGATCCTTTAGAGAAAATGAAACAATAAAGAAATTTCAAAGAAAAAGGAGAGAAAGAAAAAAACAAACATGGAACTGAGAAGCTTGATAAAAGTATTTTATATTGAAGCATTTTCACTAGGGAAAAAATAGTTTAAAGTATCGTATGTACATAAGATACATAATTAAATTAAAACGAAATGAGAAGAAAACTAAGTGACAAGATTAAGAAAATTACACAACGTAAAACAACAAAAAAAGAAGAGTTTTTAAATGCAATTCCGTTAAAGTTTGACAGTAACACGAGTTAAAGAAATAAATTAAAATAAGAAAAATTAATTTTATATTAAAATTAAATATAAATTACATAAAAACATATATTAACATATAAACAATACAGTACAGAACTTTCGTAATATCTATCGTATTTGTGATTAATATTTCACCTGAAAAAATTAATTAAACCAATTTAAATACCTCAAAATGTAAATTAAATTTCCATGTATATAAGTAAGTTTGTATATGTGTGTGCAAAAATAATTCTTATTAACTGTATAAAATTGATTATGTATAATTGTTTGGAAAATTCTTCTTTAAAGTTATATAAGAGTCCTTGCATTAAAATTTATATGTATTAAGGTTTAATATTTGTAATCAGCAGTAAAACCTATAATTTATTTATGTTCTTGCATTTGTTAATTTGTCTTATTGTAGTAAAATAAATCACACACACACACACATACACACAAATCAAAAAAGTGCAATTATTGAAGAATTGTGTAATTTTTAAATAATAATCAGAAACATTCGTTTGTAATTTTGTGCTTAAGTTAAGATTCCATTCTAGATAAATACAAGAAAAGACAAGAAAAGCCATCATTATTAAACACAAACATATGCACATTTGTGGACAAGTAAATATCATGTTTAGGTGATAAACCGATTGGAAATTAGGATACGGTGAAATGGAACACCAAGGAGAATTTTTTTTGACCCTAAATAAGCTTTGCAAGTTAAAACTCCAAGATATATTCAATAACCAAACCTTTTTAATTTCTCTTAAATAAGAGAAAATATTCCATAATTATTTTTTTGCAGAGAATTACAAAGAATACAATTTTAAATATTAAAATCGTCAAATCATAAATTTTATTTTATTCAACCGTTACCTTCCGATTTTATTACGAACTTGTACTCTTCCAAATAAATTTGAAGACACTTTTTACACTTTTTTAAGTGAGATTTCATTAAGTATTTTCAATATTACAAAATTATTCAAATAAGTTTTTTGAGTCCTCTATGTATCGCCTAGTGGATAACAATTGAGAGAATTTTTAAGACACCATTACATAGATAAAATTCGATTGAATCATTAAAAGTTTGGAATAATTTAATTGACCAAAACTCTTTTAAAATGATCAATATCGGGCAAGGAATACATCATATATTATATTGATTCTGAAATTCATTAGAATCTTAAATCATTTCGATCAGTTGCAAAAATTATTTTTATACTCACACATCCATAGTTATGTTTTCTACCTGAAAAAATTGCAACTTTCTCTCCCTGTATATTGATCTTTAAATAAGATTGTATCCTGGCTAACATTTTAATTCAATAAAATGTTCATGTATTTTACAAATTCCCAATTGGGTTTAATAAATTCGGTTACCTTAAATATAGAAATATCAACAAAATATACTTTTATGGGAATAAAACCTACATAACCAAAACATTATGTTGTTATTGTAGGTATATATGTTTATTTTAACATTCAAATGTACATACTAACAAATACATATCCATATATATATATATAATTTTACACATCTACATACACACATTTGAATCATAAAATTCATGAACATTATTTGTGTGTTCTTTTTCGAGTTTAAATCGAGGTTAATAGGTACGAACAAAACAACAGCAACAACACTTTTATAATAACTTTAGTATATGAGACTGTACACTAACACACTTATATACTTAAATACACATAAATATAAAAGTAGTTCACTCATATACATACAAGCAAACATTTATTTAAAGCAAAAAAGCTTTAGTAATATATAATCAGTTTTGTTTAGTTCAGTTCAGTTCAGTTCAGAGTTCTAGATTAACTTCCCGTTTCTTTTGCCAAGGTAAAAATACTTGAAACAAAAACAAACACTCAAAATCATTAGGTCTAATATGTACATAATCATATAACATATATTTTAGTATAATACCAAAAAAGGTATAAAATATATTTAAGTATAAACTTAAAATAAAAAAAAAACAAGAACTCGATTTCTTTGAGATACAAAAACTCTCTTAAAAGCAAGAAAACTGAAATGGTAAATTTTATGTAGAAATGGAAAATGGAAAAAAGTACAATGAATTACAATACTTTTTTATTGTTGTTCTTTTAATTTGAATTGCATTGCCAGATGTATTGTAGAATTGAAAAATAGTAAAGAAATTTTATAAGAAACCATGTATATCTAATTGTCTAGATTTTGCTGTTGTTATATTTCTTGTTATTTTTTTAGTTATTATGGGGGGTAACAAAGGCCCATAAAACAATTATGCTCCAAAAAACACGACATTTGCATTGTCTTTTTTGCACAATATAAAGAAGAAAGGCAAAAATGAATAGAAGAGTACAAGCAATAAAGAATATAAACGAATGTGTAGAAAATAAAAAAAGAAGACTGAATAAAATTGCTAACTGCCACTTGCACTTTAATTCATTACATCCGTTCGAGTCCAATATACTACGTATAAGTATAAACACAAACATTCAAACACATACATACATTTATGGTAGAGACAAACACACATGAATAAATATTATTGTGTACTTTTATGTTCATATTCGTATACATACAGAGAAAGATATGTAAAAGCATTCATATGTATGTGAACATTTTTAAAAAGCAGTAAAAAACAAGGAGAATAACAACATTTATTCATTCTCCTAGACGTATATAAAATACAGACATAAATGCATACATAGACATGGCATATAGAACACAATAAAATAGCAAAAGGTGAAAAGTATGTTACTAGTAAAAGTAGTTATTACTCACACAAACATGCATATAAAATATGTACTGCATTTGTAAAACGTTAAAACTCAAAACAAAAGTTCAGTAATAATTGGTTGAATATGCAGGATCATTAAAAAAACCGACAAATAAAAATGAATCAAAATTGTTTCCTAAGACAATTTTGTGATACCTATCCACATGCCTATAAATTTAAAAAATACGTTAACTTCTTGCTAACTTTGTGTAGAAAAAACTGGGTGTCCGTTTGTACCTCATTGAAGTTGATGCTGAGCGATTCATTATTTTACATGGCATCCATACAATTATGTTTTCACAAAAGCTTTTAAATTAATTTAGTATTTTCATTGATATCACTTACACTGATCCAAAAACATTAGTTAATACATCCATAAAGGGTGCAGAATTGAAGAAATGATGGTTATATATCAGCCAAGGAAACCTTTATATATCACAACGAACATTTTTGTTAATTTGTAGTAAATTCTTCAAATTTACGAAAAATTGTCAATTTTTCGTAAATTTGAATAATTATTATTCAATTTGAATTATACATTATTCAAATTGACGAAAATAAATATATTGGTATTATTCAATTTAAATACCATATATAAGTCAAATTTAGTTGAGTTGAGGAAAAAATTTCGTTGAATTACTGCAATGAATTAATACGTGAAATATTACAGTTGCTGTCAAAATAATAGCACCGCTCATGTGTTACATCTTCGTTGCTTAAAAAGTCAAACAATTGTTAAACCATTTAGTGTAAAAGAGTATATATAATGGAGTCATTGTAATGAAATGACTTCCAATTTGTCTACATATGTATAAAGGAAGGGGTTGGTAATTAAATCGACCAATAATAGCGATCTTGGGACCACTATAGAGCGGGATGTATATAATAACAAAAATAATTAACAAAGAAAATACTACAAAATATTAAGAATATATAATAAGCTCAATTCGATAAAATACCACTTAAAAATTCAACAACAATTATTTATATTTATATTTTTTGTTGTAGTTGAAAGCGGGTGCTATTATTTTGACACCAGGTTTTAGCAATTTTTCTGGAAAAAAATAATTTAATAATTTTAAAATATAATGAAAAGAATGTTTTTGTTTCATCTTCACTATTCTTTTAACTTACTTTTGACTTTACTCCACTATAATATAGGAACAACTTTTTATTCGAATGACTGTTATGACTTACTAAAGAAGACAAAAATCTACTTTATTGGAACAACGCTCAGCATTAATGTCGTCCTTTACAAAAAAATGTAAAATTGCAGTTGATTATAAGAGCTGTAATAAAAGTATGCTGTGTAACAATAATACGATCGTTTGCAAGAAGTGTGTTATGCTGTAAAAATAAGGTGTTGGATACTGTGCAGATATTCTCTTTTTTTCTTTGAATCTTTGGTAGAAAACAAAATATTTTGGCGAGAACTGAGGAAAAGAATTTATGTAAATCAATATTAGTTTGCAAAAATTTAAAGTCAAACACTTCATTTGTCACCGGGACATATAATTAATAAAACATACAAAAAATCACTCATACGATAAAAAATACTTTATATAGGGAATCCGTGTTATATGTGTAATGTTAGCAAGTCTTTTAAAATATATAAAACTATTTTTGTCGTCATCACTTTTAACACAATACAACTGCAGATTTTTTTGAGTGTAAAATTTAAGTTTTAGTTTACATGTGTGTGTGTGGGTTTATGTATATTTTTAAATTTGTCACTAGTGTTTAACTAATGTTAGCTACATATATGTAACGTTGCAACGAAAACCGACTAATTTCAATTATTAAAGTTTCTGTGCATTTACATGTCTCCCTTTCTATGTATATGTTTATACATTCATTTGTATTTTTTAACTATAAAACAAACGCTATTGTACTTCCATCTTGCATGTTTGTTTGTATATATGTATGAATGTGAATAACATTGCTACCAATTAGTGTTAACTGGCATTCATGCCAGTCAGCCTTTTTTCCTCCTTTAAATTCTCTTCCATATTCAGGTGTATGTATGTGTATGTGAGTGAGTGTTCATATGTGTTAGTCTGTTTTATAATTCTTTTTCTAAAATACTTTGCTAAGTCATTCTGCATATGAGTGTGAAACATTGTTTGCAACATGTTTTATATTTAATCTCAACTCTTTTGTAAGTCTTTCATATTAAATTTTAAATAAAAAATTTTCTTACTTTATTCTACTTTGCTTGAGCGTGAAGCGTAAGCATAAGTATGAGTGTTTGTAATTTTTTTTTATACATTTTATTTAATTAATTTTAAAAGAAATTCCTTCATGTAACTTTTTGTTCCTGGTTTTCCCTAGTATTTTTTATTTCTCTCACTAACTAGAGTTTTGTTCTGAAAAATATTTAAGCCTTTTCTGACTGATATTCTTTTTATTATATTTTCTTCTTACTTTGTTTTGAGGTTAGATTCTTGTAATCTTTAAGGCATGTTTTCTATGCAGGGTTTTATTGAGTTTTTGGTGTAGTTGCTGCTTTTGCTGTATTTTAAACCACAATTCCTTAAGGAAATGTAAGTTAAAATTTTCTTACCAGCTAAAATGCACATGAAGGAAAAATTCAAGATGTTGAGAGGCAAGAAATGTGGAATAATAAAAAAGAAGAGAAAAAGTAGTTCATAAGTTCCTGTTCGCAATTTTATTATTCGGTTTTATAAATTGTAAAACTATGCAGAGTATAAAAAATTTTTCTCTATTTTTATATTATGAAAACATGTAAAGAAGTAAGTTTGTAAGTATGTGTGTATGAATATTTGTACGAGTGAGTAAATGAATGAATGAATGAATGAATGAATGATTGAATGAACGAATGAGTATGTCTTTGTAAAACTGTCATCATCATCAACATGCTTGTCTTCATCACTCCCATATACTAAAATATAAACTTACCCTTGAGTTTGTTGCAATGGGGATCTTGGGATTAAATGCAAAAGCTTTTTACTGCATCTTGACTAAATAAAAATAAATAAGAGCAAAAAACAAAAACAAACAAAATATAAGAAACAGAAAAATTTTTTTATATTCAAATATTTCTTTTTATTTTATTTAATCTACATACTTGCACTCCCAAACTCTCATTCACACACATACAATTTTATACAAATATTATGAATCATAGTTTGTAATGCACAATGTTTTCACTTAAGTGTATTTGTGTGCAAAATTTTGAACTATTTACATTAGTGAGCGTTTATCTGTGCATGCTTTATATATGTTTGTTATGTATTAGTAAATAGTTCTTGTTGTCATCATTTGTGTTGTTGCTTTTGTTTCATTTATTATAATAGTTGTTGTTGTATTTTATTTTTGTCTTGTATTTAATTTTAATGAAACTTGTATTTGAGGTAAACACATGTAAAATCTAGAGAGAAATTGCGTGTGCAAAGAAAGCCAGGCATCAGGCATTTTGTCTTTAATTCACACATACATATACAAATACTACACATGTATATATATGGATTTCAGTGTAATATTTCATATTAAATCTTTATATTTAGGTGCATTTATGTCACATGTATGTCTTCACTTTAGATTTTTATATAAGTGTGTGTATAAGATTATTTTGATTTCTTACCACATATTGCCATTTGGAATTAGACAAGTTAAAAATGTAGGTCAACTCAAATACAAACAAACATATAATCAACAAAAAAATTAAAATAAAAGGAAAACAACTTAAATAATAAAATAAACAAAAGAAAATAATCTATTCTTAAGGGTTTTCTTAAACAAACTTTTATCTTAAAATAATAAAATCTAATTTGTGAACAATTTTATTAGATTTTTCTAAAGCTCCTGTTATATTGAAAATAATTATATATTATTAATTTAATACTTGTTAATTATTAGACAAAATTTCTCGAATATTTTAGCCTTATTAAAAATTTAACATTAATATCTATAATTTTAGTTTTAATTTTACTCTTTTCAATTGGGAATTATTATAACCCTTAGGATTCTATATTAAACTAAATGATGAACTAAATATGCAGTCACAAGTATATTTTTATTAGTTTGACGTAAAACTAATTTCGTTATAGAAACTATAAAAAGTTATATGTAAAAAATATATTCAGAACAATAATCAAAAAATTATAATTTTTTAGTTATAAAATTCTGAAATGTAATGCAAATATAATATTGAGCATGTTAAAGATGGGTTTATTAGTTCTTGATCTAGTACAACTTCACATAATTTTTAACTTTCTAAAAACGTTAGTTAATAGCCTTGTTAATAAATTTACCTTTTTTGTATATCAATTATTCAAGTCAAAACAGCTTTTTATTCACTCTACATTTTATTATATAAGGATTTAGATCGAAAATAAATACATATATACAAAACGAAACCACTTTTTGAAATTATTATTAAAGTTCATAAAAAATGTACATGTTTATAGCATTAATCACTAGTGATAAGATTTTAAACCTTTTTCGGAAAACCTTTATTAACATATTTGTAATGCATTCTGTTAATTAATAATTTTAATACACTTTTTTTCTGGTCACTCATATCAATCAGATTAACAATATATTCATTTTTGACATTAAACATAATAATTGGCATGTTACCTATGTAAAAGGTAAATTGATCAAAAAATCAAACTTTACTTTGGTTCAAATCTGTAATAAGAAACGTGTGATAAACATTTTTCTATATTATTCCCTAACACCCGTAAACATGCTCGACTTTGTTACCTTAAGTGCCGATCGCAGCTATTTTTATACAAACATTCAGGTGTTTCCACAATTTCATGAGATATTTCTAAAGCTTATGTTATTGGAATTTTGAAACAGAGTGGAAATTAATAAATCACTTAATTCATATCGAATTGTAACAACACACACTAGGGTAAAAGTGAGTGTTGTTGTCACATCTATAAATATTTGCCTTAAGAAATTTGAAATATTAAAGATTTACATTTTGCGCTTTGTTGTATTAACATCAATCAGCATAAAATGATTAAACTATAAATTTAATTTGATACTTAATAAATGAGTTATGTACAAAAATTTCATTACAACTTTTTTATTGTTACTATTTAACTACTCATTAATTGAAAATAATAAGTATTTTTCCCTTTTGTTTTTATTTTAATTTCTTTTTTTATAAATCATAGTAAATTTATTAAATTTTCATGTAATTAAAATTCAACAATCGCTACTTTTAATCAAACTTTGTCATCAGCTGTGTGTATGAGAGAGATTTAAACTGTAAATGAGCTATAAATGGGAGTTAGTAGTGTGCTTATATATTTATTCATATAATGTGTGTGTAATTTTGTAAAAAAATGTTTTATGTGTATGTGTGCGTATGTTTTGAGGTCTTTGTGTTTGTTAACCACACATAACTTTCCAATTATTTTCAGTTAACCACTGAAAAAACCGATGTGAAATTTATTACAAAAATACCAAAAATAACATGAAAATTATTTATTGCAAACACCAAAATAATGTTATTTAAATCAAAAGAAAATTCTTTGTTAGGGTTGATAAAGAAATTGTTTGTCTGAAAAAAACGTATATAAAATCAATTTAAATGATGCCTTTTTTAAAGTCTATAATCTTGGTGAAACAATTAAAAATTCTTATTAAAGATATTTCGAATATAAAATTGTGTTTGGATTTTATTTTATTTTAACCTTATTTACGGTTACAGTAAATGTCGTTATTTAAGTCGTTGTTTTTTATTTGTTTACTTTATATATATTTTTGCATTATTTTTTATGTTCTTTTTTTAACGGATTATGCAAAATTGGTTTCGCAAATATTTATGTGTTGAAACAACATCAACACAAAAAAATATTATAAACTGACAGAGAGAAAAAAATATTAATTAATTTTTCCAACGTACATCAATTCATATACACTTATACCGACATATACATTTATATATACATGTACATATATTGCACTTGATTACTTACAAATATATTCATACAATATATGAATACATGTGTACAATGCCATTATGGTTATAATGCGAATTTTCCTGTATTGAAGTGTGTGTGTCTGTGTATATTTGGTTGTGTAATTATTTTTCATTTCATCTTTACAACTTTGCAACTTTTTTGTTTTGCTTTAAACACTTTGTTGCTCCACAGCAATTAAAAACATAAATTCATTGATCATCTCATGCCATTAAAATGTATTGAATGTGCTCTCTTTCCTCATGTTATAAACATGCAATATTCATATTTACATACATGCAAATATCAGGTAATAGAGATATTATAACAAGAGAATACTTTTTATCAAATGAAAGAAATCCAATTATTAATCGTAGTATTTTGGACATTTATCATAGAAAATATATTATTTATTATAATTAGTTTATTACTTTTGTGTCTTGATCCAAACATTAGACCTGTTCCGAAAACTGTTTACAATACTTTGGTTTAAAAAAGCATGACCACAAGGAGTCATTAAATATTGCTTAAATATTTATCACTTAAAATTTAGAAAGCAGCAGTTGAAACTTTTCGATTATAGATGAAATTTAAGGTTAAATTGCACCAACGATATGCAAACGTCAAAACCGAATATCAGTGTTGATGGTTTATAAGAGAAAGATTGTCAAAATACTCGACTAGATACAGAATAATACACTAAGATTTGATTTAATGTTCAGACTTTAATCCTAATAGCATTAGGAGAGCGGCTTTTTTGATCACTGTTATTACAAACTTACATACACTTATAATTTAAATAAGTAAATGAATATATGTAGGTGTGTGTATATTCATATATGTATATATGGAGTTATTTTTATAACATGACAAAATTTTGTTATTATTTTATCGCTTTTTATTTTTACATTTTATAGAACATTTTTTGTTGCACTTTTTGGTGGCATATTCAGTTATTTTGTATTATTTATTTGTATATTTTTTTGACATTATGAAAACTGCATATTTATATGAGTAGGTGTTTGTGTGTGTATATAGAGTTGACCATGCGATTGGTCATCCCATTATAACAAAAATATGTATACAAACATGTCAATATGCCACATACTTGTACATATTTACATTTGGTTATGTTTTTTTCTTTTTTTTTAACTTTTTTTGTTATTTTTATTTGAAGGCAGGTATTAAACCTCCCTGCATTGCAATTAAAAGTTCAAATAAATGGAACAAATTTTATTATAAATATTATTGTTAAATATTTTATAAATTGTTTATTTTTATATAAATTTGTCTGAAAATGTAAGCGAGATATTTAAGTGGGTGTGTGTATGTGTGTATTTTTTTATTACATAAAGTGTTTTGTGATTGCAAAATGATTGATTGTCAATTGATAGTTTATTGCAAGCAATGAATAAACTAAATATTACAACAATCAATTTAGTTATTTTGTAAAAACAACAATTATTTGAAAATTTCAAATTCCTAAAAAGTCATTTACTTATTTATGGAACCAAAAAAAGGAATGAATTAATGAAATACAAATTTTAAATTTTTGTTAGATAATACATTGATTTATTTTTCTACTTTTTTGCACATAAATAATCAGAAATGTTGTTTAAATTGATACTATTCGAAGATATTAAAAATAAATTTGCTACAAATTTCATTTAACATATTAAAAAAAAATACAGACACTTTACACGAAAATTTATTTACTTTTATTTTCTTTGATTTTATTAAAAATCTTATCCTGTCCTGTTTAAAAGTTTCTTTTATATAAAAAAATAAATTAAATTAAATAAAAGGCCTAGATATTTTCCAAATCGTTTTTTTAAGAAAATTAAATGTAACAAATCCGACTATGGCCTTAATCTTTTTAATTGAAAAATTATGTAAAACAATGCCTCCACCTTTTTCTTGGGACTTTAAGGGTCACAACTCATTTTAATCATTTCTATATGTATTTTAATTTCAAAAGATCTTGTAAATGAATGTTATAGTTTCGTTTCTGTATTCAATTCATACTTCCGTTTATGGTTTATATAGAATAGTTACTAACTATATGTATGTGTATATATTGGTATTTTAACTATATAAATTTATATCTTTAGTATCTTTAAGTTTGTGCATAAGGAAGTTTGTACTAAAATAATATAAAGAGTATAATTCATTTATACATACATAAGTAAAATGTTATATTTTTGTGTATTTTCCTTTCTCTTTTGTTTCCGTTTTTATAATATCTTTACAATTCAATGACTTCTTAAACGCGCCAACATACATATTAATAAGAATTGCTATATCATCGCCAATGGTAACCAGTGCCATTCCTAGATTACACCAACAGTAACGCAGTGCCATCACAGCCACAACCAAAGAAAAAACCATTCAACCATCTAGGCAGCCAGGACTAAAGTCATTTAATATTTTATTTTTATTCTTATTTCGAAATAAATGTATGTACGTATAAATGTGCATGCGATAACCACTACAAACAACCGCAAAATGAAAAGGCTATAAAAGACAAGAATAACCACTACATTATACAACCTACACTACTATACTTTGTAGTAAATATAATTCCTATAATGAAAAAGAATACAACTTTGATTCATATATTTTTTCCTGCAATTTTTTCCATTCACATTTTTTATATTTTTTAATATTATATAAGTAATATCATTACAAGAAACTAGATACTTGAAGTCTAGCAAATATCAACCTACAGATAGGAGTGCATAAATGGAATTAATAGAAGATGTAGAAAAGGAAGCCTAAAGTAAAGAGGTAAATTCTTTTTTTATAAAATTTATTCCGTATGTTTTAAAGTAATAAGTACAATAAGTACAGGATAGAAAACAGTTGTCGTTGTAAACATTTGTTTGCTTACGATGATGAGTGTTTGTGTATTTTAATGTGTTTTAAGTTAAATATATGCAACAGTAATGCAGGAATACATAAAACGGAAACGGAAGCCTACTATAATGATGATGATGACGATTTGCTAAAACATAAACAATATGCTGATTGTCTATTTGTTGATACCGGACTAAATAAAAAGAATATTTTCTTTTTTTAAATGTTTTTGTATCAATTTCTGCAAATAGTAAAAAAGAAACACAAGTTATTTATAAAAATGTAAATTCTTTAAAATGTTCAATAAATTGCTATAAAAAGGGAGCAACCTTTATAAAACTTATAGAAAATCTATTTTCATAAATATCTTGTTTTATTAAGAATCGAATTCGAATATTTAGAATTTCATAAGAATTCGATATTTTAAAATTTATGTCTAAATTCATTGACTTGAAACAAAATTAAAATGTCTAAACTTATGGCGGATTATATGATTCTATTATGTATAACATATAAAACTATTTATTAACAATGTTTTTACTATTTCTATTTATTATTTATTATTGTAACAATACCGGTTAAAAATACCTTCACACATAGGTGTTTCTCAAGACAAAATGTAACACAAATAGGATCAGGAAAAACACGGTAATTTCCATACAGGGAAGAATTTTTTCTTATTAAAATACTCTGAACTATCCTGTTTACATAATATTGACAAATAATTTAAAATGAAAAATGCAAAATAACATTCAAATTTTTCTCAAAAGAATATTCCCGTGTGTGTAATTTATATATTATTGATATGTTTGTAAAAAAGTGACAGTGTAAAAAAAAACACACACACACAAAAAAACATTATACGTGAAGATAGTATAACACTCACTAGATAACATTACTTAGAAAAATGTTATCCTTTCCTTATAAAGGACTTTGATTTCTCTTCTTAGAGATCTATTGAAAACTAAACTTTTGAAACTTAATTATAAGTAAAAAACACCGATAAAAAACTCTTATTTTAGGATAAAAAAGATATGGAAAATTTAAAATGCTGAAGCTATATATTAAGCCCAGACTTCTTTTACGCTGAACTAAAAAATGAACTAAATATAACGAAAAAAGTCGTAAAAATGAAAAACATTCTCGTAAATTTTTCGTAAATTCTTCAAAAATTCATTTAATTTGAGTAAATATAATTTATTGTTAATAAAACGTTTTTCATATAATGAATATTTTTCAATTTGAATACCATATTTAAATTTAATTTACCAAATTTTAGTAGAAATGAGTAAAGAATTGTGTTAAATTATTGTAATAAATTAATACATATATTGATTATAGAATATCTTAAGAACTGTTACAGCGAAAATTAGAGAGAGAGAGAGAGAGAAAGGGAGATAGGTATAGATATATACACAATTAATTTTATTTCATTTAAAGAAATATTTTATTGATTACATAATTTTTTCATTTATATTTTTTTAATATTAGAAGATAAAAAAATCTGCTTAAAAGCGTTCTTTTGAAACATAAAATATTTCTCATGTCGTTAATGGCTTTCGCATTTCATTTCTTAACCAAACAAGAGTACATAGATTAAGGTTTCATGAATAAAGGGTACTTTTCAGAATGATTGCTTGCTGACCTAGGACGCAGATTGCCAATTGCTTGTTGAAAGAAACTCGGAAAAATTATCTTCTTTCTCAGATTCTTTAAAAGTCACCTAGTTTTTCGAAATTCTAAAGGTATATATGGTCTTATCCAATTTATTGAAATATCGCAATAGACTATTACATTGCTATTTGGTATTTGGACCAATTTTAGATTTAGACCAGCTGATGAAGATTTAAAAAAATCTATATCCTACTTCTGTGCACCAGCAATTTTTTGATTATCAATGGTTAATTTGTACACTCGAGAGAGTGTATCAGCAACAGAATTGTGTATACCTGACATGTGCCGTATATCCATTGTAAACTGGACAATAAAATTAAAATATCCGAGTTCTCTTGCACTAGCTTCTTCTGGTTTTTGAATGAATGCAAAAATTAGGTGTTTGTGCTCCTCCGAAGATGATAGAGATTATCTTTTTTATTTTTTGAGGCAATTAAAATATATAGACAAAACGAGAATACACAAAAAAGTCCTCTACAAACCTCATCCATGTAGAGTACAAAAGACATCTTAAAAAACTCGAAAAGTCCATATGGCTTTATTATTGCCATTTTTGGTACATCAGCGGGATTAACACGAAAATTATGAAATTATGCATCCTCTTAAATTATAATTTAAATCTGTTATGAAAGGAATTGAATACTTATATGACACGGTTTTTTGGTTGAGAAAGCGGTAGTCAGCATAGGGACGCCAATCTACATTACTTTTAGGGACCATGTGAAGGGGATTTGATCAATTATTTTTTGGAGGTTGTACTATTACTTGCTCTAACATGAACAGAAACTCTTTCTTTACAATTGACAAAAAAAAAGACAATTTTCGGGTTTCTGCAATTACTGGTCTTTCATTTGTTTCAATAAAATGAAATGCTTTTGTGTTCTTGACCGCTCGTAAAGATGAATTTATACTAAACATCAGGAAATTCTTTAAATATTTTCTGATATAAAGAATCGTCTATAATAATATAAGAAATTGTTGTATTTCAATATTGAGCAGGCGGCGTGTTGAGAACAAATTTGTTTCGGTCGACGCTATATCCGAAACATCACCATTTGAATGCTCGATTATCGAAACACCAATCACATCTTCTATTTTTTTACTTCTTTCTTTAACTGATGTTTAAATTTTTTATCCAAAGCGTCAATTTTTGCAGTTGAGGTAACTGAGGATGTATAATATCCATAATTTAAGAATTGAACGTATATTGTCTGAAAGTTTATCTAAGAATAATGTTTTAAGAACCTTGCAAGAGCCTTTTTGACTGTAGAAAACGTGTAGGCTTTTGATCACTTATCATTTAACCACCAAACAAATTTTTAAGTTTTGCTTCTTCAGAGACAGCAAAAAAAGAGTAAGTCTCTGCTTTATAGCTTTATATACTTTCCTTCTTGAGGAGGAGAAACCAAAATATCTCCAACGAACTTAAGGTATATAGGGCATAAATTTACAATTACGAGAGAAAATTTTGCTTCATCCCTTGTTATGTTTACCAAGGAAGAAATGTTTTCGACTTTTATAAACCAAAAATGCGGTTGTTCGGACCAAAATTGAGGTAATTTTTGAAAATTCATTGATGCCGCAGCTACTTCCGGAGTAGAAACATTTTCAAAAGTTTGATATTATTCTTATTATTCTTATTCTTATTATTATTATTGTTATTATTATTATTATTATTATTATTATTATTATTATTATTATTATTATTATTATTATTATTATTAACGTATTTCTATTCAATTTATGTTATATCATAAAAGTTATAAAATTTGATGAAAACGATGAAGTAAAAGGTGGTTAAGTAAATTTGGGTGTATTGTATTTGGAAAGTATTTTCTTTGTGTTTTATTTGTATTTTGATACAAAAACTACTTCAAGCTAAATGAAACTCCTCAATATTCTCTCTAATCTGTAACAGTAGATGTTACAAAAATTTTTTCCGTACTTATATATTTCCTTCTTTATATCTATATGATGTAAAATTAAACCCAAGCAACCATTAACATCTTATACTCACTCTATTGAAATCACTGAGTTGTTATTTCATTCATTTACTCAATTCATTTATCTAACTACAACTATATATTTTCTATCTGTATACAATTTATTTTCAATTCTATCTTTAATGTTACGTATCAAATGTTGGTAAAATGTTTGATTTACGTTAGTTCAGAAAACCGGTAACAACTATAAAATAAGTACAAGTGGAAATTGTTGTTGTTTTAGGAACTAGTAAAACTTAATAGAAGTAGTAAGAGCAGAAGCAGAAAAAGTAGTAGATGTTTTGATAAGCATTTTGTGGCTTAAAACTTTTCGTATTCAATTGAGAAATTAGACCATTAACCAACTTATATTAGTAACTTTATACTCACTCTTGTATATATATATATATTTACACAAACACAAATAACAAATATATATACCCCAATTTACACACCAACACTAACTGTATTTATTCGATTTATTTTCAAACGAATACGAAGAAAAATAAAACAAAATAAAAGCAACAGAAAATTCCTTTAACTTTGTTAATGTTTGTGTATTAGATTGGCAGGAGTATTAGAGTAAGTGAAATTAAGTATAACTTCATCAGTGTGTATGTGTTTGTATTGGTAAAGATGTTCTTGTGAGGTCTTGAAGGTAAAACTATTTGCAAATATTTTACTCTCCTCAAAATTCATGTTGATTTAACCAAGAAGTCAAGTAGTAATTTTGCAATTAGTTATTTTGATTGTTTACCATTAAGCAATAGAAATTCGAAGATGGTATAGGATCTAACGAACACCTACACACAAATATATTACTATATATATGCTAAAAAGGTTAACAGAAGTTCACAAAAAAAAGAAAGTACGTACTACTGAATTTTGAACCCATATAACATCCATTGGGATAAAAGTACAGATCACTTCTAAATATTCAAACTCTTTATTCTCCTTGACTTATAACTAAAGTCTAGAAAATCAAGAGAAATATGCTCTCTTTTAATGTAAAATATATTTTTTTAAATAAATCATACTTTATAATTAAATCGTCTTGAAAATAGTGGCAACACTTATCATCAATATCGTTTCTTTGATACGATGAAGAAATTTTCTCGAAGCAAAAGTGTTTATGTATGAATATAGTTTTTCATTTACATTTTCGTATTTTACTTTTATTTTTCCTTTTCTATTTATCTAATTTTGCTTATTTGTTTGTTGTTTTGCTTGTTTTTCTTTTATTCCTTTTTGAAAGATTTACCTTGACTATTTCTAACTGTTTTCTATTATTTTATGGTAATAAATTTGTTAAACAAACACTTCGAATAGATACCAACAACCATAAGATAGATATTGAATAGAATATATATGTATTTTGAATTAAGAATATTTATTTGTTTAGATTACTGACTAGAAAAATAAATGTCTTTATATTTAGTTAAAGATTCGTCTCAATAAATTGTCTCTCCAGGGCATTTAATTACTTTTTACAATTCGAACGCACAATTATTCCTATAAGATGGTGATGATGAAGACAATTATTTATTTATTTTTGACTGAATTTGATATAAGGAAACTTAGAAACAAGAACATTCTCAAGGTAAATAAAATGTAGATGGAAAGAATTTAAATTGTAAATAAACATAGTTTTGAATATTTATGAGAATTAAAGGAGCGGGATAAAATGAAAATTTGTTAAAAGTTCATAAAAGTTAAATATTTATTTAATGTTTAATAACTAACAAATTACATTTGAATCTCATGAGTTTAAATAGAAGCAAAACATAATTTCATTAATTCTGTACAAAAATATTGAGTTGTAATTGAAAATTTTAAGAATTTCGAATTTAATTCGTATATAATATATATTACCATAGTGCAGCCCAGAGCAATTAAAATTGTAATTATATCTTTTAAAGAAGATCTTAAATGTTTATTTTGTTTGTAAATTCAATAATTTTTGGAAATTCACAAAGAAGTTCAAAATTCTTGATATGTGATATATACATAACCCACCATTTCTAAACATTTTAGTCTCAATAAAATACAAGTATTAATTAAGAATTTTTGGTTATAAAAAATTTTGATACCAGATATTGATTGGGAAGATATAGCAAAAATTAAAAAATAAATATTTTTTTTAATTTTGTTAGTCTTTGGATATTAAAAAAAAAAGACACAAAAAATAGATATCCAGTATTATTAAGAAATGACTATTAAAAATTCAATTTTAAAAGTAAAATTAAACATCATCAACATTTTGTTATTATAAGTAAATAATATTTTGGAAATGTAGACACTGATATAAAACATGCATGTCTCCACATTGCTATCGTTCTAAAATGAGGAATAAATTAAATATTATTACAACTCGTTCTAATATTAAAATTCGTCCTTAATTCGAGGATATCTTAAAGGGATTCTATCTTTACATTCATCCTTTTTTAATTTGGATAACTATGAGAACATTTAAAAAACCTACGTTTTAATAACGATAACTTTCTCCAGCAAAGAGTTATTTTGGATTCCGTTGATATCCTTTTTACAGATTTGAACAGTGCAGATGGAAATTACAAAAAAACATCCCGGATTGGTACATAAATCTATTTTTTTTTTTGTTAAAAATGTTTTGCTTTAAAAATTTAAATACACCATCCATCTCTGGATAAGAAGGTTATAAATGACAAAGTTTTCGAAATTTATCTTTTAGGAGTTCTGGTTCTTTTTATTGGGAAGTGAAATTCCTCTATATTTTTGTAAGAATGAAGCCATCATTAATTGGACTGCTGGATACATAATTAATAAATTTAGGACTTTTTATTTTTATAGTGTGTAATAAAACACACTATAAAAAAGTTATTTTTTGACAAAAAAAAAATATTACTTTTCTTGGTTTCTTCTAAATAGTTGAAATCCTCTCCAAACTGGGTTTGACCATTTAAATTGCAAATTTAAAAATTACATAATTTAAAAAGTGGGAATTAGCATGGAAATTGTATTACAACTACAGTTTTTCACCAAAAATTTAAATTTATAACAGAATTCTAAAATGTTATATAAATTTTTGCAATTTACAATGACACAAATTAATTTTTAGCTTTAAAAGTCCTTTTCAATTTATTAGCATTGAGTTAATTTAGTCATATTTGCATACATTTTTTATTGTCCCATTTTTAACACATATTAAAGTTGTTGGCGGTTTTTGTATTTCTCCCTTCATATATATATTTTTGTGATTTGTGATATTTGAGTAGATTGCTAAATGGTTTGTTTTTTAATTTTCTTAAAATATTTTGCGATTTTTTTGCTTATTTATTTTTTTTTTTTGTTAGTTTTTATTTTCGGATATTGTTGTGAACTTTGCCAACTTACATGTATATTTATATCTAGTGAAGCCATTAGTTTTTGTTGTTGTATTTCGTTAGCTGTTCATATGAGCCATGAAAGCACAATGGTTTTATGTCGACAAACGTATTTGTTATATTACACTAAACTTTCATACACACTTCACTAAACTAAAATTATAGTTAAGCATTCTAAAACAAAAATATCCTTTCATACTTATAAATGTGTATGTGTTATATGCATTAAAATATTTGCAAATATTAAACTAAAACAGATAGATGATGAAAATATACAGTAAAATTTCTGATTAAGGGACAAAAATCTTAGGTTAGAAGTACACAATATATTTTCTATATAAAGAAAGAAGTTTCTACTGTTTCAATGAATAAATTTGAAAAAACTGTTTATCTATGTATGTGTGTGCATGTGTGACTCATAAGCATAAATAAAAAGGAGTAAGTTTAGATGCCGCATAAGTTTAACATTTTATATTTACATGTCTAGATTCAGTACAACCAAACCACATACTTGCAAAAAAAAAGTTATAAAGATGTGTGTCTGTGTTTAAGTTTGTGTCTAGAAATTTTATTTAAACATACGTGTGTGTATGTGTTGTACATACATACATACATACATATCTATTTTATTTATCTTCTTATATATGATGATGTTATCCTTTATTTTCAAATTTTATTTTAACTCACTCAGTCATTCGAACTAAAATAAGAAAACATGTCTGTGAATTCATCATTGGTTTATATGATTGTATTGTTTACATTTTCTATTTTTTTGTTTTTGTATAATATCCTTGATGCTCTTGTTGTTTTATTTTATATATACAAATAACAAGTTTATTTCTATATGTTGTTCATGTTAAGGTTTTGTTGGTCTTGTTAATGTGGTCGATCGTTGTTTCTGTCTGTAGTTCCTGCTTTGCTAAATTGCAATATCTTATGTCTTGTTTTTCTTTTCAAATGTTCGGTTTGTGATAGATTTGTTGTCTTTAATTTTTGGTAATAGAAGCAACTTTTCTTACTTAACACACTTACATCTCCATCTTTTTCCCTTTGCTTTTCCCTTAGTAGACTTTAATACATGCAAGTCGGTTTAAGTTAGTCTCTGTTTATATGCATAAAATACTTAAGTTTCGATCTGTTTTTAGTTTATAAGGTAAAATGTAAATCTTCAAGAGATACTTGGAAAATTTACATTTTTCTACAATCACACAAACACTTAAGAAACAAACATATTGTTATATAATGCTTGGATAATGACGATGATTATGTTGATAAAGAAAAATATGTTTCTGGCAACAATCATCAATATTACCTACCACGCCTTACGTTCACATTTTTGTATAGGAAAATATAGTTAATCTATTTCGACTATTGGTTGATTGAAATACATAGTTCAAGTTATAAGTTGCTTAAATATGCGAATAAAATTGTGCACATGAAAAACAAAACTAAATATGTGAAAATGAATAATATAGAAATCTATTTTTACTTACGAAAATTAATTGCTAATTTTTACATACTCTTGACATTAAAGGGTTGAGCAAAAAGCGGACTAAGAAAGTAGCTCACTATAACCATAACAAAACTTTATATTTAGATTCGTTTTTGAAATCGTTTGCAAAAAAAAAAAAAAATAAAAATAAAATTAATTTAAATTAACAAAATAAATATTTTATAAGGAGTGAGATCGAAAAATTCTTAACACACATATTCATTTAAACTTTTAATCTAAGTATTATTTTTTATTTTGACCAATTTAGTTTTGTAAAGCATATCGGTTATTATATTTAATGTCAAAAAAATGAATATATTGTTTACCTGACCAGAAAAGTGTCACACTAAAATTACAAAATATTTTTCGGTCTTATCTTTTTCCACTTTCCATTCAATTCTGATAAGAATATATGATATATAATATTTGAATAAGACTTAAAATCAAGAGTTTAAAAATCATTGCTTCCTTAACATTTCTATAAGAATCCTTTATATTATACTACACTTTCTTATTTGTCCTGTAAAATATTTTCCCAATAAAATTTCAAAACTAAAAATTCATTCAAAATAATTTTCACCTTTTTTCGGGTAACTATATCCTTTGACAACTATTTCCTATTTATAAAAAAATATTATTTGTTATTAAATTTATGAAGCATAAAACTACATTTACGCTTAATTTCATAAAACATGACTTTAATAAAAAGAACGCACAGACACAGACACCGAAAAATATTAAAATGGAAAAAATTGATATAAAATATAACAACAACAATAAAAAAATACAATAAATATCCACAAAAAATAACAATAAAATAAGAAGAAACATAAAAATAACAAGGATTTCTTAGTGTGTGTTTATAAGTTATTTTCTTGAACACAAAAAAGTGATAAATTTCTTTAGACTCCCGCTACCAAAGACCCTCTATATCTAGATTTTTAAATAAAAACGCAAACATATAAAAAATCCGAGTACAATGTTACCACAACATCAACAATATCGAAATATACATATATTCGTGTGTGTATATGTATGCATAGAGAAAGGATATCTTGCAACTAAAGTTTAAGTCATATCACCACATATTTATATGAACCTTACACACATATATATTTCAATGTATATGTATATAGACAGACAGCGGCAATGAAAGCAGGACTTCATACTGTGTTTGTAAAAATCTTTGTAACAACTAATAACAAGTATATAAGTTTTTTTGTATGTGTGTGTAAGTTTAAGTTTAGGTGTGTTTATGTAAAATGACAAAGTCAACCAAGAAAATATTGCAGATTAAAGCACACAAACACAAAAGAGTTGTATTTCAAATGTCCTACACATACATACAGATATGACTGTTCAAATTTTGCTTTGAAAAGTTCACATTTATACATACATATACATACATACATACATACATACATACATACATACATACATACATACATACATACATACATACATATAAATATAGTGGCAATGAGATAATGTTATTGCTATTGTTACTATAGTTGTTATTTTCTGTTCGTTATTTGTTGTTGTTGCTTATGCTGTCGTTGATGAAGTATGAGTAAAAAGTATGGGGAGTCACAGAAATAAATACTAATTCCCATTAAAAAATCACAGTTTTATATTGTGTGTGAAAAGTGGGCGTTAGCAAACAAAGACTTTTGGGGAAGATTAAGCATTTAACTTGACATTGAAAAGGTTGTATACCACAGTACGAGTTATAACTGCAAAACCCCATCCCGGACTTTCAATTTGAAATGGAACAAACAAAATAAAACACACTCACAAAATTAAACCAAAAAAAGCTTATGTGGTATAAATCTTGTTGTTTTCCTTGTATTCATACATGTTATTGTTATTGTTGCTTTTATTGCCACACTGGTACACAAAGAAGGACACTAATTTAATAAGGTTACTGGGTTGGAACATTAAAACTGAAAATATATCAAATAATCTTTTACAATACAAAAAACACATATACATACATATATAAAATATGTCAGTACTCTATATTTACATGTTTGTATGTGTGTCTGGTATAAAATTGAAATTTACAAAAACAAAATTTAATATTAAAGAAATTAAGGACAATTTTGTAATAAATATTTAAGCATTTGTCCGGAAATAGTTTTATCAAACATGTGAAATGATTTAAAGGAGTTCTAAATAAGTTTAAATTTTTATTACATCTATAATTGTGAAAAGGAAATCGAAATAAACTAAAAAGGTCCTTTGAAATGTTATATCAAGGATCTAAAAGTACTTTTACTAATAGAAAAAAAAATATTTCTTTTGATCATTTTAAAATATTACTTTTCTATAGAACTAATCACCTCAAATTTTACAAAAGGTTTTTACCTTCATATCAAATATTTTAGAAGTGAAATTCAATTCCTCAAGTAGTTGGCATAAATAATTCCTAAGAAGTTCCAATAAAAAAGTGTTAGTCAGTTTTAAAAAAGAAAATATTTTGCTTTAATGTTTTATTCATGTTTAAAGGGTTAATGTTTATAAAGAAGAAAATATACTAAACGTATAAAATGTTATAATGTGTTGTCATTAAACTATATGCTCCGAATTTGTATAATCAATGACACTTTATATATGCCAAAGATGCAAGGAAATTTAATACGATGCACAATCGGATAGATAGGAAGAGCTTGAATATGGCGATAACAAGTAAAACAAGTTTTTGTAATAAAGTGTGATATCGTACAAAAGTAAGCAAAATTTTGTATCCAAAAAAAAGAGTATTAATAATTTGTCATATCCATATATTTACATTATCCTAATGGGTTACTTCAAAAATATGGTGTGGCATAGATTTCACTAATCTTTAAGATGATCTTAATCAATTTCCTCCCAAACTTATTTCATTTTTAGTTTAAGCTCTGTTAAACACATATGCTGGGTTTAAGTCCACTGGGTTTAAGTCCAACCGCAAGTTGCAAGGTCAACAAAGGTATGCCGTGTTCGTTAAACCAGGATTAAGATTGTTTTTAAACATGAACCACAATTTATCCACTTTTGTCATCTATAAAAGAGAAGGGCATATCCCAGCAAATTGTGCTATTAATTTTTGTTCCAGTAACATTACTATGAGTCTGAACTGTCCAAATTTATTTTTGTTTCATCGGAGAATATTACATTTTTCCACTTCACTTCCAATTTCGTGCGAATTCGAGAAAACTTTTTTTAGCTGTTTTTTGAGCATTGGCTTACACTTTGGCTCTTTCTATTTTATGGTTTCATCGTAAAATGTGAGCAACGCGCTTAGAAATCTCAGGAAGTTTTAGTAAGATTAATCTGTATTTTTGTTAATTTTAAATTTGGTAGGTTTCCGACAAACCACAATTCCTTCCTATCAATATTTTTTGTTATTTAATACCAACAAAATCGATTCAGTAGCTAAAATGATTTTGGCCGACATCTGCGACAATCTTAAAATTCAGTCCATATCCAGTCATTGATTATACATTTTTAAAAATGTACTTTTATTATGCTTTAAAAAGAAAATTCAATAACATCAGAGGATTCGTATTAAACATTGAATAACAATTAAAATTTCATTTATTATTATTTTCTGTTTCATTGTATTTTTTCTTTGGTATTTAGGTTTTTTCCTCAGTTTTCCAATAAATAAAAAAATTATGCATTTTGTAACACTTTACGGTGGAAAAACACCACAGTTGAACGAATACTTCTTCTCACGTTATTATAATTTTTATTTATCCTTTTTTCCATTTTTTGCCGTTTTTATTCATTCTTTCAGTTGCAGTTGGTTTTAATATTGGCTATTATGGCGTTAGAAGCAGAAGCAGCAACATAAATAGCACTAAAGACAAAAACATATTGTTTTCCTTGAATATCCCACTCACTCATTAAGCCATACTGTTTAACTTTAATGTCATAGTGGAGGTGGTAGTGGCGGTGGCGGTGGCGGTGGAGTCAGCGATGATGTTAGTATTGGCATAAGAAAAAAGTGAAACAAATACTATTACAAATAACAAATATATGTATGTATGTATGTATGTATGTATGTATGTATGTATGTATGTATGTATGTATATATGTATGTATTAAAAATTAAAATTGTATGACAAGGTTTTCCACACAATAAAATACTATTTCAACCGCACATAAATTAAAACATTTGCACAATGGGTATTGTATAATTAAAAATGCCAATGCTGGCTGTCATTACCTTTAATATGTATAATGAACAATAATAGCAACAAACAAATAAGTATGTGTGGACACACAAATACACAAAAGGTTACATCTACAGTGGAACTATTGAAGTGTTAAGAAAATAGTAGTTTCTACAAAGATATTTAAGATAACAAAAGGACCGCCCGCATTATATTAGGGATCAAAGAACACACACACTCACCAACTAACATTGTAGACAGAATAATACTAACAACATGTTTAAATTAGCCATGGTACTTAAAAAAAGCGCAACTAATTTTGCTTAAAGATCATTCAATACGAAAACTATTAAAAAGATGCCGTGAATACTTTTTTTAGAAAGATGAGAAGAAATGTTTCCTTTGAATGAAATATGAATTTAAAATTATTTTTCAACTTATTGAAAATTTTATACAAGTAATAATTTAAGGATAACATATGGGAGAGAAGTCGTCTTTAAGGTAATGAAAGGCATTTTAGCCAACATAAAAATAGAAGTCATGTGTTGCAAGTTCACAAATTGGTTAGTTAGTGTGAGGTAAATATATAGTAAAAGTACAGTATTGTTATGTATAAAGACTAAAATAATACAACCTGTCAACATTGATGGTGGTCCGAAAAGAGGGAATTATTTAATTTTGTTTTTACAATGACAACAAACTAACAAATCATGGTTACCAGTAAGATAAATAAATGAGACCGACCAACATCGAGTATTAGTAGTTTCCTTAACGCACCTGTCTCTATGTTTATTTATGTGCGGCTAATTGTTAAAAGGAAACTTTGCCACAACAATAGACAACCCACAGATATATAATTACACTAATACAGAATATCAAATGAGTTGTACAATTTCAACGCTTTTATTAACAGCTACCAACATTCACATATTCATGTGTGTTTAAAATATACGAAATTTTTGAAAAGGGTACAACCCATGTCATTACAAAATCTTTCCTTTTTATATATTCCATTGATACTCCAACTCTCTATCGGTTGGTCGCTCGTTCGCCAGTCAACCAGTTTGAATTTGTTAAGAGAAAAAGTAAAATACAACCCTATTTAAACATTTCAACACCAAACAAAACTTGAATTTTGAAATATAATTAGCAACTAATTACTAAAACACACACACGTACACATATATATTTTGTGTAAAACATATATTAACAAATAGTTTACTTTTCTCATTGCTTTTTTATATAAAAGTATGACCTCAAATTTTATGCTTATGGAAAAATCTAAACTAACCAAAGTTTTCCCGTTTAGTACTCATATATTTTCTAATTTTTCCTTTAATTTCAATTACAAATTTTGTTAAATAATAATCATATATAATTGAGGCTTGTTTAAAAATTAATGATTTAATTGTAATAAAATAAGTCCAGTCATAATATTTAAATGTAATAATGATAAATAAGAACTAACCACAATTTGAAGTCCAGTAAGAATGGCCGAACGAGCACACACATGTATGTAGATACGCTTGAGCAGATACTTATAATTGTGTGTGTATAATTAGACAGACACATGATCAAGTTAAAACGTATAACTATGTTGTTGTTGTACTTAAAGGTAATTAGAATTAGTAAAATAATATAGAATAAACTTCATTTGTTTAAGTGTATTTTGGTTAACTTACTATTCTAACACTCTTATACTTAGAATAATAATAATTTATTAATAGAAAAGTATTTTTATTATATGAAGTATTATATTTTAGGAGTGTGTTGTAAGACATAACGCTGTGATATTAAGGAATATTTGTTTAAAAGTTATATATTTGTCTCAATCTTAACTTGACTTACAATTTCAAATTGCACCTGCTTTTACAATAATGTAGTTGATGCATCTATTAATTATGGCCAAGTTACATAGTACAATTATATTTCATAATAAAATTTCTGAGAATTGCGAATATATCATATTTAGTATGACTTCAAGAAAGTCAAGGACATTTTGTTAGAATTCATACGAATATAATTATAAAAAAGTTTCACATCACTATTATTTCACTATTTACGATTTCTCTTTATATTTAAATAATTTTTAACCATTATTTGTAACCAACATGTAACATTGGTTCTAAAATAAAATAAAATAAAAAAATAAAATAATAAAAATAAAATAAATATTTTTATGACGATAAGTGTGGTATAGATGATTATGTATATATACATATATTGTATATATTGTTCAACTATTTTATAAATGTTAGCACGTAATTACAATTTTTAATGACATCCTAAATGTTATGCATGGAAAATGTTTTATATTTTTCTTGTTATATGATTTTTTTTTGTTCCTTTTTACATGACAATAAAAATGAAAAACTCTATCATTTTATGTGAAAATTGTATGAATAATTTTAGAAAGAGAGAAATAGACACATACATAGATAAATTCTATCATATATTTATAGATATCCACATACACACACAGACACAAAGCCATACAATGTGTGTATGACTTGAACGCTTAATTTCCTTGTGATTATGATTTCCGGTATGCGTGTCTCTCTTTTATGTGGAATTTTATTCAGTTTTATTCATTTTCATATCAAACACACAGTCAGGCAGACAGACAAAGAAAGACACATTAACAAAAGCACACGCAGTTTTCCTATATTTTATATTTAAACAAGAAATAATGAAAAAAATAGGAAAATTAAAGACAATTTTCATTTAAATGCTATACTTACATCCATCATAGATATAATTACAACAAAAATAAATAAATTTTCAAAATATTAAAAAATGGAAGAAAAGAATTATACATTCTAGACTAGAAAAAAGGAAGAACAAAAGTAAAAGTGTTTGTATGCGAAAAACTCCTCGACAAACTTTTGATTACATATAATTATATTTTTTGTCGTCTTTTTTTAAATTTAATTTTGTTAGCAACGCCTATAGAAAATGAAGGATAAATAATTGAAACAATATTGAAAACACCCTACAATAGAAATTACAGAACTAAAGAGACACCTGCATACAGATAAAACTAAAATCATACAGTTATTATAGAAACACCTTCCTTAAAGTAATGAATTATGTGACAACAAGTTTTTATAGCATCCCCAAAATTCGTTACAACCCCACATACTTCAGATTCTTCGAAGTTGTAAAACAAATTAAATTTACTATTCCCCATCCTTTTAAGAAGGAGGTTTTCAAGAAATAGAAAGCAAAAAAAAATGTCAGTTAGTCAGTGAGTCTATTTTTATGAAGTACTGCAAATGTCATTTCAGATGACATATGGCATATGTTTGAAGTGTATTTGACAGTTGATTTGATGTATGTGAATTGTATTGCTTTGTGTGCGTGTATTGGTGCTCGCATATTTATTAAACTCCAAAGCGGCTTATCAAACAGAAATAAAAAAGTAAGTCTAAATGAAAAAACAAACCAAAGAAAAATTAACTAACCCACCCTTTTTCCCTTTCTTTTTTGGTAACAAATTTTAACCTCATCAAAATGTGCGTGTGTGAGGTAGTGAGATAAGGGAAAACAAAGGTCAGGTCACCACCACCAAGTTACATAATAAAAAATAAGTATCATTATTTTGCCATTTAATAATTGTTATTTTGTATTTTTATTATTTTACAAAACTACAATTAGCTTATTACGTTTCTTTCATTATGTGCTTACTTAGTACTTTTTTCTATTCTTTTTCTTTCTATACATATTAAAGCGGCTTTAATATAAAGAGCATATAATGATAAAAAACTAAGAATTAAATGAAAACTACTTTAGTTTTCATTGTTATAATTTTGTATTGTTAATAATGGATTGTCAATGGGGTGCTGTTACAACCTACTTTTCTAGTTCTTGTCGTTTAATTCCTTTGCTCTTCACCTCATCTCAAGGCAATTCGTTACTTTTCTTATTCGTTTCATTTCTATATTTTTTCTCTATTCATTATTGTCCTTGCTTACAATACATCATCAATATTTCAAAATCCTTTTCGTTAGATATTCTTTAATACTGAAATACTCAAGTATTTAAATACTCATACCCCACAAAATGAATATTATTTTTACGTTTTCAAAAACAGCAGGAGTTTTGATTTGTACACATTTTTGGCTTCAATTCATATGTTTGAAAAATAACTATACTCTACTTCTTCTTGTTCTTATATCTGCACGCTTTTTTCTTGTGATATTATTTTCTTCTTGTTCATACAATAAAAATCCATTCATCGTACATGGTTGTATTTCATTTTCTGTCTTTTTTAAATGAAATCCTATTCCAAGAATTCATGTGGATAATTAACACATTTATATATTTACAAGTGTATAAGGGATATCAAAGGATTTTACAATATGAATGCTTTAATACAGATCAAATCCACTATTTTAAAGTTTTATTCCATTCGTTTAGTTCTAGTTCAATTCTAGTTCAGTTCTATTTCAGTTTTAGTCCAGATCGAGAAGAAATTTATGAACACATTACTCATCAACATACTGACACCCCTTAATATAACAACGTATTAGAAATTCTACACATATTTTAATTAACACTTTATTGACATCAATGTTGCCTTCGTTTGTAGGTGTGCTTTTGTGTCATACAATTTTCGATAATTAAAACACAGTTGGATTTCGGCTTTCATTGTCTGCTCCTCACATTGAATTCTTTTAATTGAAAATGCAAGTAAATTTTTATAATAAAACTTTTAGGAGTTTATTAACTTAAATTTTCCATAGAATTTCTAAAATGTTCAATTGGTAAAGTTTGTATTCATCCTGCAGCAATGATTTGTATTGTAAAAATATTTAAAGTGTCATTTTAAAGTTTCCTAAATGAAATATAGGTCAGCAGGTTTTTTGTAGTTGTGCGACAAAATTATGTTGTTGTATAAAAACAACATTAACAATACAAATATAAATTATTTTTGAACAATAATAAATCGTTTAAATCCATTGAAATCTCAACGAAAATTTCCAGCTACTTGTAGTTTATTGAACTGTTATTGTGCAAAAAATAAATTTATATGAATAATAAAAACTACAATCACAAATCACGAACTCATTAAATTCATTTAATTTATCATCGAATCGATAACAATTGATATAAATTTCCGCTGTATAACTTTTTTTGATTTAATTCATTTTTTATTTTTATTTTAAGTGGCTTCGCGGAATATGAAACTGTCTAAATGAAATCAATGATATGGAGATAAAAATATGTGTTAAAATCAATGGATTCATAGCAAAATTATGGAAGGGAAACATGTGTGCAAGAATATATGTGTGTCGGTGACATGTAGTAGTAGAATAAATCTATACATACACATTCAAATGAATTTGTGTGTGCAAGTAAAGTAATGACCAAAAGTCTGTGAACAGTATTTTTAAGAGTTAGAAATTCAATAAATGAAATTAATAATAAAAAATCGTGTGGATTAAGATATAATCACTTAAAGCATTTGCTATGTTTTTTATTATTATAAAGCAACCTTAAATTTGCTTTTAAATAGAAAACACGTTTAATTTTTATTTCACTGTAAAATCATGTATGAATACTTTATACTGTCATTGTTAAAAAAAGTGATTGTCATACTTTCGATGCGTACTAATGACAATTTCAATTATACTATAAACTCATAACAAGACTCTATTGCATTTATTTATAAAATATATTTTTATTTATTCTCCGAATCTTTGTAGGATTCTTTAAAACATTTTTTTATTTAAGTTTTATTGTTTTAAAATAATTTTAATAACAAACACAAGCTTATTCAAGTATTTAAATTTAAGAAAAAATTTTACAAATTGTATTATAATTTCAAAAAGCCGATTACAAAAAACAAAACAAAAAAAATAGCAAAAATTAAAAAATAAATCTTTAAGGGGAAAATTTTTTCTCTTGAAATAAAAATTTATAAAAATAAAATAAATCAGAAATTATTATCAGGATTAAATTGTGAAAAAATGGAATCGTTAATAAGATCTTTATTCCTTTTTATTTTTAATTTTATTTTTCTTTAAAAAAAATAAAAAAAAAAAAACTTTATCAACTTTGTTTTGGTTTTTCACTTTTTTGTCATTTGTGGCAGATTTATTGTGAACACGCGGTGAAAATTCTAGGAATTTTATCAATTTCCTTAAAACGGAAGCCATAAGTTGACATAAGTATAAATGTAATAAAATTAACGGAAAATGCGCAATAAATATGTCAGCTTAATATTGTTGCAAAGAAAAAAATGCTATAGAAATACTTAATCTTTTCGCTTAGAGTTTTCTTTTGTGGAACCTCAAGATATTTCTGCTATCCAATCTAATGCAATCCCTCAACACAGTATCTTATTTGAAGGACCAAATTAATGGTTTTTATTTAGGTTTAAATGAAAACTAATTCCAATGTTAAATATATTATACAATGAAAGCTTTAATTATATTAAGTTTATCTTAATATGATCAAATATTAAATTGAACATTATTTATTACATATATTATTTTTTAATGAGTTTATATCTTTGGGAAAACTCACAAATCAAACGACAAATTTCAAGTAACAAATTTTATTTTCTTTATAATTTTGCCAAGAAAACTAAATAGTTTTTGTTTGTCTTAGCAAATTACTAATAAAAAATCTTTTAATTTTTCTGTTCTCTTCTGAATTCTTAACATTTTTATTTTGCTAAAATTCTTATCGATTTTTTCATTTCACTCTTTCTTTATGTTTGACATTCAAAGTTGGCCAAGAAACAAATATTTAGAACGCCAGAACAGTAGAAAACAATAAGCTGCTGCTGATGCTTACGTATGTTGTTGTAAGTGATGATGAAGAAGAAAAATCTATTTTAATGTTGTTATTATTGTAATATTTTCAGTAGCAAATCTAGCATTATATAGCAAAAGAAAATCCAACCGCTACAGTTTTAGCTAAGAGCAATATACACAGAGAGAATGAGAAATGTATCAGTAGCAGTTACTACAGAATGTTAAGAAAAGCAAAACCAATTCATAAATATTTTGACCTACTTTTGTTGTTAGTTTTGGGTTACGACACGATACAACGAAACAATAATGATGATGATGATGACGATGACGATGACGATGTCACCAATGGTGATTTGTCCTCTTCTGTTTTTGTGTTGTTTTTATTTGCCATCCAAGTTGAATCTATCTTCATGTTATATGTCCTATCCTTTTACGTATAATATATATTTATATATATATATATATAGTGTTTATTCGTTTGTAGTAGTTTAGTGTTTATGTATCTAGTTATGTAGCATTTTCATATAATACAGTTTTGTTGATATTTCAATGTTATTTTTCCTTTATACATTAAAAATAGAAGAATACTGAAATATATTTTTCCCATTTTTGTCATGCTATTTGTATATGTATCCAAATGTCCCTGTATTTCGAGTCACTTTGTCTGTCTTTTGCAATACTCCAACAAAGTGTTTTAATGAATCTCAAATATATATAGACACATATATTTACAAAGTGGGGGCCATAAAGGAGAATTGTTTATTTGAAGTTTTATATAAACGTTTCTATAATTTTGGTTTTAGCTATTTAGTAAATATGTACGTATATACATAAATACATAAATATTCTGAATGACAGTCTGCTTTGCTGTCTGGTTTGGTTTGGTTCAGTTGCTAGTGACATTGGAATGTGTCACATTTTCTATTCCCCAAATGGTCCCTTAAACACACACACACAGACTTACACTTTTGTTTTCCCTATAAATTTATAAATTATACAATAACCAGCCACGCGACCTATATACATAAGTATGAATTTATATTTAACAGGGTAACAAAAAATTTGTCATACTTCCATAAGAAACTTAATTTTACAAATGCTCTTAATAATAATTATAAAAATTAACTTTAGCAAAATATGTATCACGTTTAAAGTTTCATTTGTATTAAATTTATTTTGTCCATTTTATTTTATTTCACCCTGTTTGGTATTTGTTAAACAAAAACAATGAAATATATTTTCATGGCATTAAAACTACTATCAAAAATTCAGTTATTTACCAATTTCTTTTGAAACTTTAATCTTCCCCCCTTTCGTATCCTTCACCCAACCACTTCTAACCCCAAACCATTTTTTTATATTCCACATTTTATTGTTTTTGTGGCAAAATTTTATCGTCAATTTCAACGATTTTCATAAAAAGAAAACATTTTATTTGTTTTCGTATTTTTTTGTGCTTTTTCGGTCTTTTTGAATTTTAGTTTCTGTCTTCAATTTGTATATTGAAACAAAACCCAGCAACATTTTTCGGAATTACTTTTGGAAAATTGTAATAACAAGTTTATAATTTACCACTTAATTTAATTAAAATTTACAAATTTGTGTAATTTTTAATTATTTAAATTTCTAAATTACAAAAAAAAGTTCTAAATTATTTTACAAATTCAAATATATGTATATGTAGTTTGTATCGTTGGGTTTTGCTTAAAATAGAATATATGTGACGCCAATTTGGTAGAGTTTATAATTGTGTTTGTGTATTAGTGTGGGTGCGTGTATTTGAGGTTGGAGGATCATGTTCTTGTTCCGTCTTATAACCCCTCATCATTGTTATCTCTACATATATGCATGTTTGTTTGCATGTATGTATGTATGTATGTATGTATGTATGTATGTATGTATGAATATATTTGTTCCAACTACAGAGATATTTACAAAGCTTTTGCTGTTCTTGTTGGTGTAGTTAGAATTCTATTCACGAGCAATTTATTTTCTCCATTAGAGATGCTGCTATTTTGTTATTGTTGTTTTTGTTAAAAGTTTCATATTACTAATACATCTACAAAATGCAAACAAACATGAATGTGTATAAATTGATGTATATGTATACAAGTACACATACATATATTTAATAAAAAAGTATGTATACGAAATGTTTAAAAAAAATTTAATTTTATCTTTTTTTTTTTTGTTATCTTTTGCTAAAATTTACAATGGAAAAAAAATAAATGAACAATTAAAAATAACTAAATTTACTTTTTTCCTTTATGTGTTATATTACTTATCACGACATTTCGTATACGTATGTATATTATATATGGATATATATTAGAATTGCTCTTTATATTGTTACTATACGAAATATTTGTTCAGATTTAAATTTTATTCAGATGGTTAGAGTATAGTTAAAATTTTACATTTTGTTTTTTTTTTTTAATTTTTTGTTATGGTTCAATTTTCCTGATTGTAAGTAAAAGTTTTTTGGGGTGTAGTAAATGTACACCCTATACACTCATAAGTAAATAAAATATGTCATGCTACATATAACATTAAATCAAACAAATGTTGTCTTACTCAGGGTTATGTGTTATAAAATAATATATATTTATCTATGTTTACGTCTATATATACAACATCTCTTATGAGTTCTAGTCTAGTTGAGTTCCAGTGTCAATTTACAAATGGAAAGAAAATTATTTAAAAATTGTAAACAGAGAGGAAAAAACAACATAAGAAGATTGTTTAAATACAACAACAAAATAACTTAAACTAAACTCTTAGTAGATCAAATATTTTATAAAAACAGCAACAAACAAATAAACCTAAATATATATGTGTTTAAAAAAAAAGACATTTTAACCATTATTTTTATTTAAAGGACCAAAAGTAGTAAATTAAGATAAAAGCACAAAGAAAATAAAATAATTTTTTAAAGCCATTTAATGATTCCTTTTCCTCTCTCATACTCATACATACATACATACATACATACATACATACATACATACATACACACATACATACCTACCTACATCCCTAACACAGAAATATTGTATACAAAGATAAACTTGCAACACATCATAAATCACTTTTATTACAAAACTAAACTTATTTTAAGTAAAATTACCGAATGGCAAAAACAAAGCAAAATTCAACAAAAATAGAAATAGAAAATAAAATGAAAATTCATGTTAAAGTTTCTTTTTATTTTCTCTTCTTAAGTATTTTGAACTCAATACTCATTCGTTCATTCATTAACTAAATGTCCTTGTTGTCTAAGTTAAAAAAATTAAATTTTATTCTTTACAATTTGGCAGACAGAGGAAAAAGGAAAATGAAAACAAAAAAACGAAAAAAAAGAAAACCAAATCATAAGAAAGGAGAAAATAGCGAACTTTTACTATTATAAAACAGTTCTATTTTTTCTGTTGCTGTTTCTATTATGCAAGAGTATCTGTGTGTGTTCATTCATTTTAAATCTTCTGTAGGGATTACAACTTTTTAGCACACAATAATTAACAATTCAACCACTCGTATAAATTTTGAAGTATTAACTAAACTATAGCACTCATAAACACACACTCATACACATTTACACGAGGAGGAGCATCAACCAACTTAAAAGGATAATGGACAAAATGAGATAAAAACAAAAATTACAAAACATAGAGAGTATAGCAAAAAACTAAAACAAAAAAATATGCTAAGGCTAAATCAGTAAAAGATATAGAAGGATTCTTTTTATAAATTTTGTATTGTTGTTGTTGATGTTGATTACGTGCAGATTGAGATTTCAGAATGAGCTGTAGATGTACATACGTAATATAAAGTTGTGTTGGCTTTTTTACTTCATTGTTAACATTTTGCTGCTTTTTTCACTCTCTCTCTTTATTTCTTATAGAAAACTCTCTAGGATTATTATTGTTATCGGCTTAATTGTGCAACAGCCTTTAAACAACACACACAACAGCAACAACGAAAAGGGTACTTATACACGCAGTCATTTGTTTTAAATACTCACTCGTTTACCGTAAACACATACTTCAACAAATTGTCACTAGTTGGAAGGGAGAATATTTGAAAGGCCTAATATTTGAGGGCTTTATTTTAAAGATGTTAATAGTGCTTTCAAAAAAAAATATTATCAAGTAAAAGAAGAAAGCTATAATCTACGAAATTTTGACATTTCACTATTATTTTCATGGAAAACATTAATTGTTTTGCCCCAACATCTAAACCGCTTAAATGTTAAGAAAAATTTTCAGCTCTCTATCTTTTTTTTCACAACTATAGAATATGCAAACCTATTTTTTGCAACGACCTTATTTTGGTTATAAACATTTTATAGCATATTATAGTTATCTCCATTGCTGTGGCAATATTCACAACCATAATATGGTTTTCCACAAACTTTATTTGCTAGATATTTATTATAATTTCTGAAATTATTTGACATAATAATCCATTTTAGAAAAAATGATAAATTGCAAAGTATTTATATAAAAAGGCCTGTTAAACCTCAATTAGTCCTAAAAGGATTTATTTAAAAAAATACTGTTTAAACTCATCAAACTTTTTTCCTTTAACCATCAGTCATTTATATGTACTTATGTAAACATGTATACAAATCCACATATGTATGTATATTTGTATGTATGTATGTATGTATGTATGTATGTATGTATGTATGTATGTATGTATGAATGAATGTATAAGCATAATGTGTAAAATTGTATATTTTGTAAAAATTTTCAACAATTTATGATACTTTTAGTAGAATCAAGTACTATATACCATTTATTACCCATCATCATTTCTATTGTCTGTTTGTTAATTGTTTTTGTTGTAGTTGTTTTCACTATTATTAACACTCCCTGCTAAACACTAACATTTACCACTACCACAAAAATTTTTGTGTTTATATTGTTTAAAATATGTAATTGTATTCAAGTTGATAAAACAACAAAAGCCAGTTTTTATGATTTGAAACTTTTAAAGGAAATCTATATTCTACTTTTAATATATAATTGTTGAAACAAAGTTTTGTATACAAATTTGAAACATTAAATTAAATTTTAGTTTTATTAATAAAATAAAGTTAATAATTTAAAAATAATAAACATTTTCATATACAACTAAACTTAATTTTAGTTGTAAGAATTAAATGAATTAAAAGTTTGCGATATAAATACTAAAATGAATGTAAAATATTTTAAATAAAATTCTAAAATTACACAAATTTGCAACGAAATATAAGAATATTTTCTAAATTATTGTCATGTCTATGTCATAAATTATTTAATATTAAAATTTAAGGTATTTTCTATTCGTTATTAACTGTCTGCTCGTAACTCCTTTATTATTCCATTTTGATAATTTAAGTCTTTAAATGCTACATAAATAAGATTGGTAAGATTGGTGAACGTAACCAGCCCGCATTTAGTGTCCTTCCTTAAACAGTAAAATTTATTACAATATCACAACTCTTCCAAACTCATAACAATAAAAATATTATTCTAACGACATAATTATCACAGCATGTCATCAAAGAAGAATACCGGGATTTTGTTAAACATTTAGGATTAGAAATGAATAAAAAAAACAAAAACGAAAAATCTTTTATTCGTGTTTCCAAATATTGGAGGGGTAAAAGAGGTAATTTAGCACTTATGGAAAGCGGCACGATAATGAAATTGAACAAGACGAAAGGGGTGTATTGTTGCAAGTAAGTTTTGAAATATTTATGAATTTTATTTACATTAATTAAGTGTTAAAGTACATAAATAATATTTAACCAAAATAAAAGAGTAAAAAAACTTAATTGTTTAACAAAGGAAAATTTATGAATTTCCATTATTTGTTAAGGGAATGTAGAAAAAAATACTCAAGTTATTTGTTTTGTGTTTCCTTTATACAATTTTTTGTTTAAGTTCAATAAACAAAATAAAATATATATTTATTGATTATGAATTATTAATTAATTATAGCATTTAATGTTAAATATATATATATATTGTTGTATTTGTGTATTTATAAATTTTATTTTCATTAATTTATATACATTTTTCATATAATTATGTTCTCTTTTTTTAATATGTCCCGAAGCAAATTGCATAAAATGTTATTAACAAAAAAGAAAAAAGGCAAAAGAATCAATACTAAATAAATAAAGGAAAATTTTTGTTAATTCATCTGTTAATGGATTATTATTAAAACCCAGTTGACAAATTGTCGGATATGACAAATTTAAGGACAGGATATAGATAAATTCGTAAAGAGGAAATTGTGGCAAGAAATTTATTAATAAAATTTATAAATATTTATAGTAATACAAAATTAATTAAAAAACTATAAATTAAATATTCCGAGTTGAGAAACAGAACACAAATTAATTTCCGTAAAAATTTTTAAATTTTTATGCACTTAAAGAAACCAGTGATTGCGGTAACTTAATTGAAGAGCAATATATTGTATCACAACAAACGTATGATCGTGTCATAACTATATTTTGGTTTGCAGTTATCATTTATAATTTTCTAGATAAAATATGGTTAAATAATAATCATGGTACATTGCCTCCCGAGTATTATTACGATAACAATGTGCTTTAATCGTTAGTAGATATTTTACGAACATGTCTTTCTCTCAATATTTTGTAGTATTTTTATATTTTATATTTCAATCACTAACAGTGTAGCCAATTAAATTATTTTATCGTAAAATCAAGCGATTTTCAAAACAGTATTCCTAATAAAAATTTGTTTTAGCTATTATTTTTATATTCAATATATATATATATATATATATATATATATATATATATATATATATATATATATATATATATATATATATATATATATATATATATATATATATATATATATATATATATATATATATATATTCTAACGCCAAACAAAAATCTAATATATATATATATATATATATATATATATATATATATATATATATATATATATATATATATATATATATATATATATATATATATATATATATATATATATATATATATATATATATATTCTAACGCCAAACAAAAATCTAATATAGCAATGTTCGTCTGTCCTGTTCGTCTATTTTTGGCGCGCTAACATCCATAATAATTCACAGAGCTTCATAAAATTTGGCTTGATTTTTTTTTTTGTTAATCGGTTCAGTAGACAAAATTTTATACGGCAATATCCGAGTTTACATTCTAAAACAGAAAATGTTCAACGTAGATTTCAATTAAACTATTTATCATGAAATGGCGCGTTAATATTGCTTTTGGTGAAAATAGATAAAGCACAAAAAAAGATTTAGGTGATTTACAGTAGCGAAAAACAATTGCAGATTTTGGAAACATCCTCGTAAATTTTGTTACAGTAGTTTTAAATTGTATCAGCTTAAAATGGACGGAATAATTTTTCACTCTACTTCCACTTTAACATGACTTTCAGATTAAACATAAAATTTATGTTGATTTTTTTAGTCTACATTGCAGCTATATGAACTAATAATAATCACTATGCATACATAATCGAGATATCTCTAAAATTGTGACCTATAGTGATTACTAAGGTGGTGATAGCATTTTGTTTTATACGTTAAAATCATCTTCTAAAAAACCCGGCTGTGAATTTAAGATCCTTTTAATATAAGTTATAATCCTATACATTAATTTAGAGACCTTTTAAAAATTACTGGGTATTTAAATATTTTTGTGGTGTTGGTGTTAATAAAGCAGAAATGCTATTATTATTGTTTATGAAAAAATACACATTTTTATTTAATTGTTATTTTTTTTATAAAAAATAAAAAATATCAACTACAAGAACGACAACCATCATAACAGATTTATTGAATTATTTGTTTGAGCGGCAAATAAAAAAATAACAAATAAATAATTAATTTTTTGTTGTTGCAATAACATTAATATTGTAGGTGTGTAAGTATTATGTAAAATATGTAAAAATTATATTTATTATATGAATATAAAGGACAAATAATCAACAAAAAAGCTGCTATAATATGTGACTATAAGTGTAATGGTAGTTGTAGTTGTATATATCGCTGTAGTAGTAATAATAAAACATTTAAATAAATAAATGTTGTTGAAATTAAATTTACGCTTTTTTAAGGTTTAAACAAAATCAAAAAACAAAAAAATGGAGAAGAAAAAAATTATAAAAAGAAAATATTTTTGTTTAAACAAAATTTATGTTGACATTAAAATATTTGCAGATGTACGAGTAAACGATTGAACGTAAGGATTTATGTAAAAACATTATACACATATAAATTGTAAATATGTTTGTGTATATATATGTGAGAGCTTATGTAGAAATGGGGTGGGCATGTCCATTTTATGAAGTACTACTTATTACTCTACCATTTGGATGTGTGTTTGTGTTTATTAGTGAAAATTTTTACAAAACATCAAGTCCAAAAAACATATTTTAGCAATTTTCCACATAAATGATTTCATATAAAAATTAAATAAAATAAATTTTAACTTATTTAAACAATTAAAAATCTTTTTAAATAAAATATAATTAATTTAATGTATTTTTGTTCATTTTTCATTTAGTTGTATTTTTGTGTGTGTGTGTATGTGTGTGTTTTGTTTTTCAATTTTTAAGCTTTAAATACCAGATAGTAATTTAAATAATAATAAATTTAATATTATTACAAGAACAAAGCAAAAAATTAGTAAATAAATAAACAAATAAATAAAACAAAATAGAAATTAAAAGTACACATATTAATGTGAGTCATTTATTAATTATTTGCTAAGTGTTCAAGTGCGATTTTATGTGGTTTTATATCAAACTAATAAATTTATATTAAATACATTTAATAATTCAACACATAAATAAAATTAGAAATATTTTTTTAATTATGCGACAAAAAATATTAAATTAAAATGGTTTTTAATTATTTAAATTATTAAGAGAAATGTGCTTTAAATTTTTTTTTAATTTAAATGTATAAAATGTATAACTTACTTTTATAAAATTATGATATCTTTATTAAATAATACAAATATGTAATTACTTTCTTTTTTAAAGTAATCGGCGATCTCTGAAATAATCGACATCGTTTAATCGATGCAGGAAGTAAATCTTAATAAAAAATCAAATCTTTTGATGAAAATATAACTGAGTAGTGAAGCAATTTTTGTGTACATTAATGCTCTCTTCGAAACTCTAATGTCGACTTACAAGCTCACAAACTTTGTACATTCTCTTCATAAAATTCAAATCCTTTTAAGTCAACATTTTGACATACTATTGTTCCATATGTCAAAAATTTAACATCATAATTTCAATTGGATTAATGAAACTAAAACTTTTATGTTTTGATGCATAATTTTTTGCAATATTCAAATAATTATTTATTTATAGTTTTAGAGTTTCTCATCTCACTTTCCATCAGTTTTGAAATTTTTAAATAAAAATAATTAGTTGTTGTTGCTATTTAAATATTATAATTAATTATACTCTTATAATAATATAAACTAAAATTAAACAACATAAATTAAACAAAATTAAATGCAATAATAATAATCAGAATTGATTTTATTTAATTCTTATTTATTTTCATTTTCATTATCATTTAAATTGTATAAATTTATTTTATGCATAATTTTTCTCTTTTTTTAATTTTTACAATGATTAGGAACGTAAGTAACGAAAATAATTTAATGTTATGTAATGTACACAATTCAATTAAATTTGGCTTATAAAACTAAACACAAATATAATTTGAAAATTCAAATAATAAATAAGTAGTTTTAAATAACTTATTTTATTTCATTTTATTTTTATTTTATTTTAGATTTGATTTAATTTACACTGAAAAAAATAATTTGTTATAATTCGTTGCTTTTGTTTTTTTCTAGCATTGTTTTTTATTAAATACTTTATCATTAGTCGTTTTTATATATATTTTTAATTTCTTCTATCCTCTTTTTTGTTTTTCCTTTCTTTTTGGATTTTTTTAATTTTATTTATACAATTATTGAAGAGATAGAGAAGAAAAAAAGTAATTTATACTCATACTCTACCAATATAATACAAATTTATTTTATAATTTTTTTCTTTCTTCTTTTTTTTTTTTTTTTTTTTTTTTTGGGGGGGGGGGGTTTGGCATTAATTGTTTTATTTTTAGAATCTGTTTTTTTCTTTTGTGGGATTTTGATTAAGATCTGTTATATTTTTGAAGGAGTTGGAAGAGTTTTTTAAGAAAATCTTTTAAAAAAAGAATTAATTTTAATTGTTGATTCATTTTGAAATTTTGTGTTTCATGAAACCATTAGCCAGAATGTAATTAAGTTTATTTAATTTGCAAAACTAAAAAAAAGTTTTTAAATTTCAATTCTAATGAAAAAATAAAAAAGGAGAAAATTATAAGAAATAAATTGTAATAAAAAAGGGAAAATTTATTTAAAATAGATAAAAAATGGAGTTGATTCGATTTTAAGATTTAAAATTTTTTGAAATGCTCGTTCTTGAAATGTTAACAAGACATTTCCAAATTTAAAACAAAATATTAATTAAAATAATCATATGATTTAATTTTTACATAATTTCCGAATCTTTTTTTTAAGATTCGAAAAGAGATGAACACGTGAAAACTGAAAAGCTGCATGTAAAAAAATAATTAAATGCATTTTTCAAAATTTTTATTTTTTACTATCAAATCAATACAAATTGTAAGATTTTTTAATTAAAAAACTCGTGCTCTTAAAATGACCTTCGAGGTGTTTACAAACAAAATTAAAAAAGTTTGTTGTTTAAATAAAACTTTATAGTTTTTAAAATGTTTTAAGAACTAAATTCAAATAAAAAGAATTTTTTTTAATTTCTACAATACTGTAGTTTAAATAATGGCAAATAAATTAATATCATCATTATGACGATATTAAAATATCAGATACTAGAAATAATGAGAGTTGCACCTTGGTATATAAGGAACGAGAGCATCTATGAAAATGATCTTCGAAGAAACATTTATGGTCATAACATAAAGCTTTATTTCCAACTTTCATCATTTATCGTAAAAAATATTTTTATTTTGACAAAATTTTTGTTGCTGGAATACAGTTCTTGTTATTCAATTTACAATAAAATGTTTCGGTTGACTAACATTGTATATGCTTGTTACGGGACTCTATTATAGTTAAAAACGTCACATGGCTGTGGATCAACTATATCCGGATATGACACAATCCTATAGCTTTATTTCATTCGAACATATAATGGTGCTGCTACAATTTGTTGCATATCGATTACCTAAACTCAAAATGTCTAAGCGGAGATCTATTTTAAATTCAATTAAAGAAATAATAAAACACCTAAAACTATCTGCTGTACAAAATGCAGAAAAGAAGTAAAATAAAAAACTGCTTTCAGTTTGTGTTTTTAATTTTTTAAATTTATGGATTAAATTATTAAATTTATTCAAATTTTATAAATTTTTTAGTAAAAGAAAAATTTTAAATGAATAATTAATTTTATTTTGCCAAATAATTAAACCAAACAAATTAGGCTCTTGGGGCTAACAATTTATTTTAAATAAATATTATTTTTTTCACTTGTATCAACAAATAATATGATTAATTCCCTTTTTTAAACCGTAATTTTTTAAGGAGATATGAAAATATTATTTTCTTTGTTTTTTTTTTTTTTTTTTTTTTTTTTGCTTTAGGTTTTCTATTAAAAAATGTAAAATATTTATTAGCTAAAATTTAATTTATTTGTTGTAGTTTTGTTTTATTTCTTTTATTATTCATATTATGCAAAAAAAAATCATTAATTTTTCACATTATAATTAATATTTTAATAATAAAAAATACATTTTATTTTTTTAGTTTACGCACTTTTAGTGAAAAATGCTTTTGTATCAAATTTTCAGGATGTGTTTAATGGTGTAAGTGAGAATAAGACAAACAAAGGAAAAAAATGGAAAACAATTTGTATGAATTGGTTGTGAGTGAGATTAAAACAAAAACACAAACTTTTACACGGAAATGCGCTTTTTCTTCTTACTGATGAGAATTATTATTATTTTTATTAATTATTTATTATTTTTGTTTTAATATTTTATTATTTTAAAATTATTTAAAATGCTAATTAAGTGCTTATTTTTTATATTTTGATTTCCCATATTTTATTTTCTATATTTCTTTCTTCATATTTATTTTATTTTATTTTATTTTTATTTTATTTTTATTTTCTTTCTTTTAGATTTAGATTTTTCTTTTAGTTAATTTATTTCTCCTTTTAAATTATTTTTTGATGATGGCAGTTTTCTATACATTTTATTTGTTTCTTTTTTCTTTAAAGTTAAAAAACAAATCATTTATTTATTGAGGTTTAATTTCATTTAAGAATTTTCTTTTTATTTTTGTTGTTCTTGTTGTTAGTTAATTATTAAATATTAAATATGTGATGTTTATTGTTAATTTAAAAATTAATGCGCGTTTTACTCTTTTTTCCCTCTTATTGCATTTTATGTTGTTTAAAGTGGTTTTAAGTTGTTGTATTTATACCCTACATTTAGATATTTTGCGTTTGTGCAAAAATTGTAACGGACAAAAAAATTGTGCTACCACCACTTTTAAGTATACCGATTGAAGCAGGATCACTTTCTGAGTCGAATTAACGGACATAAGAAAACATTTTAGGAGGGTTGGTCCATAATTTCTAGTAGCTCCCATAAAATTCTGTAGGCGTTCTTTTAGTACGCACTAATCCCACATGGATGTTAGTACCAGTATAATATTACTGTACTCTTAAGCATAAATTAAAAAACACCATTTAAAACCAACAATATAATGTAGGGTATTAAATAGTCGGATTTGACCGACTATAACCTCTTACTTGTTTTAATATTTTTATATTATTTTTATTATAATTATAAAAAAGTTTTTCCCAACATTTTTTTCTCTTCCTGTGGCAATAGTTATGCTGTTGTTGTTGTTTTTGTTACACTGCCAGCATATTAATTGGTTTAATAAAGTTTCATGAAAGTGTATGAGAATTAAATCAGAAAAAAAAATAAATTCAAAAATAATGAAATATTTAAAAGCGATTTTTTATAATTTTAATTTATCAATTATTTTATTTATACTTCTTTTTCCTTATTTTTATTTATTATTTTGTTTTTTTATTTATAAATTTTATTTATGAGTATGTTTATATATTTGTAGGTGTATTTGAATTTTTGTGTTTTACTAATAAATATTTAGTTGTTTAGTAGAATTCTACTAGCTTCACTAAATATGGCTGACTTCTTTTTTTATTATTTTATTTTATTATTACTTTTTTAGTTGTTTTTTTTTGTGAGTTTATGGGAAACGGAAAAGTGGCGCTTATTATTTTTAAATTTAAATCTTATTATAGTAAAAAATAAATAAAATTGAAAATAATTAACCTTAAAACAATAATAATTCAATTATTTTTTGGAATTTGCCGTATTTGTTTGTTTTTACTTTTTTATGTTTTCTAGTTCAATTCATTTCACTTGTTTATTTGTTGCATATACAATTCCCTTTGTTGTTGTTGTTTCAATTATTTTATTTTTTTTTTTTTTTTTTATAAAATATTTTTCTGTTATTATTTGGACTTTCGAGTTTATGTGTAAAAATTTCAGTGAAAAGTTGCACTTTCAATGAAAAGTATGTTAGATCGCAATCTGCAATTGCTTGTTAAATTAAATTGAAATCAATGGAAAAATATTGTAAATAAAAAGAATTTAAAGCAAAAATTTTTTAAACAAAAATGTTAAATTTTTATAATTTGTCAAAAAAATATATTAAATTCTCATTGTTTTGTTTTTGTCGCAGTTGTTTTGAAATATTCATATATTGTTTTACAATAGAATATTTTAAATTTTTGGAATTTTTAATATAAAATATAAAAATGTTAACCTTATTTTTATAACCTTAAAATGTTTTATATATTTTAATTGCTAATTAAAATGATACACACAGATGAAAACAATGTAAACATTTTGTTACAAAGATGAAAACTGTTAATTTAACATCGTTTCAGAATAGGGAAACATTATATCTTGCAATTTTAAATCATTATTGACGATATTGATTTATAACTGTAGCACGAAAATCTCTTCACTTTTAAACCTAAAATATGTTTATTTTGAATTAACGATCAAAACATGTTAAATTAATATTTAGTAATTTTATCTTGTAAACAAATTATCTACTAAGTTATATAAAAGCTTTTTGATCAAAAATTAAAAAATCATTCAAATTATATATTTTTATTTCAATTTGTATAAATATTGATTTTTGTGTCATGAAATCAACGATGTTTGAAATCAACAATTTTCAATGTTTATTTTACAATATGTTTTAATATGCCAACAATTAGAAATTCTGATTAAAAATCTAAACTTTTTGAAATCATTGGAATCTGCTTAACAAAATCAAAACTGAAATCACCAAATTATTGATTTTTATAAAAAATCACCTTATTTTAAATTCCATCTGAATTCTATTTCTATTCACAAAAACACATATAATATTATGACAAGAATTTCACTTCCTCTAAATAAACTTCCACAAAAACAAAAAAGCTTTGTTTACATACCCAAAAGCAAAAGTTTTCCAGCGATTTATCATACTTTCATCGAACAACAATAGAACAAAAAAAAAACAATTAAAATTCACTTTAAAATTCACCTCACACTGAGACCAAATTTTTTTTTTTTTTTTTGTTTTTTAAATAATAAACATTTTTAATAATTTTTTTTTTTAATTTTTATGAGTATTTTTTTCAGAGTATTTATTTTAAAATTTTTGTTTTTATTTGTATTTAAATTTAAATTAAATCTTAGCCAAATATTTACATTTATAATTCACATGATTTACTTAAACAAAGAAGAAGAACTAAGTTTATCAGTCTGTTGAACCCAATATTTTTTGTAGAAAAAATATCATTCGTAATAATTCAATATTTCTTCAAAAAGGGTTTTTGTTTTTATTTTAAATAAATAAATTTAACTAAAGTAAATGTACAATGAAAATAATGTTAAATAATAAAAAATTTAATAATAAAAATAATTTACATAAAATAACTTATTTAATTTATCAATAAAATATAAAACAAATAAAAAATAAAAATAATAAAAACAATAAATATTTAAACATTAATTTATTTAAGTTTTAGTTTTTTTAGTATTTAAGTTAAGAGTAGAATAGAGTTTGTCTTTTTACAAAAAGTGCTGGGAGATCCCTTTATTCTTGAAATATAGAGAGGTGCACTTTATAAATTCACTGGTTACGTAGTCTGTCTCCTTGGAAAACTTAAAAACTAAGACATCATCATCACGAACTCTAATGTCAGGCCGACTACCAAACGAGGGAAGTCAACAAACGGCTGTTTGTTGTTGTTGTGGCGGCTGGACAATGTGATGTTGGTGCTGTGGTGGCAGCTGTTGTTGGTAATTTGGATGTTACGCCCACAAACTGTTACTTTCATCGCCAACTGAAGCTGTGGTGGTATTGATTTCATTTAAGGACAAATTAGATTCGTATTGATTGAGGTCATCTGGACGACAGCTGTCGTTGGAACTCTGACTGCTTGTACTATTACTGCTGCTACTTTTGCCACCACATCTACAACTAATGTTATCATCTGTTGCTGCTGCTGATGATGATGATGATTTGCGACATGTACAGGGTGGTTTCTTACAGTTGAATGTAGTCACCTGTGGATTGGGTGGCGGTGGTGGTGGTGTAAAGTTGGATGAGAAACTAGACTGTAGTCCTGCTTTGCGCTTGTTGCTGCTAGTTTGTGTTGTTAGTGTTCCCTGTTCATGGCTGCAGTCACAATTATTTGTTGTCTTTTGCAATGTGGGCTGCTTTGAATAGTCTACACTATCATATGTAGGTGCTACAATTTCACCAGCGGCTCCCCTTGAAACCTGACCATTACTAATGGCATAGTAAGAGGGCACTGCATACTCGTGCTGTTGATGGTGCATGTGTGCGGCTGAGGTTAGTGGTTGTTGGCGCATGTGATGGTGCCTTTGGAATTCTAGCGTTTTGGCGTGTTGCACTTCTTTGCTGTCTTTTGTTGCTTTGTAGCCCAATTCATTGAGGGTATTGAATTTACAATTGGCTGCTGCTGTAGGTATGGGGGCATAGCCTCGAACACAATCATTTATGGTGGCATAGTTTCCACAGTCTGCATAATGTTTATCATTGACAACACCAACACCAACACCTTGACTCACCAGACGACCATTTGCTGCTGTTTGATATTCATGAGCTGGTGCGTATATGTTTACCGATGAACGATTACTCAGGCAGTTGGTGGTACGTTTACTACGTATATGAGGTAAAGCTATACGCAACTTTTGCCAGAACTTTTTGTCATCCCATTCAATGCAAGTGCTGGTACGTAGGTAGTGACGCATATCAATGTCTATATCGCGTTGGGGCAAATCGCCGTATAATATAAACACAATGCGCTTTCTACGTTTAACAATTTCATGCAGGGCACTTTTATATTCGAAACGAGACCATTCATTATACAAAAAGTTCTTTGACAAAACCAACACAAACTGTTTGGCGCTTTCGGCGGCTTCAATAATGGCATCCGTTACATAAGCATTAACATTAATATCACGATAATGCAAGCATGCTCGATAGCCCATGTCATTTTCTAAGGTATGTGCCAGTATCTGGTTTACAAAATGTTCATCTTGTAGACTGTAGGCAAAATAGGCATCATTGAGACGTTCTTTGTCCAAGTCTTCAACAAAACCAGGAGATTTGTAGCACATATTAAGTAGGCAATTCGAATGGGCCCACATTTTTAACTCACGACGATAACAGAAGAGACCAGCAATTAGACCAAAGAAACCAATGAAGGCGCATGTGGCCATCAGCAAGAAAGGTAATAGACTTTCAATTTCGCTAGCTTGAACATAAGTAGCAACATCTTCGCGTAATGTACATTTGGTACCATTCTTTTCACGCAACACACTTGTGGCATTATTGTATACACATGAAACACGGGCAGCATCAATAATTTTTCCAGAACTCTGAGCCAAATAGCTGCGGAATCTCATCAAATAATTGCATTCGCAAGACCACTGATTGTCAGCCAAACCGATTTCAACCAAATAAGGATTTAGAGCTAATTGCCATACCTCAAAATGTAACAAACGGTTGCCATCCAAACGCAATATTTCCAATTTTCTCAAAGCTTGGAAACTGCCATTTCCAATGGTAGCAATTCGATTATTTTGTAAATACAATTCACGTAAATTTTCCAAATTACTGAACTCATTACCCTCCACACTAGTTATGTGATTATCTTCTAAGTGCAGAACCAACAAACGCTTCAAGCCACTGAATGTAGTGTTGTAGATAATTTGTACATTTGAATTGTTGACAAATAAAACTGCCAAGTTCTTGCGCCCCAAAAAGGAATGGCTGGCGAGTTCTACAAAATTATTGCCATCAATATACAATTCAGTAGTATCCATAGGAACCTTGCGAGGCATTTCGGAATATCCAGCTCCTGAACATTCTACAATATTTGTAGACCAGGTTTGATCGTGGAAACACGTACAATTGGTGGGACAAGTCATTTCACAATCACAGGCATCAAATTCACAGCAATGACATACGGCAAAGCAATGGGTTTTGTATGAACATAAAAAGTGTTTTGGTTCGGCTTCTATTAATGGAATGTAGGCTCTCTCACGATTATTAAGCAATTTACAATAAATGGTTTCCAAATCCATAATGCGTGGATACTGGCGAGACTTAATATGATTGATTTTTTGCAACCAATCAATGTTGCAATCACAAGTGAAAGGATTGCCCCCAATGTAAAATTCAGGCAAGGCACGATGATCTGGTACTGGTAAAATTCGCAAGCTCTTGATGTCTAAAGTGCTGATTTGATTGGCGTAAAGATCTACACGAGTTAAATTTGTCTTATGCATGAAAGTATCTGGGTCAACGGTGGTTAAGAGATTGTCATTGATAAATAACAGTTCAATGGAATTTGGCACAGAAGATGGAGATATGCGTTGGATTTGATTGAAACTGGCATCCAAAGTTTGCAAGCGAATTTGAGAGTCCAAACCAAACCGATTGGATAATTCTGCCAAACGATTTTTGTGTAAATCAAGCCATTGTAAGGTGCTGGGAACATGAGCATAATCGAAATGTTCCAGGCGGTTGTCGGATATATTAAGCCATAACAGAGATGGCATATTAGTAAACAGACCATTAATATCACTCAATTCATTACCATCCAACCGAACAGCTTGAATGCTAGAAGTCATTTCAAAAGCACCAGGCTCCACCACTGCAATACGATTACGAGCCAAATTCAAAATTTGTAAACTTGGCAATTCTTTGAACGAATGCATGGTAATATTTTCCAAGTAGTTACCAATCAATCGTAGACCGTACAAGTTGCTCAGTCCTTTAAAAGCATTATCTTCCAAAACTGTAATCATATTTTCACCCAAATCGACAGTGCGTAATAAACGCATATTGCGTATTGCCAAAGGTACAGTTTTCAATTGGTTACCATTGAGGTTCAAATCCTGCAAGGAACTGCAATTACGGAAGGCTTCTGGGTGAACACCAATTAGATGATTATTGTCCAAAGACAGTAGAGACAAAACGTATAGACCATTTAGAGCATAAGCATCCAAATATTTAAGTTTATTATGCGACAGCAAAAGTGTATGCAAATTGTTCATGGGAGCAAAAGTTTCTGCTGCTATATTTTCTAACTGATTATGTCTCAAGTTAAGGATTTGAAGAGTATAGAGATCGGTAAAGATTTCAGCATCAAGCTGAGTGAGTTTATTGTGCGATAAGTTAAGCAACACTAATCTTATTAGACCTACAAAGGTACTGCGGTCAATCCATGTCGAGGTAATTTGGTTATAAGACAAATCCAGGGCTTGCAACTGTTCCAAGTTTGAAAACAGTTTAGGAGATAATACCGATATAGAATTATTTTGCAAGTACACTTCTTGTATAGAACCCGATTGTTCAGTAAATAATTCTGAGGGTAAAGCCACTAATTTGTTGGAACTGAGATTAAGGATTTGTAAATTTTTTAAACCACTTAATGCTTTATCACCAATCATGGAGATTTCATTGTTGTTCACTTGCAATACACGCAAACGTCGCAAAGTGGCAAAACCATTGGCTGGTAGTAACACAAAATGATTGTAAGAAACATCTAATATTTCGATGTCCAAATTGCAAGGTGTATTAGAGCGTTTACTACTGTCCGGTGAAGATGTGGCATCGGAGGGATGATCTTTAGAACGATCACGGAAACCCAATTCATTAACATCCTGTAAACGATTTTCACTCATGTTTAGAGAAATAAGGCCACTCAATGTACAGAATATATTTTCGGGCAAAGACCAAATATTGTTAGAAGATAAGTCTAAGCGCTCCAAATGATTTACTACAGCAAAGGCCTCAGGCTCGATATCAAAATTCAATGAAGGCCACAGGGTATTGTGAGTGCGTATTGTGAGATTTCTTAGGTTGTTGAGACCATCCAATACATGTCTATTGAATTTCGACAATTTACAAAATTGCACTGAAAGTTCTTGCAGACGTTGTAAATGCGCAAATGATTGAGGCTCTAAGGAACTTTTGGCCATTATTTCATCGTTGCAAAGCACATGCAAACCCACGGTATGCTCCGAGGGTATAACACTGAAATTTGTGGTGTCAAATTCACTGTTGACAGTACGCAAATTACATGTTAACATTATCTCGGGATGGTCAGGTCCTACAGCTGGCAAAAAATGACAATCATCAGGGGCATCGTAACGCATATCTTGGCTGGCCAAACGTGTATTATGTGCTCCATTGGGTGGTGTATGCAATTGATTATTCGTAACGCCGGCTTCACCCATTATAGCATTCGAATGTTGTTGCATTTGTTGCTGCGTTACATGTGTAGATAAAGGCGGTTGTTGTTGCTGTTGTTCTGGTTGCATTTGTTGTTGCTGCATACTCACACCAGCAATGGTGATGGTTGCAATATACAGTGCACAAATTACGATTTTTCCATAAAAAGCCATTTTGTTATCGATTCAATAAGAAATCAAACGTAATTTAAAAAACTCAAAAGAATTTCCAAACAAAACCAAATAAAAATTCTATAAAATTTTGCAATTGACTGCAATTAATCCAGTTTAAACATTTTGAATGTTTTTGTTTAAATGTTTTTTTTTTTTTTTTTTTTTTTTTTTTTTTGAGAGGGGGGTGGGGGTTGCGCGGTGTTCTGAAATCACTTTATTTAACACTTTTTAAATTTTCTTAATTTCAATTTTCTTAATTTAAAAACGTTTGCAGATAATTTTATTTTGTATGTGTTTCTGTTGGTTCATGTGTATTTGCAAGTTCGTTTTACGATTTTCACGTCACGAGCAAACGATTTGGTTTTATTTTTCTCTATTTTATTTTTTCATATATATTTTTTTTGTTTTCTAGATGTTTAAGGATTTGTCATTTGACGTTTACATAAAGTGGAGCAAATTCTATACTTTTTTCATTTATTCTGTGTGTGTTTTGTTGTTATTTTGATGTTATGCAGATGTTGTTTCGTTTAGGAAGGAAAATGAAAAAAACTTTGTTACGTTTCGGTTTTGTTTTATTTTTGTGGGATTCTTTCACTTTTACATCATATTCACACTTCGGTTGTTATGGTTAATAAGAACAGCTAACTCATTTGAGAATTTTTCTTTAACACATTTAATTTCATTTTAACAATTCTTTTTCTGCTCGGTATTTTTGTCTAATTAGGAACATTAAACGTTATTAAATTTAATTAGAATGTATGCGGGAAGGCGACACGTTTAACTAAAATTTTTATTTCTTTTCACTTTAAAATACATTTATACGAAAAGACGCACCCGTTTCTTAAGTTGTATAGATTTTATATTATTTTTTTTGCTTTTGCTTATATTTTAAATAATATTTCTCTAGAGTCACGAGTAGAGATGTTTTGTATTCAAGTTCTAACTAAAGACTGACTTGTGAACGGTGACAAGCAACCCTTATATAGATGTGATGGTTTAAAAGTGAAATCACACGTAGACCTCAGAGAGCGAGAGAAAATAAATTGTTGAATTGAGTACTAAGCTATTAAAATGAGAACGAATGAGAGAGTAAATATATCACACACAAGAGGGAAATTTTAGTAGAAATAATACAGCAGAAGACAAAATACGGGCGTAGAAAAACCATAACAGAGCGTAATTAATTCTTGCAGAGAGATGTATATGAAAGTGTGTGATAAAATGAGAATAGTAGTGAGAGTACGAGTGAGAGTATAGAATTGTGTAGAGATTTTCTTGGTGTATTTTGTTGGTATCATTGTGTTTTGTTTTCAAATTATTAACGCCGCACATCTTTGTTGTTTTTCTTTAACTTTTTTCATTTCTCTTCTTTTTCATTCCTTATGACTTACAGAATCCTTGTCCAACAGCTGTCGCAACAGATTTTCTTTAAAAGTAAAGAAAAACTAAAATTTTCACCACAGCAGGATATCAAAAAGAATACAAAAATCATTTAAAAATAACATTATGTTAAGATTTCTTTCATTTTTTTCTAATTTATCTTACTGTGCGATAAAAACATGCACCAAGTAACGTAAAAATAACATGAGTTTACAAATTTTCGTATGTTTTTAATTTTTTATATTTCATTCCCAAATTTAGAGATACAAAAAACAAACAACAAAACTATAAAGCCTGGATTATAGTTTAAAAAAGAGAATCTCGTCTAAGCTATAAAAAGTCAACGACGTTAAAAATTTAATCTATCAAAAGCAAAAAATTGAAATTTCATAAAGCCAATACAAAATCAGAAAAGGAACAAAACATAAGAAATATATTAAGAGCATCATATACATATAAAAGTGTATGTATGTATGTATGTATGTATGTATGTATGTATGATGATGAATACAAATAGTTATGCGTATTTCCTTTTAAATTAAGAACAACGATGTCCTTTTTTAAATCCGCTTTATAATTTAAGCTGATTATAAACATACTCATACTCTTTGAATATTTGTATGTCTGTTTGTCCGTCTGTCAGTCTATTTAAAGACATACGTTGAACAAATCATTTCTGTTTTCTTTTTTCTCTAGCTTTTGTTATTATTGAAGACAAATCCTTATATAAGATTTAACATACCATTTACTTCCGCTTTATATTGTTAAAAAACAGACTGATTTTGGACCATTTTTCTGTAAAAGATTTAAAGTTGACAATTATGATTTTTATTTTTCATTCTTTTGTATACAAAAATCAATCGATTTGTATTAAAGACAAAATATTTGCTTAAAAAGAAAAATCTTATAAATCTTATTAACTTGAAGACAAAGTTAAAGATTTTTTACTAAAAACTTTAAGAAACAGCTGCTGAACCTTATATAATAAAATTTTAAAGAAAATTATATAGTTTTGACAATACAGAGGTAAAAATTTAATTCATTTTAAAATAAATAGGGTTTAGTTTTGACTCTACAATATTAAGAAAATACTAAACTTATGAAAATGTTCTATTTTTTTTAATGTAGAATTTAAAAGAATATTTAGAATATTTTTTCTAAAATTTCTGCAACTACCCTCATATGACATACATAGTGTTGCCTTGCTAATGATTCAATTATTTCATTCTATATATTATTTAAAATCATATAAAAAAGTTGAAGTTTTATAGTGTTTTTCAATTTTGCTCTTTTTTACGCAAAACTATGAAATTCCAATTTCTGTATGAATTTTTATAGTTTGTTTTTCATATTGTTTTTTTTTTATTATTATTATTTATTATTTTATTCATCACAAACAAAATATAAAAAGTTTTATTTTTTTATTTTAATATTTTATTGCTGGGGTTTGTAGGAAAACTCTCAAGGTTCTCTAGAGTGTAAATCTAAAATGATTTTTCCTGCTAAAAACTAAAAGGGCACAAGAAATTGAAAATAAAAAATAAAAATAAATAAATTGAAGAAAAAAAAAACTAGAAAAACCCCGGTATATTTTAATGTCTATATGTATGTGTGAGTATATATTCCACTACGTTGCGGTAAGTGAGAAATTGGCAAATCCTTTATAAACCTCGGTTTTGTGGGTAAGTTACAGCCATTAAGTCAAGGTTGTTTTGCGTGCAATAAATTTGTGTATCTGCGAATACGAATACAATTTGCACATTTACACTTTTTTAGCCACAAATATTTGTCGGATGAGTTGTTATTTTTCGTTGTCTTTTCTTTATTCTTAAGGTTGATATTTATTTTATGGTTTTACAGGCAAAAGCAGCAGCATTACCATCCGTCAAGGATAATGTATTGTTGTTTTAGAATTTGATGGGAAAACAGCCAACAAATATTGAAAATGCATATACATACATAAATAAAAATGCCTATAATAATTAATTTGTCAATATGTACAATATGTATGCATTTTTAAATTGAAATCTTAGAAATTGACATTTGTGTGGCCACACAAATTAAATGGCAAAACCATTTAAATCAAATAAAAGAAAATGTCCTTTAAATACAAAGAGTTCTTGGTGATAAAATAAAAATATTTTTATAATTGAAATGTCAAAATAAAATTCCCACAGGAAATTGTCAAACAATGGAGAAAAGAAAAAAAGAAAATCACAAAAAAACCTATCACACACATACATGGCAACACAAATCTTCTAGAAAACTTCTAGTACCCAATTATTACAAACTAAATTATCAGGCAGAAATTGCAAAAAATAAATAAATAAATAAAAAGCAAAACAAGAAGTGAAATAAAAAGAAAAATCAATTGTAATTGAATTAAATTGTACAGAAATTTTCTTACAAAAGTTACCTCTATGGTTAACTTCCTGTTTCCTTTTCCTTGTTGTTCTCTACTAAAAATCACACAAGTAAAGACCAACCAAGTTGAAGAAGTTTCAAATGATAAATGACAAAATGATACTCGTATTGACCTTCATAATGACAATCTCAAGAATGAAAAAAATATAATAAATAAAAAAAAACCTAGAATGGAATTAATGTCTTCAACAAACAAGAAAACTAAAGATGTTCAAAATATAGAAAGTACTTAATCTTAATTTCAAATTGAAATAGATTGAAATATTTTTTATTCAAAAAAAAAAAAAAATCATAAAAGAATGATTTTTGTTAAAAAACAAAAGTGTATATATATATTTCTTTATTGATATTACGATATTTGTATTTAAAAGGTGCTAAATAAAACCGGAAGTGAATTTATTAAATACATATATACATACATGTAAGACGGATACATACATACATACATACATACATACATACATACATACATACATACATACATACATACATGTAAGACGGATACATACATACATACATACATACATACATACATACATACATACCTACATACATACATATATACATACATATATTTTTTAATACGAAATTCTCCTTTACTCAAAATAGAAATGTTTGGAACTATCTTAATAAAGTCGAAATTACTATCCAATAACATGTAGCACCAGAGTTATTTTTACTCCATCCACCAACACAACTTTTTTCAATTTTTCACTAAAATTTTAATTTTTCTCTAAAAACTTAATTTTTCACTAAAATTTTAATTTTTTACAAACATTAAATTTTTCAAAAAGATTAACTTTCTAAAAAATTATAAAATTCACTAAAAATTGAATTTTTCAGATTTTTCCAGATTTACGTGGATAATAAATATCAATTATTTTAAATTAAAAAGATCTGTGCCTTAAAACCAAGGCACTTCCTCAAGGAACTGTTTTACTGGACAAAATGTAAGACGGATGGGATCAGGGGAGAATTAGCCCCTGATCCTACCATTGATTATTTAATATCTATAGATATACTTCAGCGCGATTTTGTTTCCAATTACTTTTTTTAATACACGTCAATTTGTGATTTGTGCAATTTCTTTCGAGATCTAGAACTGAGGAGAATTTTTTTTAAGAAAAGCAAACTGGGTAAAAAACCAGTCTTTGATAATAATTAAAAAGTGTAGCAAACGTAATAGACAACTGAAATTTGTGTATGTCAAAGGACGGTGGTGAGCATATTTATAAATCTATGTAAAATATTACTTTAATTTCAATCATATTAATAACAATGTTCTATAAAATATGTTAATCCTGTGTATGTATTTCTAACTTTCAGTTTACATTTTCTTTATCACATTTCATTTAATATGACAAAGAAAATATAAAAAATTATTTGTCGAAAAAATTAGTTAAATAAACAAATATATTATTTAAATTAATTTCATTGTATAATTGAAAAAAAGTTTTGTGTTATTTTAATTTTTTAACGAAATTTTATTCAATTTAACATATTTTACTATTTTTTTATTAATTTTTTTAGTACATTTTAGTACATTAAATTTTTCAATTTGAAGAAAAATTATGTTTATTAGAATAAAAGTCTGTTTATTAAACATCTCTTTTTCGTTAAAGTTCTACGAAAATTTTCATTGAAGTTCTCAAATTTCATTAGAATTACAAATAAAATGAATTTAATTTCGCTAAATCGTATATTATCAACCAAATATCAGCATGTCTGAGGCATCCTTTCACAAATCTAATTAATATTTAAAAGTAATATTATACATATAAAACCGATTGTCTGAGTATAAGCAAAAAGTGGTTATTTAAGGAATTATAAAAAGTAATTAGCAAAAGAGGGACACGTCATATATGACAAGGATACGTCCTAACATCTACTTAGATAACAAATATAAAATCCTTACTAAACTTGATGCTTATATTCATTCATTGTCTCATTTAATTTGATTAAACTCATACTTATATATTAATCACTACAAGCGCAAAAACTTTCTTTCATTTTAATTGACACATTTTATGTCTACAGTTCTATTCTCTTCATTCTCTATTCTTCATAAAACTGCTTATGAGTGAATATGGGTGTGTGGGTTTGTGCGTGAAATTTAGTTGAACTTCTTATCTGACTGACAGGAAGAGTATTAAACCTTGCAAGTGTGTATAGAATTAGACAGGGAATTCTTTAAAGGAGAAGTGATATGTGGAGTGGGGGTAAAGGATGTGGCTAAATTAGCAAACCACTAAATAAGATTTTATTGTCTTTTTTTGCATCATTTAATATGAATTTTTTTCCAATGATTTTTTCTCTTTTGGTCAAAATCTGAACTTACAAGTGAGTAAAGCACAAATCTGTGGCAAGTTGAGAAGAAACAAAACTACTAAAAGGCATCAGGAACTAATTGTATTATTTTCCATAACAAGGGTTGAGTTTCAGAACAAGTATAACTAAATGAAAAATTTGAGGAAGTAGTGGAGTGGATATATGGAAAACCAAAAGAAGAAAAAAAGAGCTTTGTTAATTACCCGGCTATTGTCTATAACGTTTTGTGGCATATTAAGAGAATTACTTACTTTATTTTTGTTCCTCCAAAGGAAACAATACAATGAAATAAAATTAAGTAAAAGAAAATAATAACAACAAAAAAAATAATAAATATAATATATACAGTTACCAAGTCATTTATTCAGTCATTCAGCCAACTAAGTTAGTCAGTCAAGTCAGTCAAATAAAAAAGTGATAGAAATCTGTTAGACGAATTTGCTTTTTGGTAGAAATAAGCATTTTTGTTATGTTTTTCTAGTGATTAAAGATAAAGTTGAAGTAAAGAAGATTTTTATGCACGATGAAGGTAATTAGCAACTGAGGAAATACAACAATACAAAAAACAAAAAACAAACAAACAAATAAACTCGCCGCCAGCTAAAATAAAAAAATCGTGGAAAACGAGAAAAAATAAGGATGCGATTTAATTGTGTAATTTTATTTATTTAGCTTTTTGTTCGTTTTTCTCTCTTATTGTTTGTGTAATAAAAACAAATATAAACATTTATATTTAATTTGCTTAATCCACGTTTTTTTTTCTACCTCATTTAGTTAAGAGAGCATTAAACCGTGTCGAATCCAATGTACACTTCATTACTTATATTATTAATTCTATTTATGTATAATAAGGATATTTATAATTAAGGGAAATTTCATACGCCAGTTTAGGTAAAAGATTTTAATCCATTAAATCATACTGAAGAGATAAAGTCATAAGTATTAATTCCACAGGATAAATTTTAAGATGAGTACAGACTCTTTTAATAAAATATTTATGAAATAATCTGCAATATGACCTAAAGTGCTTATAGACAGGGTTTTATCTATAAAACTTTTGATTTATGGGAAGGAAATCCACATAATAAGCTCATCTTTAGGGTATTTTGGGAAAAAAGTCCATATATTATCAAATATGTGCAAGTAGTTTTCCATGAACCATTGCATTCATTCTTAAGGTTATTCACTGGTTTTATTCTTATTATCTTTTCGACGATTCTGCATAAGTGTGTATTTGTCCAGCTGTTTGCAGGAAGTGTTTTTTCTGAGCGTTTCATAATTCAGTCGCAATCACTTTCTTTAAGAACTGCTTTATCGAAAAAATGTAGGGCGCATAGGTCCATGTACATAAAAAGCTTATAAGATGTTTAATTTTATTTATCTAGTACAACTATAAACCAGTTCAGTAGTTTGCAGGAAAAATGTAAAGGAATAGCAAATATTAATTATCCTTAGTCGAAAAATTTTTCAATATTACTATAAACATTCCTTCGAAATTACACGGTGTGACCTGATAGCCATTATGAAGTTCATATTTCAAAATCTTTTAAAAAGACCCCATGTCCAATATCACAGTTAATCGTAGAATTGTCACAGTTCATCTTAAATCTGTTAATATAAATTCCAGTTGTGCAACTCTCTGTTCGGTTCCTTCTATACTATTCGCCTTACAATGTTTATTAACTGTGAGTTCTCGGTGAAATAGCTAACATATATAGGTCTGGCCGCTCTGTTGACCATTATGTTAAAGTCAATACAGCAGTATTCAGTGCCTTCGTCCAACACACGTAAATATGCATTTTTGTTTGCTTGTATGTTTTTATCTGGAGAATTTTTCAATCCATTTTTTCTTTTTGATATTTTTGTACTTTTGCATTAGAAAGTACTTTTTTAATTTGGCATATTTTAAAATCTTAACTAAAATAAATCTAATTCAAAATTTTAATAAAAACATATGTAATTCGAGCGTTTCTATTTTTATACTCATAGTTTTATATAAAAAGACATAATTTAATATTGTAAAAAATGTCCTACAACTCATTTAATATCAGACATTTTAACCTAACAATTGTCATTTACATTATAATCATACATATGAAAATTTACACATAGAATAAAAACATTATGTACATTATGCATATGTATATATAAATTTATAAATACATATAATTTTATTATTATTTTTTCATGCTGATATATAATTCGTACATATTTTAAAAATCATGGTTATTACAAGTTGCACTCATAGCATCGTACTTATATATAGTGTTATATATAAAATTTTTGCACTTCTCTAGTAGATTTTCAATTCAGTAGTTAGTAGTAGTTGTACATTTAGCACAATGTACAAATGAAAAAATAGTGTTAATAATAATGGTAAATGATTTATGCAACGATATGGTAACAGACATATATTTTAATAAAATTATGGTGGTGCTATACACCATTAATTTAAAATTAATATTTTATATTTAAGAGAAAGAAAGAGTAAACATCATTAAAGTGTTACTGAAATGAAAGGACTTTCTCTCACTCTTAAACTGGTATTTTTTTCTGTTTAATATATTATTTCCTCCTTTAATGTACAACATTTGTCTGTTTAGCTTAAACATTAATTATCCCATTTTATTGTCATTAAGTACAACAAGATTTCCCACATCATTGCATAACTCAAAAACTAAATCCATCATTATGGGAATTTGATTTTGGTTACCAACAACAAACATCGTCATTTCCTCTAATAACTTAAGCAGAAAAGGTAGAAAAAAAATCATTGAATGATGATTTCTACAAAATCACTTATTTTTGAAAAATAGAAAAAAAGGCGCTAACATCAGAAAGTCAGACATTTGATTCGATATGAGAGAAACAAAAATAGCATTTAACAACTCCATCATTAGAGTAACAAGTGCTGGTAGGAATGAATGAATGAATGAACAAAAATCATTTATCTTTAACAAAATTTCTATGATAAACTGCAATATACTATAATTATGCATCACTTTCCTTCTCAGGATCAAAATCCTCATCATCATCAGCAGCCAAGAATAAACAACTGTCATCATTTTCATTAACCTAGAACTAGAAAACATATAACAAGGAGATGAAAAAATAACTTAAATAAAACTGTTCGAATTTAACTTCCGCTTGATTTACAAACTACACATACATAACAACAACTAGCACTAAAGGAATGAGCAAGAATTTTTACCAAAAAAAAAAAAAAAAAAAAAAGAATAACTAAGATATAAACCAACATTTACTCAAACATTAATCATAATCATAAAGAAAACAACAAGAAGACGTATAGAGAAAAAACGGAAAGAAGTTAAACAGGACATCTGTGTTGTTAGTAACAGTTGAATTTGTAGTACTGATGATGCCTGGTTGAAACAAAATCAACTTACATACACATAAAAATACATACAAAGACTAAGAAATAACCATAATCGTAAAAAAGAAAGATAATCATCATTATAATAGTAAAAATATATATGTATAAGATAAACACATATACTTATACATGTTGATCACTTCCTTATAAACCACATACCAATGACTGAATAAAGGTTACAAAAAAATTTGTTATGAATGTGTATGTGTATATAGTAACACCAATAATAAATGAATGAATAAAAAAATATACAAATTTGGGAAAAAATCATTAGTAACAGCCATGGCAACTTTATATAGAAATAAAGAGAATACAAGAGAGTAACGGAAGATTGGAGTAAGAATTCTAACATTGAATAAACTAAAATAATGTTGATAATGAGATGAAGGCGCTCAAAATCCAATTAACACCTCATTTAACCATCACTTGATAGTTGTTATTATATTAATGTTAGTTTTTCGTTGTATTTCAGGGATACCACAATACTTAGATATTGTAATAATGATAAGAATAGATTCGAAAATTTTCTATTTAATCAAAAAAGTGTATAATGATCTATAATATACTTATGTTTAATAAGGTTTCAAATTGTTTCAGGTCATCTTCCAGCGTAAAATGTCGAACCAAAAGAAAGAGAATCAGACATGTAAGTGGCATACATAATGGATAGAAAATATTTATATATATTTTTTTTGAAATCCTACTAAAGCTTATAAATAGTTGTAGTGGTAACCCTTGACATAATTTTTTCTTAAGAAAAAGAAAACGATTATTAAAAGAATCTTTAGTTTTTTATATACTTTTTGCAACATTTGGTAAGAATTAATCTGTTCTGTTATTTTAAACTTTTTTCATCGAAAAAAAAAGAGATTAAAACAAAACAAAAACTAAAAACGCATTTAGCAGATGACAGTTGCTTGTAAGTGTGAAAAATTAACGGAAACATTTTAATTGCAATTAAAATACATACAAATACACACACACAAAAGTGAAAAGAGAATTAAATGAAAATGACAATCAAATTGTTACTGTCAAAATTAAGCGTTACTTTTAATAAACAAAAAAGGCATGAAATTATAGATTTTTACTCTCTAAATTAATAGAAATTTTTCACACATTTTTATTCATGTGCATGTGTTAATTTAGATTTGTATGTTTAGTGTACAATTACATGCAACATACTGTGCCAAAACTGTCAAAAAATAATTTGAACATGTCATTTGTTTGCAATATACGAATATCGAACAAAATACTTGTGCAGTCAGTGACCGAGTTGTTCGCTCGTACCAAAAGATTAGGAATTCAACAGGAATTTTCATTTAGTTTAGTTTTTTGTTTGAATTTCATTTTCAAAAGGTTGGTTAGAGTTCTTTTGTATTTAGTTTTAATTTTCGCTACTTTTGACACCTTTCTGTCAATCACAGCAGTAGATCGCTTTGTAAACATAGTGGAAAATCATATTATTTACGTTTATTTACAATATTCGGGCTTTGAACTGAACTCTGATGGTGTAAAAAATATTCGACCAACAGAAAAAGAAATCAATTGTTCTTTAGTTGATTCTGTATTGTTTGATATTTAGCTACGGGCTCTGGAAATTATCACCGTTTGACACACATTTAACTGCTACAAATGTCCAGCCTATCAATTGCAAAATAACTTATTGAATTGGATTTAAAACATTTTCAAATTTATATACGACAAGACAACGACAGGATGTGTTTGTGTGTTTTGGAAAATTTAACTTTTCTTTAAAATGTCTGCACGGCAGGAGTTTAAATTAAGTTTAGACTTTAAGACATAAACGAGAAATCTGTAGTGAAAAATATTCTAAAGCAAAATAAGATATTTTTGCAAATAGAATATCAAGTTGAGTTAGGTTAGGTAGCAAAATGGAAAAATAAAATAAAATTTAAATCCAACAGCAGTTGAATTTAAAACCCACAGATTTTGTTTTTGCCTTTGTTTTGATGACAATCAAACAGAATTTCAAAATATATTAACTCTAGAAATATGATGAACGTCATGCAATAACACACAACAAAAAGCATCACAGTGATGGAATGAATACTCAAGGAAACATGCAGAGAGAGCGGAGAGGAAAAGAGAAATAAATATTTTTGATAAATTAACAGACAAACAGGCAGCAATCAACAAAAAAATAAAAATTCACCTCAACTTTTTACAAAAAATACACCACAACTCGACAATATTTACGCACAACAAATATTGGAGACTTTTCTTACAAAAACAAGCGACAAACTATGAAATTGAGTAAGAGAGTCTGACAACTGAATAGTGAGAGTAAATAAACAGAGAGCAAGAGCTACATAAAAACTTATTTAAGGTCCATATTTTTTCGATTAATTAATTTATGAGGTTAAGAAAATTTATAAATTTATTATACATTCTTCTATATAAGTATCCAAATTTAGGCTTAAAAGAGTTCGATTTTCGTTAGCTCTCCTTTTTGGGAATTGCAAGACATTTAACATTTTATTTGAATTGTGTATTTATAAGCCAAATAATTTGTTTACATTTTCTTTCATAAGTAAAAAATGAGTAAAATATTTCTTAAATTTTATGCTCTTTAGCAGAAATCATATAAAAGGAATAAGATACTCTCTGAGTATAGTTATAATTGTATTTGTTTTAATTTTTAGGGAAAACATATCCTGTATGTTTGTATGTTTGCGGGAAAAGTAGAATTTAAAATTTCTTTCTACAGGAAATGTTGCAAATATTTTACGAATTGTATTTTTAGTATGAATAAATGTTTTAAGGTACACAGATGTTTAACAGAGATATATCACATGTTTTAGTGGCGAATAATAAGTAAAAAGTGTTACAAGAGCCAACCAACAAAACAAAACAAATGAAAAACAAAAATATTAAAATAAAACCGAAAAAAGAAAAACAAAAACACAAACAATGAATATTAAAATATTCAACAAGAAGAATTTTGACTATCAAATACATATATTTTTGTTATTTCGTATATGTAGTTGTAATTGTGTTTTGTAAGAAACATGCGAAAAATAACTTTTTAAGTAATTTAAACTATAAGAGTAGTGAATTTGAATATTTAAATTCTATTGTTGCACTATGTGTGTGTGTGTGTGTAAAATTTAGGTAAAATTTTAGAGAAAATTTAATAGCAAAATTTCAAATAATAAAGTTTTGAAAATTTTTAATAAGATTTAATTTTATATGGTACTTTTTTTTCTAATTTATTATAAAGAATTTTCTCTTTAAAATTCTACTTAAATTTCTCTTAAATCTTAAATTGTTTGTTTGTAAATGAATTGAAACTTCAGCCTTTATTAAAGTTTAAAGGTCATATATCACAAGATTTATAAGTGTAATTAATAACAATCGTTTTAATGTACTTTAATGAAGTACGTCTTTTGGAATAAAATTCCTGAATTCAAAGTTTTAGGATATTTGTTAGAAATAATTGACATATAAAACTCTTTGTTTTGAATAATTTTGAAAGATTTCAGGGCGATCGCAATTATTTTTTCCTTAATAAGGTATATCATCTTCTACCAATAAATCCTTTATTACACTTAATCGAAAGATATTCAATTTACTTAAAGTTTGGAGTGTAGGATTATAATCGCATAGCATTCGATAGCTTACGGTCCATGGACAGAGTTATGCAATTATAAAATATTAAAAGTCGAACTTTAACATTTCTAATAATATTTCAAATGTTTCTTTTTCATCAAATATAAAAAAATGAAAATATTTTTCAGAGGGGTGTATTTATATGACAAATTAAATTCTGTACCCTCCAAGAGAAATGGGCGACATTTTTATGAACTAACATTTACTGATAATGTCGTTCTTTCTTATTTGAGCATAAATTCGCGATTTATCTAAAATGAAAATTATCCGTTTCCAACGGTGCATACTATGAACTCTAATAGAGACTCTCATAATCGAATCCTCTGTCGTCTTTATTGAACCCTTTATTGTCCGTGATTTTTAATTTTTTAAATATATTTTAAGGAACAGTGATTTAAAAATTACTTTTACTTGGAACGACGTTATTAAAAATAACGATATCGCATATCTCTACCATCCAACACAAACAAAAGCTTTTAAATCGTTTAAAAATTTAGCCTTAGATATCGGTTAATATATTTTAATATACTAAACCGATTTTTTAGTTTTAAATAAATTTTATAGAGCTGTGAAAATTATTGAGGATACGAGCTTGCCGAAAGCAGACAGAAGGACATTGCTAAGTAGACTCAGATTTTGATTTTAATGGGTTCTAAGATGTTTCCTTCTTAGCGTTATACACAAAAAGACAAAGCAAATATACCATTTTTATCATTTGCTGAGGAACGGTATATAAATTTAACCCATTATTGATCAAAATAAGGCTTCAATTTATGTGGTCAAAATAAAATACCTAAAATTTAAAACAAACCTTTAGAAACTTTAATGACTTGCTAATAAAATGCTAATGTCGTTTTCCGATCTCCAATAAATCCGGACAATATAAACTAAAATTCAATAAATCCCATTTCTATTTTTTCTTCACATTTTATGGAAAATAACGAAACTTAGTTATCAATAGTACTTGGATTCAACTTATGTGGTCAAATTCCTAAAGTAGGAAAAACATACATATTTAACGCTATTTATATATAGACAAATACATTGGTTTTTATCAAAAGAGTAAATTTTTGGAATTATCCGAAATTAAAACTAAAAAAAAATATTGGACGAACTCTTGTAATGCTATTTTCAATAGGTGTCCCAAAATAACGAAGATTTTGAACGAACACTAGTTGATTTGAAGTTATATTATCTATAGCTTTCTTATCTATAATATTTCTATTAAAAAAAAAAAAAAAACAAAACTATAAAATTACGTTAGTTTAGACTAATATTTGCCGAAATAGGCGTTACCACTTAATTTTTTTGGAAATTATATTATGGTTGCATTATTACATAATACTGTTGTTCACAAAAGTTTGTTTTTGTTGCAATAATATAAAGTTAAAATTTTAAAAATGTCAACAGATGACCGTAAAAAGGTTTAGTTATAACACAACGCTATATATATTGTCTTTCGATTAAGATTAGCGCAACCATACAAATAACGAATTAATATTATATTTATATCATTAAATATTTGCCTAGTGTGAACTTAGTCGAGTTTACACGTTTCAAAGTTATTGAACTTTAAATATATATAAATGATTTGATAAGTCTCACTCCTTTAAATCGAATTTTAATTAAATTGGTTTTTTATTCTAAGATGTGCCAATAATTATATGATGTTATGATGACCTTGACTTAATCATTATTTACATCTATTGTTAGGTATGATAACATTGATTTAACATCAAATAACAATTTTCTTTAATCATTTGTTAATCAAAAATATTTTAGCAAAAGTTTAATCAACCTGAACATAACTTTTGTAATTCATACTTAAAAGAAATTAAAAGAAAATTCCCAATAATTTCGTTTTATGAAACATTTTTTTCCATAAATAATGAAATAAATTAAAATTTCTTTGAAATTATATTTATATAATTTTATTTTAATAAATAAAAAAGAAAAGTCCAGCCAATTACAATAGAATTTCTTGTTCTTATTTTCATCATATTTAAAGTAAATAAACTGAAATTTTGAATGTCATCTCTGAAAGAAAACCTTAATTCGTATGAATGGATATTATTTCAAAATAATGAAGAGAAGCTAAAACAGTTTTGGTAACATAAGACTTAAATTGTTTGATTTTGTTCTTTTTTTCATTCTTTTTCATTTTATTTTTGTTTTATAAATCATGTGGGTTTGTTGGTACTGTTGGTACTTATTTTCTGTTTTATTTTTGAACTTTGTATGTCTATAATTTTATTATTGTTTAATACGATAATAACATCAAATTTATTATAATTTTATAAGGCTTTATTATCCAACATTCTTGTTTCAAACTCGTCATCAATATCAGCATCAGCAGGAGCAGTAATATCACCATCACAATCATGATTTTTATCATAATGTGCGGAATGAAGAGAATACCTGTTTGTTATCCTTAGAACATGAATGACATAAATGACAGTATTTTCGTTTTTTATGTCGTGAATTTCATAACAAAATCTATTTATTTTTCTTAAATTTGTTATTTTTTTCTGTAAGTAACATTGATTTTTTTGTGTTCATCTTTAATATTTGATTGTGTCTGCTGCCAAGGCTTCAAAGAAATGTTCAGTAGCAACGGCAGTAGACTGTCGTTCCTTCCAACAACCAGCAGCAGCCAAACGAAATCATCAGTTTAAATATGTTTGTGTGTGTGTGTGTGAATGAATGTGGAATGAGCCATCTAGACATGAATTCATTCATTCAATTCTTTTTTTTAAGTCAAAAATACTAAAAAGCACAACATGAGCTACCAAAAAAATTACAAAAAAAAAGACGAAAAAATACAGAACAGCAGCCATCAAAGGCGCCAAAATGGCTTCTAACTTTGTTTTAAATGCATTAATTCTTTTTCATATGAGTTTTAGTTTAATATTACGTTGGGGAGAATAATAACAGTAATGGAATGAAATAGTAGTTGGGGGAAAAAGGGGTAGGGGAGGCTGTTTGGGATTCCCTTCTTTGATTTATAAAACAGAAAATAAATATTCAACTCCAGCTGTTGGTGTTCTTTCATTGATTTTTGACATTTTTTAACAGCCTCCACCAGGACAAGTGCATGAAAGCATATGAAGTTTATCATTCAGTGTGTAACATTAGGTAAACTGATTTGAAAAATAAACTAGAAATCTAAGCCATATTCGGAATTTGTTGTTGTTGATCTGTACAGAAGAAAAGTTATAGGCAGATTTCTCAAAAGAACAATTTTTCACTCAAATTTTGAATTACTCATAAAGAGTACTAATTTAATAACTGTCAGTAATCTAACTTCGCTTTAGTTTAAAGTTAAATTGTTTGAACTTTAATTAACTGAATTTTTAACTTATCTTTGAATGAAGGGTATTTTAGAATCGTTATAGCAGAATATAAATTTTCATTTGGATTTTTTCATATTTTACACTTGTTCAACACACAGAATATTTAATGGTTTTACATTAAGATTTCGTTGTTGTTGATGGTTTAATAAAATTTTGTTCAAAAATGAATTTTCCCATTATTTCCTCAAAATAAATGGGTGCCTTAAACAGAAAGATGTTGAAAAACATTTTGCTAGAAAATATTTATTTAACAAGGAAAATTGAGTAGGAAAATTCCAACTTGTTGATGTGTTAAAAATAAAAAGTTAGGAAAAATATTTCGTGCTCCTACTTTTCGTGAAAGAAAAATACGTCACAAAACCTGCACGTATGTAGATGATGTGTACGATGACGAGAAAAGTTCATAAATATTTTCTACTTGTATTTTTGCTTTATTTTTTGTTATGCGAAATAATGACAGTATGCAACATTTCTTTATTATTTTCATTATAATTTCTTGTTGTTGTCGGAAAATTGTGGAAAATGTGTCAAAATGTATATGAATCACGTTACTGGCGTTAATGTTTTTAGATTATTACATTTGGTTTTTCTTGTTATTGTAATTTGTTAACGAAATTTTTTATCTTTTAGATATTTTAAAACAACAAAGAAAAAGTAATAACCATTTTCTTATTTTTCATTTGTTTTATTTTAAAAGAGCTTCTTCTTTATCTTTAATCGCTTATAGAATCACAGATAAGTTGAAGAAAAAGATAAAAGAAAAACGCTTTTTTTCTTAAGAAAAACACACAAAGTTTTAATGGCAATAATTTAAGAAAATTTAGATGTTAGAATTTTCCGCTATAATGGACGCAAAAAATGTAAAATACTCTTAGACTTATTATTTTGTTGATTTTAAAAAGCTAAAAAAAATTCAGAAAATTTTTTTATGAATATTTTAACAGTTTTTAAGTTACTTTTTCACATTTTTGCTTTCCTTCCATTTGCTTTAACCACAAGTAGGCATAAATGGAATTTGGAAAATTTACAATTTTCAATTTTTTTATTATTATACTAAAAATTATAATAGTTAAAATAAGAGACTCTACCCCACAAATTGGGAATAAGTAAATATAATAATTAGAGAGTTCTGATCATTAAAAAAATTGTCCCAAAAAATATTTTTGAATTTTGAGGACCTTTTCGATAACAAAATCAAACATAGTCCAAGAATATTTATAAATTTCAAATTTGTATATTGACTGAATCTTGACTGTTTCTTGAATTTGAATGTTGAATTCGTACATAATTGAACCCATATATTGTTTAGAACTTAACAAGGAAAATTCGGAAATATAATGAACATCGGGAGGACCTACTCCAATCACAATCTTTAGTATCTTCAGAGATACAAATAAATATTTTAAACTCTCTCTTTCGCTAAACAATACCATTGGAAAAATACTTTTTCCCGTAACCAATAATAAATTTTTCATTTGTGAATAACTTTTGCAGTTTTCTTTTCCAGTTTTAAAAATCATTTCGATTGTGCTTTAAATTATTTATTTAAATTAATTTTACATACATTACATTGTAATGTATGCATTTATGAATTTACACAAGTATTTTATAAAATTTCCATTAAAGTTGGGTCATTTAAACGTAAAAATAAAATATGATGATTATACACAGTTGCATAGATTAAACACTAATACACAGAAATGTAAATGTTTATAATTTATTCTAATTAAATATATTTTTGAATTAAATACACATACATATGTATATAAATGTGTATATGTAAATGTTGTTTGTAAGGGTGCCAGTAAAATTCAACCAGCATTTTTGGTATTGTTTCTTTTTAATATTTCATAATATATACTACCAGGCCGGACAGACAGACACAGACAGGCAAGTAAACATGAATTTAAATACCATGGCAAGTGTAAATATACACAGATACACATATATAAATACATATGCATATATAGGTGTTTTAATTTGTGTGTAAGATTGAAATGCTTGCTACCTTATTTTTTTGATGTATGTATTGTGGTCATTTAACAAAAAAATTCATTTTTATTGTTGATGTTGTTTTATTTATATATGTGTGTGTATACGTGTAAATGCAAATACAATTGTAACAATTTAAAATATTTAATTTCATAAAATATAATTACACTTACTGCCGTTTGTTGCATTATGCCTAGTCTCTTGCAAAAAGAGCTGTAATATGTACGTGTATAATTTATATTTGTTGCAACACCGTACACACACACACACACTCCAGCATTCACCAGACTGCCAAAGTTAAAACCCAACAAGCGCAAAAACTGACATTTACATATGCTCTCTGTTGAGGTTTACACTTGTAACAATTTTAAGTATCCACCTTTTCTGTTATTATTATAATTTTTTTTTCTTACTCATTCACACACCCCCACTCATTTTACTTATTTTCTTTCACCACACCACTACAACCATCTGCAACTTATTACTATGATTTTATATACATACTTTAGCTGCATGCAACATCATATTTATTGCATATGCATAAGATCGTATATATGTAAGTATGTTGTATGTATGTATATATGTATGTATGTATGTATGTATGTATGTATGTATGTATGTATGTATGTATGTATGTAATTTGGGAGAGTCTGCACACAACCATAAAGTCCTCTGAGTGTTAAAACCATTTACAGTAGCTTTAATTTATCCGAAAGCATTCCATTTATTATAATTGTTACATGAACAGGTTACAACTAACCAACAAACTTTTTGTTACATTTCATTTTCATTTTATTTTAATTTTTTACATATTTCTTAAAACCAAAAAATGTATGTGAAAGTGTGCGAGAGAATGAGTGAACAAAAAGATATGTTTTAAACATGTTCCATCTTAAATATCCTTCGCGAAATTCTGATCTTAATGCATGACAGAGCAGTTTACTTTTGATAGAATTATTACATTGAAATTTGAATTTACGATTGTCTCAGATATCAATCTATAACCTATTAGTGGCTCTGCAAATAAAATTGATCATGCTAAATTCCGTTTAATTTGGGATATTAGTAAACGTACAGAAAAACATGATTTTGGTAACTATTATTGAAAAGAAACATATTATGACTGTATTACAAAAAAAACAAAATTCTTCTATAACCATATTATGGTTATGAACTTGAAAATATATTTTATTAACCATAATATAAATGTGAGACTATCATACATTTATTGTCAGAAAAACATAATATTACTGATTATTACATAAAGTTTTTTTTTTTTTTTTTTTTTTTTTTTTAATTTGAGGGATTCTTGTTAAAAATTTATCATTCCAGGCTGTTAAACTACTGGTCCGATTTTGTTTTTGTTTAAGATTTAGAAATTTTGTGTTTTTAATTTTTGGGGTGAAATAAATAGAATCTTTTGATATTAATTTATAATATAATATTTTTATATTACACTTTTATAGCAGAATTTCCAGAATTTGCAATAAAACAATGTCGAATTAACATTTTTTATCTATGAAAAAAGTAAATAATTCTATTCATCTTTGTTTTACAGTAAATGCACTTTTTTCTTCCTAGAACTTTTATTTCTAGTAAGAAGTTTTTTTTTTAATTTTTGTTGTATAATTTATTTTAAATCCAAACTTAAAAACATTTAATTTTAACTGAAAGAAAATAATAAACGTTATCCTACGTTAAGTTTGCTTTTTTTGTTCGTGTATATTAAAATGTCCTGCCACAACTTCTCACACTAACCTCCTATAACCCGGAAAAAATGATATATTCGTAAAGGTTTTCATAATGTATTATTTTTAAAAGTCTTTTACCTTCAGTGGTTCTAGGATGTTATTTTTTTATTACTATTTCACTCTCGTTTGCTCTTTCGCTCACTTCTCAATTTGGGTTTGTTTGGTAAGATGTGAAATGTAATAACCAAAAAATGTATAAAGATATTTTACTGACATACATTTATGTTCATGAATAAATGTTGATATTGTTTTATATACATACATACATACATACATACATACATACATACATACATACATACATACATATATTTTACACATCTCTATACATAACAAATACATACTTAACATGCAACAACATAAAATATCTTTAAATACAGGGCAACAGGTTCAAAATTTATATGAATAAAACCGTATGGAAAATGTTTTTTGTTTGCTTTTTTTAAACTTATAAGGCCAAAATCTACAAGCAAAATAAAATTTCTATTAGCCAGCACTTAACTATACATCATATTATACCGAAGATTTATATTGTTTCCTCCACTTGCCTCTTTAGTTACCAAGATCCAAGATTTTGTTAGCTTTTTTGGTTTAAGAGAATTTAAAACAGTTTTTTTTTTTGTGTAGAAAAGAATTCATACATTTTTATTACTCAAGTGTCTGCATAGATTTTTAGAAATTTTTCATATACAAAACGGAAGACTAGAAAATCTATGCATCATTTTCACTTATGGCTTTAATACATCTGCTAATAGAGAATAATATATGCTTTCAAATGAATGTGTGGGATTCTTTTTTTTATTATACGCATACATACAAATATAAAATAGAGATATTTGTAGAGAAATAAAATTTATTTACCTGTTTTTTTATTATTTTTCTTTCTATTAAGCTTTAATTCATTTTTTTGTGTAAGGATTCTTAATATTATGAATATTTTATTCATTTCTTTTGTCAGTTATGATTTACATTTGTTGGATTTTTATTTTGGCATATTTCTTACGTTTTATTGTTGGCCATTTATTTCTTCTATTTTTTCTTTCATTTTTCTTTTTTAATTTTTCTATAAAATTCTAATAGTCAAATTTGCAAAAAAAGCTCATATGTATGCACGTAGTGTTATATATGTATGTATATTTTAATATGTAGATATTAAATGTAACTTTTATGTGTCATGTACATTTTATACATGTAAACATTACATTCATATTTATATGTTAGTATTTGTGTGTGCTATACAAACTCATCTAAATAAATAAATTTTGGTAATAGAAAAATAAGAATAAAAAAACATATACACATGTGTATGAGATTTTATAAATTCTAATTGTTTTAAATGTAGGTTAAATTGTCTTCACACAAACAGACAGATGCATGTAGATTATAAATTACACAGTAATAAATTTTTATTATTAAATTAATTAAAGCAAAAATATCTTACAAATCAGACAGAGTAGTGACCGGGTGTTATAAGTAGAAAATTTCAAATGAAACTTTTGAAAATTATTTTGTTTTTTTTTTTCAAAATTCAAAAAAAAACAGAAAAAATTTCGAAGGAGATCAAAATGATTACTCTATGGTCGAATTTATGAAATTCCAAAAAAATATTTGTGTGAATTTTTTTTTTTAAATTCTTTCTCTATAAGAAATATTCGAAATTTAAATTTTTTAATAAATTTTAAAAAAAGTTTAACTCCATATGAAATTTCGAAAATTTCGTATTCAACAAAATATTTTTTGGAAAAATTTTTGTGTTTTTGCGAAATTAAAAAAATTTTTATGAAATGTTTTGATGAATCTTAAATAAGCGAGATTTCCACAAAATATTTTTTTGAAAATTTCTTTAAAAAAATAATATTTGTTCTTTTTTTGAAACGGTTTTTATAAAATATAATTTGCTGCACCAACATTTTCCTCATTCCAAGATCTAAAAAAATATCACTTTAGATTATCGATAATCGTTATTTGCTTTGTGAGAGGGCTACCTCTCCCCATGATCCTATTCGACATACATTTTGTTCAGTAAAGCAGTTCCTTGAGGAAGTGATTGGGACCGAATTTAAAAATTCTCGCTGTTTCAGTTTTTTAGATATCCGATAATCAATATTTGCTTTTTGTTGGACCAAATTTGAAAATTCTCGATGAAGTAATTCTTTAGATGTTCTATAATCAATAATTATCTAGTCCTATCCGTTCTACGTTTTGTCCGGTAAAACAGTTCATTGAGGAAGTATTGGAACCAAATTTGAGAACGCTTTTGTAATTCTTTAGATTTTTGATAATCAATATTTGCTTTATATGGGGGTACCTCTCCTCCCGGTTCTATCGGTACATTTTATAGCCTATGTAACTTTTGGGTATATTGGGATCATTCATCAAAATTTCATCGAAATAGGCCCCGCCGTTTTGAAGTACATACATACATATACACATACCATTTTATATACATATAAAATATAACCTATAATTCTGTTGAGTGTATGTTTTCCTAAATACCAAAGATTTTTTTATAAAATGTGGTAAGTTTGATTGTAAGTTTTTGTTTTGATTATAGTATTTTTATTCAATAAAAACAATCTGCATTTATGCCACAATTGTCAAATGGTCTTTTAATTTGTACTGACAGAAATGTCACTTGCAAATTGTAGTTGATGTATTAGTGATGATCAAATTTATTTATATTAAATTAAAATATGATAAGGACTTGCAATTTTATGCAATTATTTTTAAAGTTAAGCAAAAAAGGAGACATTTTTTAATTTGAAATATGAGCCATTGTAGTATTCATATCTATAGATAATAAATTTGATGTAATTATTTATTTAATTATTTTTTTTTCTCTTTTTGCACAAATTTGGGTTTTCAATATCTAAATTAAATTAACACTAAACATAACTCCTAATGGAATTTAATTTTCTTTTAGATATAAAATCGTTATAAAAGAAGTTATTGTAAAATTTATTATTTATTTCACATATTTTTGCTCATACGCACGTTGAAAATTAGTTACTTGTATATGAATGAATGAATAGAGGTGAATACATTTTTCTATGTTTTTGTTACTTAAATGAATGGAAATATATCTATAAATATATACACGCAGAGAAACGACATTTCGTAATATGTTCGTCACAAACACTAATATATTCGAGGCAAACATTAATTGTTATTACCAACATGTTAATTGTTGAATTCATTTTGTTTTGATAACAATTTAGTTGCTGTAATAAAATATTTTTATTAAATACAAAAAAAATATTTTGGTCGCCATATGCTTGGAAATATGTTTGACTGATCACAATTTTATCATTATTGGACACCCGTTATAAAAAAAACTATTGTTATTAGTACAAAATATTTCAAATAATATTTACATGTTTTTTATACAAATAAAATACATAAATAAAATGAGAAATATATTGAAATATTTCATATGAAAAAATGTTTATTCAATAAAAAATAACGCAAACAAAAAAATTTTTTAATGAAATTACAATATTTTTTAATGAAATATTTTTATTGGTGATAACAATAACTATTGTTATCAAATACAAACTTTTAATTACAATAACAATATTTTTAGTGGTGATAAGAATAACTATTGTTATTACTGCAAAATTAAAAAAAATAATAATAATTTTGCAAAATTTTGCAGTTATCTACCGTAAGTAACAATATCTAATATGTATGCTGCTTCTCGTTTATGGTAACCGCAAACATATTTTTTCACTGCGTGTAGGTATGAAAATAAAAATACATATATACATAGATACATACATACATACATACATACATACATACATACATACATACATACATACATACATACATACATACATTTATACATAAATACATTATATATAAAGTACTTATGTATAAGGACAAGATACTAGCCAGTCAGTTCTTTCTTAGGACATTTTATTATATAATACTCAAACTACTTTAATATTACTGAAAAATCAGTCTAAAAATAACATTTCCTTGTAAAAATACCCTGTATCTTATATATTTATTTAGCAAATAATATACTATTTTAGTACCTTACATACAACCAAAGGTTGTCAAGTGCTTTTATATTTTCATCATCTACATCCTTATTCTCATCTACTTTAAGTTTAAGGAGTATCTCCAAGCAAAAGAGAAATATTCACACGTGTTGGTTTACGAATGTCAAAGCAAATACTTATTTTTATCATTTCATTTTCTTTGTACTTATTTTTATACTCTCCATCACCTTAAGTGATGAATATGGGAATATTAGGTTTTTCATTCCAAGTGTTACACCAAAAAAAGAACACATTCTATACATATTTTTGGTCCATATGAAATACTTTTCCCATTTAGTTAAACATAAACCTGAAATGTAATTCAATGAATTTAGAGTAAAAACATACATATCACTGATATCCGAAATAATCTAGAAATTATCCAGTCAAATGTAAGACGGAAATAATATTTAATAGAATCATTGTGAAATAGACTTTTTGGAGAAAAAGTTGGGTTGGTTATTTAAATATGTGGAGTTGGTCGATTTCTATAAAGATTCTTTATCTGTTACTATGAGAAGATATTTAAAATACATCAAACTGAACATTTCAAATTCTAACTTACCTTCTTTTTTATGACTAACTAGAATGATGATTGTAAATGTTGGTGTAATTTTAAGGGGTCTAGAGTATTAGAGCCACGTTTTACACTTAAAATTTATCCAAAATAAAAACAAAACAAAAAAATCTTTATAAACAACATTAAAATACATGACAATTTTTACACACACATACAAATATAAAAAGATAAAGGAACACATAAACATAATCGTACGCAACATAAGTAAATCAATAGTACGCAACATAAAGTAAAATCAATAGTTTGAAATTCGTCTGTAGAACTTAAGTTTAGAAACAAAATATAAACAACATTAAAGATGCAATATTTATGCCAAATTGAACATTTTTTCCTTTTAGTATCTCTTCTTCTTCTATATTCTAGACGTCACTTTAAAATTTGTAATGTGTTTCTTTGTGTTGTGTGATTTTGTGTTGAATGTGGCAGGAGTAGTGAAAAAAATGTATAAATAACTGTCTGACTTATATTTTTTCTGTCTTTGGGTATTTTCTTATCAATTTCTTAAATCTTAAAAGCGGCTCTTTCAAATTACATTTATAGTAAAACCAACACTGACTCAATTACCCGTACACACACATACATAAATTGACTATAAAACTTTCTCTTTGAGTTTCTTTCATACAGTTAGTAAGTGCGATTGTATTAGTTAGTTAGTTTGTATGTAGTTTGGTTTATTACCATTTGATATTGGCTGTTTCGTTTTCCCTTTTTTCTCTACATTTAAAATTTGACTCGTGTGTTTGTGTTAACATTTTAGACATTTTATAGATTTTATTAGATTTTATATTGTCCTTGTTAGTATAGTTTGTGTCCTGTATTTTATTTTGTATTTGACTATTTGTTTTTGTTGTTGCTATTACTATTGGTGTTTAATGACATTTGTTTGACAATAACGTAGCCAAAATTTGAAGAAGGTATTTTTTGCCCAACCATACGTTGTCAATGCTTCGAGGAGCTGTTTATTTTGTTTAAATTTTTGTTCAGCTCATGATAACTAAGTATTTAATATGAACAGGGTGGTGTTTAAAGAAAATTTGTTTAATGTTTTCTACGCAATCGGTGGGACTAAAAATTCTAAATAATTAATAAAGCACTAATTTTCAATCTGCTTATAAAATCCATACATTTTGTAATGTTTTTTTAACGTCCCTGACCTAAGTACAATCGGAATTTTTCATTACAAAATCTTTTGAAATACCTAACAAAAGTAACAGATCAAACATTTCTATATTCCACACCCTGTATATGGGCCTTAAAAATTGGTATTTTCATTTCTGTTATGGGTGCTGAATAACTCGTTACAATCGATTTTATGTCAATTCATTAAAAGATATTGAAAACAGGAATAAAATCAAATAAAAAAACTCGTAAATGGTTTCAATGTTTTTTTTTCGTTAAAAGAGGGTTTGTACTATTTTTATTGCTCTTAAGGGTTTCTAGTTGTTATTGCTGTTATTGACTGGAATATGAAAGTACTGGATACTAGTACGGCAAAAAGTGAAAGTTCAGGTGTCATCAATTGGAATATTCAACACAAAAATATATTCGTTTAAAAACAAAGAAATTGGCTTTCTTTAAAGATACAACAAAAACAACATAAATACATTAACAATAATTTCCTTTTTTATTTTACACCTTTTTTTAATTAAATTATATTTTAGTGTTTCGTAGAAAAATAAGGTGAGTTTGGAATTAACTGATTGATTTGATAAAAAAGGTTATTTATTTGTCAGTTTCAATTAGATAAGAATTGAATTTAAAGACTCTATTTGTTATGGGTTTATAATAGAAATACATACTTATTTATATCTTAATTAGATCAAAATAAAAAGGGAATTGAAAACAAACAATATTAATAAAAAAGGGAAAAATAAAAGAAATTTATATCCTTAATTATTATTCAAAAAAAAGGACAATACTTGATCACAAAAATTGTTCAAAAGAAATTAAAATTTAATTTCTCTATTTAAAAGACAAAAATAAATACATATTATTATTATTATTATTATTATTATTATTATTATTATTATTATTATTATTATTATTATTCAAATATTAAATTTTAAAATTTTGTCTCCACTGTTTTCTGCATAATTTTATTAATTCTAATAAAATATATTTTTAGAATTTTAATTTTTCTATAAATAAAAATTATTTTAAGAATTTTCTCTTTATTCGTTACAGGAAACATGTTTTGAATTAATTAATTTTAAGAAAAAAAACTGTTTTATAAATAAATAAAACTAAACACTTGTTGTCTGAGGTAAGTGTTTTGTTGCAACACACATATTTCATGTACTCACTGTTCCTAGAAGATATAATAAATTTTGGAAGAAGATAGAAATTTGTTTTTAGAATTTCATCAATATTCTAAGACTAAACAATTACATAACAAATATAGATTGAAATATTAATTGACATTTTTTCATGAACAGGTAATTTGGTGTTTTTTAAATAATGTCAAAAATGTCAAAACAACAACAATTTTTAAATTTTATTTTAATTTTAATATTTAGGTAATAATTTTAAAAAATGTTTTTTTTATTAAAATTATTAAATTATACTTAAATATCAAACCATTTTAAGAAAAATTACATAAGTAAATTCTTATCGAATATAGATCCAAACGTGAGAAAAATTTGTATGAGAATTAATTTTGAATTAAAAAATCGAAGAAAAAATTAATCATATTTTTAGTCACCAAAAAAAAAAACATCATATTGAACATTTCGAACACGAAGATTTATTAAACTTTTACTTTATTAATTCATCTGTTACATTACTGTTTTTAATCTGAGTCTTCATGAAGGATTCAAATAAAGTCTTTATGAAGGATAAAATTTAGCAGAGATTAATAAAATTTTTCAAAAGGAAACGATAACGTATTATTTAAATACAAGATATATCCGCCCAAACATGTTTAATTTTAAGTTATATATTTTTTTATATTTTTAGTATGCTCACAAGTTCTCCATTGGGTTTAAATCCGACCAGTCCATTAGATGTATTCTGTGTTCGTTATACGAAGATTGCTTTGAAACATGTACCGTAGCATTATCTTGATGGAATATGGAATCTTCATTCCTTTTTTCGTTCATAAAACCAAGAAGCGTATCTTTCATCGATTGAATATAAATTGGTCTTTTAACTAAATAGCTGTATGTTGGAATAAAACAAACTTTAGAAAATACTGCCCGAACTATAACATTACACCACCGAAATTACGAAAACAACAAGACTTAGAAAATATATTGTTTTCATTAAAAAAAGTACCGTTAAGTATTTTTTAGTAAACAAACCTTCGACTTTTATTGATGAGAACGGCATAGAAAAATAATGTATTTATAGAAATATACATCAGTGTAATTAAATTTTGCCATGATTGTAAGTTATTCACAAATTTTCTTAACGAAAAATTATTTTTGACCAAAGAAATTAACTTCTAAACCAACGTGGGATAAGCGAAAGCAGTTTTTTACTCTAGGATCATTCGTATTTTAATAAACTTCCTTCATTTGTTCCAACAATTTAAGTTTTTTTTATTAAAAAAAATCAAATTTTTCGCTAGAAATGAACTTTTCAAAAAAAAATTTCAATGAAAAAGAAAATAAAATTTTCCTAAACGAATTTAATAAAAAAATTAATTTTTACGATTTATTCATCATTATGACTTAAAGATATTTAATTTAATGTATACTAGAATATTTTTAGTGTTATAGAATTGAAGAATTATTATACATAAGTTATCAATTCGATTTTAACATAAAAGTTTCGAATAAATCGAATAATTAACTAAAAACATTTTTTATTTTTAAAATATATTACATGAATTAGCTTAACTTAAAAAACTAAAATTCAAAATTTGACTCTTTAAGACCCAAAATATTACTTTTATGTACTTCAGGCATTGTTTTAGAGATTCCCAAGGAAAAAAATACACTCAATTTAATTCAATAGATATATTTTATTTATTATTTAAAAAAGTAAATCTTAATACGGCTTTTAAAATTAAAACAAATAAAAGTCTGTAAAATTCCATTAAAAAAAATTAAAAGGACATCACATCATCACATATTTATATATAATGCAAGTAAGTATGTTTATGTAGTTTTTTGGTAAATGAAAGCGAGAACACAAAAGATATCTTTTGTTAAAATCAGAATATATAATAAAATATTGTTGTCTCAGTTAAAATGATTACTGAGCATGCAGACCACAGAGACAAAAGAATGATTAAAATGGGCGTAGAATAAGTTCTCATCTAGAAGTATTAAGGACATATGTTTATTTTTCAGAGTTTCAGTTTTTATTTTATTTTTGTTTTTTCATCATTTATAGGAGTAAATGTATGAATTTAGAAGCAGATTTTAGCTACTTTGTTAAAAATTTTAAAATACATTTACATGCACACACATATACATATACATATGTGAGTGTTTGTTTGCATGTATTTATTGAACAAACACAAAAAGCTACTTAAACAAATACTGGATTATCCTCTTCGGTTCTTTTATTGCTCTTAGTAGGAAATAATATGAAAACAAAGGGGAAAATATATCTAAAAAATACTATAGAAGTACTAAACTAAAGTATGCACAGGACATGTGTAAAAGAGTAAAAAACACTAAAAGTCTGAAGGACTTGTATAGAGGATTTAGTTAAATGAAGTAAAATGTCGAAGTGTATGGAGTGTTGTTGTTTTTTGTGTTTTTTTTTTAAGATTTTTTTGTTGCTGCACTTTAGAAATAAGAGTTCTGAGTCCTTTTGTTTTAATTTTATTTTCTAAAGAAAATTTAAAGTACTTTTGCTGTAGGAGTTTTTAATTCTATTTAATACTTATTTTTTATTCTTGAATCTAGGAAAAATGTTCTCCTTATATGTGTTAGTATATGTGTTTTATGCGTTTCTAATATTGATGAGTTTTGTTGAGGAAGTGTTGCATCCTAGTGTTGTTATGCAACAATCTAGGTATATATATATGTATGTGTGTAAGTGTGTGTTAAATAAGTGGAGTTTGTTTTTAATATGCTTATGTACTTAAATATTCTTATCATCAACGAAGAGTTAACTGTAACACTTTTACACCCTCATGCTATCAAAAACATGATACATCGACAAACATTATAACAAACAGGCGGACGGACATACTGATTTTTTATGTAAAATATATAAAAATTAAAACTGCTGCACCTCCAACAATGAACAAATAAATAAATTAGAACATTGAGTACTTTTTTTTAATATAATTTTACTTTATTAGTTTTCATGTTGAATGTATACGTTGATGTGTTTGTGAGTATATATATTTTACGTATATAAATTGTTGATCATCATGTAAATGATAATGGTGACAATGATTATTTATGTGTGTGCATCTGTCTGTCCGTCCGTCTTTCCCTACATATTTTGTTACACAAACACCACATATGTCTCTTATTTTAGTTGTTGTTATTTAATTTTTATTGCAACATAACAGCAAAAAATTTTAATAGTTTTATGTTTCATGATGCAACTTTGTTTCTTACACACTTTACTAGACTAAATAAACTCTTTAGTGGAATAAATTCTTGTTTAAGAAGTTTGTTATTTTTCTAAAATTTATGTGATTTTCTAAAGTAATAAATTTTAATTTGAGACAGAAAAATAAAATCTATTAAATAAAATTTTAACGAGTTGTATTTCTTTTTTTGTGCATATGCAAACATTAGACTTATTTACAACGAGACATCTAATCCTTAAATGTTTTTATGTAAATATTTATACTTTTAATTTATTTTATAAATATTTATTTACATACAAGCAATTAAATAAGAACATAATTTTATATGTTTTCTTCTTATATCATTTTGGGGAGATAAGGAGTCATAAGGGAATTAGTTAATATTTTTTTAATCATACGAAGTTCAAAAGTATGAAGGGAGGGGTGGTAGTGTTGCTGCTTTAAATTTTATTAATAATTGGATTTTCTGGAAACTATATGATACTATAGGATCAAGACAAAAGGATGGTTATTTACTAATTCAAATTTACAATGACTGAACATTTTATGCAACCGTTTTTAATGTATATTTTATAGTACACTTTAACTATTTCAAAAAAAAATATTGTCCGAATACAAAAAGCCAGATCTTTCGAAAATTTTGCTGATTTTGAATTTGAAACTTCTTAGGAGTATAACAAATAAACGACTTCATCCCCTTTTATATATATATATATATATATATATATATATATATATATATATATATATATATATATATATATATATATATATATATATAAATAAATAAATATATAAATATATATATATATATATATATATATATATATATATATATATATATATATATATATATATATATATATATATATATATATATATATATATATATTATATATAAGTTAGTTAGTTTTAAAGAAGAGATTAAATAATTTTATGCGGCTGGGAAATTTTTTCCTTATATATATATATATATATATATATATATATATATATATATATATATATATCTATATATATACACATATATATATACACATATATATATATATATATATATATATATATATATATATATATATATATATATATATATATATATATATAAGGAAAAAATTTCCCAGCCGCATAAAATTATTTAATCTCTTCTTTAAAACTAACCGACCGACCGAATGTTTCTTAACCAAGTGTAACCGTTTTAAATTAATTTAGATTTTTAAAACATTTTTTTGAATTTCTTTTGTGCAGTTAAACCAAATTAATTGTGCCTTTTTATGGTCAATAGACAAGGTCAAAATTGAAACCAATATCAGAAAATAAGTAATCATCAAACATACATGAAGGACAAATAGAAATTCTATAAACACTCAAATATACAAACAAGCCGACAAGGCAACCAAATAATCAACGAAAAATATAAAAACCAACCAGTCAACCCAATAATATCCAAACAAATACCCAGTCGTAAACAAACAAACAAAATTGTGTTTTTCTTTGTGTTTAGGCCACAATCAAAAACAGAGCATCAATTGTTTGAATGCAACAACAAGAACAAGAATGACATAAGGCAAAAGAAGGCTCAATGTGGTCGCTTGTTTGCTCGACTTTTGGCCATTAAACAGCAGACTACAATAACAAAATTAAAATTAAAGAATGTAAAAAGTTAAAAGGAGAAAAAGATCAGTATACAACATTCACACACCATATGGCAGTGGTCCAACATGACCTGCCTGCCTATAGATAACACTGAATACATTTTTCACGCATTTTACACTATTTTTTAAAACCATTTAACGTTCTTTGACTTTTATTTAGCATTTCTATTACTATTTTCATCTTTTTTGGTATTTTACTAGTGTCCATTAACCCATATGTTGCGGCCGGCTATGACTGACTGATTTTTACTACCATAGAAATCAAATAGTAATAAAAATTACAAAACAGATGAACATCATTTGAAAATGTACATTTTCAAAATAAAAAGTATTTTAAAAATTTGTTACACATCAGCTTAAATTTACTACACATGCTACACACACACATGCATAATGTGAAATGAATCTTGTTTCATAATATTAAATTAAATCAACCGCGCCTTTTTTGGTTTATTCGTCTTAAAATTTATTTTATTTTTATTTGTTCCTTATTGTCATCAATTAATATTCATGTTACAATTTTTGTTCTTAAATCTTCTTCTCATTCTAGTTATTGTTGTTGTGATTGTGGAACCAAAACATACAATATTTCTTTAGATCTTTAAAAAAAACTTTCAAAAAAAAGGTTAAACATTTAGAAAATCTTGTTCTATAACTTAGATATTCATCAATAAAAATCTATTTGGAAATAATCGTTAAAATCTTCGAACAAAAAAAAATATGGAAAATGTGTGACATAAATCTTATTCGTTTGTCTGGTTAAAAAGGATTTTCATGTTATATTTTTGTATAAATAAACCTTGAAGTACTATAAATCTAGTTGCTCTAATTAGTTATTCACAGAATCGTGTCGCAATATCTCCTTATATTTTCTGTTTATTTTTAGTGTTATCTTTGAACGTATCTTATCATATTGATGTTGTTATGTAACTAACAATTCCTTCGTTTTAAGTATGTATTTATTTAAAACAAAAAAATCAAAATACATAATACGCTTTGTTATGTAATATGATACAAGTATCTTACTGAGGGGTACAGTGAGACGTGTAATCAGAGAAACTATAAAAGTTATGAATTTCAGAGGAAATCTTTAATATTATTTTAAGAATCATGGGGTTTCAATAATCTTTTATGGACAAAAGTAATAAAAAAGAAAGAAATAAATAAGTGGAGAAAAAATCGTTTAAAGAAGTGTTTCCATAAATTAAATTATCTCGAGAAAATTTATAAATATTTTGCAAATAAATGTCGACAATGAATAAGGTATTAATATATTATTTTTAACGAAAAATATATAAAATATTTTTAATTAATTTATTAGATTAAATATCTTAAAATTGAAAAATACTGCCTTACTAATTAACGTGTAACAATTTGTATTCCATCATTCATATCACCCTGTATCACTTGACATCTTTGCGACGCAATGTGTGTTAGAATTTTTGTCATTGTTATTTATAATGATCATCACTATTTAAATTTTATTTTATTTAACGAGATTTCTGTTCAGATTCAGTCGTTTGTTTTGTTTTTTAATAACACAAGTGTCAATTTTCCTTATTTTCCACATTTCTACTCCCACTTAAGAAGTTTACATACACTCTAGTGTGTATAGTTCTTTTTTTATTCGATTCCCTGTATCTGCTCTTCAGTCTTAAGTTGTTTTCCTTGTAAAAAAAAGAGAAGAAATACAAGTAACTAAGTAGACGAATCGTTAAATCTTAAGTATTTGTTAATATGCATATAAAATAAAAGTGAGTCCTTGTTAGCATAACGTTAAAAAAGGCAACTAAATGAAAGGATTTTTTCTTCTCTGTCAATGATTTTTTATTTTTATTTCTGTTAAATTTTTAATACTTTTTGGATTCAAATTTCTAGAGAATGAGCAGATGTCGATAATGATGATTATGATGGGAATTGTTGGAAACGATTATGATGATTTGTTTTTTTAAGGTTTCTTCGAAAAATATTATATTCATAGGAATCAGTGTTAAATTATAAAGTGTTTATTGATATTCTTTTCATAAATTTTAACAGTTTGTTAAGGTTGTTATTTATTCACAACTAGATAAACGAATCAAATGTAAACTCATATATTTAACAGGTATTTATTTATAAAATCAATTAAGAATAAAGGAAATTTTATATTAAAATAATAGAAATATTAACAACTACAGAACATAAATTGTATTCTCCCACAACAACTCAATATTCAATTTCTTCAAATTTTCGATTTTTTAAATCGCTTATTTATTTAAACGTATTAAAATATTATTTTCTTAGTATTATAATTCCTGCATCCTTGGAAGTTGTCGTAATCTCTTCTAAAAACTAAATAAGTATTTTGGAAAATTCACTATGGAAACAGATTATCTATAATGTTTTTTTTTGTCTAGTTTGTAATAAAAAAAACGAAATAGTTGATATGTTAAAAATAAATATTCCATACTCTTTCATGGATGGTTGGAAATGCATTAAGTTTAAATTTAAAAATAAAAGAAGAACAAAAATTTATAAAAATTTCTCATTTATTCACAAAAATTGAATTCCCATGAGCTCATACTTATAGTGGCAGATACAATAATATTATTTAACAAGAGCTTCGAAAGAATGTAAATCTTACCTTAAAGAGCATTTTATAAAATTTTCTGTGATAGAAATATTTAGACTTAATAGAAAATATTAACGAAATTTATAATTATCAATTCAATTTTCTTGTTGCATGCCGTATATATTTTTCCATTCAAAATAAATACCCGAAACTAGAAGAAGTAGTTCAAGATGTAGATTATACAAAAATTAATGATATATAAAAAATTCTTATAGAAGAAAAGACAAAAAGAAAAATAAACATAAACATAACCACCAACACTTAGAGTTATAGAGACCACAAACATCTAAGAAAGGAGGAAAACTCGTTTACCATAAAAATAATAACAATTTACTTTATGCCTTCTAAGGAGTTGCAGATAAACTAAGATCATCATATCTATATTTATAGCAAAGTAAAGTTTATATACGAAATAATTTCGTTACGACTAAAAATTAATCTAAATTATTTAAATATCAATATAAATGTTTGTGGGCAAATAATTTCGTGTAACGACTTTAAACTAACAAATATATAAAAAAGAATATATGTATTATTTCGTCTGTTGCTTATATATGTTCGAATATAACATTGTAGGAAAAGTCTTGCAGCAGTCATGCTTCAAGATATAAAATACTATTTATTTCAATTCCTACATCCAGCAGCTGTTCGGAACTAAACAGAATAGCTGGAACGTAAAAGGCTCCATGGCTTTAACAATACCAAAGCCACAAGCAATGCCAAGAAAAATAAATATGAAAAGACAGGAGAGAGAAAAAATATGTGAAAAAGAAAAGTAAATCAAAAAGGAACATTCAAAAGTCAAGACTCTAAGGATAATAAGCACGAAATCGTTTTTGATAAATCTCCCAACGTTGCCTTCCATACACTTGGCTATTCTCAACAAAAATTACTACTCAAACAAGGAAAAATTGAACATATTGTTTGAATGTATGAATGAATAAAATTGTACAATAAAAATAATAAGAAGGCAACAGACAACAAATCGACCGGCTAAAAAAATGAAAAATAAAAAAGGGAAAATACATAGAAATAAAGAAAACTGATAGGAAAGCATAGCAATGCATGGAGAATTGTTTTTCGTTTCTTTAACATCAACCATACACAACACAGACAGTTCACATTTACCAAATGAACCGAACATAGAAATAATAAAACTCCAATGATACCGGTATTCTAACACAGCACAGAGACTCACACATTAAGACAAACGATTGAATGCGTATCAACAATTATTATGGTGAAATATTATGCTCAAATACATTCCACAGATTTACAGCATTAAAACAATAGTATCAATGAAAAATATATTTCAGAAACTTTAAGGCGGGGTATTCAAAGTAGACAAATAAAAATATAAGAAAAAAGAAACAGAATGAAGTAATGAAATAAAAGATGAATACAATATGGAAATAAAAATCAAATTGGTTACGTAACATTAAACAGAAAACCACATAAAATTACAGGATTCTATATTTTCAAGATCAAACAAAAATTTTAAAACAAAAATTGTAACATGTAACGCCTACCATTCTTTAAAATCTTAAAAAAAATCTATAATCGATTTATATTAATTTTACTAACAAATTCACTCATATTTCTTGTCCTATAGGGAGGTCCTTTTTGAAAATACTTTCTTTTGGCTTTTTTTCTGAAACCTTCAAATTTAGTTTACACCACATGGTGTTTTTTATGATATTTCAATGATTTTTAAAATTTATTATCTTATCACAACTTTACTGATCATTACCGCTTGTTACTTTTATGATTTTTGTCTATTTTTTGAAAGAAACATGATATATTTTTTACATTTTATCTTATTTGTAAAACAACACCTCTTCCTTGTTTTATTATTATTATTATTATTATTTTCCTAAATTTTAAATACAGACTACTTCAAATTAACAAACCAACTAGACACAGACTTTGTGTTGAATAAATAATAAGGTCATGCTTAAAATATTACAAATTTGCATTTACTTTGTGTTCTTGTGTGAAAAACAAATAAAATTTAATTTAAATTTTCAATTTCATTAAAAACTCCAGTACAGTGATACTGTCTACAATTCCCCCAAACAATCTCTCCACCTTTCGCAACTGAACTCTAACATTATTCAATGTTTTAAAACAAAACTGGAAGTTTTATACAAATAAAAATAGAAGCTTTAAAAATACATACAAAGCTCCAACTAACAACGAACACGTTTCATGAAAAAAGTAGACTACAATAACTAATAATAGGATATGAAATTGTAAAAGGCAACTTGCAAACAGTTGCTGTCACTCGCATTTAATTGTACACAAAATGACGGTGCGAAATTTTTTGGTTCTTCCATTCCATGTTAAACAAATGCAATATTAACAACAGAACAGAATATTTTCATTAATATAAAATACATTGAAAATACTTTTTGAAATTGTTAAAGTTTCATACGGTTATCCCCTTTTAATATATGAAAAGTTACTTTAAGGAGTTTTTTTTTCAATTAACCTTTTTATGTTCAACGTCAAACAAATAAGTAATCTGACTTAAATGAGTGACCAGAAAAGAGTGTGTATTAATATTATCTAATATTTTCAACAAAACCCAACTTGGTAGTACAAAACGTTGTTTCCAATGTTAATAGACTTTTGCGAATGAACCTGCTTCAAGTAGAAGTAATGGTTCATAGGTACTGTGGTAAAAATGCCTTTGAGTGGCACAAAAATAATAATGCAGAATTTGTACCAAAAAAGATAAATACGCCAAACGTCTGAACTTAAACATATTTGATATTTTAAGTTTGGATTTTTACTTTAAATTTTTTAATTCATTTAAAAATTCTACTTTCAGTGTAATCGTCTTCGTGTTTAAGATCTCAACTCAATAATTCTTAATACTTTAAATTCTATTTTGTAAAAATTAGGAAATTGGACTAATAAATCTTTAAGTATATTGTATAATAAAATCTCTTTTAAGTTAATATCGTTACTGAATATAGGTTTATTTAAACCAATTTTCTGGCATATTCTATATTTATCAGAATTTGAATGTCTCGGTGATTCGTTATAGTAATAAACTCTTTTTAATATAATAAGTACACTACCCCTCTTTTGGATACATTATTTTACCTGTAGCTGAAAGAAATATGATCTTAAAATAGATCTATTAATTTACCTGCAAATACAAAACAATAACATGATTCCTTTCACAATATTTAATAACAATGAAGATCCTACCTGTTTCACTTCATCATACAGACCAAATTGCACTAAATGAATTTCTTATTAAATTTAACACAACACAATTATTTCCACAACATTTTCTTTACAAAATTAAAAAACAATAAAATAAATGAATTTCTTATTAAATTTAACACAACACAATTATTTCCACAACATTTTCTTTAAAAAATTAAAAAACAATAAAATTTTTCTATAATTTACGCCAATTAGAAAGGAAGAATCAACGTAAAACTGTCATCAAACAATTAATAAAAGGAAGAGTTGGCAACATATACAAGTGATATTTATGTCTAAAGAGAAAACCGGTTACAGTTACATTTAAACATTATTACAGTAAATAATATTCAAAAAATATTTATAACATTTTAATTTAAAACATTAAATCAATGAACGAAGATAAAATTTATGATTTGCTTTTCTGAAAGTTCTACATTTTGTATTTGAGCATGAAACCTAATGTCAAAAATTTACACTGATTGAAAATTTGTTTATATATTGACGTTTTCTAAAGATTTTATTTTATATATTATTTATAAATTGTAACGATTTTTTACAGCCTTTTTCATTTAAAAGATATTTTTAATAAAATTATTTTAAATATTTTCTAAAAATTAAGTTTCTTAAATTAAATTTCATAAAAAAGTGTTACAATGTTTGAAATCAACTTTAATAAATTTTATTTCAATTGAAATGATTACTTTTATTTGGAAATTTGTAGGTTTAGGTTTTAAATAAAATCTGGTCCGGACAATGCAAACATTCATGCCAAATTTCATTAAGCTTATACCTTAAGTGCATAAGTGAGCTTGTCTTGAGAAGACAGTTTAGGAAAAGCTAACTGTATAATTCCGTCGTAGTTATGTTTCTGTACTTTTATTTGGAAATTTGTAGGTTTAGGTTCTAAATAAAATCCGGACAATGCAAACATTCATGCCAAATTTCATTAAGCTTATACCTTTAGTGCATAAGTGAGCTTGTCTTGAGAAGACAGTTTAGGAAAAGCTAACTGTATAATTCCGTGTTTTGTTTCTGTAATCCCAAACATACAATCGTTCATCTTTCTAGGTGGAAGGGTATACAAATTGCTATGATTTTTGCTTTATTTCAATTCAGTAATATAAAGCCAATATTTTTATATATCATTTATTATTTGCTGTAGATAGGATACTGTACTTAATAAAAATTGGAATTTTTTTTAATGGGATTAATTTTTGTTATAATTTTTTTTATTAAAATTGTGATTTCTTTAAAAAACTCATATAAAATTAAAAATGTTCAAACTTTCTTCAATTTTTTGTTAATACATTATACTCAAAATATAATGAATTCTTAATTTCAATAAAAATTCAACTTTAAAAAAGTTGTCTCTGTTGAAGTTTTTTTTCTATTTTTGATGAAATTTAAATTTTTAACTAAATTAATTCCAAAAAATTTGCATATATTTTTATTAAATATTTGTTTATCTGGTTTGAATAAATTTGGCAATCCTATAATGTAAATATCAAAGCTTTCTGACTTGGTAACCCTGATTTAATGTCATCGTTCTACTGTGATTTGTTTAATAATTTTGTTGAGACAGTTTTCAATATATAATTATTTGTTTATTTAATTAAATTTTAGTAAAGTATAAATAATAATAAAATAATAAAAAATTTTAATTGTAAAACTCAGTGAAATTGTGAGTAAAATTTTAATTAAAAAAAGAATTTTAATTTCCATAAAAGTTGTTAAAATCAAATTATTTTTGTGTTCTCGTAAAGTTTTATTATGGAACTTTTTTTATAAAGTCAAATCTAATTTTGATAAGTGAAAATAATTCATTCCATTAACAAGTTTTCTCTAAAGATATCAAAGTAAGTATCATCAATTTAGTTTACTTTTATATGCTAAACTTTCCATATCGTACATCCTTCCAATCCATAGTTAATTTTTTACCGGTGAGCTTTGCTGCCTTAGATCTGGAAGCAAATTTCACTAATCATGACGCGAATTGAAAGATACTATACAGCGGGGCTTTTATCAAATCCACCTCACCCATTCCGTTCTAGATTTTTGCAATAAAACCGTTTAACAAGATATCAAATATCCAAAATTTGCTTTGTATGGGGTTAACCCTTTTCATGATTCTACGTTTTGTCTAGTAAATCCGTTCTTTGGAAAAGTAGTTGAGAACAAATTTGAGAACTCTTGCTATAGTTCCTTAGATATTCGATAAAAAATATTTGGGTGGGATTCATCCCCTGGCATTATCGGAATTTTTTATAGCCTATGGTACCTTCAGATATATTGGGATCATCTATGAAAATTTTATCAAAATTTGCCCAGCCGTTTTGGAGTCCATACGTTACATACATACACACACATCCTATTTTATATATGTAGATGTGCAAAACAACTTTCCGAATTTGTATTTTTCATAATTATATCATGTCATTATAGTAAGTGTTTTAGGGATTATTTGTTTGTAGCGAGATGATGTAACTATTTTGTCGTGAAACGACGTAACCGTTTTGTCCAAAGGATGAAATCTATTAACTTATGATCGATCTATTATTCACCATTGGTACATGCAAATGTGTCCCGGTATAATATGGCTTTTAAAAAAATTGTCACAAATTAGTGAATTATTTCCAATATTTCTTTAAAAAGCATAAATCTTACAACAATATAGTATTTCATAGTCTGACTTGACCGACTGCAACTTTTCTACCTAATTTATATTTAAATTTAAAATGATACTAAAATTTGTTTATGGCAATTCAGAACATGATTAACAAATAAACAAATAGTGTAACTATATACAACGTATATAAATTATACATTTATTAATTTCTATTCATTAATTTGTATTAAAGTTGATTATGCCAAATTAAAATAAGACCTGATTTGTATTTTTTACAGCAATTTATTTATAATTCATATTTATTACAATATTTCAGTGAATACATAATCATACAGTAAATATATAAAGAATTTACTGTATAACTCTTTATGCTCATCCACACATACACTAGTGTACATATACCAGGATATTTAGTTACTTAAAGTTTTTGTATAAAATTTAATAAAAACTCCTAATCTCGTTTGTGTTGTATAGAAATTCAAGAAGTATATAACTACAGTATTTATTTAAATTCCTGCATATAAAATTTGCTTTAAAGTTTTTTTTTCTCTAAAAATTATACTTTTGTATTTCTTTTTTTTTTTTTGTGCAACAATTTCATTTGTTTGGTTTTTGGGGCTTGTTTTGAAAGCTGTTTTTCTGGGAAAAGTGTAAAATCCAACCAAATTCATATTTAAGTATGTATTTGTAATTCTCGGTAGTGTTAAAATATTTAGTGAAATTGAGAATTTTAAATAGATATTTTATTCTTGTTGTTGGTTTTATTCTTTAGATTTTTGTTGGCTAAAAAATCACAGAAACTTAAAAACTTAAATTTCACTTAGAGTTAAATGTTTTGTTGTTTTGAGTATAAAACTTTTATAACATTTTCTTTATATTTTCTGGTAAAATTTTAAAGGTTTTCAGTTTCGTTTTGATTTCAAAGACAAAACAAAAATATTGTGAGGATGTAGGTGAAGGATTTGATTTTATGTATTAAACTTGTGGTATTAAATATCATGTTGTAAAGCGAATTTTTAAACAAAGTTTAAATAATGTTATAAAACTTGTAATCAACTCCTTTTGTCGAAGCAGTAATAATATATTTAAATTTTTGTAAATTTATTTAAATTTCGTATTTAATTTATAAAGATTTTATGTTCAAAATTTAAGATGTTAATCTTTAATAAATCTTTCAATATTTTTTAGAAATAAAGTTTCTAAGTATATATGTAGACATTTTCAACTATATTCCCTTATCTTTTGGGAAAGTTAAAACTAAATATAACTTTTTTTGCCTTATTACTGAAAGTGATATTTGAGGTGTAAGCAATAGCAAATGTTCGTTTGTTTAACACAAATCACATCTAAATATCTTAGTTGTGGTTTATTACTCACACTCCTTTTTGTAACTATTCAAATTACCTGAATCGTCTTCCCTATTTTAGCTGTAACCAATTTGTAATACACGCAAAGGAGTAAATAGTATTTAAGTAAGTTAGCAAAATTCTCATTCGCATGAAGTCTTTCTAATCTAAATTACAAATGTGTTGAAAATCATCTTCATTGTAAAGTATCTACCTACATACATTCATATAACATTAGCAAAAGTACAGTATACAAATACAAATTATTGCTGATAATAATGATAATGATGACGATGACAACGTCAATGATGTTGATGATGACGATATGACAACAATTGTTACAATTTGTTAATACACGTAAAAATTTTGAAAAAAGGATTGAAATATCTGTCTCAATATAAATAAGTATACTTAAATTAGGTGTTCGCTGTTTACATGCTTCTTGCATATTCTACAAAGTTTTCAATTTCTTATCAGATTTATATATATGACTGTTATTTAGACATAATCATGGTGTTGGTAAATTGACAATTGTCACCTTTAATAAAATGAATTTTTACATTACTTACATACATACGTACATTGACAAACTAATAAGTTTTTAACTCTTATTACAGCTAATTTTTTGTGAGACTGATATTTAATGTAATAAACAAATGTATAAAATGCCTTTTGCTGTATAATTCACTTAGAATGGCATTAGTTTTAATTATTCAGAGAAAATTACTTAGTTTACTTTTAACCAAAAATGTTGTCTTTACAAATGGCTCCATTACTTTTTCTTAAGACTGTCTGCAATTTGAAGTGGTTCAGCCAGACAAATTTAATATTAATTAAAATGAAATTGAAATACTTGTTATATTACATAAATTTTCTTTGACCTGTTGTAAAAAGGGTAAATAGTTGACAAAACTAAATAAACCTTTTTCATTAAATACTTTTTTAATAAAATTTTGTGTGAAAATTCAAATGAAATATTTTTTTTTTTAAATCGTAAACGAAAAAATTTCAAATTTTAAGAAAATTTTGTAAGTCAAATAAATATTGTCTTTCTAAATAAAATAATCTTTTAATCGATCACATATATATTCAACATTAGAAAATAAAAGTCAATACTAGAAAGAAATTATTTTCCATATCTCCCCCTTTTTAAAAAAAATTTAATTTACCTCAAATTTCTTTCTTGTGTGCATTTGAAGTTTACAACTTTTAAATGTAAAATTTATTATAATTTTCATTACCTTTTATTTTCTTCATCTACGTATTTCTGTGTTACATTAGAGTCAATAGCCGCAGGATATTGATTTGCCTACATTAACCCATAAACGCACCCAAACTTAAGATTTCACTTTTTAATTGAAAAAGAAAACTCCCTAACAATGATTGTAAAGTATTAGTGGGGATTGTAAAACATTAGGTCTATGGCAACATCATCATACACACATGGGTTTCTGCGCCGCAAGAAAATCATAGAAATTAGAAAATTTAATTAAAATTTTATATATAAAAAGCAAAGTTTTTGTTTCGATTCAATTTCAGTTTATTAAGTAAAAACACCGTGTGGCATACCGCCAGCAGAAAACAATACGGAAAATAAAATTTAAAGGAAGTATTTCATATCAAATATGCATGTAATTGTTCGCATAAATTGTACAGGAATTGGAATGTTAGGAAGATTGTCAGTCAGTCAGTCGGTTAACTAGTAATGCTATGTATGCCTGGTTGGTTATAATAACAATAATGATAATAATCATACAACAATCATAATCACAATAAAGCCACCATATTAAAACATTGTATGAATTAAGTGTGCTTTTGTTTATAATGTAATATGTATGTTTGTAAGTTTAAGTGTGCATGTGTGTTTGTAATCATGTAAGCGTGCTAGAATATTATATGGTGTAATATGAAGTCATATAAACGCAAACACTTTATACGTCAGTATCTATATTCACATGTACTCGCTTATACAATATATAACACACCTTTAACTAATTCATAAGATTTTAACGCTTAAAGTAAATTATTTGTTCCCTTTAGAAACCCTCTTTTCAACATTTAATATACGTTTATATATTTCAAAGTATGTGTGTGTGTCTAAAATGTTTTAGACGACTTGTATGTGTATTTATTATTAGAGCAATCAACAAAAATTTTAATTTTAAGAATTTTATTAAATTTAATAGAAAATATTAATGAAAAAATGTGTTCATAAGCTTATGTCTGTCAATGTAATACCTGAAAGATTTTGATAGCTTCGGGTGCGGTTACTACGTTACATTAACATAACTTGCTCCCCTACTCCTCCAAAGGAACACACTCCCATTTCGAAAATAAGTAAATATCATTAAACGGAACATTTTGTTAAAAAGGTGAAATTAAGGATATTAACTTTAACATTTACTTGCAATACTTTTATTAATAAAATGTAAATAATTTCTGCTCATAAAATGTGAATATCCTTATTATTTCCTTTGATAAAAATTTTATAGTGTCGCATAAAATGTGTTTGATAAAAGTGCTTTTTGATTTATCCTGTACTTTTTTGTTTAAGAAATTAACATTAAAATCGTTTACTGTTAAATGCATATTAAATTTTAATCATTCAACCATACGATGACATTTGAGTTCATATTAGTGTAAGAAAATCTAAACTACTTTAATCTAAAGTGTTTATATTTTTAAATTGAATAAACATTTTGGTGAAACTCCCCTCTTTTAGTAGTCATTTTTTTCAAACATATTTTCTTAAGTTAAAATACTCAGTATCCTAAAATCGAATTAGGCTTAAATAATATTGAACAATGACATAAAAAGGACAGACATACTTAATACAAAAGAAATAAGTATGCAATTTTCTGTCAGCGATAATCGCTTTTGTTACTAAAGAATATACTTTTGTAAATAAAATAAAAAGTCCTTTAAAAACAATAAAATTCTTTTGCGAAGATCTTCCATTTAACCTCTGTTACCTTGTACGCGTGTAAACGTATGTTATTGTTGCAGTTTAAAAGTATATGTGTTTTTGTCTATTGTGCAATTGTATTGATTTCTGCCTCAGCTGGAATTCTACACTCGACTTCTGTTCTTATGATCTTGGCTTAAAGGCTCATTTCATCTTTAGAATTGCATAAGCAGGATTTAGTTTTACTTAACAAGATGTGCAAGTGTTTGTTTTAGGGATTTTCTCTCCATTGCACTCTTTACCTTACCAGTGTAGTAGGAGTATCATTTATAACGAGTCCACAATAAGTGACAGCTGCTGCTTCTTACTTATGGTTGTCAACTGTTTAAATTCTTGTTTTTCTTTTCATTTCTGTTCTTCATATATACTTAATATGTAGTTACTTTTGTACTCATTTGGTTGACAGTTAGTTACAGTTGTGAGAAAATTATTAGTAATGGTGCTATATACTCAATTCCATTCCTTTGTTCGAATTTCCTCTTAGGTGAGGAGGATTTTGTCATAATCCAGTCTTGCTTGTTCCACTTCGAAGTTTACCCAAGTATTATTGAATTTATCTTTGTAAAATATGTCAGGTCTAAAGTTTAATGCCAAATAATGGAATATATTGTTTAACTGATTAAAATGAGTGAATAGAAAAAGGTGTGTACTAAAATTATTAAATATTGTCAACAAAACCCGACAAAAAATTTATTTTTTATAGGAAATCTGGCTTAGATTGAAGGTCCACATGAGTTGATATGAAAAGTTAATGCTAATGGAGGTCTAAAAACATGCAAGGTTCAAAAATGTAATGACAGTAACACTGTTAAAAATGTGGAGGCCAAAAAAAGAGGAGTCGAGTTTTCAAAAAATATTCTTGCTGCTGCTTTGGGGGAATTTTGATGAAAAATTTAGGACCTAAAAGTAGACAAAAAGCCAATTATTTGTCAGTGATTTGCCAATCACTTTTTCTATAAATCAAGAAACTTTTATCAAGGATTAAAAACACTGCTTCCATTAATTTAATAATGTATCTACTGCTTTGGTTACTGTCCGAAAGTGTAATAGATTATAAACGCAGATGGACTACCTATAAAATTATAAAAACGTTAATGGAAGGGTTTCTAAAAAGTTCGAAATTCCATCACTTTTGATTAATGATATAATTTCTTTATAAATTGTAATAATTATTTAGTTTTTATTAACATTTATGTATGTTAAGCATTTTTCGATCTCACTTCTTATAAATTATAGAAGGAACATAGCATTTTCTGTTTCTTTTACAAATACATCAGTCTGATCATACACGATCTAAACATTTCATAAGGCTGTCATTGTTGGATGTACTATAATTTTTACCTGCACTGTTGTTTTATTTGTTATGTGCTAACGACATTTTGCTATTTTACTTATTGCTTTCATTATTGCAAATTGCAATCCTATTTTTATCTTTGTCTTTGCTTCCTTTGGAAGATTTTTTGCCGCTATTTAACATTTACACACTTTGTTGTTGATATTCTTCAGTGATTTCTCCTTTCCTCTATTTTATTCTATTATTGAATTGCAGTTTTGAACCAAAACAAGAAATAATGTCTGTTTGTTTCTTAACTGAAATCATTGGATTCTTATTGCAAAGTTACTAACAGCTGTTGGTGTTTTTATTGTAATTTTGCAATTGTTTTTAAAATTGTTGGGGTGTTTACACATTCACTCTCTCGTTGGTTTCATATTCAGGCACTCCTATACATACATACATACATACATACATACATACATACATACATACATACATACATACATACATATATACATACATATATACATACGTACATACATACACATATAAACCAATTCCAACTAATATTTTTACACATTTTAAGATCCTTTTTGAAATGAAATTGAATAGTTACTATTTGTATTTGGAAGATATTCTTGTTGTTGTTCTCTATTTTTTTCTTTCCTTCAATTTGCTGTAATACAATAGGCAAAAATAATGGGGCAAATTGAATTTAAATTGTCTGCTGTTGTTGTTGTTTTTGTACAGCAAAACAAAAAAATTCAAGATGTTGTTTTGAAAACTATATCAATAAAAATAAAAATAAAAAACAACAACAACATTACTATCGTTTATTTAAAGATGTTGTTGTTGTTATTATTGTCATTTCTCAATTCTTTGATTGTTGGAAAGATCATTGTAAATATTTGTCAAAGTAATTGTAAAAACATATTTTTACTTTATTTTTCATTAGATTTTAAAGTTTCTTTTGTTTCCTCTTTTGTGTTTGTGGATTTCGTTAAAATGAAATGAATAATGCCTGGTTTTGTTAAATAAAGAAAATAGAAAAATAGATGAAAAAGGTCCTAGAAAAAGGAAAAAATAGGGAGTTAATTGTTTGTATTGTATGTGTGACAATAGAAATAATAATTGCAATTTTTCTGACGTAGTTTTCTTTAAATTTGTTCTTCATCATTTTTTATTTGATTAAAAGAAATAGACATTTGATTTATAATTATTGTGTTTTGTGCTGTTTCCTTTGAATTTTTTAAACTAAAGAAGTTGTAAGGTTTTTTGAGAAAAATAATAAAGAAATAATAAAGGACAAAAAAGTAATAATAAATTATTAGAAAATACAATTTTTAAGTGATATTCTAAGAATTTTGGTTGAATTATTTAAATGTATTCAAAGGAAAATTTTTAAGTATTGTCCTTTTGTTTTGAAAGATTATATGTCATTAAATTTATTGTCATCTAAACATTTTAATAAATTGTTGTAATTGTTGTAGAAACAACTATTTTTATAACGAATTTACATTGACAAATGTAATTAAAAACGATTTTAGTAAATTTTTTTATTTATTGTATTAAGAATTTTTAAAATTATTATTAGATATCAATTTTATAATCTTCAATCGTGTTCTGAAATATTGGAGAATTACCATTTAGATCAAAAAGTATGTAGACACATAATTAATCTTTTAAAAAATGAAATATGTATTCTTGTTTCACCACTAAATCAGTATATTTTTAGTGTTTGGGAAACATTTTAAAAGTTTTGTTTTTCTGGTTGCAAATTGTCAAAATTTTAAGATAATTAAACTATTAACTGGCATTTTTTATACCCTCCACCAACACAAGTGGTTAAGAGGTTATATTAATTTTGTCACTCCGTATGTAACGCTTAGCAAGAATTGTCCAAGATCCCATATGTATCTTAATGAAATTTTCATTGTTCAGTATATTTAATCGGGTATCCAAGGCAACCTCAAAATTCAAGCGAATATCTTTCATTAAATTGTAAATTATAAATCTGCAAACTAGAATACAATTTTGCCATAATAAATGCCTTATTATCAAAAATCATTATCAAGATTGGTTCAGTAGAAAAAGTTATAGCTAAAAATACAGCTAATATAATGACTCATTAAGTGTCCGGTGATATATTTAAAAAATATATATTGTATTCTTTTGTGAATGTATATATAAGTATGTTTGTAGGTACACTGTGTATGTATGAAACAAAGTGTATTTACTGAAGATTCGGTATATCCGAATATAGTATTCTCACTTATTTTTGATAATTTCAAGAATCAAATTAAAATCATTTTCCGTCTCTCTCGTTCTCATCCCTTATTGTATATTATATTCTTTTCATGGAGTTATTTTATATTTAAAATTTCACATAATCATATCAGCCATAAATTAAATTTAAAGATAATTAAACATAGTTTTGTCATAAATTACTTGGAAAACTTTGTCAAAAACTTTCTTGTCTTGTCATTAGACAACGGAATTTATAATCCTTAAGATTTATTTACATCCTTCAATTTCGCTTCTTTGCCTTGTGTAGATTTAGTAACCCTTTTCAATTTCATTTATTCTAAGCAAATAAATGGTACATATATAAAGCAATTTTCGCTAAATCCTTATATATTGACTTTATCTTAAAATATTTGGCCAGCATAATTAACCTTTTACCACAATATTGCAAATAAAAAGATTTAACCTTGTCACTTGATAAACAAGAAGCCATCAACTTGGTAATATAAAAATATGTTGGCAACATTTACTAATTTTTCCTTTTAGCTTTTTATACACGAATAGAAAAACGTAACGTCTTAAAGGACAAACCTTTTTTAGTATTTAATCCTTTTAATGTTGTGTGTAGCCAAGTGTAATTTCTTTGGCTTAAAATGTCCTCCTTTTTAGCAAAATGCCAACAAAAGAAAAAACAAATTGGGAAAATTCCTTTTCAGTCTCCAAATTCTAAGAATGTTCACAAAAAGGGGAAAAACAAGCTGAAGAAATTAAGCTAAAATACATTAGCAATAACAATTAATATAGGCTTTTAATATAATTTTTACACATTCTTAAAAACTACAACAACAAATATATTACTCTTTATTAAAATTTGCCTATTTAACAAATGGCTACAAAAGAGAAAAAATGGAGGAGCTAGAAACAAAAAAAAAGCAAATAAAACTTAAAATGGAATAAGGACTCTTAATCATTGTCGCACTTAAACAAAAAGGACTAAAGTTGAAAACCCCCGCTAAATGAAAAAAACAGCGAACAGCATCAATAAAAAATTTTATATCTCTTTTTTAATTTGGTTTTCTAATAGAAAAAATAAAATAAATGAAGGAAGAAGTGGCTAAAAACGTTTTTAATTATAGAAACAAACAAATGCGATAAATGCGTGATATTGTTTAAACGTTGTTTTTAAGAAACAATAAGATAACTAGATGTAAAAATAAAACATTTCAAAATCTTTATGTAAAAAAAGTAAATAGTAACCTATTCCGCGTTTCTTATCCTTTTTTAAACTTAAAATGAAACTTAAAACCAGAAAAAAGAAGAAAAAAAAACAATATAAAAGAAAATGTCACTTAATTGCCGTTTTGTCTGTGGTGTTTGTGGTTTTTCATTTTGAAAATATACAACAAAAAATTTGTAAAAATAGACATTTTTTGTTGTAGTTTTATTTTTTTTTGTATTTTGTGCACTTTTTTCTTTCTTTCTTTCGTTCTCTAATTTTTTGGTCTTGTTGATATTTACACAAAAGCTTTACAAGTTTTCTAAAAAGTCTAGCAAAACATACCACAATACAAACACCTCCTTTTTAACTCAAGAAACCACAATCATCTCCATCATCATCAACATCGTTATGTTGCCGCCATCATCATTGTATCATTTTGGTAGACAACAAAAAATAAAACTCCATTCAAAAACAATAGCAATTCGAGAAAGTGAATATGGAAAGGGTTAATGAATGCTTATGGTGAGACAGTGAAAGGATTTTTAATATCCAGCAATATCTAGCGGAGAATGTTTTTTATTATTTCATTTTTTGATTCCATTATAATTAGGATGTCATTTTCGTTTTTTTTTTTGTAATTCGTTCTATTTTCTTTTACGTTGATTAAATAAAATTCAAAAAGTGTTGTTTTATTATGTTACAATGGTAAAAATGCCCAGATAAATATTTTTTTAGTTTTTTTTATTTCTATCCATTTTGTTGTTGGGGTTATCTTTTAAAATGTATCATTTTTCGAGGGTTCTTTAAACAATTTTTCTTTTATTGTCTTACTTGCGAAAACAAATAACTCTGGCATCACTTTTGTTAAACGTGAGAAAGAGAGAGAGAGAGAGCGAATAAAAAAGGATATTTATGATTTCACTTTAGAGATTATTTACTTGGAGATCTAAAAAATAAACAAAATAATTTTAATCTTGACAAACCTAGACCCGCCTGCCACCTTTTCTTTGCATTAGTTTAATTAGCTAAAAATGCCCTTATTACCGGGTAACTAGAATTTTAAATCATTGTGAAAGGAAGTAAGGAATGATATTTTAAAATTACTTTGAAGTTTTAAAACAAATTAATTACAATGGATGGATTTATTTATTTTTCTGAAAATTATAAAAAGTAAATAACTTATTTAATTAAAAACATGACATTAATGATACAAGTAAATGGTGCGTAGTGCTCCATATTAGATTTATATTTATATTAGAAATATAGGAGCTGCAAATTCTAATCTGATGTTCCTACTTGATTGGGCAACTCACTCACGCTTATTCTATATTGTTACAATAAGAACTTTATTTTGCAAATCGTCTTTTGGTAAGCCTTGTTCTAATTTTGTGAGATCTATAACTTTTCTCGTTATTGGTTAAATATGAAGGGAGTTTACACTTTATAGCGATTATTGCTTTTTTGACTGTGTTTGTTGAAGACCCGAATCGACATATTCTTATAACTATAAAATACACTTTCTAGACAAATATGATAATATAATTTATATATTCCATTAATTTAATTAACTTTATGCTCTTAATACACTCAAAATTAGAGCACTATTATCGGAATGGCAAATTCTCTACTCACTTTCATTTACGTACTATCTTTAAGCTATTTGAGTATTTTTATAGAAAAATGTTAAAGTAACAGACCAATTTCCAACTTAAATAGTTGGAACTTAAATAGTTCCAACAAATAGTTTTTATAAAGTAGAGAAATACGTCCAAATATTATTTGATGGTAATATTTAAAGCTATTTACCATCGAACTAAGCATTTCTTTTCATTACATTATCTCAAAAACTACTTTAGGCATTTAGTAAACCACTGAAGCCCTTAATATTTGAAGTGTTTTTCTTAAAAAAGCTAAAAATTTCGCGTTATTTATTTGTTCTTTTTTATGTTTTTTCTCTTGGACAGATAAAATCACTTGAGAGATTTCAGTTGTTTAATTATCTTTAACAAATTTTATTCATATTTGTTTTTCTAATAAAACTTTTTCACTTTTATCTTTTTAATTTGTCTTTCGAATGGACTTTTTTGTTTTTAGTGCTGATAGTTTTTGTTTTTTTTTTGTTCCCTTCTTATCATCAGCCAGAACTTTGTTAGAAGTTTTTTATCGAATTTTGAAATAAACTTTATATACAACAACAATGTTGTTACCAAACTTAATATTGTCTAATAATTTTAACACTTTGATAGACAATAAGAAACAAAAAAGGGAGTAAAGACCACTATGGTTTAGTTGCTGCCACAAATAAAATCACAAAACATTTCAAATAGAAGTTGGAGATAATGTATATGGGACAAAATGTCAACATACTCATATTTCGGCATTTGTAAATCTATATATTTTTAAATTTTATATTACTAAATGAGGATAATTTTTCTAAATACTTTATTTATGACAACTTTAAACTAATTAACATATTATGGTTTTAAACACAATTATATTGTTTGTCATGATATGGTTATCTTTTATATCTCTGTGAAATATTTATTTTTTATATTATTGGTATAACCCCATAGTGTATAAAAATCAAAATACTTTATGGTGATTTTCCCCATAGTCTAAAAATAAAATAAGTATTTGGTTAAAATATAGGAGTATATTCTTAAAATACAATATATTTCTATGAGCAAAAGGACTTCGAGAAAAAACATTAATTCTCCCCTACAAACAAAAGCTTTTGGTTTGTTATGGTTGTTGTTTCTTAATGGCCAGAATATTTTTACTAGAGAATCCTTTTGGGGCTGTAGAAGGGTCGGTCTCCTGTAAACAATATAAAACTTTTCTTATTGTTGTTAATATTTCCTTCTATCTATTTTCTCAGTTTTTTTTATTTTCCATATAACGAGTATATTTTTGCTGCTGCAACTTAGTTCATTTAATTAAAAGTAGTTTGTTATGTTTACTAATAACATAATAACTTGGTATTAAACTTCTTTAAGTGACTCGTTAAATATCAAACGCAAACAATGTGAGCACATGCTTCGAATTGTTCTTTTTTTTTTTTGCTTCCTTTCTTTGCTTTCATTGCTGCTTGCAACAACTACATCTGCTGTTGTTATATTTGCTGCTGATAATGTTTTTGTTGCAACCATTTCATATTACAATAACTGAGAACAATATAACTTGTATTATATACATATAAAAAGTTTTAACTTATTCTTCACATATATGCATGTGTACATATGATTTTATGTATGTGTGTGTAAAAATTGTCATAGTATTGTATGAAAATATATGAGTGTACTATACTTTTACTTATCAAATGTCTCTCTCTCTCTCTGGTCGAAGATATTTTTGTATGTGTGTTCATAACAATGGCAACCATCAAAATGAGTGTGTCATTGTCAACAATGATATCAAAAACTGTCAGCAGCAACAATAAGCTAAGGCATATTTAGTTTACAATGTTGCTGACTTTAAAAATTCTACTTGTTATGAGCCATAGATCGTTGAGAATATAACCCGGCAACTGTAGCAGCATATTTGCAGTTTTCTTTGCTCTTTCCTTATTTGTACAAATATATACGTATATCCTCCAAACAACCAACAGAACTAAGAATGTTAAGAAAAAAATAAATAGTGAAAGAGAAAAAAATCATTATTTTTCCTCAACTCTATTAACTTTAAAATACTACATATGCAGACATATGAATATATACGAAGTATCGAGGGAAGACCGAAATGTTTATGAAATCTTGAAAGATTAAGAATTAAGGAACCTAAATGTGGAATTGGAGTAGCAATATATACATGTGCCATTTTGGCCTGTCATTCTATATGTTTGTACATATATATACACATATTATTTTAAACGAGTATAAAGTGTATAAATTGCACATTCCCAAGTACTTTTTCTCTACCGAGTATATATGCCTCAAGGCCTTAGGAAAAAGCCTTTTGGTAGTGGAAAAAGTTGAATTTAAACTTAAAAGCAAATACTCTACATACGCACACATCTACACACTATTTTTACTCTAGTTATGTATGTTTAAAAATATAAAAAAAGAAAATGAAAGAGTCTATAAAACATCCTTTATTTTTTAGTTCTTTTGGGGGTTGGAGGCCACAATACAATACAGAACACATGTCTAAGCTTCTCGACCATCATCACTAACCTCTACCACCCTCTGGCATATACGATTGCAAAAAACTAAATTAAAAGTGAACTTGAAGTTAAAGTTATTATTACTATTGTTATTGTGTTGAATAATAAAGCAGCTCGTAGGAATATAAGAATAAAAAAAACCCTTAAAAAGTTCAAATTAAATTAATTCAATTATTTTATATCATTATTACCAGACTCTGAATCTCGAGGGTATGCATATTATTTCAAATGGTAAATATGCTTCATTTGTTGGCTAATAAATATTAAATTTTACACATACAAATATACACAATCATACATATATATATATATATATATATATATATATATATATATATATATATATATATATATATATATATATATATATATATATATATATATATATATATATATATATATATATATATATATATATATATATATATATATAGATATATATATATGCAGAATAACAACACCACCCTGTTTTATATATTAAATAATGAATGTTTTGTTGAGGAAAATACAAATAGAAATAATAAAATCTACAATATTTGCATTTTCATAATTTGAATATGTATTGAATGAATGACTGAATGAATGTATGAACGAATATACAAACAAATAATATATAGATATACAAACATAGAAACTGACTCGCTAACTGCTGCATTTAAATAAAATAACTAGAATGAATAATACAAAGAAAAACAATAAAAGCAAGAGGAACAATAACAAAAAGGAATAATTTAAATTAAAAGAAATACCATGTCACAAATTCTAAAGCTTTTTATACAGTCTATTTAACTGGATCCATATCAGTATTGTCTATAACTAACTGCACGCTCTCTATTTCTACACCATGGGGCATGAATAAGTTATATTAGTGTATCATGAGAATGCCTTTAAATCTTTGTTATATCGTTCGTGTATGTGTTAGTGTGGATACATGAGTCTGGAAAATAACAAACGCTAAATACAATTTATATTAAAACCTCAACACCTACAACACCCACTTAAAACATCCCTTTTTACCTCTTCACCATATTTTTTATGTATTGCTTCCTTTTCTTGCTTTGGTTGCGTTCATTCATTTGAAAACAACAAAATGTACTGTTGTTGTATAAAAACCAAAGAAAAGATACTAATAAAATGCAATAAACACACCCATCTAAACAATATAAAATGTTTTGTTTGCAACACATAAACACAAGCATCCTACAATTGCTACTACTTGCAATATTAGTACAATATTGCTTGCAACATACTGTGTAATTCTAAAACAATTTCTCCTTCTCTATGCATGTGTATGTGTGTCTTGGTGGAATGAAAAATATAAAACAAAAAAAGTGCAACAAAAACGTCGGCTACAGAAAATAATATCAGCTGTTGTTGTAGCTGATTTGTTGTTAGTAAAACACTACACTACAATATTGCGTTTGATGTTTGTGCTATTGCTGTGTGCGTGGTGGTGATGGTATTTGGGTGTTGGTAATGGTATGTGAACCATTGACATTGTTATGAACGTTCTCATCAAAGCTTTAGTTGTGTTGCAAATATTATGACTACTGGCACCAATTCCTGCTCTTATTTAAGTTTAGTTTTCTATAAGTGAGAATAAAATATTTACTAAATTTAAGGGAACCGATAACATTTACATATTTTCGGAAATTATTACTGAGATAAAATTGAAGTGATAATATTCTTATATCCTTTTTATTGGCCTCCGATGATTGAAAATGCTTACAACACGGCTTTATGATTTAGACATCTCAATTTATGGTCAAAGATTAATAAAAACTGAAATGTTATTATCCTAAAAAGTTTTCCATTTAGAACTTTTAAGTCAGTTATTCGGGAAGAACTTATTTTGGTAGAATGAGTAGTCTCCACTGCTTCCATTCACAAGACTTCATAATGTGTCCACTTATTTTTGATCTGACTTGCCATCCCGCCATTATGGTAAACAAGTGGTAAAGAGTGGTCCAAAAGCAATAATGTGGTATTTGTACCAAGAGAGACAAATCCTCCAAACTGCTCGAACCTAAGGCCAGTGGAGATTGTGTCAAAAACAAAAAAATCGAATAGCCGAAAAAGGTGTCCAAAAGTTTGGTAGATGGTCTATTTCTCAGTAATTAAAAACGCTGAATATAAGTTGTCCCACTGGACTGATTGTCATGAAATTTCATCAAAATATATTGCCATTAATACACCCTTTTATTAAATTTATAAACCAATTTAGTTGGTCACATTACTGACATAAGACTTAAATTTTTTTGCTATTTAAGACTATAACTATAAATATCATCGTGGAAAGTCATAATGTCAGTAAAATGTGGTGGCATTGAAGTACATTGCAGGCAGCCACATTACAGAATACAATAAACCGTTATGAGGAAATAAGCTTTTACACTTCTTCATATGATGATGTGTTGTACATATGTATATGTGTAATGAAATTAGAGTGTATGTAGGAAATCTTATAAATATGATGAGCAACCCATGACCCTTCGCACATTAAGACGTGCTTATATATTCACAACAAATGAAATCAAATCAAAAAGGGTTATTTATGATGTGATTTAATGAAAACTCAAGAAAAATTAAAATTAAAAATTTATCTATTTTAATGTTTAAAATATTAAAATTCGAAAAAAATAAATTTCGTAAATTTTTAAATTATATTTAATTTTTGAAAAAAGCTATTTGATTTTTTTGTAATTTTAATACGATTCAAAAGTCATAAAATATTTTAAATTATTTTGTTTCAAAGTTCTGGGCCCCCCATAAAAATAAAGGTTCGTATCCTATATGGGAGTATATTTAAAGAACTAATTTTAATATCTGTTTGTTGCGTCTTTACTTTTTTGTTTCCTATAGCAGCAACATCAAATATGGGAGAGTAGTAGCAAGGATGTATTTTAGTTTTATTACAATTTAAGAGTTACAAGTATTGCACATACACACGCTCACATTCACATGTATATAATTTCATACACACGAACATAAATATTTAAGACAATTTGTGATATTGTGAAAATGAAAATAATGAAGAAATGTTAAACAAAGGCTATTAGCAATAAACAGCAGACGTAATGTCTGGAAAATCCCTTATGCCGATGTTGTTGTAGTTTTTGTTGTTGCTCATGCTGGCTGACTAACTAACTGACTGAGTGAAAGAATGACTAACTTAATATACGAATGAATGGCGGTGGTGTTGTAAAATTGCGTTAAGAGCACGACATTTATAAACACTCTGTATGTCTGCATAAATATGTATGTTCATTCGTCTGTACAGTGGGGAAAAATCATAAAGTTTGTACAGTGAACCAAATGTCGCAGGTAATATTAACAACACATTTTCATACACAAGGTGTTAAATTTATTCAATTCTACATACTAAAATTAATATAATTTTTAATAAAATTTTTGTTAATTAGACTATTTTTTTCGTCAAATAATTTTGTATATTATCTTTGATATACTATCTAAGGAGAAAAATATCTAATAGAATGTTTAAATTAATATGATTCAAATTGAAGGAAGGAAAATGGAAGATCAGCTGATGAACAAACATGTAAGTAACTTTACATCAGAAATACAAGTCGGTCGGCTCACCACGATCCTATTGACATTGCAATATTTTAAGTTGTCTGTTATTTTTTTACACTATTTAATTATTATCTAAAAGTAACTTTTACTCGTTGCACTTTGCTGTACAAAAATTCTCTTTAGTCCTAGAACTCGAAAAAAATGTCACAAATCGACGTGTATTAAAAAAAATAATTTAGACCAAGTTCTCGCTGTAGTAAATCTTTAGATATTACTAATCAATATTCTCCCATGATACCATCCGTCTTACATTTTGTCCAGTACAGCAGTCCATTGGGGAAGTCATTGGAACCAAATTTGAAGTTTTTAAGATATTTTACAATCAATATTTGTTTTGTATGGGGAGAACTCCTTCCCTTGGTCCTTAACATTTAATGTATTCATTTATTATAGCAATTTAACGTAATTTTCTTCTCAATTCAACTAAAATTTCGTAAATTTAACTTAAAAATGATAGTAAAATTGAATAATATTCATCAATATAAAAAATTTATATTTGTCAATTTGAATAACGTATTATTCAAATTAAATAATATTCAATTAACCCCATTTTAATAAACGAATTTTTCGTTAATTTGAAGAATTTGCAAAAAACTAACGAAAATTTTCGTTATGATGAATAAAGGTTTCGCTGACTTATATTTAAACTAAATTTCTTCAATTCTACACCCTTTTGCTTCATATTTACTACCTTGTTTGGTTAAGTGTAACGTCAGATCTTCTGGTTGTATGTATTGAGCATAGCAAATGAGAATATCACAAAAGTTTAAGGAATATCCATAACTTAGGGTTAAATAAAGGTACCTCTGAAAAATCGAAGCAGTTATAAAATAATTTTTTAACAAATTTTCGACTTTGTTCCACTGTTTTATGTATAGAGCTAAAACACTCTAACTAACAAAATTTTCCAAATAAAGGGAGTAGTAATAAACACTGACAGAAAGAAATATTTATAATTCGCTTTATGTTGTTAATAGTCGTATAGCATTTTGTCTTTTAGTCACTGAGTCCGTTGTTCCTCCGTTTGTACAATTGTGTGTGAATGTTTGTTTGCCTTAAAGAGTATATCGTATAAAGTAATTAGTTTATAAATTAAGATAACAAAAATTAAAAAGAAGCATAACTAAAGAAAAATTTTATAAATAGTGCCGTTGAAACAACATTTCACCATTGTTTTGGGAATCTTGCATTTGCATAAGAGGTTTAAGTACAAACGCATAGAGTAGCGAAATAAACAAACTTCTACTAAAATTTTTAAATAAAGAGAACGAATAATAATTATAAAAACATTGTTGATAATAAAAGAACATTATATAGTTTTCTTTAAATTATCGCTAAATCATAGAGTGAGGCAATTTTTGTTTTTGGGAAACTGCCAACATATTTTAGGAACTTAATTAACAATTTTAGATTAAATAATATAAAGCAAATTCTTAATTTAAAACGAAACAGTTGCTAAAATTTATTGAGCTCCCTTAAGAATTTCTTTCATTTATGTTTTTAATTTGTAGCTAAAAAAACCTGGCAGTTTATTGCTTAAATTGAATAAGGAGAATATTTTTAAATTTATATTTCATTATAAAGAGTAACAACCTTTAAAAACCAATCACGTTTTCTTAAGAATTATTTAAACCTGACAGATTGAGCTTGAAAATAATCTTATTTTACACATGTATATAAATTTTTTTCTGCCCATTTCTTAATAATTTTAAAGTTTTCCCTTTGGAAAAGCAAATTTAATCTAGATAATTTCTGTAATTTTTCAAAGAATCAACCTAAAAGTTCCACTCAAAAAAAAAAAAAAAACAATTCTAAAATAATATTTATAAAGATTCCAAAATCTCCTCAATAATTTCTATAAATTAACCCACATACACACATTCACTAAATGAATAAAATAATATCAAAAAAGTTATCTTATTTTGTATAAAGAATAAAAACTCATAAAACGTACAACCGGATGTTGTAATAAATATTGTGGCACGCGCAAGTGTGTGTCTTCTGATGTTGGGATAATTATTTATTTAACCAATTCAAGAATTGATTAATTGAATGGGATTTTCCCTTTTGTCTCTCTTTTTTATTTTTTGGTATTCAACTATTGGAATGCGTGTGTATGTGTGCTCATCTAAATATAAATTTTGCTGTGATGTATGTAAATTAAATAAAATATTAGTTTTATTTATAAAAAAGGATACACTAGGGAAAATTTCCTGCATAAATTTAGGAAATGCCTACAACTCCTTGTTAAGCACAAAATAACAAGAGCTAATGAAAATATCTTTACAAATTCCAAATTAATAATGAAATAAAATGTATTTTTAGCCTATAAAACATTCATTAGTTACAAAATTTATTTGTTTTTGATCTTTTTCAAACGGAACACATAAAAAAAAACAAAACAATCGATGAGTTAAAATGTTGAAATTATTTAAATTTTTTTATTTGGTATTAAGCATCGTGTGCCCAACTTATCAAATGTACTACTATTAATTGGAAAGTGTGTTTATTTTGCAGATGAAAGGTTATAAGGAGAGAGATTGAAAAAAATTCTTAACATACATATATGTTAATAAAAACGAAATTACTAAACTTACATTTTTAACTTTTTTATTTAATTGAAATTATTATTACAGTTTACAAAAACAAGATTCTTTATAGTTTTATTCACTAGTGATGAAATTTTGAACCATTAACGTACTTTCTGTCATTTGGTTCGAATAGGTAGTTAATATCTGTTTAAAATCTACCACAATTTTGGACAACTTTATTGTGCACTTGAATTCTCTTTTCACAATAATCCAATATAATTTCACTGATTTTAGCTCAGGGGGTGTGGACTATATGCCTCTTTTGGTACAAATATCACATTATTGTTCTTGAAGCGCTCAAAGGCTTCATAATGACAGGATGCTAAGTCAGGTCAAAAATAACTGGACACATTATTAAGTCTTATTAATGGAATCATCCTTTTTTGTAAATATACCTTAACGTAAATTTCGGTGTTTATTGAACTCGTTGCAACAAATGATTAGTTTCTTTTGTTTGACCAGGGAGTTACGAAAACTCTGTGAGAACATACGTTTCGTCATTCATTATGCAGCAAGAATATTTTCTGACAACATACGTTTCGTCATTCATTATGCAGCAAGAATATTTTCTAAAGAAAACTTGACTCCAATTTTCACTGTTTTTGCCACCTAAATTTTTAGCACCATTCCTGTCAGCAACTTCTTGAACTTTCTTTCAGAATAGTCCGAACATTGAGCAAACCTACCGAATATATTGTTAGCGCTTTTGAAAATGCATAACTTTATTTAATAGAAATAAAAAAGCATTTGGAACAATCCTGCCTGAACCAGATTTCTTTATAAATGGACACTGTTTAATTACATTGGAAACAATTTGAGTTCAGAACTGTGAATTCTTTGCCAACCTTTAGTAGGATCAATTTGGATTTTGTTGAAAATAGTTAATAATTTCAGTATGCAAATAATATTTAGGTTAAAAGTTTTAATGAAAAACGTGTGTCAAGATTTTTCAATCTCACTCCTTATTTTTATGAAAAGTCTTAGATTAATCATAGTTTCGCTAGCAGACAACCGCATTAGAGGGGTATGTATATTGCGGATAACTATTATGGTCATCGCACTACGATAATATGGAAGAATGAGCGAAAACAGTATAGTTGTGAAGGTTCACATTTTAATAACCATAATATGGTAACAATAAGAAATGGTTGAAACCATTATTAATTTATTAAATTATTTTAATTATTATCGAATAAATTTTCATTATTGATTTATATATTAAAATGTTATTAATAAATGTATTTATCATGCACAAGAATTCTATAATGTTTTTGAATTAGATAAAAATTAAAAAGATAAACAAAATAATCATTAACAATTTACTATAAATATCTGTTGAGTAAAATTTCTATTGTGTGGTAATACCGCATCTTGTTTTCCTCTTTTCTTCTACTATTAACTATTCCCCTTTCCAACTACGTTAACATATTTGTCATTTATGTTTAGTCTGTTGTTCCATTCCCCCAAGTGGATTAACTATCAACTAAGTATTAAATTACTTTGAAATATTCCAAAAATGCTGACCTGAAGATGGAAGCTTTCAGGAAAGTTATTTTTATTACTCTTCTTTCAAATAGGGTTACCTAAAGCACTTGTAGACTTTCAAATGAATAAATTTCAACAAAAAATATAAATAACTTTTATGGCCTTAACATTAATTATTGGGCTACAAAGTTAATTGTTAAGATTCTTTAGTTTTTGCAAAACACACTTGATCCTCTAAATGGAACCTAATGCAACAGTCACTGGAAAAAGCATACAAAACGAAACTTGTTAAACGAGCGAGAGGTGATAATAAAACTAGAATGGTATAGTTCTTTAGAAGTACTTTTTTAGGTGGTGGTGGTCAAGTTTGCAAATTTTACCATTGTACAACTCAATAATTTTTTTTTTTTTGAGAACTCCGTTTGCATTTAAATGTGTGATTGTTTGTGTTTTGTTGTTCTCTAGTATTTTGTAGTTAAACGCAACTAACAAGAAGTTCATCTATAAGTTTGAATATACAGATGTAGAGAGGGTGTGGGTGGCTAACTGGGCTCTTTTAAGATTTAATATTATTTGAATGAAAGAATTTTTATAGTGCGTAAGTGTGTTTGTTCGAGAAAGTGAAATTCAAACAAATTTTGTGTAGAATTTTCGTAATTTTCCAAACGAGTTAACAATTATTTCTCAAGTAATTTATTTGATGTCTTCCTTTTTATTTAAACTTTTGTTTGTTGTTGTTGCTACTCTGGTAACTGGTAATAGATTCCGTTTGTCTTTAACTTCTTTTTTCCATTTTTATTGTAAATTTATTCTTAATTTAGTGTTGCTTTCAAGAAAAAAGAAATTTTTCAAATTGTTGCTTTAATTGAATATGACTCTTCAATTATCTTAGCTTGTATTTTAGATAGATTCTTCTTCCGTTTTTTCTTTTTTCAATATTTTAATTAATTCCTAAATGTTCTTCCACTTTTTCTGGTCTAAAAGTTCTTTATTGTTAAATAATCATAAATAATTAAATGTATCTTTATAGCATTCGAAATAGTATTTCTAAATTGTTTCTTTGAAAAATAACATTTTTAACACTTTTTAGATTTTTGCTTTATAATGCTTTTGGGTTCAATTAAGCTTCTTTTTTTCGCAATCGTTTCATACTTTCTTTCCGTTCTGTTTTTTCATCTTATATATTTTTTTCTTAACAACTTTTAGCTGCATTATCAAAATTTCCTGTTTTCCTTTCCGTTTAAATATTTTGTATGATTTTTCTCGTAATAAAGGACTATTAAAATGTCTCATAGGTATGTTTAGCCGTTAGCATCATCATCAACATTTATTTTTGTGCCTTTCCGTTTCTACATATATTTTCTCTTTATAAACTTATTTTCTGCCTTTTTTATTGTATATTTTTTATTTTATTTATTTATTTTTTTGGTGCAAATGATTGTTGTTTTGTATTTTATTTGTTGTGAAAAAATGTTATGGGAAATAAAAGAACATTTCCAAGTTTTTAAGATTTGAAGTGTTTTTGTCAGTTTTACCAAAACTTTTTTTCAATTTTTCGCCTTTTTTATTTTTGCAAAATATAATTGTTATTTCCTAAAGAACAACTATTTTTTGTATTCTGGACTTTAAAGTTCAGATTGTTTTTATTTTATTTTGTGAATTTGCATAATGTCAAGATTGCCAAATACAGAGACATTTATAGACAACATACATCTATCTTAATATTACATGATTTTGTGTACAGTCGAGGTGAAAGTAATAAGAACATGTTGTTAGCATAAAGGGTTAAATATTTTTGTATTCTATGTTCAAATTTACCAAAGATTGTTTAAAATTTGTCAACATATTTTCGAACGTTTAATGCATTTTCTTGATTCAAAGGATTCCACATGTACCTTTTTATATGATATGGTAGTAGAATTGAATGGAGTCATGTTTCTAATATGTTTGTAGCAATATTATTATTTTCTTAGCAAAACATGTAAATTGTAGAATTAATTTTATTTTGAAAATAATTTTTTTGCTACAATAAAATGATTGCTTTGAAATTGGCAATAGTATGGCGGTTGCAATATGTTTTGAAATATGTTAGACTGACTAACATGTTGTTAAAGTCCCGTTACAAATATTTCAACAAAATTATTTTTTTATTGAATCATGTTTTAATTCTAATTTTATTGTTAAACATTCAATTCAATATTGTGATGTTTTGATTTCAAACATGTTTTGGGTAACAATTTTCAACAATGGTAATTGTTGGAAACAGTTTTTCCAGATTCGTCTTATGCTCACATGTTCGGATAATGATAGAGGTAAAAATTAAAAATTTAAAACTAATATGTTCGTTTATACCCAATAACTTTTTCTAAATTTTTTTTAAACTTATTAATTCATATATTTTGTTATTTTTAATAAATAATCTAAGCATCTTTCAACTTGCTGCCTTATTCTGTTATATAAATATAAATGTTTTGCAAAATGATAAAGATAATTTTTTATTTTTTTTACCCCCTGAGGCTTAATAAAATACTTTGGCGCCAAAGTTAATATTTTCTAAAGGCCAAAATAGACTTGAGATTTTAATGTTGTTGTTATAAATTGTTTATAGAGTGTTTCTATTTTCATTTTATATTCCTTATTTAAACAATATCTTCAAATATTTTTCAAATTAATCTTAATTAAGCGCAAAAAGGGTTAGACAATAAAGGGAACAAAAAGGAACGGGAAAAAATGAAGGCTTCGATAAAAATCTTTAAACATAAAAAAATTTGCACAAAATAAACCATAGAGTGTTTTCTTCGTATTATAATAAAAAAACAAAGATAAAAGATAGAAAGTGGAAAGGAAAAATAAACATAAGAAAAACAATTTGGAAAATATTAAGGAACAATCTCTTAAGAAAAATTGTTGTTTTTTCAAACTTTGCATATGAATTTGGCAGGTCGTTATACTTTATATTTTGAAGCATATTGTAAGGGGTTGTTTACATGGTTATTTTTGGCACAAACCACTTGGCCTTTACCCATACAATCACTATAACTGTTTGAATCTATGTGATGGCTAAGAAAAAGTGTGAATCTATCTATTGCCATAAATATATATGAGTGTGTGGAAGTGTTTGAGCGTTTGTACTATTAAGGCCTAAAGCTTGTGTTTAATATCATTAAAATGATGGATTGCTACGACCTTCTTCAATTTTCAAAATTTCTGTTTTTTTATGGTATTTTTTTCTATTTCTTAGAAACAAATTAGGGTTCTTTTGAATGAGCGATGAAAAAAAAGAGGAATAGATATCCAACAAATACTTTTTCAACGATTTTTCTTGTACTTTTTTGGTCCAGTCTTAAAATAAATACAAATACTCTCAGTTTTTTGTACGTGTTTCCAAAATGGTTGTTTTTATCAGTTATTTTTTATTTTTGTTGTTTTTCTTCTTTGCTGTAGATTGACTGATAAAAATATCACAACAAGATAAAGTCATAATTTTTATTATTTTTTGCTTTTCTTTTTTTTCATGTATAAACTTGCCCCTTTAGAAAAATAATAAAAAAATAAAATAAAATAATAAAACATAATTTATATGAATATGTATATAAATATGTATGTGTATTGATATGATGTATATATATATATATATATATATATATATATATATATATATATATATATATATATATATATATATATATATATATATATATATATATATATATATATATATATATATATATATATATATATATATATATGTATATCTAAATGTAAACAGGACATCAGATCTTTGCTGGTATATGACGTACAAAAATAACGCTGCACAGTGGGTAGGACACAAAAATTTATGTTCGAAAGTTGTTAAATAAACAGATTTTTATCCTAATTAAAATCAAATCTTTTAATTGAAGAATTTTCTTTAAATATATTAAAACATTTTAATAAAAATAAATTGAATAAAACTTCGTTTAAAAAAATTAACAAAAAATATGCCATATCACTCAATATTTAGTAAATACAGCAGTAACGCATCGTAAGTAAAATAACACATAAATTTTCGTAAATTCTTATTATACATACTAAAATGAAGTTAATTTGAATAAAATTTTTAGTTAATTTAGTTTTTTTGTCTAATAATTAGCTGATCAACAAACATGTAAAAAACTTTTCATCAGAAATACAAGCTGTTCGGCTCGCCACCTCATCTCTTTTGATACTGTACTTTATTTCATTTATTCTATTTTCTGTTGTCTATTACGTTTTCTACTTTATTTATTTATATCTTAAAAATGGCTTTTACTCTGTTCTCTTTGCTGCACAAAAATTTTCCTCAGTCCTAGATCTCGAAAGAAATTACACAAATCACAAATCGTGCTTTATAATCCTCCCACGTGCTTTAGATTTTTCTAAATATTTTTTAATTCTGCCCCATTGTGCTTTGTATAAAAGTAAAAGCTGGTTTCTTATATATGAAGCAGTAAAATATTGGCTGTTTTATTATAAAGATATGTTATGATTTTTTCTCTTTGTTATTAAACCATTTATAAACTTTCAGGGTTGATATCTGCAAATATATGCGAAATAAAAAAAAAATAACAAGACATACTTTTGCCTGCTATCAGTTTAAACATTTTTCATAATTTCAACCATATTTGGTGAAAATAATAAAGGAACTGAACAAAACAGCGCCAGTAGAAGTGGCAGCTGAATCGAAAGTGTGTATTTTTATGATATGTCAAAAAATTGTTACCCCAAAATGAAAACATGCTGCAATATCGTTACCACAAATTCAACCACAATGCCTCCAATTTTAAATAAAACGAAAAATGAAAAATACTTAAAATAAAAAATCGACCATAAAGGAAACAAGAGTTTATTCGCATTTCAATATTTTTTTATCTTTTTTTTTTGTAGATTTTGGTGTAACACATCTTGTTATAATTTTTGTGTTGTTCTTGTTTGTGTTTTTCATCATCTTTTAGCCAAGTGAGCCAACATCATGTGTATGTGTATTAGTAAATGAATTCTCTCGCATCTCATATGTGTTTAAATTGTTTTCTTCTTTTTGCAAAAAAAAAACAAAAAGAACTTTATGATTTCACATAGCATGTGCCACAACAACATGCTACATGTTCGAGTTTATTGCCACTTTTGGTAGAACTTTTGATTTCTCTTTTTAAAATGTTTTTCCATTTTTTTGTTGTTTTTTTTTCGAGGAAAATATACATAAGTGCAATATTGCTTTTGGTTGCATGTACGTTTGAATGTTTGCCAAAAAATAATAAAAGAAAACTCTACAAAATTTGCAGCCACAATAGCAATTACAGCGGCAAGAATAACTACAGCAACAAAAGAACTGAATGACAACGAAAACCAAATGCAATTGCAATTTAGTTCAGTTAAACAAATTTCAACCCACTTCCCTAAAAATGAAATGAGAAAGAAAAAAGAGGAAAACGAACAAAAAAAAAAACATATAGAAATTGAATCTGATACAAATTTCAATAAATTTTTGTTCAATGTTAAAAATGTCAGTATTTTTTTATATTTGTTTGAATAACTCTTGCATAAAATTGTTTTAATACAAACGTATTATAATCACTACATATTTATTAATAGAATTTATTTGTTCAACATTCAACAAAATCAAAGTGAGAAATAGTTTCTAAAAAATTATGAAAAATATTGAACAATTGAAAGTTCATTAATTTTATATAATCTTGCAGAAATTTCATAAATGTCTAAACAAATATTAACCCACAAGAGTATAAGAATATTTGTGGGAAACTATTCTTTGGAGAATAGACGACGTTCTTTTAACTTGAAATTATCATTGTTTTTCAATGATTTTGAATGAGTTTTTGCTATTACGATTTTCGAGTTATTCATTGATAATTTTGACTTTATCCTCTTTTACAGATTTGGTTTCCATGTGATCATTTCACTGAATTTGTTCTTCCAAATTCTTTTTTTTTTTTTTGGAAATCGATTCAACTATAAAAAACATATAAAAACATTAATTTTGGACTACCATGTCTGTTACAGAGAGTTATATTGGAGGTCATTTATAATTTGTTTGATGTGATAATTTATTTTGTTTTATTTCACAAATAATTCCCCATTTCCGATTATTTAATTAAAAAATTAAAATGTTTTTATTGCAATATGTACTAGTGTATTATGTTTATCCAATATGGCGTCCAAGGGAGTGGATTATAAAACAGAACTCAATCCATCTATTGACTATTAATTAAAATAAATTGTTTACCTTGACACATGAATTAAATATTACTATTTATTTCTTGTTGATATTCCAAGAAAATAAGAAGATTTTTCTTCGTTTAAAATTTATGTTACCAAATTACTTCTTTATGAACTTGAATAATGCTCTCATTTTGTTTCCATTTGTAAACATTCATGTTTTTCATATATATGACATTTATTTATGTTTCCTTACTCTGATCTCCCAAAGGATTAAAAATCATTATATACTCAAACAAACCTACAATAAACTAAACAATTCATTGTTGCTTTTTGGTTTGTTAAAGAAAAAGGGGAGAGAGAATTTTATAAAAACAATTTATAAAACAGAAACAGTTTGTTTCTTTCTCCCCCAATTATAGCAAACACCTTGTGGAGCCACATCACTGCCCCCTCAAACAAAATACTAAAAAATGAGAAAATAGAAGATGAAGAAGAAAAATGGGAAATGCAGCAACAATATGAGCATTGAATTGTTATTTTGACTTTATGATTTTATCAAAAACATTGCTGCTGTTGATGTTGTATTTGTTGTTGCTGTTGTTTTTTTATAGTTTTCAATTTCTATGATGCATACAATACAATACAAAACAAACACATACAAACTCACACACATATAAATATTTATATGTATATTTAGTGTAAAAAGTTCGTAGTAATAAAATACCAAACAACTGCAACAATAAAGTTGTAGTATTTATAGTTGTTGTTGCTGTTAGACTATGTAAACGACACAACATAATGTATATGCGTCAAATGGACAGACAGTTAAACAAACGCCAAAATGACTAAATAAAAATTTAGTTTGGTTGTTGCACCATAAACAAATATCGAATGCAACATCAACAGTAACAAATATTTTATAAAAAAAAAAAAACAAAAAAATTTATTGTAAAATAAAAACATCATTTAACAATAATTCTATTGAGCATTTTAAAATCATAAAATACACACACATATTCGCTCACTTACACACAAACACAAATTGTTAGGGAGTTAAACATTGTTGTAGCAATTTGTTGTTCGTATGTTGGTGATTGTTAATGTTGTTGGTGGTGGCTTTGGTAAAGATAGGTACAAGCGGTTGTAGCAGGAACAATTTTTGCGGTTGTATGCTGCAATGTGTATTTGTGTGTGTGTTTGAGTGTTTTGGACATATTCAAATATATTGGCGTTGCATCGATTTGTCATTTTGACGCTTTTCAAATGCAACATAAAACTTTGGCATATGTCAGTTGATGTCTTTACCGGGAGACGTGTAACTGAAGTACGCCAAAAATAAAAAGCAGAGGGGTAGATAGTGAGAGAGACGGACACTAACAGATGGATGGATGACTGGCTTGTTTGTATAGATGGAACAGGAAAGTTATTATAGAAAAAAGCGCCAGTTGGTTTTAAATTTATACTAAATTGCATCGCGTAAAATTTATTGGCAAGGGGTTTTAAATAATCATTGCACTCTCCAGTAGCCAATGGCAGCAAATGAATGACAGTCTATATGTCTGGCAGTCAAACTATTTGTCTGACTTTGCTACATAATATTCCTCTATCGCAACATGTTTGTATATAGTTTTTTATAGGATCTGTTGGTGTGGCATTGATTGTTTGTTTGTGTTGGTTAGTAAGTATTTGCTTTTTAGCATCCTTGTGAATTGTATTGTAATGCATTTTCTATTATTTATCAACAGCAGGCTTAACACAATACGAACAACAACCAACCCAACAAATAAAAATACTGTTCTTCTTGCTTTTGTTTAAACGTTCAACACCCATTCCCAACTCCAATATAACCCAGTCTTTGAGCTGTTCTAGCACATATTTTATATATTTGTATGATTGTCAGTGTATTTTTATGAGGGTATTGGAATTTTTGATTGATTTTAAAAATTCCACGATTTATGTTTGCTATTTTTATATTGTATATTGCTCGTACATCATACAAAATAGCAGCAGCAGCAGCAACAGTCAGTGACACATTCATTTTATTTGAATATATAAATATGTTCATACATACCCTACAATTAAAAATTTTGGAATTTTAAACAAACGTTTGATATTGAAATGAAATACTTAAATTTTATGATAATAACGATTGATGTAAAACACAATTTCTTTGAGCCTCTTTATGTAATAATGAAATGTTGTAGACATTTCTTGTTTACTCCAAATATTTTTGTAGGGGTTTCCAAATATCGTACATAATAACACTTTTTATTTTGTTGCAAATTTACTCAATACAATTTTTGTGCAATTTTATCAGTAGTTATTCTCTGTTGTAGCTTTAGTAGTACTTTGTAATACAAATGAATTTCTATAAAAAACATATAAATGTCAGTGTGTGTGTGTTTTTATATGAAAATGTTAATGTGTGTATGCTGCACTATATGTATGCTTGCATACTTTTACACTATAGTAGTAAAATTTTAACTATATATTATTATTTTTTCCATTTGTTATTCATTCATCCGGTTGTAGTTTTTATTTTATTTTAAAATGTTGTCTTTTTGTTGTTTTTGTATTCTTGTGCTTTTGTTTTCGTAATTTTTAATAGTCCTTTGGGAAATTTTTGTTGCTGGTTGATGGCATAAATATGTGCACTAATGGATGAAATTAATTATTCACTGTCACAAGGCTTAAAGTATGACAGTTATACACATATACACGCATATATTCAACAGCAACAACAAGAATAACAAAAAATAGCTCAACAATATGTTGAACTGGTAAAGATGTTTATTGCTTAAAAGCAATAAAAGACAGAAAAAATTGTGTTAATGAAATGTTAATTTGAAAATATTTAGAGTAAAAAGCGTAAATAATTTATTATATATTTTAAGTTTATTGTTTTTTAGAAATGTATTATTTTAATTACAGTTTTTTTAACAAAATTTTCTTGTTACGTCTATTTTCAGATAAATTTAATGTAAGTGCTATTTTATTTCAAAATTTTAATTTAATTAAATAAATCCAAAAGTCCTTAAATATATTATGTATGTTCTGTTTTCATAAAATAAAATTATGCATCTTTAAAAGTCCTCTGAATTTATGTTTCCGGAAATGTTATTATTGAGCGCGAATTCTATGAAGTTCATAATTTATAAACAGTTAATTTTTGGCATCTGATTTTTTATATTGCAACATTATCTATGGTAACGCTTCCATTCAAATTTTTACCTTTTGGAACCGTTGCTAATCTTATTTTTAAATCTTCGATATTTTTGAATATCTTTATTGTTTCTTCTAAATCTGTTTTCACAAGAATCCAATAATATTAGTAAATATACTCGGATATTGTTTTAGTTTAGTTTGTTTCTCTACAGACAACTTCAGTTATTATACTATCCATCACTGCAATAGGGTATATTAAGCTTTGAATCCCAAGAAGAAATTAAATTAGAATAATTTAAAGTATGTCCGTCTTTTGAAAACATTATCACGGTCACAATAGTAATACGAATTCAATAAAATTTGGCCAGATTGTTTGCTATTTACCAGCAAAATCCGTCCAGTAACTAAAAAGTTACTGGACCGATTTTCTGACAAATTCCAATATAGAGAAAACTCTTTCGTCATTTTTTTTCGAGAAGAGTAAGTGTAGATATTTGAAGATTAAGTAGAACGAATATCTATTAGGTTGCGTTGTAATTTCGTACAACAATAAGATCTGATTGTTGGTACGTAACTATTAAGAAAAGGCCGAAAGAATTGATTACTAAATTAAAATCTACTTGACTAAACTTGATGTGTAAAGTATATAATCGCTACAAAATTCCTTTAGAGATGTTGTAATTTTTGTTACAGCGATAATTTGATAAACGCGCATTTGATTCTGCTAAGACCTTTCTGCCAATTTCTAACAAATAAACCTGAATTGTGCATTCTCAACTTATTATTTTATTTTTTATTTATCTGGTCATATCCATTCAAAATAGATATTAATTCTTTATTAAAGGTGTTAATTTTCTTTGAACTCTAAACAATCTATTTCTTTCTTTTTTTTTTTTTTTGAAAATTGTTGCTTTATTTATGTTTTTCTGTTATTGTTAAGGTGTTAATCCTAATTTTGATTTGAAATCGTTTTCGAAAAATAGAATTATCAGATAATTTGTTACAAACAGTATATTTTTAGGCGAAAAGAAATTGCAATATGGACTTAAAATTAAGCCACCCTGCCTTAATTTCTCACTACAAAAACGTTTATCAAAATGAAATCAAGGATGAAAACACCTCCTAAATATTTCGACGTATTTGTTGTTCCACATTTTTATCAGTTTCATCAAAAATCACTAGTTACATTTTCATGTATTTTTCGTTGTACTCGAAGTTTTTATCTTAAAAAACTATCTGGGTAACATTAAAAAGGATTTGTTTGTGTATATATGTGTTTGTTACTGGTGGTTGTGTCCCTTTTTGAAAAATCCTGTTCTTCCGGTTTTATATTCTTTCTGTTTGTTTGTTGTCGTCATCCTTGTTTTGGGTTTTATGTTTATTGGTTTCATTACTTTTTCATATCATAATATTCATCTAGATAGTTGTCCACTCTTGTTGTAGTTCATGTTCATGATACTGAATATGTTTTCCCTCTTTTTGACCAGATAATCAAGGGTTAATGTGTTCTCATAGATTTAGATTTGTTTTGTGCTGGGAAAGACAATATCAGGTTGTTTTTTATATTTGATTTTTTATATTCAAACTTTGTTACAAATATTTTACCATTATTTTATTTCGTTTCGTTTCATTTTATCTGATTCTGAAAGTAGAGCGCTCTTTCTTCTTAACATTTATACGTTTTGTGTAGTTTTACTTTATAATGGCATCTTTTTTTGTTTTTCTTCTTTTCTTCTTTTCATTGTAATTTTGTCTATGCCATTTCCTTTTCCTCTTTGTATCTTTTTTGTTATCGATTATTTTTATTTATTCGGGAGCTAAAAACAAACACTTGTCGTTTTCGTTTAAATTAATTTACATTTTAATGATTTCGACGCTTTGTGCATAAAAAGGGGCAGAAGCTTTTGTTTGGTTGGTTCGTTGAAGACAAATGAACGACAAATACACACCATCAAAAACTAGGAAATTATGCACGTATAAGCATGAATTGAAAACGTATCTGGGACTTGTAAGTTCGTCGTTTTTATATATTCATTTATCTCCATTTGAACAGTGGGTCAGATTAAAAAAATCAATGAAATGTTTAAATAAAAAAATTGGAATTACTCGGAATTCAGAGAAAGGAATTTCGTATACCATGATGTTGTCTCTAAAACATGCTAATAAATGTTTAAACCAACAATAAATATGGACAATAAGTACAAAAGCAATAAGCTCTTCATTTTATATCATAATTTGTGAAATTATTTTATCGACGTATATTTCCAATTATTTCGTATAAAGTTTGTTTTATGGAGAAAAATGTTACTTAATTATTCAATTAAAGTCAATTGCATTCTTAATACGTAAATCTAAATGTTTTAAAAGATCTTCGCTTTAAGTCTACTGTGCATTGTAGGCGGTCGCCATAGGCACATTGATTATTTTTACCGTTGTTGTGCTAAATGCTTTGATGGTGGTCTAGGAGACATGTTTTTATCCATAAACATTTAAGTATTTATTTTCCATGTTTCTTTATTCGATTCACCTTCGTAATATATGAGAAATAAAAATCAAAAAGGACTTATTTCTTCTTTTTTTCATTATATTTGGTTGTCACCACAATTTTAATTCGGATGTGGAAGTAGAAAGAAAAAAAACACTAAATAACAATGAATTCTTAACGAGATCTCATCAAAAGCGTTAGAGTATGAGGCGCTATCAAACTGTTGTTACGTGACTGTTTCTTTGTTTTAACAAACAAAAATAATACAAACATTGGTGTTAGCTGTTCTTGTTGTTGGTTTTATTGTTGTTAATAAAAGTCTTGTAAATTTTATTTATAAAAATTGTTGTTTCTTTTATTCATTTTATTCTTTGTGCCATAATTATCATTTGTTATTTGCTATAATTATTTGTTTTACTCGAACAGGAAATAAGAAAATTAAACATTCTTGTCAACACTTCCCCGATCACACTTCGTTAAGAGAAAATTCACTTGTTCACATTCTTCTCTAAAATCCATTAGAAATATTTTCCTAAATATTTATTTGTATTTCTTATGAAAATAGTTTATTTTCTATTTATGTTTTTTTGGTCTCTTTTTAGAAATAATTTAAAAGGTTTTTCATTTATTATTATTAATAGTTGTTAGATTGTAGTTTATTTTCATTTATTAGTTGTAACTATTTTAATAAAAAGTTATAAATTTTAATAATTTCAAGTTTCTGGTAAACATTTTTTCTTATTCTGAGTTATTTTTAACTGAATTTCTTGTATTTTAAAGTTTATTGTTGTAGATTCTTAGTTTTTTATGGGAAAAGTTTCTTTGTATTTTATCACAAATTGAGATTGTGGTTGTAAGAAGAGAAATATTTGTGTTTTTTCTTCTTTAATTTAAATAAATAAAATATAGAAGATTTTGATAAGTTCTATATAAAAGAAAAATTATTTATAAAGAATTGCCCATAAAATTCTTCTAACAAATAGTATTATAGCAATTTTTGTATAATAATGTTTGTATATATTTTTTATTTAGAATTAATTTAGATTTAAGAAGGAAAATTTTTAGAACAAAAGTTCTGAGAATTACTGTATTCAAATACCGACACCGGAAACCGGGTTATTTTCTTTTTCATTTCGGAAAGCCGATCGGTTAAGAATAATTTCTACTTACGGATTATTCGACAATATATTTATTTTTTATGTGGAACAACAATCATATACTTATAATATTTTAGAATGGAAATGTTGAAAAAAAAAATTGTTTAATCCACTATTTATACCCCATACCACCAAAGGGTTTAGGGTATTATGCAATTTTTGCAGATGTGTGCTACCGCTCGACTTAGAATCGGAGCCGATTTGGTGATATTCTGCTCTTTGTGTGGACGACTGGCGTTCATGTAAACATGTAAAATGCAGGTCGCACTTAAAAGATATTTAAAATATTTCTGATGGAATTTGACACCTGTTATTATTTTACTTAGCCCTCCATACAAATACTCCTCCGGAATGGGGTGTTGAATTATGCAATATTAAAATCGGGTGAGGAGTTCATAGGGGCAATTAACAAAGAGATCAAAGGATCAATATTTATATATTTAGTTTGCAATTATGTTTAAGACTCATATCGCATGTCTTTGGAGATTTTAAAGACACGATAAAAACTCATAATTTTTCTTCGAAATCTCCAATTTCGGCTTATGGAATAATGTATTGAATTCAAAAAATTGTTTGCAGAACATTTTCACTTTTAAATAAAAATAAAGTCTGGAATATTTCAATTGAGTTAAAAATCAATTAAAATTTAAAAAATAAATAAAACATTAATTATAAATGTTATCAAAAGTTTCTGATTTAAATACTTGATGTTTTTTTTTCAAACTAAACATTTTTCCATTCTCATTTTCGAAAAGTAAATACAATTCTCGAACAAAAAAACCTGAAAAAGTAAACAAAATTCAGCAATTTTTCGTATTTCATTTATGGTAATTAAAAAAACATGACCATAAACATCCTGTTTTTCGTTCTCTATTATTTTTTATTTGTCCTCTAAAACTCTATGCCAAAAATTAAAACTCGAATGAAAAAAGAAGGAAAGTAGAATTGCATCATGTATGCTGCGAATGAGTATTTTTAATCGAGTTTATTTTTTAAATGGTTGTTGGCACGAGGCAACAAAAGAAATTTTTTTAAATGTTTTGTAAACTTTCAACGAACTTGAACTTCACTAAATGGTGTATTTTGCAGACTGTATGTAAACTTTTCATTATTATTTCTCTTTTTTATTATTTCCCTTTTGGTAATTTTTTAAATCCCAAGTCTCATACAATTTAAACTGCCCCTTTCCTTTAAGCTGTTTCGTGGTTTAAACATCAAATTGTTGCAAGAAAAAATGGAAAGGGATGGAAGCACAAAAAGAGTGTTGTTTGAAAAATACACACTATTAAAATTTTGTGATGCAGTAACAGCCCGTATTAAAATTAGAAAGTAAACAAAAGCGACAAATTTATGTAATTGAAATAGCATAGACATGGCTGATGTTGCCGATGCTGCCGCTGATATGGCTGATATAGTGATACGATGGTGGTGATGTGTTGCTGCTTGTGCTGCCTGCTGTTCAAATTCAAACATATAACAGAGTCTATGCAAACACTTGTCTAAAATCAACAACATATAACGAATAGGAGGGAAAAAATTGTCTACACATACCAACACAAATACATACAAATCTACATAAATACTCTGCAACAAAACTGAAATTTTATAGTTAAAAAAATTAAATGTTGTATATTCGCAACTGAAATAGAGTTTAAGCTATTTCCAAACAGTTTTCAAATTACAACAACCAATTTCACCATACTCTCAAGTAAAATTCATCGTGCCTTTTAGAAAAAAGGATTTCTCGTCTCCTTGTTATATCATCGTTTTCATTACTAAAACTGAAAATGGTCCGTTTTTATTTTCTAACAATTACGAGAAACATTTCACATTTTGTATTTTCTTTGAGTGTTTAACAACAACTGTTACAGCAACAAATATTAAGGTTTTTTTGACTCACATAAAGCGAATTAAGAATGTCCACTACTTTTTCAGTTATCAGATAGAATTTGGGAAGTGTTTAGAGTATAAATAAAACTATATTATGGAATCTATAAATAGTGAATCGGATAAGTAAAATTAATATTGGGTATACAAGTTAAGATTTAGTAAAAATCAGTCCATGTATTTAAGTATTCGATAGGCCTCAAAAAGTTTTCACACATTTTTTAATCGATATATAATATTTTGCGAAAATACTGATAACTGATAACTGATGTAGTCGCATTCTCATTTGGACTCACGCAGTAAGCCAATTCCACTGATATGTAAAGACAGACAAAAGATGGAAGTCTATTTGTTCATTTGAAGACAGTTGTCAACGAAAAAGTACTGAAATGATATTTTATCAAGATAATGTTCGGTTTCATGTTGAAAAATAATCAAAGACAATAGATGGGAATTTTTTACCTATAGGTTAGGACTTTCTGCTTCTGTCTGTAATTTGTTTCGAAAGATGCGGAACTCCATTACAGGACAACGCTTCACTTCAAAAAAAGAAATCTGGAATTTGCTATATGATTTAACTCAAAACAGTGGAATGACGATGATTTATTCACTGTTTTCCGAGATTACAAAAATTCTCCACTTGTCTATGGTGCAAGGAATTTTCAGTTTTAACATTTTTGTAGAGTAACTGTTTGCGTAGCATGTCATTGATTTTTATTTTATTTATTTTATTTGGAAATATGAAAAATCTTCAAGATCATTTTTTACATTAACAAGTTTTTCTGATAAGTAACATATTAAATAGCGAATCATAATTGTAAAATTTCCCCAGTACTTTTCAAATAAAAAACAGTATAATGAATAAAATCATTTTAGGTTTCTACGACGACTTTGTGAATTTGAATTTTTGAGACATGTTTGTTCCGTTGTCGCTGTTTTATTTTATTTCATATCTTCCTTTTTCAAACAGCAACACTATTCAGTAACGTTTGTTTATTGCAATATTTGGTTGTTATAAGTCGTGTGTTGTTGTATAACCGCTACTATTTATTCCGCCTTTCATTCATACATTCATGTATGTATAGATTTTCTACTTTTCAACAACATACAATTACGCTTCTGTCTACGACTAACTAACAAATGAACTTTCAACTTTAAAGAGAAATATGACTCTTTATGTTATAAAGTTCTCTTTGTCGTCTTCTTACTCTTTCCAAAAAAACTGTATCTTGTCTTTTTGTTTTTAGTTTAAAGTTAGAAAAAAAGAAGGAAAAAGTAAAAATTATTTGTTATTTAAGAGTATAAATGTATGTATGAAAATATATAATTTTATATGTATGAGTGTGTGTAATATTGTTAAAGGATATACAAATATATTTATATGTCGGATGTTGTTATTTTTTATTATTATAATGTTGCAGATACAACATGTTTTTCTATGTATTTTATTTATAAAACGGATATAACAAGATTTTGTTATTTTTCGTTCGTTTCTCATCTTTTATTTATTTTGGTATTTTTTTTTTAAATCATTTGACTAAAAACGCTCTTCTTTTTTTGTTTTTGTTAGCTATTGTTTTTGCTAATGTTGTTCTATTTATTTTTGTTGCTACTGTTGTTGTTAGTTAGTTTTGTTTTTTTTTTTTTTTTTCGTTTTAGTGGGGAAGTGAACAACATTTTAGCATTTTGTTGTTGATATTTTAGTATATTGTTGTTATAAAGGAGTAAAGTGCTTGTCTGGTATTTTAATAAATTTTTCATTTTCATATATTTTATATTTTTATATTTTATTATTTTGTATTTTGTTTTATGTTGTTGCTATTTTTTATTAGTTTGTACACTCGTCTAGTGTTTGTGTTTATGTGTATAGAAAAAAATACAAAACAAAAAGCAAAATTTTGAAAAGGATTGTTGCTGAATTTTAAAAGCAATATGCTTGATTAAATTTAATAGAAATTTTGGTTGTTGTTTTTGTAAAAAAATTTACTAGATTTAATTTACCAAAATATGAAATTATACTGACAAATTGTATTCAAAATATTGTATGAAATTTAAATAAAAATTGTTTGGTTTTAATTTATTATTAGTTTAGTAAAAAAGTAATTGTCCTAGTAAAACTATTCTTAAAAAGATCTTAAAGGTCTCACTAAATAATTTTTCAACAGTAGTAAAGGTATATATGTTTACTCATTTATATATGATAAACCAATTTGCAAATTGTACATCAACAACTAGAATCTTGAAACAAATCATTCCTAAAATCATCTTCGTTTTGAAACTACCGAGTTGAAAAAAATCGTCATTGAAAAAATGATTGATTTGACATTGATTTTTTTCATTCAGTTAAAATTAAATGTTTTTAAGCTTTAAATGGTATAAATGTATAATATAAGATTATACAACAATATAAAACTCATACAACAATAATTGGTAAAACTACTTCTTAGTATTAAGATTTGAAGAGGGAAAAACTGAATTTACTGTAAAACAATGTAGAATTAACTTTCTTATCTTCATAAATAACTTAAAAGCATTTAATTTTTAAGTGAAGTAAAATTAACATTGTCAAAAATTAACTATGTTCAACGTTGATTTTATTTTTATTATGAGTAGGCATTACTACTTTTGTGGCAGCTATTAAAATGAGAAACGTTCCAATTTTCAAACAGTTTGTGTTAACAATAAAAATATTTGTAATTATAAATTTAATATTTTTGAAAAAATAGTTTTAATTTTTTTTGTAAAAATTAGATTATTTTTGAATATTTGTGAATTTTATATTTTTGTAAATTATTTAAACTTTGAAATTATATATTAATATATAATAAGAGAATTAACTCGTATTTAAATTTTTAATTTTTATCTTTTAATTTTTTACTAAAAGATAACATTTTAAATTTTTATCGAAAGTATGAATTTTGATTAAAAATTTAAATTTTTATTGAAAATTTGAATTGAAAAAAATGAAATTTTAATAAAATATGAATTTTATATTGAAGCTTAGAATTTTTATTGAACATTTTTATTCTTGGAAATTTTTTTTAATTGAGAATTTTTATTTTTATTGAAAATTTGAATTTTAGCAAAATATGAATGCGTATTAAAAATTGCATTTTTATTGAAAATTATATTTTATCGAAAATTACCTTTTTATCAAAAATGTCAATTTTTTGAAAGAATTTGAATATGAATTGAAAATTTTAATTATAATTGAAAGTTTGATTTATAATGAACATTTTGGTTTTTAGTGAAAATATGCTTTTAATAAAAATTTAAATTTTTATATAAGATACGTATATAAAATATATAAATAATATATTTGATATTCTTCAAATTTTGTCGAATTGCAACAATTTATATTTTATAATTTCATCTCTGTTAATGTTTAAAATTTTTGCATTAATCATCTTTTATTTGATTTTATTTGAATTTTGAATTACGATTTTTAAAAATTTAATATTTCTAATTTACATATGCACGAGAGATGGATAGATGCACAGGCTATGATTTAATAGTGGTACTTACGATTTGACACACGCAAAATTAGTATTCGTATTTATTTTATGTTAAACTGGTTACCCAATACATTTCCCCGCCTTATCCGTCCTTACGCATCCCTCTTAAATTATTCCAATAAAACATTTCTATATGTCAAAAATGCTTAAGATATTCAATATTTTTGCTATTTTTTTAGATGCTAAACAAAATGAATAAACTTATTTAGGAACTTAATTCTTGTAATTTACTTAAAAATCTACTTCATAGAAATGCTCATCTTAGTGATGTTTCCTCAAAGTAAATAAAAACAAACTCTGTAGAAGGCCATTTCTTTTGTTGGCTTATTTGTTTTTAAGGTTTCCTTATTCAAGTACCCAATAATAAAAATTTATTTTATATTCGTTTTTTAGTTGAACTCTAAGATATTTGGTTTTTGTTTAAAAACCACATAATTTTATATCATTAAAATTAAATACCTTTTTGAAAAGAAAATATGCTTTTCAACCCAAAATATTTTAGTCAATTATATAAGATTTGTTCTTGGAAAGGAGAATGTTAAAGTATATTATACTCGAGTTTATATGGAACATTCTGGTACTGTTCAGCTTCGAAAAAAGGAGAAACAACTTGAATTCAAAATAAATTTAAAAAATACACATAAAGGTCTAGCTTAAGGGCATTTAAGTTCAAATTGCAATACAAAAACAGAAACAGAAAAAAGAAGAAAACTTCTAACTCATGTTTATTGTAAAAAAGGAACGTATATGAATACGATATAAACACTTAAACATATACACCGCATAGTAAAGTATATTATGTACACATATACAAAGAAACATAGCAATACTTAAATATTAATACTCACACATATATAATAAAAAAAAACAATTTGAAAATAAAAATGTATTAGAGGAAACTGAAAAATAGGAAAGAAAATAGCAAAATGAAAATTTTACCCTAAATTTAATGTTGATATTAAAAGCCATACAGGAAATTAAGAAGAGGCCTTTATGGCATTAGATATCAGTTAATTTATGACTGTATGCCACTTTAACTCGCTCTCCATTTTCATCTTCCCTTTCATAGTGTAAATTCATAGCAACATATACATTTTCACATACCACTTTTCTTTATAGACCTCTTTTTCTTTTAATAAACTTTAAAAAGTCTTAAAAAAGTTTGTCTCTATCAGGGTATAAAAGAATTCCAAAGTAAATCTTGAATTGTTATTTTTTAGAATGTTTAGAACTTGAAAGATTTTTTTATAAAGAATTTCTTTAGTTTCACTCTTTTTTATGACAAAAAATCCCAGAAAAAAATTACAACATATGGTGACAAAGTCATTTAACATTATGTTGTGCATAATAAACAGTTTATTTAACTGGAGAATTTTATTTATTTTGGTGATGAAGAAAGAAATGAAAAATGAAAATCAAATAAAAAATGCCATAAAAGTATCTTGTGATAAATATGCGTACGGATTTAAATTTGGCTGTCCAAACACTTGTCATGAAATTAAATTACATTCACACATTCTTACGTTTTTCTGTTAATATTTACATACTTAAAATATCCTGGAGACGTAGGTGTTGAGGGTATGTCCCCAGGGTTCACCGCTGAGGGCTCACTGATAGAATCATGAAATTTCGGGTTAGAATGCTGCACCAAGAAGAACTATATTATTTATAAATATATGAATCATATTAAATTCATAGTAGTTTTAGATATATGACGTAAGCATAACTCGAATTTACTAAAAATGTTATTATTAGAAAAGATCAGAAAAGCTTTTCTATATCGGTTCAGATTTTCTTATAAAAATGTTAAAGTATAATTGACTTTTAATATTATAATAATATTAAAAGTATTATAAAAAAATAAGAAAACTTTTCCGGAAATCCTTCCATTAATGTTTTTATCGTGCTTTCTGTAACTTTGCTCGAACATATGGTCCATCTTCCTTTTTTTGATCTTCAACTCTCTTTTAACAAAAACCCAATATCATTCTACTGACCTTGGAACAATTTTATAATTTATAGCTAAATGCATTATTTTCCGAGAATAATCAAGATCGGATAAGTAAAAAATAATATAAAATTATACGCACATATGAAGTTTAACTTTTTATATAAAATAGTTTGGTGTTGTTATTAATGTGTACATGTCTAAGTTTTGTTAGAGTGTATGTGCATGAAGATTCAATGATTTTAAGACAGATTTAATGTTATTGAAACTTTATACATATATAAAGTTTGAACAAGCATCTTGTGCAAAATATTATGAGCATATTTTTATGGAAACTATGAGAAATAACGGACCGGTCATAGCCTATTTCAATTGGAATCTATTTCGTCAAAGTGCCTTTAAAATTGAGAGCAGTATCTTATTCACAGAGACAGCCTGTCGTTCAGATGGACATCGCTAAATCGAATCAGTAAGAGATTGTAAGTCAATGGGTATGCTTATCTGTGAGAACACGACTATTTTTCTTTGCGCTGTAAATATCAGTACAAATGTGCACTAATTGGGGATGATTTTCTTCAATTACTATAAATATTATTCGAATAAAACTCAATTAGTAATTAGAAAATTTAGTCCTTTACAGAATTTTCTATTACTATTATATCCATTGTGTTAATTAATCTTCAAACATATTTTACAACAAAATTGTTTTTAATATTTTAGCTGTCATTATGTCAAATGCAGAGTTCATCGAACTTCTTATTACGTCCTTAATAATATGTTGTCGTAATACAAATCATGTACAGAAATGTTTTTGTAAACTGTTTAAAAACGATTTTATAAATAATTTGTATATAACAATTTCTCATTCCTTAAGTTTTAGGATCTTAAGAATTCGGAAGACATTTTAAAAGTTCAGTTAGTTTACATGCGAAAAATAAGGTGATGACAAGGTCAATTTGTTCTTAAAAATCCTTTATTTTTTATTACAAATTTTCTTTGCTAGAATTTTTTTTGAAAAATATTTTTGGCGATTAGAGTTTAATATACTGCAATCAATACAAATTGATACAGCCCTAATATTGTGAAATGTGTGCTCTTATTTACTGTCAGTCCTTTAAAAACAAGGACTAAGGCTGTGAAACCTATTTAAAATGTTATCGATATAATCATCCTTAAATGTATGTACATTTTTTCTCTTACAGTTCTATTTAAAAGTTTGTTTCAAATTAGAAACAAAAAAAAACACTTGACAAAAGGAAATTCAATTCAATTTCTACTAATAGCAGACACAAAGTCCATATTAGTGTAAGAGAAAGAAAAACCAGAAATATTTTTACTTATTTCTGTTAAGGTATTTCAGGAAAAATGGATCTTTGTTACACTTTTTATTTACGTATGAAGATTATATGTTTTGTTTTGATATTTTGTACCTTTGTCATCCTTTACATTATTTTTTTCATTTGGTTGTATTTTGGTAACCAGTCATGTCCTAAGGATATTTTGACTTTTTTGTGTCCCCCGCACACTAAACTTTAGTAAATTTAAACTGTTTAGTCATGAAGTCAATTTAAAGAGACAATAAATACATACACAGACTTACAAAACATAAAAGGACAAAATTCCTTTATAATAAGAGTTACTTCTAGCCTCAGTAAATGAAATTGTGTGCGTGTGTGTAGAAAAGTATATGTTTTGTATGCGCATAAGTTTATAAGTAAGTGTCTTTTGTGTCTGAATGTAAATATTGTCTGAAGCTGCTTGAGGGGAGTAGAATTTTGTATGCCTTTTTCTACACTATTAGTTTTTTCTTATTTTTTCTTTTTCTACTTACTCGTTGCCATATTGCATTTATGTACTTTTCAAGCTATTAAAAGGTTAGAGCAAATACTCTCAAATATATACTGACTAAATGTAATAGAGTATAAAAACAAACCTTTTCCCCTCTTAATAGGAACGTCAATATTTAGCATCCAACTAACCCTTGCATAAAACATATGTTGCTGGGTCGCCACCACCCTTCCCCCTGTTCTTCATTATTATTATGTTCCCTGTTTACAGACCAAAAGGGTAAACAATTCAAAATTCAATTCCACTACGCACTATAACTGATATCTGTTTGTTCTAAAGATTATTAAAGATGAAACGAATGTAAATTATGATAATTTAAGTTAAAATATGCACATAATTTATACAAAATATTATTTAAAATACCATAATTTGGGCAAACATCTTCTCTCAATTATTGTGTGAACCTTGAAATTTTGTTATTATTGTTGGTTCCTTCACAAATTGTTTATACCTTTCAATTTTAATTAAAATTATTTCTTTTTATTGTTGTTTTTTTGTGTTATAATGTTTGAATATGTTTGTTGTTATTGTTATAAGAATATTCCTATTTTGTTAGGGATTATGATTAAAACCAATGACCAGAGGGAATTTTCTATTTTTCATTTTCAATTTAGTTTAAGTCAAATTATTCCTAAAATAAGTGTGTCAGTCATTACAACAATCCTATTCATTCATTCACTCACTCACTTATTCATTCACTCAATCAGTATATGATGACATGTATTACAAACAAACTGCCTTTAAAGACAAAAATTTTCATTTTCATAAAAATGGAAATCCGATTTTCAGTTTAGGGAAATAAAAAGAAAAAAGTTAGAAAATTATATATAACAAGTAGACACTCTATCGACTTATGCACCCATTCATACAAACTAACACACAAATTGATTATGTGTGTTCGAGTGTATGTGTTTATGGCATTGACATTTGCTAACAACCTGTCCAAAACTGATGGACTGCCTGACAGTTTTTAGGCAGACTTCATATATTTTTACACATACAACAAGAAATTCATATAACTTCAATACAAACACACATACACCAGGTAAATTATATTAGAATGTAAAATATCCTTGCACTATATTTGTATATATTCGTGTTTGGCTGTGTGTGTATGTATACATATTTGATTTTCTGTGCAAAAATTATGAAAACAAAAACTTAAGAGGATTATTTTATTGACTGGCATTACTAACTAAAACGTATGGATGATTGTTTATATGTAAGTGTGTGTGTATGAGTAGAGGAGTTATAACTGCAAAATTTCTTTTTTTTCCAGAAGAGGAACTGTTCGTTGATGTTGTTTTTCGTAGTAAGTAAAAGTGTAGTAGTGACAGTATGTATGTATGTACGTATGTCAGTCTGTTGTTTTGTTTTCTACTACAAGAGGGTTTTTGAAAATATATTTAACAAATTAAATTAAAATAACAATTACAACAAAGTCTTATGTTTTTTTTTGAAATGTTGTTATTGCTATTGTTCTACAGATTTTGTTCACAGGGCTTAAGTAAAGAACATGATGACAGATGCAGTGGTAATATACACTAAGAAAAAATCGAATATTAAAATTTGAGCCAGAGTGGATTTATTATGTATTATGTTAAAATAAAGTTTAGTAATTGTCAATGATATTAAAGGGTTGGTTCACATTTAATTTGCATTTGATTTGCATTTAATTTGCATTGCGAGATTGAAATTCTTCCATGTATAAGTTATCCGAAGTTCGATAATAACGCGCAGTCATCTTGAAACGATTTATATAAATAAAATATTTATAAAAAAATATTTATTAAATTCTTTTAATTTGCTTTGGAGGAGTAGTAATCCCAACTGATCGGCAAGTTTTTTGATGATTTCGAATGATTTGGGTATTGATTTTTTAAATTTGTTAAATATTTTTGATTTAAAGATTCAATACGAGAGGGTTATTCTTTGCAGATTAAAATATATTTAGGTTAAAAAAAATGTTCATGTTTAGGAAACTGCCGAAATTGTGATAGACAATCTTTACTGAAAACATATTTAATTTGAGAAAATATTGGAGCGATTTTTTCCAAAAATATAATTTACAAAAAAGTGTATTCAAAAACCGAAACCGGAAACCGGTTAACTAGTCTTTTGCATTTCAGAAAACCGACCAGTTTAGAATAATTTCTATTTTCGATTTATTCGATATGCTGGACTTTTCAGTCGGTTAACCGGTTTTTAATGGAAGCCACTTTTAAGCATTATACAGTGTAACGATATTTTCATGATATTTGTAACATGAAATTCTTATTTGTTAGACAAAAGAATGATTATGATGGAACCATTATTTCAAATTTATTCCTTATAAAGGACATTTAACGGTATATGTTTTTTATTGGTTCATCTCTAAATTTCAATTAAATAAGTATTTTTTCTATAAATTTATGATAATCAAACAAAAACCGGTAAACCATTTTTAGACATAAAACCATATAAACGGTTTGTTGAAAAGCCCATCTTTCGAATAACTCGAATACTGATTTTCTCGAAATGTCGGCTTTTGAATACACTTCCACAAATACAATTCTGTAAAAGTTAATTCTTTTTAATTATTCACCTTCTGATTTAATATTGGAATCTGTAGATCATTCGGACATAATTCTACATCGATAAATTGTTGAAAATTTTAGAACTTTTTCTTCAAGTGTAATAAAGTACTGTTGGCCAAACAATAAGAGAGTTATTTAGTTAAACAAGTTGACTTTAGTGAAAGTGCAATTACTGGAAAAACCCTACGAACAAATAAACTAAAAAGGGATTATAAGCAGGTACTTAAATATTAACAAGAACAGATTTTCAACTACTGTAAAGTACTACTAAAAACTACATATTATAGTTTTTGTTTTTTTTCTCATTCGAACCGTTGGAAAAAATCCTATGAGAAAAAAATAATAATGAAATTAGAATAAATCAAACAGCTGCTGTCGAAACAAAAGGATTAAGCTAAATATCCACGCCCCTCTCACTCTCTCTTTCTCCATCTGAAAAATACAAAAATTAATTGCTACAATGATGTTTTTCAGTATAATTAAAATAATTTATTATAATTACATAAAATAATATATGTATGTATCTGTTTGGCTACAAAAATATTTCATATTAAATTAATTTAAAGAGAAGAAAAAAAATGACAATAAAATAAAGTGCAAACAATAATAAATTAAAATATTGTCTAATTACTTGGAGTGCAAAATATTGCAAAATAAATAAACGTTTAGTAGACATACAAACATAATTTATTTATGAACATGTCTTCTTCATTAACTTATTGTCAGTCTTAACACATTCACATACAATTTAAATGGATATTTTACAAATTTGCACTTTATATTCAAACACTTATACATACACATGCACATAAGTTTTCTAAACAAAGAACATGCAATTAACATATTGTACAATTATAAATATCATAATTATGTTTGTAGATGTTTATTTGTATTTGTGTATTATTGCCTGATTGTAATTGTATCTATGTATTTTAAAGATTTATATACATGAGTGATAAATTATAACTGAATAATAAAATAAAATTTATGCTACTTAAAGCCATCCCTCCTCCTCCACTAAACACCCACTTTGAATCTTTTACAATAACTGTGTACTAAGGTAATGTGGTGCCAAAGAATATTTGCAATTGCGTGTATGAGAGTGCATGTTTGTGTATTTGTATTTAGTGCAGTATTCATTGCGGTGTGTTTAGTTTAGTTTAGTTTAGTATGAGTGTTAATAACATTAATTAACGATAATCAAGTAGACACATAAAACATAAAACGCAATTATTTAAGCTGATTAACAAGTGTTGGTCAATCAATTTCCATTAGTAAGTGTGCGTTAGTGAATATGTGTATGTATGGCAGTATTTAGCTTTTGTTATATCAATTGTTTAAAATGTTTAAAGAGAAGACTTATATAACAACAATTGTTAAGAGAAATTTAAACCACAATTGAAATATTATTATTCTGTGTAAATCATTTATTCATCTTCAAGCTAAATTTAATATTAATTTATAAAATACAACACGATTTATTTAATACCTTGATAATCTGTTTTATATGTTTCTTTTGTATCTATTAAATGGTAGTTATAATACATAATACTCTTCATATAATAAATACATATTCATTCAATCATTCATTCATTCATTTATATATACGTACTTATAATAAGTAAATATATGACGTATGATTGAGACTTGTCTGCTATTAAATTTAATAACGTTAAAAGCCTTTTATACACTTATAAACCTTATTTGTTTTTGTTGCTGGTGAGGTTTATTCAACCTCAAAATGTCTAGATTTTCACCGATAAACTTTATTTACAGAGAGAGAATGAACGTCATCATCATGAGTATTTAACAAAAATATGTTTTCATTGAACTTGCCAAAATCCTTTGCTGAGCTTTACAAAATTTTTTATGTACACAAAATTGTTGGTGTTTCCTTTGATTTCTTTAGGACTTTTTATTATTATTGTTGCTGCCTGCTACTGCTAGTACTACTATTCATGTTGTTTGTTGTTAGCAGCATTATTACTGTTGTATGCATTCAATGTCTGACAACGTTTATTGTGGTTAAAGCAATAAAATCGGTTGATATTGGCTTGAATTCATTGTATTTTGACAGTGTTACGAAAACTTTTTATAAAAAATATTGTCTTAGAAGGTCTAAAAAGTATTTTTTCCGTAGGCAAAGTAGTTTCTTGGTAATAATCCATTTCGATCTATATGTACCTTATTACGTGTGTGTAGGTTTATTATCATAAAAAATTCGAGTAATACCATGTAAATTCAATATAGTACCACACATATATATCCAATGTGAGCCATTCGATCGAAATGAATCATCATGTGACTAAATGGGTAATTTTTTTGAAATTATGTTAAGTTTATTATTTTTATCTCATATTATTAATTTTTGATTTTATCAAACATTTGGATATAATCGAATTTTTTAATAAGAATTTTTTTTCAATTCATATTGGTTTACAAGTCACACAGGCTACAAACTAGTGACAAATTACTCTCGAAATGTGATGATTTTAAAAGTACCTAACCCATGACGATATATTTTTTTCTACGCCATAAATCTTTGAGATTTTAGAGCCCCCGGATTCTGTTAAGGAGGTACAAATGCTTCGGGTTACCCAGCCAGTAACAAAACTTGAATACTGGCTTTTTAGGCAATACAGAAGTTTATATTTTTTAATAAAGACTGTGATCGACAAATTCTTGACACACGTTTTTAATTAAAACTTTTAACAAAACTATTATTTGATTTTTAGATAAAGTTACATTTGTAAAACATGGCAATTATTATGTTTAATATCAAATAAATGAGTATGAGTATTAAACTGATTAAAATAAGTGATCAGAAAGAAGTGCGTACAAAAATTATGAAATACTAACCGGGAGAACTTGTCCTTTGGTAGAAAACCTAGTTCAGTTAGAAAGAACGGTCAAAATAAAAAAATAGAACTATTAAGTATAAAAAGTTAAAACAAATACAGGTTTAATAACATACAAAGCTCAAAAAGATCCCGGCACGCTTTCTGCTAGAAATTATGGCAGAGCACTGAAATTGAAGTTGTTTAAGGCTACTTCCTTTCATAAGACTTTATAATGTGTCCACTCATTTTGTCCTGACTTCTAACACTATTGTAAACAGATACAGAGAAACAATAATGTGGCGTTTGCAGCAATAGAGGCAAATCTGCCAAACTACCCACAGCTTAGGCCAGTAGAAAGATATTGGACTCGTGTTAGTGTGGCATATTGGTGTCCAATAGTGTAGCATCTAAATGTTCAAGTAAATGGTAGTGTTTCTGAAAAAGCTTTAAAATTTTATCACTAGTGATTAAAACCAAAATTTTTTTGTACATTGTAATAATTATTTCAATAAATATTAATAAAATTAAAACTGTTAGCTCATTGGTTTTTATATTATTATATGTATGATAAGATTTTTTCCATCTCACTCCTTAATTTTAGCACTTTTGTAATTTTTTACAACCAACCCAATTATTTATCTTCCTTTCTAAAAAATCCTTTAAGAATCTCTGCATTAATTTTATACAAAGAGAAAATAAGCAATCGATACTTTAATTTCACTATTACTCGTAAGAAAGAAATTACTATAAAATCTCGATTATCTTAATTACTTTACGTTTTTATAATAAAATTTCACAATATAAAGTTCAATACACTTTTCATACATAAAAGAGTGCCAACAACATTGGAAAAAATCTCTTTAAATTTTTGTTTGCCTGCACAGAATTGGAAATAAAAGAGAAACGAATCTAATTATAACTAATTGCAATTATATAGATTACGATAAATTTTTACTAAAAAAGGCTGAATAATTATTTTGATTTTGTAATAAGATTTTTAATTAAATTCCATATAATTATAATTTATTTCTATACAATTTATAAATATTTAATTTAAATAAGTAAATGAATGAATGAATGAAGGAGTAAAAGAATAAATAGATTCATACTATTCTAAGACTTTCTGCGGTACTTAACAAAATTAGTTTTCAGTTTTATTTTTATTATTTTTCTTTCTTTTGAATGCGATCCATAAATATTAACATCATTTATCCGACCAGGCCCATAACTAATAGAAATGTGTCATAAAAATTTGTTTTATATAAATAAAAATTAGTCGCACACAAAAAGTTAACAACGTTCAAAACATTTGTTAACATTTATATTTTATATTTATTTTTATTTAACATATACATACATAAATACATACATACATACATACATACATACATACATACATACATACATACATACATACATACATACGTACATATACAAATATATATGTATGTGTGTGTATTATTTTGGGAGTAAATTGTATATGAAACTTATAAATTATTTATTATAACAAATTGTACACATGTAGAACACTTACAATGACAAAATACTTACAGTCAGACAAATAGACAAACAGACAGACACTCACCCCTCTTTTTAGAAAAACTTTATTTTTTCAAAGTTTCTATTTTTTCTGCTTCTTTTTTTTGTAATTTCTAAGAATTTGGTTAGTTTTTGTTTTTCTTTTGAAAAAAAATTTACCCTCTTTGGAAACTTTGGAATTAAAACTAAATATTGAAATATAAAAAGGGGAATTTGTTGCAAACACATACATACAAAGGGATTGAGAACACCGAACATACAGAATACCCTTTGTAGTAAAATAATAATCTGAATGAAAATAGGATAAAATTATTAAATTTGAAATCATCATGAAAATGCACTCCATTTCTCTATTCTGATATTTATTAGCAAAAACCATGGGTATAATAAAAAAACTACTTTAGCCCCTGTTACCATTGTTGAATTAGACAAATACATAATTCAAAAATTGTAAAGAAGAAAAAAATGTGGAAAAAATCCTTTTCATGTAAGGAATTTGCAGTGAATAAGTGAATCCTGGCAGTAACAGAAGGAACAATCATGAAATGGTTGATTTTGCATTATATTGATTGTTTGAAGAGTTCTAACATGTAAAATGTAAAAATCATAAATATTATTTAAGTTCTAACTTGTCAGAAGATATTTAAACTTGTAACAAAGCAAAGTTTATGCATACATTTACACATTGTTTTACTCATACACACATAGACAGTCTCATAAATTCATACATATATTTATAAGAAATATGAAACAAATTACTATTTGACTTTTTGATTAATTGTTGATTTACTACACACACACTCATACACTCACTCCACCACCAGTAATATTGCAATAGCAAGAACAACATTACTTATTTATGTTGCAAGTACAAATACCCACCCTTACAGACTTAGTACAAAAAACAAAAGTCTACTTCATCATTTTTCTAATTGTGGATACTGACTGCCTCGTATACACGTAAGAGATAAGCCCCAAGGGATGCGCTGCAGGAAATCCTGCCACAACTACAATTCCACACACATAAAGAATTAAAAGTACTCGGATGATGATGTTGTTGTAACTTCTTTTGCATTATAGATTTTATAGTTTTGTTGTTGTATTTATAAATACTAATCCACACAAATACAAATCATCAAAAATGAAAAGAAACAAAAAACAAAAAAAAAAAAAAGAAAAAATGAAAGAAGAGCACAGTCAAGTAGATAACCCGCAACCAAATGAATGTATCTAGTTATTATTAAATCTTATATGGGAGAACAATACAATTTTCATTTATTTTATTTGTAAATACTGACTGAATATACATATGTACGTATATGACGAGTGGATGCTTGAAATTCTTTACATCCTCTATAAATCATTGTGTTCCCAGGTCTATCGAAACTCATAAATACATTCAATCTATTCATTTGTATTATGTTCTGCTTACATTTATTCATTTTGTATGAGATTCATTAATATGCCATTGACTTTTTGATGTCACAGTGTTGCACCATACTCGTCACTGTATTCTTAAATGTCTGAGGAGTGTTAAGATTTTAAAGAGGCGTTGTCATGTAATAATAAATCATTTTAATTGATATATTTTCTAATCATTTTTTATAACAAACTAACTGAACTAAAAATCAATAAAAGCGATAAAATTTACGATTTATTATAATTTTAATGACTTTTTCTGTGATTTCAGGATGAAAAATTGTCTCACGAATAGAAATTTTATGTTTTAGGACCCCACTATAATTTTTTACGATTGAGATCTGCCTGATTTTGTTATTGAGAAAAATTTTTAAGAAATTATGTAAAATTAAAATATGGCTCAAAATGTGTTTCAATGTTCACGCCTTCCAAAATTTTTAATAACTTTCAGCATTGTAGGTGGTTTTGCTTTTCAATTAAACTTTGTACATGAATTAGTGAAAATTATAGTTGATTGCCATACTTTTTAAACTAACTAATTTTAAAATTTAAAATATATAACTATTTTTTAGTTACTAATAAAAAATTTGGCCTCAACGGAATTTTAAGATAAAACTTTATACTCGTTAGTTCTTTAAATTGCAAAGACTTCTTAAGCTTTGCTCTCTATGTTTGATACTCGCAAATTGAATAATGTTAAATCAACAAAAACAAATTAGATTCATTATTGTTCGTCAAAACAGTGAAAAAAACAACTATTTTCGTTACCTTTGATAACATTAACATTGTTTGAAATCAAAGTCTTTCACTCTGATATTAGATAGAATTTTTCGGACTTCTGGCGATGATCTTGTTAAGATTTCATTTCGTTTCTTATCTCAGCTGAAGAAATTTCCAAAATTATCTTTTTACAATTAGGTCTATTCGTCTAATTTAAGTGCAAGAATATCCGTTTTATTATCCCCGGTAAAGTTTTGATAAAATTCAATCCAATTATTTTATGCAAATACACTGGTACATAATCCTATAAATGCACATAACATTTTTTCAAAGAATTAAAAAATTAACTAAGAAAGTGGGAAATAATATTTTTCAAATCAATTTAGTTTTTCTTAAAAATATTGGAAACTTAAAACATTATTTGATGTTTTGTTGAAGATTAATTCAAAAATACGGTCAGGCATTGATTCTGATTTTTTAAAATGATCGAAATCATTTTATTCCAAAATCTTTTTTAGTTTTATCTCTTCTTTTGGTTATTATTCAAATAATGTTTTACGGCCATGTATCCCTACAAGTTCCTAATTAGTTTAAGTTCCACTGTAAGCCGGCCAGTCCAACAGAGGTATTCTCTTCATTCATTTTTTTCTCGTAAAAGAGAGAAGCGAATCTTCCAAAAAAATATGCCTGTTTTCACTCCAATTCACAAAAATATGACTAAAAATTCATCAAAATTTCAGTAATTTTTACTTCGAATTATAAAACAAATTTTGTATTTTATTCACAAATCAATTTTTCACTACAAATTAACATTAAAAAAATAAAAATTTTGCTTAAATTTTATTTCTTTTTTGATGTTTTACTTCATATTTTAATTTTAGTTTTACAAAATATTTTCTTTCCAAAAACTATTGTATCTCAAATTAAATTATCCCATTAAGATTATCAATTTGCATTTAGTTGTTTTTATTTTAGTTCATAGTTTTATCTTGTTATCAAGCTCTTTTAAATTGGAGATACAACAAAGCTACAAAACATAAAGTTTAATAAAAAATCGATAACAAAAATAAATTCAACTAAATAATTCTTCTCATTCATTGAAAGCTCATTAGATTTTAACTTGATTCATGGTTTTTTCTAATGTTTCATTTTATTCCCTCTCACCCACCTTTATATGAAAATAAATTAGACAAAGATTTAGTAAGATTCAATAGTGATGAATAATGAACAAAAAATAAAACTGACAAATACATGTACATACTCATACTCAAACATGGACAGATTCTGACACATTTAGCTCATCATTGTTTTGTCAAGTATTAAGATAATAATTATGTTGTTGCGCTTAAAAGCCTTTCAATCATGAATAATTTATAAAATACGCACAAATACTTAAGCGTTAAGCTAATAATTTCCAAATGCAGCAGAATTACTCCTCAGCAGAGTTTATCATCATCACAATCGTCATCATCGTTGTAAGTCGTCATTTCGTTTCTCTTGTAATCATTCTAGTCATTGGCATTGATGAAAATGATGATGACGATGGTATTGGCATTGGCAATGGCAACATAAGAACGATATATTTTAAACTGTTTGTTGTAATTGTTGTAGTTTAATTTTGCACTTAAAGTGTAGTAGAAATAGAACAATAAATTTCCATCAAGTTGTCAGCTATTTGTATCTCATTTTCCACTCGAATAAATCATTTTGAATTCACTTGTCGTCATTACTGTGACAATAGATGTAAAAGTACAAGACAAAAAACCAACAGCCAAAATAGACAACGAAAAAAGCACGTGAATGTAATACTTACCTTTAACAAAAAACACTTTTTTTAATCTGAAATGGGTGGCAAGGCATAAAAGACTGCAATACTATTTACAAAATTTTGTTTCGTATTACCAGGTCTCTGTCTCGCTTTTGTTCTTTTCATTTTTGCATGTAAATTGTTTTAGCGACAAGTACATTTTGTTATTGTAAGTAGTAGATGTCTATCGCCAGACTTTCATTTCTACTGCGAATAGTAAAAACCCCGTATTTAAATGAAAAATCATAGTAAAAGTTAGGATTTGGCAGTCACTATAAAGCTTTTTTGTTTTTGTTTTCTTGAATACTGATTTCTTTCTGTAGATACTCGCGTTGTTGTATAGAAGGTGTAAATAAAAGTATCTTTGTAGCATCAATTAAGTCATCATTTGCACTTGAACGAATACTTCATTTGTAGTTTAATTTCTCTTTTGGAGTTTGTGTAATAAATTGATTTTTTTGGTCTTCCAATTTTCAGAGTTAACGGCAGAGGAATAAATTAACATTTTTGGCATTGAATAGAGTTGAATTAATTGCTAAGATTTTTGTAAAACATTAACATTTTAGTTGACATTTTTATTAAGTACAATTTAGTATAATTGAGTCTGATTATTACTGATTTAGTTTAGGATATGTCGGTGTCAAATAAAATTATTTGCATAAAGGATCATAATTTTTATCACTTTTAAATTTCATAAAAAATTTTTTTTATCAGTTTTAAATTTAACAAAAATCGATGTTTTTTGGTGAAAAATCTTAAGAAAACTAAAATGGATCTAGTTTCCTTAATAAGGCCCATATCTTAAGAAAATTATAGTCTCAAATATGACCAAAACTTCCCATAGTTACCATATAGGAATCCAATTAGCGTCGGATTCTACATAATTAATGCAAATCGACTATATAGAAAGAATTCATTATACTTTTGGAAATATAGGTGTATTAACATGTTGGTCTTATTAATGTTGCCTAAATCCTTATGTGAATTAAACTGTGATACTCCTAAATTATTTTAGTTTCATAATTTTTAAGTCTCTTCTAATAACAAATGCTTTTTCCAAGTTCTACAGCAACATACTTTATTGTACATAGTTCTCACATTAATTCCATTGCCTAACAGCTGTTTTATAGAGTTATTTTGCATGTTACCAAAGAACTTAGTTGGAAGAATTTTATTTATGTTGCAAATCATGTTTAGTATTAACTGTTTTGTGGTGTTTATAATGCATATGGGCAAACATTTTATTGCTGCAACAGATAAATCAAATATTAAACTTTGTGATTTTATATTATAAAAAATAAAAGAATTTCTTTATACAACACAAACACTCGCATACAAATATACTAAAAGTATACGTAGTTAGTTTTATATGAATGTGGCATGTACTTTAACAGCAATATTTTTTCATTTCCGCTGGAAATGCAAAGTACCTGTTTACACTCACTAACACATAGAAATATGTACATACATAGAGAGAAAAATATATGTGGCATAAAAATCTATAGAGTAATACGAAAGAATAGCTAAAGTTTAGCAATGAAAAACTTTTTTGCATACTGATACAGTTTTTGAGAGAATTATTCAACATCACCACCACTTTGTCCGCAAAAGAAACAAGAGAAAAATCAGCAACAACTATAACGCTGAAAGAAGTTTAAACTTTTTTCCATTTATTTATATGTTTTGGCTTATAAAAACTACTTACATTAAGTTAGCCCGTTCCGCTCTGCTCAAATTTTATCTCCTGGATGCCAATAAAAAAATTTGCATCTTTATCATCAACATTTCATTTCTCAACTTAACTTTGTACGTCCAAAAAAATTCTCCATTTTCTACTAGAATATATATGGGGAAAGCGTTAAAGAAAAAATATTAGTAAGTAAAAAGATTGTTAACGTTTTTCTGCTGTTACCTAAAATTGCATGCAGTTGGTCGTATATAATGTAGCTAACGATGCAACGATGACAGCTACAGGATAAATCAAGAACGATAACGATAAACACCAAAGTGTTTTGTATGAAAAAGCAACAATAATATGAAAACAAGGAAACTAAGAAGGGGAGCTGAGTATTAAAAAATGTAGTAAAAACAAACCGAGCGGCAACAAAGTTTCATGTAATGTTTTATTTTTGTTGTTTTTATTGTTGCTATTATTGCGTTTCTTTATCTATTTTAAAGTTGTGTCGTGCCTTTTTCTTACACTGTTTTAAGCAACGCAATGCAACATCGGAAACGGAAGTGTTGCTAAGCAGTGGCAGATTACAAAAAAACCAATGGGGGTAACAACTTGATTTAAAACTTTATCATCTTATATATTCCATAAAATTACTTCTATATTTCACATTTTTTGTTTATCTTTTTTTATAAAACATAAAAATATACTCTAGAACTTTACATTTTATTTTATACATTATAAACTCTAAATAATAACAGAAATCCGAGAACAACAATACGAGCAGTGAAAAAATATGTAAAAAGTTGTCATAAATAAATGATAAATATTTATGCGAAATTGCTTAAAAGTAAATTGGCTTTAACTTTTTACATTTCAAAAATGTTTTTCATTGGAAATTGGTTCGAAAATTAAAATTTTAAAATGTTGAAAGAATGAAATATTTTATTATATTTTTAAAATTGATGTAAATTATTTGATAATTGTCATGAGAAGTTTGCATCTTTGAATCATCAAAATCTGTTCAGTAATGAATTTTAGATCAAAACATTAAAAAAAAACTTTTTATTGCAAAATATTATTGGTATTCAAAATTCAAATTGTTATTAAAATTTTTGGGGACTTCAGACTTTATATTACTAAATAACTATATTTTACTAAACGTCGTAATAGTACCTGCCGTAAAGTTCTAAGACCTTAAATATTCATTAATATTAGCAATATATGCCCTCAATATATATTCAAAATCTCAAATGCTAAAGGAACCCACAAAATTCCAATTCCATTTGATCTACTAACTTAATTTTTAACTATTTCCGTTTACAAAAGTGAACCAATTTGTTATTTTTTGTTGTTTGTTTTATCTATGTGTAAAGAATGAAATAAAGTTCTTTGGCAATTACTTAATATTTTTGTTGTTGCAACTATTGTTGTTATTATAAAAGCTTTCAATCAAGTTCTTTTTAATTGTTTCATGTTTAACATCAATTTTATCTTTTTTCCTTTTAGCTAACAATACAAAATACTCTTTTCATTTGGCATTCATTAGATGGCATTTAACTTCTTGTACTTTTGATGTTCTATAGTTGCCATTTTTTCTGTTCCTTATTTCTTTGAACTGCATTGTCTTGAATTCCATTTTCTTTTTATTTTAGACATTTTTACAATAGACGACTATAAAAGTCTAAGAGGAGGGCATCACCATTATCATTGTTCCAAAGTAGTTAGAATAAACAAAATGCAAAATGATAGAAAAATTACACAAACACGCACACCCACCAACACACACACACATAAATTTAAATGAAAATCTAACAATATCTTTTGTATTGTGGTTTATTGTAACTTTTATAACTGACATGAACTCTTTTTCATCATCATCATCAGGAACATCTTTTTCGTTGTAGATTTCGTCGTTGCAGACGACATTTCATCATAAACGCCATTTCATCTCATCAACAGCAATCATTGTTCTATTCACACTTTCTGCATAACCTCAGGGGATATTTTGTGCAGTACATCCTGTTCTGATCTTAAACAAGTAGAAAAATGTCTAAACATACAACTTAACTCTTAAAGATGAATGCAATAAAGTTTCATATTATATGCATGTGTATGTGTATGATTATGTGAGTGATTTCTAAAATTTTGCTTAAACAAACTTCTTTAATAAAACATCATCTTTTCTATTGTTGCTTTAACACAGTGGCCTAAATTTTTTAGGTCAACATAATATTTTTTTATAAAAAGGAAATGAAATATTGAACTTAAATTCATGTTTCTAATAACAAAAGAATTGAAAATAAAATAACGTCTTTGTTATTTCTTAACAAAATTGCAATTTAAACATTTGTCAAACAAAGTGAGTGGGCAAATCATGATAACAAGATATGGGCAAAAACATAAACTATACAAAAACGTTAGCTCATTTGATATATAGTCAATATATAATATAATAATATATAATATATAATAAGTCATCTTCTTGACCTCTTTATAGTTAAAAAGTACTCATAACTCCTTAAAATATTTTTTTAAAGTTATAACAACAACTGTAGGATTTCATTGTTATTTGAAAATTATGTACAAATAGCAAATATCCAGCAAGATTCGCCGTCCCTATTTCTTTTGTTGAAAGTTTACCTTTCGTTCTGACTTTTATGAGATGAGATTATATAACCATTGTAAAGCGAAATAGGAACCATCTTAGATCCCATATAGTATATATATTCTTGATAATAAAACCATTGTCGATTTAACTTAACGTTTGTATGTTATTTGCACTCTCACATTCACATTTTTAATATTTTTTTAATATTATTGTCATGAGAAGCACATGATTAGAGCCTTAATGATAAAATATTATGGGCTACAGAAATTATGGATAGGGCGCGAGGCATTAGTATCCCATTACAAACGGAATATGTATATGCTCTTTAATTACTTATGATTTTTATGCTATTGCTAATTCTCAAAATATTCAGTAGTTAATATTTTCTTTGTTTGGGGGATACTTACCCTGGATTCAACGTCTATATTATTATCCAAACTAAATTTTAGGCTTGTAAAGAAAGATCCTTTTTCCAATTTATCCTACATTATTTTCTAGTTTGATGGCAAGCAAAGATCGAAAATTCTACAGGGTGTCTGACTCCAAGCTTTATCAAAAACCCCTATAAAAATGATTTTGAGTAAAACAAGCAAACGTTATTAACGTTTTTTGCATTTATTGAAGAATTTTCTGCAATATGACTCATACGAAATGAATATGGAAATATGTCATCCTTGAGTAACTTCACATAAGCCTTGTGTACTTTGAATGGACCTTATATAAAAGCTATGAAAAATATTTTGACCAAATATCTGAAATCTAGTAACAGTTATATTTGCTTCATAGTTGTGACATTAATATTTTTGTGGGTGGGTGATAGATGTAAAAATCGATAATAAGTCAATTATTATCTGCTTCAATATTAATTTCTTCGAAATGAAACATTTTATGAAAAGATATTTCCATTTTTGAACCTAAAATCTATCTATTGTATGTTAAAACAAGTTTTCAAAAATTTCCGCATCTTCTTCTTTTTGCCCATACTACATATCTAGGAGGTGCTGGAGATGATGATAACGATTTAAGCTTAAAAGCTCTGCATTGCAGTAGAATCGGGGCCAAGAGCCATTTCCTTATTATCTTTTTATGTGTACTTGTAGTTTTTCATTATTTTCATTTCTTTTAATATTTATTGTTGTTATACGAAAAAGGAAGTGCAACAGGATATTCAAGTCTGAATACTTAAACTGTGTTGCTTTATTAAAATCTTTTAAATACAAAATATATTATCATATTTTATAGAAATATCGCATATTAAACATAAATTTAAAATGTAATAATCCATCAGATTTATGTATTTTAACATTTGGTATGTGTTCTCTTTGTTTAATAAATACAATTCTTTTGGTTGCTGGTATTTCGGAGCTTTGTTGGTTTTATGTGTGTGTGTGTTTTTTTTTTTGTACCGTACCCCCCATTAAGACTGTTATTGACTTGTCAAATTTGTTTTTAATTATGATTTTGTCATTGTCAGCAACATTACGTTGAGTGAAAACAGACTCATAAACTTATAAACATATTCGTTTTTGGTAGGAGTCGAGCTGTCATCAGTTTATGTTGCATATGTTGTTTTTTTTTTTTTGCGATAGCCTACAAGGGTTGTTTAATAAGTTTCAGAAAAATTATAGTTTATTTAATGCAGAAATATTCACAAAATACGATAGTCGATAATGGGCTTGTGTATAATTATTTATTTTTATTTCAATCGAAGATCTAGTTTGAAGGACCATTACAAATCTGATTTTTTGACAATTGAATGTCCTGTATATGCAAACATCCATAATAACAGAATTTTGTTAATGTATTTTATTAAGTATTTTTTGAACTTTTTGATAAGTTGATCACAAAAGTAATTAAAGTTAAATAAAAACTTTTAATAGCATTTTTTATAATAAGATTTTGAAATGAACACCAGATATCAACTTTTCTTGTTTCATTCATTTCATGATATAATTTTCGTGTCATCTGCGTATTACATATATATTAATTTTCATTATCACAAAAATATAATTTCTTTTGAACTAAGACAATTTTCTTGGCAAAGTATTTTATTATTAAACACAATCACAAGAAATTTTATATTTTTTACCAAGTCCACGTATTAAAAATTTTGCATTTCTATGGGGTCTGTTGCAATATTTTAATCACCAACACCGCCATCGTCATCATCATCATCATTGCAATCATCATCATAAGCAAAAGAATCCAATTTAACATGTGTATGGGTGCATGTGTGCGAGGAATACATAGAAACATTAATAAGTAAATATGTATGATGTATATGCATTCACTTATATGTATCCTTTTGGTTTTATTTAGCTTTTTTGGGGTTTTTCATATTTCCCGTATATTAACGCTGCCACATTATTTTAGCTGTATTTAAATTACAACAACAAAAAAGAAACATAACACAAAAAATTATATAACCAGCATAAATGCTTGTGTAATGATGTTAGATGATGATGACGTCGATGGAAATCGTTTGAATTTTATTATTTTGTTGTTGCTTTGGTTTCGGGTTCAGAGTAAAATGTTTTTTTTTTTGGTATTTGCGGAAAATGTTGTGGATTTTGTAAATCACAAACATAAACACGTGTATTGCGAGAAAACAAAAACAACAATAACGAAAACAAAAATCAAACAACTGCACTTTCATTTCCTGTCAATTATCAAGTAATGAAGAGCAGTGAACAATTTGTTCGAGCCGAAAATATTTTTTCTAGGTATATATTCCCTTCTGATATTTGCCACAATTAGTCGTTACGCATATCAATGATATCGTATAAGTGCTTTACGTTTCATATGATCTGACTAGATCGATTTATTTTACTTATTTGTATTATTATTACTACTTTTTTTGGTTGAAATTTCTGAGAATTCACTTTCTCAAAATTTTCTAATAGTTTCGATTACTTTCCTTCGCTTCAGAAAATATATATAACTTTAGTGTAGTGTTTTGACAAAATCAGCTAATTTGTTCAGATTTATTGTTATAGCTAAGACATAAATAATAGAACTAATTTTCACAACATTTTTGGTATTAATTTAATAATATTATGGTGATTGCTATAAACTTAAAAATGTGTGTGGATCTATATTGTATTAGTTTTGCCTGTTTTGCTTGTGTTTTTGTTTACCACAAACAAGTTATACTAGAAGCACAAAACTGTGCATTGACCAGCGTTAATCGAAAAAACTGTACATAGAATTTTAACCGTTATAAGTAATTGAAATTTTGATATGCGGTTTTGGGTTACGAATTATAATTTGTAAAACAATGGAAAAAGTCATTTCCAGAATATGAAATATTTAAATATTAAATATTAGATACACATAATAATTTTCGTAATCTAAAAAGATTAACAAATCATTTTGTATTAAAGCCATCAATCACATTTGACTATCATCGAATTGTTCTCTGGGTTTTCACCCTTTTACATGCAAATAACCCGGCTCAAAAATGTGTTAACATGCGATTTACGAACAAATATTGTTTTTATATGACTGTGGATAGATGATGCACCCTGGTGTTACATGACGGAAGTTCATCATCATCTACCCACCTTCATATAAAGTGTTCATAGTCACTGTTGTTTGATTGATTGCGTGACTGGTGCGGCGGACGACAACGTTAATGAAATTTTGTAAGGTTAAGTATAGAATTGTGCATATTTGACAAAAATGTAAAATTAAGGTAACAAATTCAACAAAACTAAACTCTAAACAAAAATCGACCCGAAAATTTTATGCTAAAAATTAAAAGTAAACAAAAATGTCGACATAATAAAATGAAATAAGGCGAAATTGCTGTTAGTGTTATTGCCGCCATTTGTTTGAAAATTGACATTAAGTAATACAAAAGGCCACGTTATAGGAATAAAACCGAGAATAATGGTATTACAACTAATAACATTAAAGAACGTTTTCAGTAAACATTAAATTTAAAGTTTTGCTTTACCTAAAAATAAACGCGAAGGGTGAATTTAAGCCAACTCTCTTTGTTGCAATCATTTTCCGGAAAAAAAGGGGTTGACGAAGTGGGGGTGTTAAACATAGGAATAAGTTGTTGTTATTGTTATTGTTATTATTACTGTTGTTATTTTAGTTTATAATTGCAATATTGACATGTGTATTTACAAAATTATTTAACGGTTTAGGCAAATAGTTAAACACTAAATAAATTAATTTATTTGCACGTATCACAACAGCTACATCTACAATTATTGTATATTGCAAGTATTTGCGTTTGTATTTGTGCGTATTTATATAAGCTTAAACGTAATAGGATTGTAAGGATACACTTTATAAATCGGGGATGATTTTTAGTAAATGTTATTAAACAAGTGTGTAAATTGTTTCACTTTGTTTTAAATTCTATGAATTATTTTTTGTATTTTAAATTGTGTAGGTGGTTGTGTGTTTGTGTGGATGTATAAATGTACATGTAAACATAACTTTATATCCTTTAATATGCAACTACACACCATCAACAGCAGGAGGCCTTCTAAGGTTTTTATTTGTTAGTACATATTTTTTGTCAACACTTATACCACAGAGAGAGAGAGAGAGAGAGAGAGAGAGAGAGAGAGAGAGAGAGAGAGAGAGAGAGAGAGAGAGAATTATTGTTTTATTTGCCGTTACGGGTTTAATTTTAAATTAATTGCTTAAGTAAATCTTTACAAAAGTTCACTCAATCATCCATTCATCTAACCTTCCTACCATCCATCCATCCATCCATTTATTCATTTATTGGTGGAGGTAAAATAAAAATTAAACACAGATGTTTTGTAAATGAAAATCTACTTTAAATATAACTTTTCATTAAGACTCAAAAGACAAACAAAACTAAACTAAATAATACATAAAAACATTATACACATCTTTTATTTTTTGCTACACATACATAAATACATGCATGTGTGTATATACAATTCAATATTTACCTTGTATCTGCCAGAACAAAGAAAACTTAATTTAAAATCTGATACAAGTCCTTAAACAAAAACAAAAAATTTTCTACGATATTTAGATGTGTGTATAATTTTTGATATAAAAGTAACAGTTTCATTTTTAAAGGATGAGTATTTCAACACAGCATTATCCTGTATGATGGTTTGTTTAAGTCTGCAATATATTTGCAATACCCGCATTTATTTCATCTTTTAAATGTACAATAAAAAGTTAAGGTATTTTATATGGATTACACATTTTGTACTAATTTCGAAGGAATTTGTGTTACAGGGATTGTTCAACAAAATTGCCGCACAATAATAATTTATTGGAATGTACCAATACAATATGTTTGTGTCACAACCATATAAAGGTTGTGAACGACGACATGTCCAAGATGTTAACCATAACTTTGGTTGTGCCATAACAAAATATGGTTGTAACCGATGGCACACTCGATGTGATTATGAAGCTTGGATGCTTATTTCTTAATGGGAAAATAAATTTAAAAACTAAATTTCAATTATAAAATATGTTTCGACATAATTAAATAGTAATTTTGAAATTTCTGATGTGTTTATGGTTTTCAATAAATTGAATATTATATTTAAGTGTAATTTGAATATTTTAATGGTGAATGGGACCTTAACAATGATGAAAAATTGATCAGCTGTACAAAATGTTCTAATATACTGAGAACACAACATTAATGTTAACTGAGAAACAATAAGTTTATTGTAGCAAGACATTTGTTGTCAACCTAAAATAAATTATACAAGGAATTTCATTGACGCTTTAACATTTCTTCCAAATTACAATTATTGTAAAAATATGAATAACTTTATGAGCTGTAAATCCTTTCAGCTGCAGTAAATTTGTATTCCAAAAGTATTCAAAATTCGTTTTTGTCACACATTTTATAATTTTTTTTCTAATTTTCTTCTATAACTTAACTAATATTTGCAAAAATTTTGCCACACAACAATTTTTTTAATTCTTTATTGTTGTTGTTTATTTGTGTTTTGACAACTAAGTTACCAAATACACTTGAATGATTTAACAAACTCTTACATATACATATACACACCTGTAAACATACATATAAACATAAATATATATACCAATACAATGAAATTTAAATATGCCCAGTACACATAGTGAAGATACATTTAGATTCCAATTTTCTCAGTTAATATTATAGTAATTAATCAAAATATTTATACATGGTCCATAGAAAAATGTACAGAATGGTATCTCTCAAATGTTGGAAACTTTAAGGGTTTGCGTCTTGTATTTCTCTTAATGAAAAAGGCAAAGAAACCCTTTCGTTATCCATTATAAAGCAACCTAATCCAGAAATGTTTCTGAGCAAGTCGTAAACGACTTCAACTGCAAAGTCAATGCCGGATATTTCGAATAATTCAATATAATTATATATCATATTTAAACGAAATTTGACCCAAAAATACCAATATATAGGATAATGCTACTTATGAAATTTAACATCAAAACTTTTGTTTGCTGGGTAGATATTAGAAAAATATAAGAAAAGAAACGAAGACAAGTATTGTTAGGTATGTTGCATGTAACATGATTTACTGGCTGAATGAATGAGTGAATAAATGAGAATGGAAAAAAGCAAACCAACAACAATAAAATTTTATTGAAGTTTTGTAAATATGGTAGATGTGTGCAATGTGAATGATGCGTAGCTTGTAGTTAGATACTTTTTTATACTTTTGAGAAATATTCATACTCTACTGAAGAAACGGACCGTAAAAAAGGAATTTGAAGAAAATATTTTGGAAGTAAAACCAAAAAGTCTTTTGAAAAGTTTTAAACACAGAAAAAGTTGTTGTCTCTGACGTAATAATTTAATTTTGCGGACAATGTTGTAGCAAAAAAATATATATATATTTTTGCTTAATTTACAATAATATGGTTAATGTAATGTGTATGGAAACATGTATATGCGATTTGACAAGGTATTATTGTAAATTAAAACAAAAATGTTATGCAAGAAAACCATAATTTTGTCCTGTCACAACCACAGTTTTGTAGTGAAACAATTATATAATGGTCAACAAAAGGATATGGCTGCCAATCTTAATATAATTATAGCAGAACCAAATGTTATTCAAAACCATTAATTCATGAGTTATAATCATACTTCGTGGTGGTACAACCATATTGTGTTGGTTCATTGTTGCATATTATTGTTGTTCGACAATTATAACAGTTACACTGTTCGAAAGTATTCTGGTCACTAAATTAACTTCAAATATTTACATTTTTGTATAATCCAAAAATATTTTCAAATAACTTTTAGGATTATCTCCTTAGTTCTACTTGAATGTTTGCAAGTTTGTGTATATAAGTGTGTATTTTTGTATTAGTATATATTTGTAAATTTAGTAAGACTTTCTTTCTTGTATTTAAGTTACCGAGTTTGTTTATATTGTTTGGGTTATTTACTTACAATTTGTAATGTGATATACATTTTACAATAAACACAACATAAAATATAACTTGAAGCTAAATCTCACAATTTTATACCCTTCACCATCATAAGTGGTGAAGAGGGAATCATCTTAGACCCAAAATTGTATATATATTGTTATATAAAATTTTAATCTGAGTCGATTTAGCTATGCCGTCTGTTTGTCCGTCTAACTGTCTGTCTTGTTGTTGTTACGCTTACATCCACAATAATTACAGAGCTTAATGAAATTTAAACCATATATAGACCGATATCTAAGGTAACATTTAAGTTCAAGGGAATAACTTTTTGTAAATTGTCAATTATTCATTAACAAAATAGAATGAAACATTGGCATAATATTAGATTATGTATACGTCATTACCAAATTATCAAAATCGGTTCAGTAGAAAAAAGTTATAGCTTCTAATATAGCTAATTGTAAGATTCATTAAGTGTTTCTGTGTTATATTTACCAAAAAGTTTTGTATATTGTATATGTATGAGTGTGTATGTACGATACATAACGTATTAAAATCACACGCATTTATTTTAGAGGGTATTAAAAGTTTGTTATAACCGAATATAGCAAATTTACTGGTTTTTAATTTTTTTATATCTACGAGTTTTGTGTTAGAAATTTAATTTATAAAAATTTTACAAATTATTGTTAAAGTTAGAGATTTTGGAAAACAAGCCTCGTATGATTTGTGCAAAGGTTTTTTTTTTTTTTGAAAATTTTAGAAGCACAAATAAACAAATAAAATTGTAGAATTCATGCATAAATTTCTAGTTCTAGTACTTAGAAAAATAAACAATAAAATCTAAAGTTTTTAGTTACTCATCAGAGTGTGTTTTGGTAAGTTGCAACTTCTCGGCTTTGTTAATATGTAATCAAGTGTTGCATGCATGTTGCATAAAAGCTTTTTTTTTGCAATTGCTGTTATTTACTGCAAATATACCAACAAATTTTGTATTCTTATGGCTTTTGAATAGATTTAAAAAAAGAAATATTTTCTGAGATATTTTTTATAAGTAAAATTTAGGCCTTAATTTGTCAATTGCATTTAATCTTTAGAAAGAGGAAGAAAAAAAGTTGCATTTAATATTTAAACTAAAAAAAAAACAAAGAAAGTTCTTATTCTGTTTGGTTTTTTATTAAGATGTATGAAAAATGTATTTAGAATTTTAAAATTACAAATACAAAGAGTCTTTTAAAATAATTTACAAATAAATATTTCAACTTGAATTATTTGCTAAACATTAAGTTTAACTAAAACAAAGTAAATCTCTTAAATTATAAATGAATGACTAAAAGAAACAATTGTACAAAACATAAATAAAGTATGAGACTTTATATTCCATTTTTGCTTTCTTCCAGAGGAATAGAAATATTGTTTAGGAAAAAAATCCAAGATAAAAATAAATTTACAAAAGAAAGCACATGAATTCATGTGTAAAATAATGTCTGGTCATAAAAACGTAGATGAAAAATATTAAAAAAATAATATAAAAATAAAATTGAAATCAAACAGAAATGGAAACTCTGTTAAGTTAAGTTCGCCTATTTTATGGCTGAATTTTTAAGCAACTGCTTAATGTTAAGTAACCATTATATACCTCGAAATGGTCAGGCTGTCCAATATATAACCACACTTACTGACATACACACACACACCTACACTGAGTATAGGAAATTGTTTGAAATCCACTTAATGCTAACTTTTTCACTTGTAACCACTTTAATTTGTAGTCATGTGTATGTAATTCAATTAAATTAAAATCTACAACTTTTAAAATGTTCATATTTCTTCTTATTTCCTTTTTTTATTAGTAAACAAGTATGATTCTTCTACGTCTTAACTAAAGTCCTCCAAATCACCAAAAAACCTTTGCACACAAATTCATTCATCCATCGTCATTACCATCTACTTTAGCGTCTCAAGTTTAAGGCATTAAACCACTTCGTCCTCTCTTATTTGACTTGTTTTGGTTGCTACTTGATGTGAAGCCATTTAGTACTTTTTCTTCATAGATTTTTTTATTTTCCATTTTAACTATGAGAAAAAAGAAAAAAGAAAAAAGAAGAAAAATCATAACAATAAGAATAAATATTCTATTCAAGAAATTGTTTATGATTATGATGGTGAGATTTTTTTGTTTGTTTCAAACAAATTTTATTTTATTGTTTAAATAAATGAATCATAATGCCTGCTGGACTGTGTTTAATATGACTCTGAAATTTTTTTAAATTTCATTAAAAGGAATATTAGGAGAAAATTTATACTTATTGTAATGTTTTGTTTTACCAGGATTTATTGTTTTATTAAACTGGACACTTATTTTTTAAATATATGGAGAATAAAATTTTATGTTATGTTTTAAATGGGATTTAATTGACTAAATAAGATTTTTAAGTATTAAGAATACATTAAAAGAATAAATCTTGAGTATATAATATATTAATGTATTCCATTACGCGCAAACACATAGCTGAATCGATCCACTATGGAAATAAATCTGAACTTTAAGTCGGTACTTGTAAAATCATTTATTTCCAGTCCAGAAATAAATAATTTTAAAATTGTAAATTGCAAACATTTGGCGATATATAATTGATAATAAATATTTTGTTGCATTTCAATGTTTAAGTCGAAACAAGCTACACTCCGCTGGAAATTTCCATTGACAGCCGATCGAAAGTTACAAATTTATTTTTTTTTATTTCAGTCACTTTCCTTGAAATTTTTAAAGGTTTTTCCACCAGCTTTTAACATTTTCAATCGCTCTTCTCAATATCTGTGTTTCAAGATAAAACTATATTATGGTTTTGGTAACAATACAACGATTGTCAAAGTCCTGCCGATTTCAACTCAACAAGAGGACATTCTATATAAAGCATTAGGCACATACAACTTTTTATTCGAAGATAAATCTGTCATTACGTTGCAATTTATAAGATGAATTTTAAGTTTAAAATTTAATTGATATGTCCTTGGCTTTTAAATTTTTGACCGAACATTCAAATTTAAAAAAAGTGAATTTGACATTATATGATTGTGAGCGATAACTCACACGTGTTTATAACTATAATTTGGTTATGTTAAATCAAAACAAACCATGACAATGACACAACCAAGCCGTTGATAATACAATGATTGTGCGCATTGCAATATTCAAAAATTATTAAGAAAAGTAAAATTTAATATTTTGATTAAACAAAAATTGTTAAAATAATCTATTTATAATCTCTTTGAGTGCAAAATTATGAAAATTATATGCATAATTTAATTATATTAATTATTTAATTATAATATTAACTACAATAAAATGTTGTTCAGCAGAACATATTTCCAAACTTGTTGCTATCACAATACTATTTTTAATTTAATTATATTTTTATTACAGAAAAGAAAGTGTTGTCTAAATACTATTAATTATTTGCTACATAAACGATATAATTGCGAAAAATATGTTTTGTTAATGTTATGTTTTTTTTATAATCAAAAAAAGTTATGATAAATTAATAATACATCAACTTTTTAATGCTAAAAGTCTAAATAGATTTCTAAATTAAAACTTTAGTGTATTTTCAATGATAAAGTCTATAATAAATCAATTTAAAAGAATTTGAATAAAATACATTTTTAATGCAATTTTATTTATATATTAATTTTATTTATATATAAATTTGGGTCATTCCCCAGATACATTTACAAACACAACAAATAACACACAACTGTCTCAAAAGGCAAATTCATTTGATAACTAAGGAAATGGTTGTGAATTATTTAATTCTTAACCCCTTTAACTTCTTCGATTCAGTAGATTGAAAAATAATAACGATTATATCTTTTGGTTTTTCAAAAGAATTTAAGTTTTACATGCCATATGGACTCCATATGGACTCAATACAAATAGTGGGTTAATAAAAAGTTCAATGATTTAAATTTCTTTAATTTCTGTATTTCATTTTTTTCTAACAAAAATCCAGTTAAACCTTTTCTTATTGACAAATAAAACATATTTAAACAACTGTACATATTGTCATTCTAAGAAATCATGAAAATAAAGAAATAAATACACAAAAAATTAAAAAAAATCTAAAAGGACATCAAAAGAGGCAATCAAATTAAAAAAAGTACATAAAAACAATAAAAAGTACATGAGTATTTTGATTCTTTATCAATAAAAACTAAAAAATAAGAGAAATTGCAATCAAATAAATGGTTATGTGACCTTTCCTTTCGAGCATTCAACCAAACCCAAGACCACTTCTAGTTTACCTTTTCTTTGTCTTGGTTCATGTATTTATCTATTTTCTAACAAATTGGACATGTTTCTATTAAATTCAACTTTTATTTCAACAACAAATTGTTTACAAAACTATGAAATAAATTTATTTTTTTTTTAATTTTTTATTTTTATTTTTGTAAATACAAATAAAAAAACAAATACACAATCACTCAGGTTTAAAGCAAAATTATAAATTACTTTTGGCCAATACACATTGGAATTAGTTGTTATGGTCGTGTATAAGAATTCTAGGGAAAAATTCTTTGGAAAATATTTATTGCAATTATTCATTGACATGTTTATTTTGGACCTTTTTTCTATTGTATTTTGATGAATCTCATGTGCTTCCATGTTTTATTTTAGATTTTTTCTTTTTATTCTTTTGTAACTGCGTTAATAAATGTGGTTGTGCAGTCTCCTTTTGTCAATATCAGCTTAAACTTAAACCTTGGAATTGAACATGTTTTGTAAATTCATTTCAAATTATTTATAAGTTTATTTGATTGTCTGTAACGACAGAAGCATAATGAATTGTTTTATATAAGCTAAATATTTGTAAGATACAGTTCTTCTTAAAGAATTAAAATTTCTGGAATACAGCTTTCCTCTATCCAAATTAAAAAAAACTTTTTTACATCGATCCCAAGCTGTCTTCTCTTCCTTTCACTATCTATTTGGGGTCCATGTCCATGGTAATTGCACTGATATATGTTTATATAAATAAGAGAAAGAGAAGGTGATTTCAAAACTGGATCTAAAATGGTTATTGAAAATTTGCCGATATATTTGACGATATACTCAATAAATCGAAAACCCCAATTAAATCTTAAAAGAGGCCTTTAAAAGTTTCGCCGTATGTAGAGGTTTAACTTTTAATCTTTTAATATAGATCTACACCTAAAATACAAAAGCTTAAACTTAAGTGTGATCAGTATATATATAAATTTATTCATCGTATACCTTTTCAGAGTTTTAATAAATATATCACTGAAAGTGTCATTTGTTAATGAAACTCGGCGCTAGGCGACTTATAGCAACGTTAGTTATTTTATCTGATTAAATTGCCGATTTAGCCCCACATTTATTTCTGATTTAAATTTGTAATATTTCTTGGTCTTTTGCATATATCACAAGCGATATTATACCAAGTTTTGATCAATTGAGAGTATTTTCATACTTATTTTGTATGTTTGAAATTGTTACTGAAAATGTTTACCGATGTTTTGCTTTCAAACGAATATTTTTCTATTACGAGTATATCTCGTAGTGTTGCTATTATAAAAAAAACCGGACGAACTCAATTACATTAAACAAAAGACTATCAAATCACCGACGTCTAATATTATTGATGGATTCTAAACCCAGCTAATATCTGCTCTAAAATTTAATTCACCCTGTCACATATTCATGTGGTATTTCATATAGTACTTAGTATTTTCAAGATCATCACAAGCTCTCTCAACTAATAAAGTCCTTAGGATTGGTAATACTATCAATACTATCAAGCAAAAGTACTAGAAATGTTCTGAACACCTTTTTGATCCCGGGTCCTCGATATGTTCCTATGCTTTAGGTTTAATTTACTTTATCTAATTAATAATTCATTATAATTTATTTGGAAGAATATAATACTCATCTCCAAGATTAGCAAATATCAACTTTAATTTATTCTTATTTTGGTTTTAATAAGTTTAATTGAATTCCAATAAATTTTCAAGAACTTTATTTCACCCGTATATTTTATTGTGGTTAAGGACTTTTTTATGAAAAGTCTAAACCAGAATTTATTTTCTATGTTTCGTATGAAAACACAACATATTTATTTTGTTTAATTTAGAATTTCAATTCAGTTGTAAATTTAAAGTCTTGTAGTACAAGTCTTGTATAAATTCATTGACACAGAAATAATATTATTTCAGGTGTTAAATGATAAATTCGACATAAAAAGCAAATTCCTTCCCTAAATAAAAATTTGGTTTTAAGGTGAAAATTTCGATTTCTATCTGCTGTTCTTGGTGATGTGTGTTTGAAATTCTAATGAAATTTGAGTGACATTTGTTGAAATTTTTAAATTAAAAAAGATAAAAAAAAAACAAATCAAATTGTTAAACTGAAAGGTTAATAATGTTGTGGTTGTGGGCTTATTTATGTCAGTCACTCACTCACTCACTTACTCTTTTGTTAAATTTTCCTTGACTCAAGTGTGCTTGAGATAGCGATACCCCCCAATACCAATTCCTATTGGCTGTTGTTGTGCTGATGGCAAAGATGAAAACAGACACAAAACCCTTAAAAAGAATATCTAGCAAAACTCATCCAGGAAAAAGGCTGCAATGTCAGCAAAATAGTAGTTCCTTAAATAAAAAAACGAACATCATACAGCAGCCGCATTCATGGAAAAACAATTTGTCAATCACGCGGGATTTCAAGTGACAATAAAAGAATGACTGACTGAGTAGTGACACCTCAATATAAGTGTGTATGCGAGTGAGTGAATGACATTGGGGAATCTATAACATTCACTTGAACTGATATTGAAAATTTGTTTTGCAAATTTCCTCTTTAATTTAAAAGGAAAATCTCCTCTTTCTTAATAATACAGGACGTGAAACTTGAAAAGAGGTTTTCAAGCATATAAATTTCATCAATTTGATCCTTTTTTTTCTTGATTTCATTTTTATTTTCTTCATTGTTTCCACGTTGGCAAATTTAGCCAGTCATGACATGTTAAGGCATATTTATTTATTGTATTCATATTGACTTTCTTAAGAAAACGTTTATTATTCAGCAGTTTGTTAAAACCAACAAAATTATTAGCTCCATTCTATAATTAATGATTGTTGAGTATATTTTTATTCACCACCCGAGTATAGTTTTATTTCCTTCCTCTAAAATGATGTTCTATCAACTCTTTTGTTTTTTAATTTTTTGTTGTTGTTTTTTGGATTGGAATTTCTTGGTTTATTTTTTTTATTTGTTTCATTCTTTTAGTCGTTTTATAATAAAAATTGATTTGTAATCATTATTTTTATAGGTCATTGGTTGTATGCCATGAATAAAGGATGCGCTGAGAAATTCATGAAATATTTTTTGGTATTTGTTGGTGATACTGATGATATTGTTGTTTTTGTATATTTTCTATGACAAATCGTTATGTTGCACAAAAAACTATAAATTGTTGTTTTTTTACTCTTTTGCTTTAACATAAAAATTATCTTTCAGATATTTTGTTTTATAAAGATATATGTGAGTAGTAGATATTTTTGAGCTTTCCGATAGATTATAGTGTCATTTGTTATTTTAGAGTTTATTTTTTATTTTTTGTTTTGCTGATAAACTTTTGAAAAAATATAAATAAAATAAAAATTTTGTTTTAAAAGCAAATCTACAACAATAAACACTGAAAAAAATATAATAGTTAACATTGTATTGCAGAAAATTAGTCAATCTATAGAGTTTAAAATAAATGAAACTGTTTTATTTTTTGTTTGATTTAAAAAACTTTTACAAATGTTATGACATTTTTAACCTTTTTTGGAAACCCTATGCATCTGTTTTTTCACAAACAGTTAGTCCATTTCCATTTAAAATTTACCACACATTTAACAAAAACCCAATAACTTTCCACTGGCCTTAGCTCCGGGCATAAATACCAAATAATTATTCTTGTATCACTCAAGGGCTTCTTTTCCATTGTCACAGGATGTCAAGCCAGGTCAAACATAAGTGGATACATTATGAATAGAAGCAGTATTTTCTAACATTTATTGATGGAAATTTCTACAACGACATGATGATTGAAATACCAATAACTTTTTGGTTATTTTTTACTTCATTTAGGTGCTAAACTTTTCTTTTACATTCCGTTGAGCATTAGCTACATAAACTTTTTGACCAGGAAGTTGTGAAAAATCTGCCAGAAGATATGTTTCATCATCTATTATGCAGCAACGTTTTTAGAAATCTTGACTTCGATTTCCCTGCTCTGTGTTTGCTTCTAAATTTTTTGAATGTTTATGACAGGAATTTTTTTGAGCCTTGTATATGTTGAAACCTGCATTAGCTTTAGCTTTTCATACGAAATAGTCCGAGTACTGAGTTAACCGGGCTGTTTTTCTACCGGATGTGTTGGTGGGAGGTCTTTTGAAAAGGCCTCATATTATTTTTTAATTTAGAAATATCATGCACCATTCCTTTTAATTGAATAATGTTTTCTATTAACAGATAAGTTCTCCAGGTACTGTTTAATGACATTGGAAACAGTTTGACGGCAGAACTTTAAATGCTTCTTTGAAAATATATAATAATTTTAGTACGCACCTTTTTCTAGTCACTAATTTTAATCAAATTAACAATATCTCCGTTTGTTAGATATCAATCATTATAAAGTAAATAAAAGTTTTGATAAAAATTTGTGTTGAGAATATCATAAAAAATTATTTACAGTGTATTTGTTAAAAAATCTACATGGGTGTTTTGTAGGCAAAATTGCTTTATGCTTTATTCATGTTGCATGCAAATTCCTTAATTTTTTTCTCTTGTTCCAATTTCCTTTTCCAATACTGAAATATTTTTGGGAATATTTAGTATACATGTCTACATTTTTGCGTTTGTATGTATGTGTTTTGCAACCAACACACTTACATTGCATATACATTGTTAAAATAATCTATATTGTAGATTTTCGATGCAACGTTTAAAAATTTGTTGTTATTTGTAGTTTATATCAAAAATTATATACATATGATCGCTGAATGATAGCGAGGTTTCATATATAAATTTTTATAAATATATATAAACATTAATATGTAGCAGATTAAATATTGAGAATGGCAGGGGCCCTTTTTAAACAAGTAGATTTTGGTGGAAATTCGATGTTTTTGTAAAATAAAAAATTAAGTTTTTTGTTTCTTTTTGTATAGAAAAATTATGAAAAGTAAGAATTTTCAATTAAAAATTAAAGTTTTTGTAAAAAATTAAAGTTTTTCTAAAAAAAATTAAAGTTTTTAAATTTTGTTAAAAATAAAAAAATTAAAAAAAAAAAAATCTTAAAAATTAAAATTTTTGTGAAAGATTATTTTTTTAAACTGCAATAAAAATAAAAAATATAGAAAAATATAAATTTTTTTAAATATATAAAAAAATATAAATTTGAGTGAATGGTGTGGATATTTGATTTTTTGTGCAATTAAATTAAATTTTTGGTGAAAATTTTAACTGATAAATATTCTTTTGCATTTTTTTTTATAAAAAAATTAAAATAATTTTTTCTTCTCATTCTCAAGTTTGAATTTTTATAAAGAATAATAATTGTAAAAAAATAGAATTTTGGAAAAATTAGAATTTTTGAAAAAATTATCATTTATATGAAAACTGGGAATTTTTAGTGAGATATAAAAAATTTAGTGAAAAATGAGAATTTGAGTGAAAAATTAATTTTGTTGTTAAAAAATATGAAAATTGGGAATTTTTATGGAAGATTTAAAAAACTGCACATTTTTCACTTCAAAAAAATTACATTTATTATAAATCGACAAAAATTTTATATAAAGTCGGCGTGGAACTATTTTGTACACAAACTAAATATATAAAATTTTTCTTGAAAAAATCAATTTTTGACACTTTGTTCCGAATTGAAAAAGATTTACATTGATCAAAAAAATGGTAGTTATTTCAAAACGACACTTTAACGTGTATCAAATTCAAAAATTCAGAATGTTGACAGAATTTAGTATGATGCTATCAAGAAAAAGCTGATATTCTTTAGATCTGCAATGCTCAGAGTTGAGACTTCCAGGCTCACGAGTAAAAAAAAAATCAATGCAATTTTTCCTTCTTCACACACATAAATTATGGACAAAGATTTTGTATTGTTGAAAGGCCCTGAACATCCGTTTCCTTTTGCATAGTAAACGAATATTTGGGTTTGTATTTCCATACTAAAATATATAAACGTAAAAGGAAGTGAGTTAAAATTTTTATAAATTGTAAAATGTTTCTATTTAGCATTTTTATTATTTTTATTTTTAGCGACTGCTGCTAAAGCTTATAAATACTACCACATATTCATTTTTTTCGACTTATCAAAAATCATCAGTTAAAAAAATATATTAACTTCATGTACGAGGAATATTTTGGTGGTTTATAACCAACCATCCAAACATATTAAGTTTAACAATATTTTAAGATTATTTCCAAAAAAGAAAAAATATGTATATAATAAAAACAACAATTTTATAAAAATGTTTGTGACACGTGTCAGTATAGAGTTAATATTTAAGTGCTTGTCTTTTTTGGTTTATTTCTTTCGATGTTTTTTTGGCTAAAACTATATTAAAGTACCAAAAATAAAAACACAAAATACTGGTAAAAAGAATTTAATCATGCTTTTTTCTTTTGCATTAAGAAAATAGTATCCGAAACCAAAAAACTGCACAATCTGGCATTATTGCAACACACTTTATAAAACATAAAACAATTGAAACTATTTTTTATCGTCCTTTGAAGCATGTACGAATGTTTTGTTTGTGTTGCAGTTATTTTTGTATGACGGTTCTTCCACCATTTCAGAAATTCTTTATAATTCGGAATATTTTTAGTTTTGTTTTTTTGTTTTTTTGAAAGTTCCATCAAAACATCATGATATTCGTTACATTATTTGGAATGTCAGAGCACTATTTTTGTTGAGCTTGAAAGGGTGTCCCCTATCAATTATGGTCATGATTTTCTTTGCGAAAATTAGCAATATCCTTGGTCTTAACTCGATTCTTAGCATTTAATACTTTCCTTTGTAGGTAACAATTGTTGGGAACATTTTATGTTTAATTTTGAATTCTGGTGATACGATTCCTAAATCAAGATCTGGATGTTCAAAATCAAAGACTTCCCCTTATTTGTATTATTTTTTATTTTTGCTTGAAAATTGTGTGAATATTATAGAATTTTATTTCAGACTCGTTTGAAATATACTTCCAACCTTATATGTTTTTTTGTTGCTTTGTGTTGCAACAAAAAACATGTGCGTGCATTCAGTCTGTCAGTCAGTGAGTCAGTCATTGCCAGTTTTTCATTTACTTGTTATTTCTTTATATTTTTGTATACGAGTATATTTTGTAAAATAGTTTCTTTTGTTATTTGTATGTTTAATGCAACCAACAACTCTACTGACACATTGCAACAGAACTCAGCTGTTATATGTTGTATTATGATGAATTTGTAATATTTTATGAAATCCGTTTGTTATATTCAGCTTTTGTTTTTGTTGATTCTCTGATAGAAAACATACTTTTGTATAATATTTTTTTTTCGCTTCAATTTAAGATTTACTGACAAAAATACAAAAAGAGTTTTTTTGATAACAAATTTATATAAAAGTTGAAATATAAATTTATATTTATATTCTTTCAAATATCCTTTACACAAGCGCACACACACAAATTCAAAATTTTTTATTATTTGCTAAGACATGTTTATTCTAATAAAGAAAAACATTTCGTATTTTTTTATACAATTTCCTTCCTTATAACTTTTAAGTGTCACATTCTAATTTGTACTAAAAAGAATTTTATTGTCCGCCATTAGCAAGGAACCAGGGTTTCTTTTGTATTTTCAAAACTGTCACCTCTAGTAGATTTATGCAGTCATTTACATGAGACATTTCAAACACATATTCGCATTTTAACAAATTTCTTACAAGTGTTACTGCTGTCTTGCCTCTAATCACCAAAAAAAAAAGAGCAAAATGTTAGATGTTTGTGTTTTATTGTTTTAGTCCTTAATTTTTTATTACATTCATGTTTGCATCTTCATACATAGATACACATGAATTGTTAGTTCAATAGTGCAAAACCTTATAAGGTTTTTTTCCATTTTGTTGTTTTGTATAAACAAAGGTAGTTATTATTCCAGCCATCATAGGTCCCCAGACTACAAGTGGCCATTTAGAACCACGTTTATTTTCATTCTTTCATTCGTTTCTTCCCACTTTTCTCATTTGACTTTCTGCGTTTTGTTTCCTGCTGTAAGTTTAGGTACCAAACCCAACATGTATGATGACAGTTCCCCAGAGAAAACATGTGTGCAATTTAGCACTACATGAAAAGTCAAACCAAATCAGCAGACCTATAGTTGTATCTACATATAAATATGTTATTTTCTTTTGGTTTTTTCTATCTTTTTTTATTTTACCATTTTATAGTCATGATTTTATATTTTTTCAGAGGGGGGTTTTTAAGACAGATGTAATAACTACAATAACAACAATGAAAGGGGCGAAAAATATATAAGAAGCGCCATAATAAAAACAATGAAAAGTTCAAGTGGCACACATGTATTTCATATATAGACAAAAATATATACATACAAATTTGCACACACATACCATAAAATATAAATACAATACAAGAGACAGTTGAGTTTGTTAAACTGTTGTGTGCTGCAATGATCATAACACTATATTACTTTACCAGACATCTGATACTTACTGTACGAATTTTGCAGATACAAAAGTTTCATTATATTTAACAAATTTATAGTTAATTTTCTTTAACATTTTTTTATTTTTATGGTATTTTTAATTTATTTAATACGAGAAATAAATAAGATGTATACGTTTTTTTTTTGCATTTTCGAAAAAAACATTAAAAAATCTGAGGTCCTTATATGATGTTTTTAACTCTTTTGAAGTTACTTTAGATTTTTCGAAAGCAAAACATTATATGGTACTTTTAACATTTCCGAAAGCACTTTAAATCTTCTGAATATAAGAGTGCCTAGAGTTCCCTATAAATAGAATATATGAGTTGGAATATGAGAATTTTTGGTACTTTTTGGTTTTTTAATACCAACAGAATATTGGGCATATTGTGGTATATTTAAGGTCTTCTAAAGGTAGTGAAATTTTATGAAATTTTCATCGCAACACCTACAGTTAAGATTGTCTTAATAGTCCGCTATTACAGATGCTCTCATCATGATAGTATTTCATACTTCCTATAGTTAAAACTTAACAATAATTAATTTGAACAGATTTTCTATTTTCATATTTATAAATCTTGTTGTATAATTTTGTTTTTAATATTTTACTATTTCCGTTGAAAAAGTGTTCAGTGTTTTGTTTTTTTCTGCTATTGGCAATAATAAAGTTGGTGTGTGTATGCTCTCCTGTCTGTGACTACAGCCAAGTACATACACATACACACACATGCACATGAACTAACAATCAGAGTTTGTCTTACGACATAAAACTGCCACTAGCGGCCTACCACATCTGAATATGGTGACTGACTGAAACCATTTCATATTAAAACTAATGTTGTTTGTTTTTGTTATTTGTAGTTGGTATAAATTATGTACAACATAAGTGTGAGTTTGTATTTTTATAAGTTTACTATTTTTCCTCCGTTGTTATTCTTGTATTGGAGTTTTTGAGGCTAAAAAATATTGTCAAGAGCAACGTAAAGATTTGGGAAATGAAGAAAGAGTAACACCATGAGTATTCGAACAAACCCCCATAGATATTTTTCTTCTATATATATTTTAACTTGGCTAAAAAAAGTGTCCACTTCATGAGTTTACTATCACACAGTTCCCCCTTTTTGCATTTTAAATATTCTATCTCCTTTAATATTCTGCCGTAGAGCAAATGTATCTTTCTTTATATTTGACGATTTTAACAGATAGTGGAACAACTCCAATTTCATCTGCTGCTAGTGGTTTTAATGTTGTTCATATAAAAGTGCTCTGCTGGTAGTAGTGTTTGTTATTAAGGCTGTATTTGTGTAAATGTTTGGCATTTGTTTGTGTATGTGAAAGAAGTGTAAGTATTTTTGTTAATAATTAATGAGTTTCAGAGACTGTGAAGTTTAACCACTACAACTACAACACACATTTTATAGATGTATCTATGTATTAACGTATATGTATAAATGTTAACCCAACATTGACATCAGCCGCCAGAGTTTTGGCAGTAATGTTGGTGATGTAACTGTTGTAAAGTGCTCTTGAATTCAGTTGTTGTAATAGTATTTTTTCTTTTAATTTGTTGTCTTTTGTCGCTTAAACATAAAAAGCTTTATACTATCCTACCATTAACGCTTACTTACTGCTAGTAACTGTTGAGTAGTTTTTTTCTTGTTATTTATACATAAAAATGTTTGTTTGTGTTTATCTTGCTTTTCGGTATGTTTGTATTTATTTCTAAAGTAGTTTATATTTTATGTATGAGTCCAGCATATAAAACATACATGTTTAAGAGAATAAACCAACTTCAATAAAATAAATGTAGAAAAAAATAGTGTTATTTCTGATTCACTCACTTCCTAAGCAGCAGCGGTTGTGACTAATAGCGCCACTACAACTATAGTCAGCTAGTAAATAATTTATTCATTTCCATTCCCTTCTCCAACACTATCAACTGCTTGAAATCAAACAAATATTTATGTATGACAAATATTAGCTTTAAATCTTGTCAACTTAAATTATCCTTAGAGCATACGATGAGAGTTGTAGGAATCTGAAATCTTGTTATGTTTCTCTTTTATCTTTTGTTTTCTTTTCTTTTTATCAATTATGTAAGATTCATAAAAAGGAATATAATATATATATGTGTGTATAAAACATATTGTAATTTCTCCTTCCATAATTTTTTTATTTATACTCTATATTATGTATTTTTGATCATTTAATCATTTATACCATTGATGGTACCAAATCTCTCGGTTATGGTTACCACAACCATGTTGGACTTTTATACTATTTTTTAACAAATGAAGTAAAAAAGTAATAATAAAAATAAAATTTAAAAAGACATTTAAATTTAGTATATGATTATATATATAATAATATACTAAAAGTTGGGAAGATATGTCTCTTTTAACAAATATTACATTATTATTATTATTATTGTAACACTATGTTTACCATAGTGATGGGATGCAAAATCAGGCAATAAGTAATTAGATATTGAAGAAAACCTTATGAATGGAAACAGCTTTTTTGTAAACATTCCTTTATGTAATTTTTGGTATTTATAGAGCCCATTGCAACAAATGACTTGCTTCTCCTTTTCCCAACTACATTCTGCTTGCCATACCAAGAAACATTCCGGAAATTTTAACTGATTTTAGGTTCTAAACTTTTCTTCAATATTACCTGGAGTAACAATTTCCGTGTTCTGTTTTTGGACTCTAAATTTTAGTGTTCCCGTCATTAACTGTTTGGGTCTTGTATATTTTTATATTTGCATTAGCATTAACTTTTCGTATTAAATATTACGAACACTGAAATAATAAAGGTAACTTGGTAATAAGTCAAATAATAATTAACAGTTTTAATGAAGAACATGTTTAAAGAACTTTCCAATCTCACATCTTTATATTTTTTAGTAAATATTTCTTTCTTGAGACTTCAAGATTTTGTTTAAAAAATTTGAATTTGTTAAATGAACATTCTTTTTTTCCAGAAACTTCAATAAAGACAATTTTCTTTGTAACGAATATAATGCATTCCAATTTCGTTTTGTATCTATTTTAATTATTTTTATCACTGGTTTCTGTGTAAATTTATGATAAATTATATTTGTAAAATTTACGAGCAATTATCTTATACACGTTCGCATACTTAAAATGCTTTGTACATGTCCTCATCCTACGAGTGTTTAAGTAAGCGAACGTGTGTATGTATTAAGCATTTGAAAAACAAAACAAACAGACAAAAAATATAAAATTTTATATCGGTAATAATTTATAATCCAATTATCGTAAGAAAATTAGCTACAAAATAGGGGATCTGCTCATATGCGGAATAAACGGCCTAAAATAAATAAATAAATGAATAAAAAAATCGCAATAATTGTCCAACTGAGACACAATTTTGAAGCCCCTACTGAAATGGAGGGATAGAAAAAATACAGATTCATAATTTTCATTTTAATACTTATTAGGTAGTTTATATACGTTTATTAGTTAAACCTCATCACACATTTGCGAATGGATAGCAAAGCTAAGTCATATATATTCTGGCTAATTGCCTGACAAGGTTTTAGATTATATTCCTCCAGGAAAATGTTATCAACATTCTCGTCATTATTATCAGAGACCAAAGTAATGGTGAGTGGGAAAAAAGTTAGTATAACTAAAGGAAGAAAATACCATAAAACAATGTTACAAAATGTTTCCATTAAAAACACTAATAAAATACCAATAAGCGTTCATTTTGTGGCAACACACACAGCCATATACACAATTACACCTTTATTGTTGCCACACTAACCTGGTTGTAGTTGTAGAAAATAAAGAAGGATATTTTCACGTATATAAACGTTCATCATTATAATGACAGCAGATGCTGTTCCACCTAAAAATAACAATGAAATGTTTAGAGCCCAACACACTTAAAGTGAGAGGGATAGATTGGTTCAATGGTTGACTAAAGTAGAGAATGGCTTGATGGCTCACTGGTTGGCCATTATCATTGTTAAGGCCGCAGTTTTTTCTCATTTCTTACACGTTTATATTTTCGCCATTTTTGAAAAATATCGTACTAAACGAGTCATATTGTAATCTGTTGCAATTGCTGGAGGTTTTTTTTCAAATTCACAAATTCACAAACACACATAAACACAATATCTCATTTATATACCAAAACCAAGCCATATTAAGACTATAACTGACAGCTTTACGGCACAATTAACTTTAACCAAAGTGTTAGTGTTTGAATATTTGTGAGTATTTAGTAGATGATAGTGAGTGTGTTTAATCATCCTTGAATATATATGTTTGTATTTGTATGCGTGTGGATTTAATAATAATTGTGATGATGTGTTTTATACTTAAATATAATTATAGTTGAAAATAACAATACTATTTTATGAAAATAAACGTATTATAATAATGTCTATTCCCTTTTGTTCGTTTTCTTCTTATATTAAGTGAAAATATTTCGGAATGATAATTTTCAAATTAAATTATCATAAAAAAATAAATTCTGAAACATTAAGGAGTGGAATATTAAACAATGAGATTTTTAAATATTATAATGAAAATTCCTTTTTATTCATTAACATTATTAATTAGTAAAGGTCTATATAAATGTATATAATGTAAGCAAAATGATATATATTTAAGGTGTATATTTGAAAAAAATAGGTTAAATATTAATCGACAAAATACTTATTTAATTTAACAAACATTTTTCATAATTATATTTAACTAAATTAATGTAATTAGTATTCAAAATTACCGAATATTATATTAGATGTGTTGACGATATCTTTTCTAAGTTCTTTAAAACTAACCGTCATACAAGTGCTCCTATCATTCTAACGAAGAGGTAAGGATTGGGTTTTGCGATCAATGATTATTAGATATTAAATAATCCTTTGAATATATAATCTACATTTATGAAACAAGACTTGTCTTAATATGCAAAAAATGCAAACATCTCTAAACACTGTACCGAAAGATTCTACATATATTATAACCGACAATTATGATAAATTATACACAGAAAAAAACAATGCAAAATTATTTAAAATAAACATAACTTAAATTTTTTAGTTATGATTTTGCTTTATGGGTAAAAAATGTTAATAGCACAGTGCAATTAATGCAGTTTTTACGAATTTTCTTCGTAAAAAATATCATTGCATTATTTTATAAATTTATATCGAAAAATATATATATTTTCAAATGCCAATTTAAATCGTTTAATATAAACCGAATGAAAAATTGACATTGTCTAAAATCAACTATGCCCAACGATGATTTTTTCTGAGTGTACGCTCTAGGATGAAATGAAAGAGGATGGTTAAGCCACTTTAACTGAAAAACACACACGATAGCACTAGTAAATGGCTGTGACAGGAGTTAGCATTATAAAGTTTTAAGGCTTTAGACAGAAAGCTCAAGATTCCGTAATCCTTGTAGGAAATACTAAAATTATTGAATTTTAAGTATGTTATCGGCATCATTTCTTTGTTTTATGAGATATAATTAATTATGATATCTTTTGAAAAGTTATCCAAATAATAAAAAAAGAATCGAGAACAATGAAAAAAGAAATATCACGAAATTTTCTTATTATTGATGTCATCCAATATGTTGTATCATAATAAAAAAATCATTGACCTAAAATGGCGGCAAACCCTAAAATTCGCAAACTTTACACAATTTACTGAGAAATACATTATTTATTTCAACTTAATATATTATTTTCTCCCCAAACAACCAACTTTCATAACAAATTAAATTAAATCCATTTAATTTGTCCAGCAATATGTCATAACATAAATATATTTGCAACTTAAAATATAAATATTTTTGTTTTACATGTTTTTGATAATAATTTTATGCTTAATTTGTCCAAATATTTTGATCACAGAATCTTATGGAATTTTGTTTGTGTATGTATGTGCATATGCTTATGTTAGTGTATGTGTCATCTCATCGTCTTTGTTTTATTAGAAAATAAGATTTTTCTAACTTCTTTGTATGAAATAATTTTGCTTGAAATCCAATTAAAATCTATATGAGATTTTACACATTTAACATTCTTTTTTCTGTTGTAAGACATTCATATAAACTCCAATCATAACAGTATAAAATTTATAGTTATGGGCTAAAAAGGAGAAAAAAAAACAAAAAAGAGATAAAATGAAAATATGTAACAAATATACACTGGTAGTGTGTACAAGTTGAAATGTATGTGTATGTTATATAAATATATAACTTTGGGTAACAATTTATGGTTACAATTTTATGACACTTTTTATAAAACTTCTTACATTTGAATAACCCAATAAATATTTTAATAAAATAAAACATATACAATATTCTGTTAGTATAAATACTAAGGTTTTATATATATTTATAAAATGTGTGTTGGTTTGTTATGTTGTGATGGTTATATATGTTTTACATATCGTCTTTGTTTGAATGTCATTCTGGGGTTATAGCATATGAAATACGAACTCTTAAAAGAAAATTTACATTTATTGATATTTGTAATATAAAATACACAAACACATACACACATGTAAAATAAATCGACTAACATTTTTTTTTGAAGTAAGTAAACAAATTTTAGCAAACCGAAGGGACAAGACACTATGAAACAAGGTTAAGAGTTAGAGTAGGAGGTGTCATACAGTACAGGAAAAGAGCTAAAATAATGTTTAAATAAAATTCCTATTTTATTTCTTTTCTCCTTTAATATGGGTTACCAGAAGTAAGATATAATATCAAAAAGGTTTTACTTTTCTTGATCAAAAAGTACTTGCACATGTAAATATGTACACTAGAGCCCAGATTTGCGTCGTTAATTGGGAAAAATATGAGTACAATTTTATTTATTTCTTGGAGAATGCTTTATATCCAGGACATTAGATGATAACTGCTTTCAAAAAACACCAGTTTTAAATTTTGGCTACTCAATTGTTGAGTCTCCTTTCAATGCCACATTATATTAAATCGTCCTTGTTTTAAAGCGGTTAAAAACTGTTTCTCGCTTCGAAATCATCAGAATTTCCGTTAGTACTAGATGCAGTATTTTCTTAAGATTGGAGCAAAGAGAAATAACTTCATTTTTTATTACTTCCTTACTGAGTGGCATTTTTTGGCTTATTTTGACTATGTATCGAAATTGAAAGAAAAGACTTTAGATAACCAAATTTAGTACCTTGTTTAAATTGGAGTGGTTTGAAAATTTTAGCTAAGTGATTTATTTTATCACTGTCTCTATTGTTCTTACTATTGTCGGTGCTAGTGCAAAAGTTCTTCCTATATAAGTACGTCCTTAATGTACTTTAGGGAATCACACTACATTCTTACCTTAACCAGATACTTGGTAATCCACAATGCAGCACAATTGTAATCTAGCAATACAAATCGAAATCTAAACGATGTAAATCGAACCGATACAAAATGGCGTCAAAACGACGCAATTTGGAATTGCAACTACGCTAATCGAATTTTTTCATTTCTCAAAACGGCTACGCGAATTGGGGCTCTAGTGTATATAGAAATGTATATAAAAACCATACATATGTTTATTATATTTTGATGATAGTTGTCATAAAATATTGAAATATATTTAAACACCATATACATACATTTACGTGTGTATCTCTATATATGTTTATAATTTTATTTATATATCTTATACATATAAAATAGTACATATTCAATTTTATATAAAAGAATATGTGCAAAATGTTCATTTGTTTGTAAAAATTATTCAGCTCATTAAATTTCTACTTCCAGTTAAATGAATTTTCTTCTTAATATTATATAATATTTATGTATCTATGTATGTGTATACTTGCCTATATTATTTTATATGATAATTGTCTTACAAAAAAAACCTATTATCACATTGTGTATTTGAATGCATGTGTGTGTGTGTGTGTGTGTGTTATGGATACAATATGCACAAATATAATTGAAATTATTTTATATAAAAGAAATAATTATTTCTTATTTAAATAAATTAACTAAGGGGGTCATTTAAATTCGAAACTTTGAATATCTACAATAAATAATAGAATTGTTTAATTAAAATGCAAGAATTTCAATTTATATATAATTAAGGAGTTATGAAATTATACAAAATACATAAAATACAAAGCAACAAAGAAATATAAAATTATTTTAGAACATAATGTAAGATGAGACTATACAATGCGCTATATTTAGAATATATTCTTGAAATGTAATGGTACCTACCAAATACGTAATATCTCTATTAAGTTCGAATAATGATTATGACTTGACACCATAACAAAATATCTGCAGTTTTACTTGAGTTATAAATTATTAATTTTTCATTTTGCTAACTCTGGAATAGAAAACTATAAGTCTTTATTATCCGTTTTATATTATCAAATATTGTAAATTGTTAACGCATCAGTAACAATTAATGTTCGTGTGCTTTAATTCTTATAATATTTATACATTTTATAAAATAATTAATTTAATTAATGATTAATATTACTTTAGAAAATTAAACTAGTTAAGAAATTTTAAGTTTAAACAAATACAATTTTTGATGATGAAATATTAAATTTAAATTGAAAAATAAAATTTTTAATGAAAAAAAAAAAACAAATTTTTGTTAGAAAATTATTTTTTAGTAAAAATTTAAATTTTTAATAACGCAGATTTTTGGTGAAAAATTAATTTTTCTAAAATAAAGGCTTAAGATACATATCATGGAATGTTTGAATATCGTTTTCTCTAGAGATTGTTATCAAAATACTTTACTGTTAAGTGAAGGACAGTGGCACAATAATTGAAAAACTGTCTCTTCCTTCATATCATCGTGGCATGTAAGATATAAGTCGTTGTCGTAAGAGAGATCCAACAATCTTGCATGGATTCCCAATACACTGTATCTGGTTGTAAGTGATACTACAAAGACTACCGGTTTTCTGTTGAAAACAAACACTTTCTATGAGTACACATGATTCAAGTCATTTTTAAAATTTTTTTAGGATGAAAATAAATGTTCAACAATAGTGTATGGCAACACTACTAAACGTTTACATTTATGTGTAAAGCAGCAAAAATAAACGCTGCTTTATTTTAAGTGAAAAATTGTCATGTGTAGGATATATATATACGTCCAAACAACAAAACATATTTCAATTGTAATTTTTGTTATTGACGGTATAATTTTTGTTTATTCAATATTATTCTAGTTAAATTTATGTGAAATATAAGAAATGGACTCAAACATTAAAAGTCGGTAAATTTGAATTTTGAGTATCGTTAATATAGAGAGATTTATCATTGAACGGAATAATTAACAGTTTAAACAATTTTAGAATCATTTCATTAAAGTATATTCATGTAACTTTCAGCAAGTTGGGCTTCAAATAATTGTGGTCAAATAAATTTAACCTCATACATATATAATATTCTCAAAAGATGATGTTCTTTCAAAAATTCCTTTTCTTCGAGCTACTTATCAAATGTATTCTTTATTTCTTCATCTCTGCATTTTATCTGGATTTTATTTTATGACCACAAATTTTGTGTACCTTCTTTTAAAAAGTTACCTTAAACGAAATCATTTAAAATGTTTAATATTTAAGATCACAAACAATAGTAAAAATTTCTGTCATTTAAAAATTATTAACATTTTTAAATTTCTCCAACTTGTTGGAAATTTTCTAAAGTGTATAGACTTAAACATTCCCGACCATGAAAAAACCTATTTAATTTTAAATTAATTGAGCTTCAATTTATGATTTTTTTATTTTTATCCATAATATAAATGAGTATTGACCTAAATTTCTGTAATTGTTAAGATCTAATTGAAAACTTTTGTTTTACAATTTCCTTCCTGCTTATTTTGTTCTTCTTCTTTCTAAAAATAAATAAATAAATTCATTTTTTTAAATCTCAACTTAAAGGACTTACACACTTACATAAATACGTATTGTAACTGTTTGTAGTAGAATTAAATTTAATTTAGACACTTTAGCTAACTTAATGTAAGAATTACGGAAAAGTAGGTCCTTTAAAAAATAACAACAGTCCTTAAATACAAAACAAAGCAGATTTAAAAGTGGAGAATAAAGAGGAAAAATATAAGAACCTACACATTCACATACGTTAATATCGTATACATGTATGAGTAGTACGCAAACATATAAATTTGCACCTACACCTACTTATGTCGAAGTTAGCTGAACTTTTTATTGTAACTCGTTTTAAGTTGAGTTAAACCAACCACAATCGTATGTGTTAAGGAAACTTAGTAATGTAAGAGTTTGTTGGAGGCATCATGTGGAAAAGGTCCCATCATACACATTTGGAAAATATAAGAAAATCGCAGTTTGTTATTACTATAAACATTTCTAGAGATCTATTAAATCCTTTCACTTATTAAATTTATCGAAGAAAATATGTGTTAATTAAAACATTTAATTAAGTCCTTTTTCACTTAAGCGGTCATTTAAGATGAATAAAAATTTATGCATTTTTCAAGTATGTGCAAGATGAGAAAATTTTTAGTAAAAAAAGAAAGGAAATAATAAACTAAAACAAGAATACGAGTTGTATGAATAAAAGAAATACTTCACAGGTGCAAAAGGTAGAAATAAACTTAATATTGCCTTCTACTACTTGCTTGCGTATTTATGCCGAGGCAAAGGTGTGAATCGATAAGTTTATGTTCTTGTAACGGAATTCCTTTTAATGTTACAGCAACAACTACGACAAAAACAACACACAAGTACAAACAAGTATAGATAGGTATGAGTAGTGGTAAAAGGCTCAAGGACATTGTTTGTATACCCTACATACATGTACATATGTTTTGTTATGATTAGATAGGAATAAGTGTTAGAATATTTTGTACGTAAGTGTTTAAATGTATATATGTAAATGTGAAAGCTTTCAAGTGTATTGTATTCACTTAAAGGAAAAGAAAAATTTACTTATATTGTCAGGATGTTAAAAGTTAGAATGCATATAAATTGAAAGAGACAAATAAGAGAAAAAAAATATTCTATTGCAAACTTGATACCTAAAAATTCTATTTTTAAAGACACTTTTGTTTGTTTGAAAAATCTTACTAAACAATTCAAGAAATATTGAGAATAATTTATTGAGTGATTTTTATGTAAATTGGAAAAGAAATGAAGGAAATATAGAAAAAAGGAATACAAATCATTGAGCAACAATTGAAATTATTCTACAGGCTTTGAAAAAAGGCTTTATTAAGAAACTCTTAAAACTTAAGATGTTTATTTGAAATCAATTACAGTCACATCACTTTACTTAACAAATCTCCCTTGACTACAATTAATGTAAACCTAAAAAGTTGTTTGATGTTTCTGTATCTATATCTAAAAATGATTATTACGAATTCCAATATCCCCAATATTTGTGCTCATTTTAAAATTATAAGAATTGCGGAAAATTCTTTTGGAAAAGCTGTCATAAAATTGTGTTTACTTGTTATTTGATAAAGGATAAGAAAACACTTCCTTTCTTTTATATTTACAGATATATTACTGACTATTATTGTCACTTGTTTTTGTTTGTTAGGTATTGTTTTGAATTATTATATATATATTTTTTTGGAATTTAATGTTGACAAATAATGTTATTATTAAAATGTCAGAAAACTTTGCAATTGATTTGTCAGCTGTCATTTAAGCAAGAATATTTAATAAAAAAATTATAGATATTCACACAACACACACACACACATATTTAAGCCGACATAAGATATTATCGTACCAACATCATCGTCACCAACAGATACATTCACATCTCAACCATCAGCAAAAAGAGTATTTAAGTTTGAATTTCGACAATTATTTCTATTATTTCTATTATTTACTACAGTTCAATGATTTGTGATAAACAGAAAAAATACTTAACAGTATGTTTAACTTAAGTGACAAAAGAAAACGACATAAGGTTGTCATGTCCTGCTGATATATGACAATATTTACTAATCTGAACTCGCATATAATCGCACACACACACCCACATTCACATATACATGGGAAACTTTGGATAAAATCGAATAACAAGAATAAAATAACAACATCAATATTAATATTATTTTTTCCGCATTTTCTCTCTATGAAATTTATTCGTTTACTCCAAAAGTATAAATAAACCTTTTTTTCGCTTTGTTCTGAACAAGAGTATATTTGTGTTTATCTTTTGAATTTTATACTGAACATGAGAATAAAAATCTAGAAAAACAGTTGGATGTTTATTTTTCTTAGGAAATAACATTTTTTAAAGGGTCTATAAAAGTCATCATAAATGTTGACAATACCCGGAATTTATTTTCAGTACAAATCTGAACCATTAAAAAAACTTTTACAATATTTTATGAGCTTTTTTTCTTTAACCATTGTAAAAATAAATACTAATAAAATGAGTTATATGTTGTTGCTGTTGTTTTATAAGTTTTCTATATTAAGTTAGCAAAGATTTCCTAAAGTTATTGCGAAGTCAATAGAGTGACGAAAAATTTGTGAAACAAAAAATTTATCAATATTTTCTTATAATATCTCATATAGGATTTTCCAACTCGAATTTTTTTATTCATCAGATTTTGTGATCATAACTTTAAATGGGGCATAATCTAGTCTGGCTGATTAGAAGCTTTACAATTAACAGTCGTTCTGGTTTCCATAATGCGGTACATGGTTGTATTATTAATTTTTCATTTAATCATACAAGTATACAACTCAAGGTTTTATAAATTTTTTACATTTTTGTTTAAACTTTTTTCCTTTCCACTTTAACTCATATATCTCAAATAAAAATAGTTCTGCTACTGAATTTTTATGATTTTTTGTAGTGAAAAGGAAAAAAATTATATAAAAACTCGATAATTTTTTTATAACCCAGTTGTAATAAACCATGACAAAAACATTAATCAGGATTATTTACTAACCACTTTTGTCACATGGTTGCTCTAAAAATTCTACGTAATATGACAAACGCATAAATACCACCTAAAGATGGGGAGATGGTGAGTAAAAAATAAATAACAAAAACCAAAACTCCAATGATAAAATGATATGGTCATAATAAAGAACTATTGATATACAGAGCAACCAACCGACACATACACGGAGTGATAAAGTAGAGGATAGGAAACCTTTACTCATACGTACTCAAATTAACAAATAACAATACCTGTCAAAGTCATACCTCAACTAAAGTAAAAATATATATAAAAACGAACTACAAATTTGGAAAAATTTTAGGGATTTTGGTATAAATTATTGTGTTTGGCAAAGGGAGAACCTGTATTTTGGTATTTTATCTTTATACATATGTGAGCATTTTATCATCACACTTACCAAATAACTAAAACATCAAACAAAATCCAGCTAACCAACCCAAGAACCATTACCTGCCATCATCATGATCTATCGAATGTTTTTAGTTTTACTAATGTCCATTGCAGTTTTCTATATTCCTTAACTGTCATTGTTATATCGAGGAAAAAATAAAAACACTGTGTGAAGGTGTCAATAAAATAAATAAAAATGTAAACAAACATCATCCTTATCGTTCACATGCATCGTTTTACAAAGGAAACCGGAAACGGTTATTTCCAAAAAAAAGATAGAATAATAAAAATTAACCTGAAAAGAGTTCGAATGCATAAAGATCCACTCACCTTCTGCATGGGTGTTAAAAACACAATTGAATATATTATTTTGTGTATGTGTGTGTGCTGTGCGATAGAATTTAGTATTTGTTTGTATCAAACTGAGCCAAAGGATATGTTGTCATCATTTAAAGATTACATTAGAAAATAAAACGGAACTACAATTTATTTAAAACGGATATAAATGGTGAAATATCTCTTAAAGACAAATTTAAATGATACTTAACTGATATTTGTAATGATAATGATCTGATTTCTTTATATCGTTTCAGGGTGGCCCTGATTTATTGATTTCCTTTGTTTGCAGTTTCTTTAAGACATTTTTTCTTATTTTTTAAAAGTCACTTCCTTTATTTGGCTTAAGGTATTGATTTTCTTTCCATTTTTTCCATAACTTTTTTTTAATCTAATTTGAACATTGAAATACTTCCTTGTTGTCTCCTTGTCATTGAATTCTTTGTAGTTGTATTTTCATAGTGATTTTTCATTAATAATAAGAAGTTATATACTCAGAGAAATAATTTGACAAATTGGTAATTAATAGAATAAAAAATAAATAATTACTTTTTAGTAATTTTTATTTAATCAAACTGTAAAATATTTCACCTAGAACTGGAGTCATACTTTTTTCTTAGCAATTTAGAACATGACTACTTAAATTGATCATATATTTCTTAGTGTAAATTATATGGTACCACATAACTGACATTTCTTTTTTTGTTTTGGTATGTGTCTGTGCGTAGAAGTGTGTAATGCTTTTTCATATCTGTTTACATCTTATGTTTCTACTTTGTTTGTTGCTAACTCATTGGACATGATTACACATGTTTCCCGATTGTAAAACTTTTATTTTCAATTTTTTCTTTTTTGCAAACTCCTTCCTTTAATCCGGCAGTGACTGTCTCCTATTCAGGAATGACTTATAAACGCTTGGCTGAATTTATATATAAAAAATAAGCTTTTGTCCTTTGTCTTGCTTTCTTTGGTTTTATTATATTTCTTGTTTTACTTGTGTGTATTTTTTAACTCTCTTCCTCCACATAAATTCACTACTCACACATTCATATGTAATGTCCTTGGCATTACTTACCAAATTGAATATAATTCAATTGATTTAGAATTTTTTTGCTAAAAATAAAATGATGAAAAAGATGAGAGAACAAACCGATGAAAAAACAATCTTTGTAATAAATGTTTTTTCTATGTCTTGTAGCACAAGACAAAATCTATAGTAAAACAAACATGCATCAATGAAACAGATTCATGTTACACCGATATTTTATTATATAAATAAATGGTGTATACATATATAATATGAGTTTTTGAAAAAGGATAAAGGATAAAATGAAAAAGAAACCTAAAGATCATCAAAGAAATATATCTTACTAACTTAACCCATTCTTAAAGCTTTTTATATTAGTTTGTGTGTAGAACAATTGCATATGTTTTAAGATGTTAGTGTAAGTGTGTGTGTTTTAAGTTTTTGGCAATATTGTTTGTAGTCATGTTATTTTCCTTGTATTTTTTCCTCCTTTTCGCTCTAATGAACATTTTAATCGGAAAATAATCGAACACACTTGAAGAAATATTTTTATATAAAATAATATATAATGAAATCAGTTTTAGATCCGGATCGCATGAATAATTAACCTCTATTAAAAAAATGTGTCATTGTTTTTGTACCGTTACATATTTTTCTTATATCGGTCACATGAGTTCAAATCAAGCATAAAATATGACCCATATTATAAAATCAAATTCCCCTGTTAATACCTATTACGCAAATTTTTGCAAAACCATTCAATATCCGTCATAAAGTCTGATATATTTTCCGAGTTAAGTCGAGCTCTAACATTTAATAATATACACCACATTGCGGGGTTTATATAAGAGTTATGAGAAATTCGATTCTGAGAAGTCCGATGTCTACAGGCTTTACTTCTGTAAATTGCGATTGTGAAAAATCTTTTTACAGAATGTTTTTGTCATTATTAATACTATTATTATTATTATTATTATTATTATTATTATTATTATTATTATTATTATTATTATTATTTAAAATCTATTTATTTTTAAACAATTTCTTTTTAGCTGATGATTTTAGATCTATTGAGAATTGTGGGTCGGTCTTAGAAAACTTAAGAATAGAGTAGTTCACCTTCATAAATCATAATTATATGCTATTATTTTTATTATACTATTGTTTAAAACTTTCTACTTTTATATTTACGAATTATATGAGTTGATCACCCAATGCTTAGAGAACATTTTATTAGAGCTAAATGAAATAATGAACCGATTATAATCAGTTTCAAAATTCAAATTTCATCAAGATATCTTCTAAATTATATTTATATTAACGTTCTATTCCAATTATGGATATGCGTTAAAAAGAATACAAGATTTTTTGACCATTGAAAGTCCTATTTCACTAAACTTAGAATTTGGTTAATTAGTACTTAAGGAAAACTCAATGATCCAATATACCAATTCCAAAAAGAATGTTGTCCTAACAGTATGACACAAAAACACATTAATAGCTCTGATCGATGAAAAAGTATTTTATAAAGTAAAACAAAACATCATTAATGCCACACCTACAATTAAAAATATTTTGATTTAATTCTTTTGACTGACGCACTTCCAGTATGTTTACATTGGAATGATATTTTGACAATTGATGTTTACAACTAGACTAGAATTGTTGACAATTTAATCTCAAATTCTTTCCTAATATTTTGTCAGTGTCTCGAATTGATATTTTAGATGTGTTTGCAAATTAAATATTTCTTAAAATCAGTTTAGAGATTTTGAGAATACAAACCAGACATACTAATTTTTATATACTTCCAAACAAAGCACACGAATGTAAAAAAAATAACTCCTGATATCATAGCCATCATCTATGGCTTGTTTCCATTGTTGATGAAATGGCGTGTCATAAACATTTATTAAATGTTGAAAGTCAATGTTTAACTTTTGTTGACGACCATCCATACATCGATACATAATATTGAATTTTATAGAAATTTAAACACTTGAAAATGTTTGGTGTGTGTTCACTATTTTTTTCTACTCCTTCTTAATAAATTTTTTTTCTATTTTAATATAAATACAAACTCATTGTGGTGGTGATGATATACAACTTGAAATGATAATCATTCTTCCACATCAATTCACGCACATGGTTTTACAACTATGTAATAATAAATGGTTAGAATGTGGAGGGACAGGGAGGAAAAGGCGTATAATGTAACTTTATTTATTTAATGTAGATAACAGAAATTAGTACGTTTAACATGAATAATGTTGATGATGAGGATGGTGGTGTGAAGTTGATGTTGGTAGAGTTTGGTTGATGCTAATAAAATGACGCCATTTTAACATTTAACGTCTCCTTAATTATGTGGCCACAATAACCGCTTAGACATTAAGCATTTTGTAGAAATCAAATTAAACATATTGCCAACTGTTAGTGGAAAGCGTTAAATATATGTATATGAATATGTATTTATGTATACCTCAACACATCAACAAATTCTCACGCACATTTAATACATCAAAAATATACTCAGATACTCATTTTATATAAATAGTTAAAGTTAGTTAAACAGATGGTGTGATAGTTAAACAGATGGATGTGTGGCTGTTTAGAAAAAGAGACGGACGAACTTTTGGTCCCGCATTTTAATGCTTATTTGATGTTATTTGTTCGTATGAGAGAGTATTAACGACAAACACTAACATTATAAACTAAATTAAGTTGTTAATTTTGCCATTTAGTTTATTGTTGTTGTTGTCGTATATGAATTCATTCGCTCTTTTTTTAGAGTATTGTTTTTTTAATATGCCCATGTATGTGTTTGTATTGCATATATTTTTCTTCTTGAGCTTTTTGATATTAAAAGTAAATTAATTTCTAATTTTAATGGTTTGACAATGATGGATGTGATTTTTGAATTAAATAGGAACTCAACACGCACATATTAACTTTCCTTCTCTCTCTCGCTTCACACTTACTAAACACTATGACTCATATACATATTTAGTTGTGTATCTTATTTTATACTCTTAAGCATACACACATACCTATTTAGATTAACTGTTTACAAAACTGTATATTAAATTCAATCTAAAACAACAACAGCAACAGTAAACAGAAACAGTAGCAATTTTACTGCTACTCAAAATGAATGATGACTTCATTTATTAGTGTTGAAAAATATCTAAACGAATCGTCTGTCTTCTCATTTAAGCGAGTAAGCAAACGAGTGACAGCCAACATTTTGTACTGAATAAAAAGGAAAAAGCACAGCAATGACAGTAGCAACAACAACAGCAACAGCAACGATGAAAGAAAAAGTGTTTATTGAAAAAATTAAAAACAATTTGTCGTTTAATGAATTACAAAATTGATGTGGGTGCATATTAATCAGAAAGGGAGCATAATGACAATATTAACTTTATTTTATTAATAATAATATTTTCATGGAAAGAGCGTAATTGTGTTTTAAGAATTTATGTCGAGAATAAGATTTCTTTAAACTTTAAGAAATGAACAGATAGAAAATAAAGATTAATCTATGATGCAAGATTCGCTTTAAATCTAAAATAAAATAAATATTTAATTAAAAACTAAAATTTTTGCATAGTGGATGCAAAATGTTAATTTTTCACTCCGTAGTCTCTAATAAATTTCTAATTTAATAAGATGAAGATAAAATATGTTTGCCGTAACCACACGTAGAGAAAGGTCATTTCATATTCATTGTTGTTAAACAGCACTTATAAAAAAAACTATTGTTGTTAGGACAAAGTACTATTTTTAGTTTAGTGACAACTATTTTTTGTAAATTTTAAAATTTGTGTTTACAAGAAAATAATACATATTTGAATTAATATTTTCATTATTTATAAGTTATGCAATTGAAATAAATAAAATTATATGAGAAAATCATTTCAAATAAATTTCCACCAAACGATTCCAATTACCCTAATGTATCATAGGCTGTAAAATTCCGATAACACCCGGGGAAAGAGTAGTCCTATACATAGCAAATAATTATTATCGAATATCTAAAGAACTATAACAGTTAGTTGTTCTCAATTAATTATATATATATATATATATATATATATATATATATATATATATATATATATATATATATATATATATATATATATATATATATATATATATATATATATATATTATATATATATATATATATATATATATATATATATATATATATATATAATATATATATATATATATATATATATATATATATATATATATATATATATATATATATATATATATATATATATATATATATATATATATATATATATATATATATATATATATATATATATATATATATATATATATATATATATATATATATATATATATATATATATATATATATATATATATATATATATATATATATATATATATATATATATATATATATATATATATATATATATATATATATATATATATATAATATATATATATATATATAATATATATATATATACGTCTATAACATCTAGATTTATATTTTTTATTCTGATAAATTTTCCATACTTTAGATCAAGAACATGTTTGGTTTTTGTCTCACAATCAGTCAAGAGTAAAGGAGCAGTCTGCAAATAATGAATAAACAGAAAAGTAGGCAAACACTTCTTTCTCCTCCCCAGTTATTGCTAATATTACTTACTATGGAACAGCAACAGAAATCAGAAAAAAATCCAAACAATAAATTAGTAAGAAATAAAAGTTTTCTTCAATTTAAAAAAAATCAAGTCTATTTAGTACATAAAAATTAGAAATATCTGATGGCTTCAAAATTTCACATATTTATCTGTTACACTTTTAAGAAGAAAATGGCCTGGATTAAATTAAAAATTTTTTAATATCTTAAGCTTTACCATTTCTATATTCGTAAAAATGACTTAATGTTAAGATTTTTTTCAAAATGGTCTGAAAATTTTTACGCTCACTGTAAAGAAACTTAAAAGTATGTGAATGTAAAATATATTCAAATAAATGAGTGAATAATGAATGAATTGTATAAGTAGCAAAGCATCAGGAAAATGTAAGAAATTACAATAACAAAAAATCTTAGAAAAAAATTTTCATTACCAACCATAAAGGGTTAATCGAGAGGAGGTTACATAATGAAAAATTAAGTATGTAATTTCTTAAATATTTAAATAATGGATGTTATATGGGATCTGTAGAAGATTATGATCCGAACATCGTTAAATTTGGAACACCGATTACTGCTTATATTTATTCTAAAGCAGTAATAAACATATATGTGTTAGGGAGTGAGATTGAAAAATTCTTAACACACGTTTTTCATTAATTAATTTCAATTCAGTTACTTTTGAGAAGCATTTCAGTTATTTTATTTAATGCAAAACAAATATGATTAAAATTAGTTTTTGTTAATTGCTGCATAATGGATGACAAAACGAATTTTCTAGCAGATTATAGCAACCTCCTGGTCAAACATTTAATGTTGGTGTTGCTCGAGGGAAGCAGGTCAATCCAAAGAATTAAAAAGTTGCACTCCTAGAGTTATTGAAATTAATACAGATTAATTACATTTGAAGGGCTCATTCTTTTTTGTTTTTACTTTCTATTAAATATTTTAGGCTCATTTTGGAAAACTCGTTTATTCCTCTACAGACGTTATATTCCCTCATTTGGTTAATGTACCTTTAAGTATGAATACATTGAGTAAATGAAAAAAGGTAGTAAGTATCGTAATCAAAAGTTATAGCTTCAAATCAAAAGAATCAACTAAAGTTTAGCTTAATAAGCAAAATATATTGGAATGAGTAAAAATAAATAATAAAGTAAAGTACGAGTGCAAGTACAGAGTACAAAGTATAAACAGCACTTCATTATAGTAATTGCTTGAACAGCATTATAAAAAGTGAACACAGGAAAATGTGAAAGAAAAAATAAAAACGAATTTATCGTACCTTTTTACCTGACAATGAGTGCAATATCGTTCTATTCAATTGAATACATTTAAAATAAATGAAGAGTAAAAACTCCAAAGGCAACCAAAAATTAAGAAAAGGATAATTGTTATGGTTAATAGATGAGAGATGATGAAGGAGATGAAGGAGCAAAAAATTTAAGAAATAAAAAATAGAAAAACAAATTAAGCAACATATGGTTGTAGGTTTAAATGTGTGTCTTGTAATACAAATATTTATTGAATGCAGTTTTATTGATGTGAAAGAATGATGATGAAGACGATGAGTCGGCAATTAAAATTGATTGCCAAACGATTTAACAAACCGCCTTTTGTAAATAATAATAACAAAAGGATTTCCACACACACGCAAACCCTTAAAATAACAATAACACACGAAAAAAATACAATTTCCCATAAAACGAAATTTCTGGTTTAAATAAAAAATTTAAAAAATAAATCTAATGCATTGCTAATCAATTTAATCAACCATATATTCCCTTTTTATGAATTGTAAGCGTAACTGAACCCTTAATTTTTTATTATAACTTTACAAAGGAACAATAATTTCAAATGCCCAAAAACTACATAAATCATTGATCTTGATCTTCTGCTATAAGCGAAATTTAAAAAATAATGGAAAAGAAAGAAAAAAAGAAAGTAAAACTTGTGGATCATAATTATATCCTTAATTTAAAAAAAAGTTATCATCAAAAGATCAACATCCAGGTAATAAAATATGTAGATTATTTGTTTGCTGCTAATTTAAAAAGGATTTCTCTAAGAAACTGTAAGTTAAGGGTTAAAATTCTTAAGATCATTTGTTGTAGCGGATTTTTCGCTACAATGATTTTAAAAGAGTTTTTTTTTAACCTAAACTATATTGACAGCTGCTGCTATATTCAATATAGGATACAATTAAATAAAAATAAATAATTCCCAGCAAAGAATTAAAAAGCCAAAAATTAATTACTCATTAGGAAATTCGTTATATTTCTTTAATAGAATCATTTATTTACAATTAATCTCCGGCGAATTTCCTGTTAATTTTAATTTAATTTAAATAAAATCCTTAGATTTTTATCTATTCTTATATGCTACACGTTTTATCAAGGTTTTTGATTAAAACTTTAACAATTTAAAGTTCTTGTCAGATTTTTAAAACAGAGATTTTTTTATAAAAAATAAGATGAAAAAATAAGAAAAGTAGATTTAAATCTGAAAAATGATATACTTACTTGTATACATTGCAAATTCTGACAGTTTTTAGTTTTAATTCATCAGTGGATTTAGTAAAAGAAATGTAAATACACTAAGAAAAAATAATGATGAATGAGGGTTTTGTAGAAAACTATAGATATATTAAGTTCCTTTTCTAGAAAGTTCGCGTTTAATTCTTAAGCAGTTTATAAATTAATATCGAAATTAGAAAAATATTTTATTTTCGTTCTATAAATATAGAAAAATTTGTCAAAAACATACGGAAATAGTAATGGGAATGCCTTATATTTCGAGGTCTTGGAGTAGTTTGTTCCATTTAGATATTGATCGATCGACCAGTTTCATAACTTAGAATAAAAATCAGGTACATTTCTATTCTGATTAAAGTCCTAAGTGAAAAGTTACAAGTGGAAATAAGTATGAAAATCATGAAATTATATCCAATTTCTACAATTTAAAAACAGCTGAGATGTGTAGGAATATTGCTATGCGAATGTCTTGAAGAAACCCTTCGAACATAAAATAAGATAACCGCCCGCCCGTCTGGCTGTCTATCTATTTTGTATCAATGGAATGATTTAATCGAATTTGACACAAATGTACAAAAGGTACAAATTCAATTTCAAGAAATACTGTAATGAATTATAAACCTCACTTGTGAATAAAATGCAGGCCGCAGTTTTTAAGATATCTTAACAAAATTTTGCAAGTTTCATTACTTTGGCGCAATGACGGTGTCGAATGAAGTAGGTGATGATGAATCTATTATTTTACATACGTCCCCTACAAATGTTCCTCCTGGAATATCATAAAGTCCTGAATATAATCCGATTTTAACGAAATTGTTTACTAATAAGTCCTATAATATTCTAAAATGATGTGCCAAAATATACGAGAATCGGTCCATTTGGGTTTAATTTAAATTTTCATTTTAATGATTTTCATACGATATTTCTCCTCTTTTTAAAATACATCAAACTTAAAGTTAAATGATATTGTATTGAAATTAAAGAAATATATTTCAAATATCTCAAAATTTTGTTCGAATTTGGATGGGTTTGGATGGGTTATCCGTTATAAAAAATTCGTCATAAAAGTTTGTCATTAATTCAGGAATATCTAGAGACCTCTCTCTTAACAATTTTATAAGATGCACAAACCACTGCCTTTTAAAATTTCTTCCAGTGTATTTTTAAGATTTCAACAAAAATTGTACCAAATCCATGCTAAATCTCTGTTTATAGGATAACACATTACAATTGTGTTGTGTTTATATTACTTTGTTAAACAGCAAACATATCTCTGTACACATAAACATATACATCCAAATGAACTCGTTCCCAACAAACATCAATATTTCGTATAAAATTTAAATCGCATTTTATTGTTAATACAATTAATTATTAATTACAATTAATTGAAATCACATTTTATTGTTAATATTATAAAAATGAAAAAAATTTTTTGCTTTACAGCAATTGAATAATTTTTAAAAATCAATAAGATGAATAACTGACCTTTAAAAATATAAACTTTATAATTGTTAAGCTATGAAAAATTATATAATTTTTGCTTAAATAATTTAGAATTTAATAAAAATAATTTATCTTAAAATATATATCTAATGTTCGCTGGGTAGTTCACATGTGTATGTGTGTATATGTTAGTAAGTAGATTTTGTGTCTAGTGTATTTATAAATATTTTATAAGTTTTGCAACCCTGATGTGACAAATCTCACGTGTCCATTTTTTGTGTGAAATTACTTCTTACTTTTTTTTAGTCTAAAATTAAATTTGTCTCAAATTTCAGACAGCATCATATATTTGACAAAAAAAACAGTAAAAGAAGTGGAATAATAAAAAACAGAAACAAAATAATGTTGCTGTCAGAAGTGCAAATGTCAGTGTCAGTCATTTTATCATACAATTTTTGTATTGTTCTTGTTTTTGTTGTTGGTGTTTCGGTTTTTATAAAACTCATAGTACAAATTCACATGATAAGCAGCCGCACCCAATTTATTGTTGTTGTATCCTTCAGTCACCACACTTTAAAACTTCCTGTATTAAATTTTGATTTCTTCTCTCTTTTATTGTTTAATTCTAAACCCAAGTTTTGTAGAAAATAGCAATTTCATTTTTGTAGGCAAAATATTTACATTTATGGACAATTGCTTAGATGAAGACAAAGCCATTCATTCGTACATATACATTGACATTTATAAAAATAAATTGTACATACATATAATAAACATGCAAAAATTATACATTCATAGAAATAAGGGCGATTCCATTTATCGCCTGCCAGCATCAACGTGTCAACTTCAAAGTATGAGAGTGAGAAAACAAAATTGTAATAAAAGATTATTATGATGAAAATACGGAGATTAAAAGTAATTTTACACCTTCAACAGGATTTTATGTGTCAAAGGTATTACTCTGGTTCCATTTTTTCTACTCACGACATAATTTTTATTTATTTTATATTTAAATCAGTTTTAAACATTCAAAGATTTACGTAGAAAAAATATTACATATATATTTTATTCCTTTTTACTCTTACTAATCTTTTAACTGGAAAGTATGGTTTTGTATAACACAAGTAAAAGTGATAATTTTGTTAGTTTCAAATTATTTATACATTATGATTTGTTTTGGATTTTATTCGTATGGAGAATATAGAATTTCACTTTAAGAGTTCCTTTGATTTTTACTAGGAAATGTTGACAGTAGGAAAGAGGAAGTTAATGAAATAATAAAAAAATAAAAATTTATAGTGAGAAATGTGAATAATTTTTTTGTTAATTTGAATGGAATTATTATGAGTTCTTTACCGTTTTTATTAATGCTAAACTATATGCATAATTTCCAATTCAAAACAAAAGCCGCTGACTATCTATTGCTATTCTAGGGACTCTAAGAAGATTCTACGGATTAATATGGTTAAATTTAACATTTTAGTTTTGAAAAAAAAAAAAATGGATGCAAACTGAATTAAATATTTTGTATGAAATTTCGTTCTTGTCAGAAAATTTACGAATTAAAAAATATAAATTTTAGAAATAAATTATAATTTACTTATCGAAAACTATTTTCTTCTTTTTTAATTTAAAGCTCATTTCTAAAATAAAACTAATTAAAAATTATGTAATACCCTACACCACATTGTTGTTTGTAAATGTATTTTAAGGAAAATTTATGAACGACCCTCGTATAATTTGTCTTCCTTATTTATTCTTATGTGTTTAATTATGATACTAACATTTATGTGAAATTTATCAGTTTTGAAAGGAACTTCTTTCTGCAGCGTAATATGGGAATTAAAAAAATTGTGAACCGACCCTCGTTTAATTTAAACAGCGGTTTTGGCTTTATCTTAATTTAGCAAAATATACCACGTATGTGAGCATTTATGAGTTTGAAAGTAATATTTGAAAGGGTGGTTGTATGGGACCTTTGATAAATAATAGAACGATCCTCTAAGAATTTGGCATAAAGTTTAAGAATATAAAGGGGCTTATTGTCGCAAAATTTGGTTAAAATCGTTTTAATTATACCTGCTAAATTTCATTACGATATCTTTAAAATTGCGATCTGAAATTTGCGAACAAGCTTTACATGGACAGCCATCCGGACGGACATACTTGTATTGACTAAGGAAGTGAGATTTATTATCCGTTACAAACATCTGTACAAGCGCATAATACCAGCACCACCTATGGTGGTGTAAGGTATAATGAAAAATATATATATATTTTTACTTTTGTTTTTGGATAGAAATATTTCTTGTAGTTTTTTTACGTAAATTCAAAAAACGTGACGAATGTACTAAAATTTTAAAACATTTAGAATAAGATTGGTCTAAAAAAGTTCAGTAAAATATTTCTGAGAACGTTCAATATAAAAATTTTGTTTTTCATTTAAAATATTTTATTTAATACCGCTTAAATTAATTTTTTTCATTTATTACATTTTAATAAACTTTTTCAAACAACACTTTTTCAGTAAACAGGACATTAAAAACACTCTTATTGTCATTCTCCAGTAGCATTTTTTTAAACGGTCGTACTTTTTTGCACAGCACACTTTTTTATCTACCGTACTTCATATGTAATGCTCAATTTTCAAAGAAGCTAAATATTTATCCAGAATAATATTATTTTTTACCAAAAAAAAAAAATTATATTTTTCTTGAAAAAAAAAAACAATCTTTTATCTCAACCAAAAATTAATTTTTTTCTTATTCATTATTTTTCAATAAGATTTTGTTTTATCACTGGAAGAAATTTTTCCATTAAAATTTATTTTTTTTTCCAAAATAAAGTTTTTTCCGATATTTTTGTGTTTATTTGATCAGTTTTAAAATTTAATTAAAAACTAAAATGAATTTTATTTTTTTATATATAATTTTAATAGTCTTTAACGTAAACCCAACGACAGAAGAATCGCCTACAACTTTCGATAAAGATTTCATATAATCTTTTGTTAAGATCGAAGTTTTAAATAAAAAATATTTTAAAGTTTATATTTTACTGCACAGAAACAAAGTTCAATTACAAAATTATTTTTATTAATAATATTTTTATTTGATTTTGCTCATATCAACAAAATGGTAACATTAATTAAATAAAAAATAATTTTTTTGAAAACATTCTATTCTTTGCTATTGATCACATCAACTCATTAATCTTATATTAGGCTTTTTTAAGATTAAACGTGGAACTGTACGCCATGCAGTTTGGCTGCCATAGTAGACCCACTATTAAACTTATTGTCCTTAAAACAATATGGGAAAAAATAAAAAAATCTTATTAAAGTGTTTGAAACTTATACTTACCAAAGTTTTTATTTAAGTGAATCTATTAAATACAAAATATTGAATTTTTAATTCGAAGAACGTCGTCAAGTATCAAATTAATCTTGAAAATATTTTTATTGAAATATTTTTTTTGTTTAGTTGTTGTTTTTGTTTTATTATTTCTGGGCCTGTCAGTTTTTTTTTTAATTAATTAAAATGTTAATTTTTTTCAGTAATAGATACAATTAGTACTGATTTTTTTATTATTTATTAGGTTAATTGAAATATTTCTTAGAATTTTTCTTTCCGTGTGCCATTGAAAACAGATTTTACATTGACAAAGATTTAAACATTAAATTAAATAATTTAAAAAGTATCATACATATTTCTACTTATGTCAATGTTTACACACATACGCAAGTGCATTTGTATGTGTTTAAGCTTTCTTGTACAATTGTTACTCTATCAAATTAGTTTGATGTATTTTAGATGTAATATTTAAACAGTTAATGACAACAGTTATGTCAGAAACCCATCATAACTAAATGCGATGATGGGAGCAAATAAATATAATATATGTTGTTGTTGTTGCAATTTGGTATATAAACACATACATAGAAACCAAACAACAATTATATCTGTTGTCTGTCCTCAAGTTAAAACAAATCATTATCCTGCATACACATATACGTACGCACAAATATCACTTCAGTATTTGGATAACAAAATTTCAACAATGTGGTTTTTGAAATCTTTCGGATATTTTCATATTTAAAATTCATATGTTTAATACAAACACACACATACAAATGAAATGAAATCAACGAAAAAATTTCACTTAAATGAAATGTAGTGAATAGATGACTTTATGTTTCGTAGCTGGGTACCATTTTTTGCTCCGAATAAAAATGTCTTTTTGTCTGTTGGTCTGGTATGTGAAACGTGTATTTATTTTATTTCTCGTTTATTTTCATTTCTCCTCTTTTACCGAAAACAAAATATGAAATGAAAAAATTATGATTAGCTCTCGTTAATAACATTCCCAAATGTGTGATTATGCTTGATTTTCTAACGTGATGGGACTGTCAGAATGAGCGAATGAGAAAGAGAGAAATGTAAAAAATGGAATTAATGTTAACAGCAGGATATTGTTTGAGTGTGTATATATGTATATTTATAATGAGTAATAATAATATTTTCCTTTCTTATGAGTTTTTTTCTATTTTTAAAACATAATTTGCTTTTTTTGTTTTGCTTTAATATTAAAACGTTTTAGGGTGGGGAACTAGTAAAATGAAACACCTTCTTCTTTTAGTTTATTATGCATTGTGAATATAGAGCTATGTGTTTGTGTGTGTTTATGAATTTGATGGTGTATTCATATGCACGACATTTTTGTATTAGATGTTACAATATTATTTTTGTTGCCATTGTGATAATAAGGGTGATAAGTGTTTGTGTTGTTGGGTTATAATGTGATGTACCTTAAGCTAATTTAGTATAATTTTTCAAAAAGCGAAAGTACTTAAAAAAAGGAACATACACTCTTACATCCGCTTAGAGAAAAATCATATTTATTTGTTTGTCTACCTTTATTTAAGCTAAATTGTTTTTTTTTTTATTATTTTGATTTTTTATGGGAGTTTCATTCTTGATTTCTGATATTTTTTGGTTGCTCGTTCTTTGTTGCTGGAGAAAATGCAATCAACTTTTATCATGCTTATCGCAATGAAGCTATCACAGGAAAATATTTATATTCATTCATCCATTTCGTTTTTATTATTTCCCTGCTTTTTTCGATTTGGTTTTTATACGTTGGAGATAGAAAACATTTTAAAATGTTCGTGCATATTTTAGTGCATAAAGGCAGTAAATAGTATGTCTGCAACGAGATACCAGTCATCCTTTAATGTTATTGCTTTCGTTTTTTATCTATAAATTTGAATATGTTTGTTTGAGTGTTTAAGCATTGAAAGCAAAATAACTGCCAATATATATAGAAAAGTAAAGTGTATAGAGTATATTTTAGTAGTCCTTTTTATATTGAATAGCAAAAGGAAAATAATTTAGTTTTCTGTCTATGCAGAGAATTTAGCTAAGAGACCAGAAAATTATACACTTAAGAAAAAATTAAAAAACGAAGAATACAAATTCATAAAGAATTTCAAGAATTTTTAGAAAATTAAAAAAAAAATCGATTATCACTATCGAATTAAAGGACAACTAAAATGAAGTTAGTTTTATACAAGAACAAATTAAGGCATTTCATTATAGCATGATCGGATCACATATTATTATAACTGCTAAAGATTATGATTTAAAAATTCTTAACACACGTTTCTCATTAAAACTTTTTATTTTATTACGTTTAATGTCAAACAAGTGATTGTATTATTAATTTGATTCAAATGTGACCAGAAAAAAGTCCGCAGTAAAATTTTCAACAAAACTAAACTCGGTCCTTCAAAAGGTCTGGTAAGTTGACAAGTGATTGTTCCAATCTTTCCGTAACTTTCTATAGAAGTTCATTCAAAGGTGTTTCTATAAAAATATTATTAAAATAATATTTTTTTCAATACCAAAAAGTTTCGATATAGAACTGGAATGATTTTAAATTTCTTACAGTTATAGTATATCTTACCAGAAACATTTTTGATAGGTATTTTACTATAAATTATCCTTCTATTTTCTGAAAATTGATCCTAAGGTTTATTTCGATTCTCTATTTCTCTCAGTGTATAAACTAGTTTTTAGTAAGTGTTGATTTCAATGGAATTTTAAGAAACTGCTCTTGATCATAGATAAAATGAAATATTTTCTATATTTTATTGAGTAAATAAACTTACTCACTATATCATAAAAATAAAAACGAGTGAACGAAATAAATATTGTAAAGATTTAAAAAGCAAATCTAAGCCCCAACAACAACAACATCATATTCAATACAACACGTTTTAAAAAAGTACTTAATGTTAGAAAGCTTGTTTCTGGCTGGTATGTGCAACAGAAATAACTAATACAAATGTAGCAATAACCTATGTAATGATCGTGGCCCCAGAAGTAAAAGGCACGGATGTTGCATAAACAAACTTAACTGAACTGAAGTGAGTTGTAGTTACAGCAGAGATTTATGTTAAACACCAAAATATGTAAGCGTTTTATAAGAAGCTTTAAAAATTAAATAAATAAATAAATAAATAAGAGAAACTAAAAAGAAACAAATAAATAAATAAAACATATTGTAGATGTATCTTTATAATACTTTTACTTGCTTGCTTTTTGTATTTTATTCTACTTGAACTTCTGTTACAGATTTCCTGTGTGTGTATTCTCCAAAAAAAAGCTGCATAAAGAAAATAATAAAGTAAATACACATATTTTTCCACTTTTGCCCAAAATAAATACTCAATATGGAAGTTTCAGTTTGTATTGAAATCTATGTTTTTTATATTTTCAAAAATTGTATTTTCACATACAATTTTATTATTTAGTATTTGCAAAAGAGCAGATACAACTTAAGATGTCAAAGCAAAAAAAAATATATATAAAATTTTAAATGTTCTTAAGAAAAGCAAACATTCGTGCTGTCGAGTATCATTTTCAATTGAAGAAACATTTTGAAAATTTTCTGTGACAACATGAACAGGACTTCTTGTATGTTTCTGAATTTGATGTTTTTGTGTTTAACTATTGCTTTCTGTCTCTATCTGTGTTAAGCGACAAATGTGTCAGATAAAAATATGTGCGAAGGAAAACAACAACAAAACCTAAGAAAATTGTTTGCTCATATGCACTTCGTAAATAATTTGTCGAAAAATGTTATTTTTGAAACCAATATGTGCAAAAACGAAATAGTGGTAAAGGAAAAAACCTTCAATAGTGAAACAACATCTTATCGAAAACCAAACATTGTCCTTTAAAAGGGTGTTGAATTAATTAAGAATTAGCTTATCCTTATTTATTAAAGAAGTTTTAACTCAACTAAAAACTACAAAACGTAAATGAATTGTGCGTAAGTCAGATTAAATATAAGGCCGCAAATTTAGTATCAGGTTTACGTAATAGACTTCAATGTGTTTTGTGTTTGCGTGTTATTGTATTTGTATTTCGTTTCTAGCAGACTACGAAAATCTGTTATATTTTGGATTTTGTTCCGAGTCGTACAGTACAAAAAATTCCAAAAAAATTTTTTGGAAAATAAAATATTTTTATTGATCATTGAAAATAATAAATAAAAAAAAATGATAATAACAATTATGAAGATATATTTTATGTTATAATAAAACCGAATCTTAAATACCCTCCACCACTTACATAATGCAAAAATTAGCATGGATTGAAGATTATTATTCGTTCATGAGCTTAAACATCGATTACAGAAGGGACTTCAAAAAAAAAAACTACAGTGATATGGTATACATATTCTTGAATATAACTTATATAAATACATAATTATCAATACCGAGCTAGAGTTTTAACGGCCAATTTTATTAAAAAAATTGATGTGTATGGAAATATGTTCCTACATGAGATGTAATAAAAATAATAAAATACCTATATTGAAGACAATTATCTAGTTGTCTGGATTTGGATGGAATTGTTTCATATTTAAAAAACTTTAAAGCGTAAAAGACTATTCTGCACAGTAGAATTATAAAGAGTTAGTAACGAAATATGATCTGATAATTGTCAAACTAAATTCATGTATTAAAAACAAAATAAGGCCGAATTTCAATAGAATTATTTCAAGTTAAAAAGTCTTACAAGTTTTTCTAGGAGCGAGACTTATATGGCAGCTGTGGCATAATATACACCGATATGCGCCAAGAAAGTACCACATATTCAATACATTAGAAATTGATCATTGTATCTCCATATTCAATTTTATAAGCTCAAAATTGTTTTCTAGAAAGGGGCCTTATATGGGAGGTATAGTAAAATATGTACCTATATTTAATAAACAATAATTGTTCTGAATTTTAATAGAATTGTAAGGGACCTCATTGGGAGCTGCAGCAAAATATGGACCGAGATTGTTTAGATTAGACAGCTAGAAAATGTATTGCGTCGAATTTCAATAGAATTTGTTATATTTTTTTTTTAATTTTGTAAGCTATAAACCATATTCCGGAAATGGGCCTTATATGAGTTAAATCATGACTTCTGCACAATCTGATTTCTTTGAGTTTACAATTGTATCAAAATAAATTTATATGGTATGGTAAATTGCAGAAAATTATCTTCAAAATTACGGTCTATATGACATGTAGATTTTGGGGTGCATCAAAATTTTGCATAATTCAGTCAATAACTTTTTCTATTGATCCGATTTTAATGATTTTTAGTACGATGAAGAAATATATACAACTCTATATTATATTTAAAATTTTGTTTAAATTTAGTTATTCCTTCCTTTTTATTGTTTATAACATTTATTGTATTATGATGTTCGTAGTTGTATATAAATGCATTATTTGATTATATATATCCTGATCTAATCATTCAAAATTAATTAATTTTGTTTTTGTTCTTCACCCTGTCATCGATATTTTTGGAATATATATAAAAAAATTAAAACTATTTTATCTGAAAAGTGTTTTCGATTTTTGTCTTGAAAGAAATTTAAAGAAAGATGATCCAAAAGTTAAGATTTTATTTCAAATTTTTCCTCACCTTGTTTTTTTTTTTTTTTTTTTTTTTTTTTTTTACAAAAATTCTTACAATTCATCTAAGTGATGTGCAAATTTTGTATCTTTGAACTACAAAACATACATTCAAGCACTATGCGCTCTTAAAGAAATATCACATATTTTCCTTTTAGACATCCGTCCATACTAAATCCTTATTACTTATGAGTTTCAGTATGTGAGTGAATGAATAAATGTCTGTATTTTTAGTTCTGAAAGATATTTTGTATCGTTTTTTGTGTGTTAACGTTTGACAGTTTCATGAGTTAGTATGGGTGTATATGTTAGTTTTGAAAAGTATGAGTATATATTTATTGCTATTCCAGTGAAAGGACAACAAGGCAAACATCATCATCGTCTTCAGAAAAAATAGAAGTAGTTTGTAATAGAAAAGTGTTTTGCTCTAGAAGCGTAAATTTTTATTTACTTTGTTTATCTTTTCAGTATCTTTTGGCAAAGTTTTTCTTTATCAACAATAAAGAAAATAGAAAAAATAAAGCAAAAAGTGTAAAATATATATATTTTTGACAAAAATTGTCCTAAGGACAAAAATGTTGTCAGATAAGTGAAAATGTACGAATATGAGTGCATACACATATACAAGTGTGAGTAGAAATGCAAAGTGATGAAGTAGAAATAGACATTTCTGGTTTTTAAAAGATTTTCTCAAATAATACTAAAAACATACACTTAAACTTATAGAAAAAAGAGATTTTAGTTTGACACTGCATTGAATGGACTGTTGAGAAGATAAACATTTAATAACATAAATACTCTCTATTAAAATCCACAATACATAAAAACATTTTACACTCACTCACCCACTCCATCACCACTACTCCAAACTTTTTTAAATTAAATATAAAAAAAAATCATCTTTAGTTTTAAATTGCCAAAATGTATAAACTTTAAAGGAAGTACGCTTTACAGTTAAATAAATTTAATGAATTTTAAATTAAAATTTATTTATTTATTTTCGTTTGTAAAAATATTCTTGTATGCTGTATAAACATAGACTCTATATTACGGAGTTAGTAACTGCATTTGCTGCTATTTGTCTAAGTGTCTGTTCTACTGCGTGGTTGCTGTTGCAAGTGTTGATGGTTGTGGTTGTGTTAACAGCATTCAATGAGATCCTTTGTCAAATACTAAAATCTAATTGAATTTTATGTTCTGTACTGTTTTTAGTTGTTAGTGGTTCATTTTGTTGCTGTTGTTTTCAGAATGTTATTTAAAATTTGTTGGTTTTTATCAGCATCCTTTATCAAGATTATTATTAAAATTTTGTCTATACAACGTTTGCAAAATGAACATGTAAACAAGTCAACAGTCTGGATGTTTTTTTCTCTTACTAATTTTTCTACAAGACTCGCTTCTTCACTATCATGTTGTTGTAGACGTTTGCAACCCAGCAAACATTTTGGTTGTATTTTCTTAAGAAAAGAGACTTTAATAAAATATTAGATTAAAGTCTTAAAGTCCGCATGTATAAAAATAAATAAGAAAATTCTTCGAATTAGTTTTTAAGTGTTACTAATATTTTTTACCCTCCACTAACCATTATCAACTTTTTCATTTCGTTAAAAGCTGAGCGCATTTATTTTTGGCCATGTGTCTGTTGTTGTTACACTCACTTCTTTTATGGTCTGAGCGCAATGAAATTTGACAAGAAAAAATTATAGACAACCTCAAAGTTCTTTACACACGATGCGGCGATGGATAAAGTGGTTGACCTCTTTGCATTATATCACTTTACTTCTATTTTGCAGTTTTGATGAATTATTATTTGATCACGCAAAATTTTCACTCTCTGCTTGCTATGAAGAGTTTGAATTCAAGGAATATGTTGTCTTACAGTGTCAAGATAAATTTTTTTTATTAGGTTGTGTTATCTGGCGAGGATGTTGAAATTTTCCCGAATATAGAATTATATTCAATATATATAATATAAATATAAATATTTAATACATAAATATAATATAAATATAAAAATATAATATAAATATTTAATACACCTTTTTAATTAATAAAAACAATAAATTAAATGTAAACTTGTTAGATTATTACATTAAATTTGTTGTTTTTATTAAATTAAAAAAGTATATTAAATAATTATAGTTTCATTAGTAAATATGTTAATTGGGTTATTTTGCATATTTGCTGCAATATGAGCGAACGTTTAACTAAAATTTACAAGCTTAAGCTACTAATGTTGACAGAGATATTAGAGCAATATTTAACAAAATGATGTTGCTTATTGTTTGTTACTGCTGTCGAGTGCTCAGACGTAACAGATCATGACATTTAAGATAATTATGATATTGCTGCTGTTTCTCTTGCTACTGCAACAGACTGACATTAACATCACAACAGAAACTGTGGACAATTTATTTGCCAGTGACATTTACATCCTGTGAATTTTTTAGTTTCATATTTTTTTTAACGAAAACAAAGTGAGAAAGCTCAAAAAATGTAAACAAATATAAAATAACTGTAGTATTAGCTGCAACAATAGAAAATTTAAGCATATTTTTTGTTATTAAATAGACAAAATAATAATGAAAAAAAAACTTTCATTACAGCTTGACACTTGAGTGCGTTTTTGCTTACAGGCAAATGACTCTGTCACACATCACAAATACTAGCAAAGTTAGACATCTAGTCTGTGAGAGAGACATTTTGTCGCATTGTGTTTTATACTTTATTTATATATATTTTTTTCTAGCACCAAAAACAAACGACCTTTCTAATAGCCATTAAGTTGGCATTTTTTAAATATATTTTCATTGAAGTATAAAAAAATAGTAAAACATCTAAGAAAGAAAAAACTATCATCAACAACAAGTTGTAAAGTATTGCATGAAACAAGACAGTGACAGCCTGTTTATTAAAACTCACAAAAACATCAAGATCCTTAACAATGGCAACACAAACAGTAACTGCAAAGCAAAAACAAAACTATTGCTTTTAACAAACGCATAGTGTAAACTCAATTTTAGCCTGAGCTTGTTTTTTTAGCAAGTTTATGTAGATGGTTTATTGTCTCGTTTTAACCACAAGACAAAAAGACACATTATTTTTTTTTCTACATGGTCAACAACATATCATAACATTTCATATCATTGCAGTCAACAACATCAACATCAGCACACCATCATCATCAACAACAAACAACAATAACAAAAAGCTCTTAGCCACTTGACTTGCAAAACAAATAAATACATTAAAACTGTGTAGTAATATAGAAAATATATACATCCACAATTGTTCTGCTTTAATATTTTGCTCTGTGTGATAAAAGCAACAACAACAACAAAATTAGAAAAAAAAAGAAAAAATTACTAAAAACTTCCGTGTATTTAGCAGCCACAGAGTGACAAAGTAATTTGTTAAAGTCTGCAAAAGTTTTTCATATAATTTTTTCTTTTGGTAAATTTATTTTCTCGTTTTCATTCGTGCCAATACGCATTTTCACCCTCTACTTTCTAAAAATGGAAAAAAAGTATTTTGCTGAATATTAAACGCAAAAAATAAAAAAATACAAAAGGATATTTAGTTTGGTTTGGTTGGTCATACTACGGGTAAACAAGACAACATTTAAAATTAAATTTTCCATTGTGCCAACAAAAAAAAATTATAAATAAAATAAAATAAAAATAAAGAAGAAAAAAGAAAAAGTACAAGAAGTTATACATCAACACAATCTTAATATCCCTTGGGACGTCCAGGAAGTAAATGAAAAGTTTCAAGAAAAAAAGCCCCAAAAAGAGAAAAACTTTGAAATTATCAGGATAGAGAAAAACTGTTTGAGTTCTGGATAATTCCAAAAGATATTAATAAAGTAGGATGATAAAAAAAGAAAAACTGAAGAAACATAACTTTGGTTGCACTTTTCAATAAATTTACAAAATATATTTAAAATCTTTTAGTAAATCATGAAGTGAAAGATTTCCTAGAGTTATAAAAATAAGAATTGTATAAATATTACTGTATGGACTACAGACTATTTTTATACTTTTCAGTGCCAAAGGGGATTTAAATTAAAGTTGTCATTTAAGCATTTAAAACATTAATAAATATTTTCTATAAAAAATACGTCTCTCTGTCCGTTTCTGTTATTTAAAGTCCATTCTAAGTTTGTTGCAACATTCTCGAGGTGTTTTCCGTTTATTTGGAGAAGCACAAGTTCTAAATGTACTATGGGGGATCCACCAAATCTGGCCATTTAAAAATTAATGATTTAATTCCAACATAAAAATTAGTCCTTATTAATCGATACAGAAAACATCCATCAACAGACCCGATACTATCAGTTCCAAGAAAATATTTCCACTATGTAATAAATAATTAATGTTAAAAACTCTAGTATAAATTTAATAAATAATTTCCAAATAATGTTTTACCTTTCAACTGCTTTTAAGCAAATTCACTTTTAATATCAATTACAAATTGCTAACTAAAACCTTCACTTGCTGCTAATAATTGTTCGTTATATAAATTCATATTTTCTCCTCTTTTTTGTCAATTCCTTTTAATTTTTGTCATTTTGCTTTTAGCGAATCATAAATATTAAACAATCATTAATAAAGACTAAAAAAAAGACTCTTCATATGCAAATAGTATTTCTTGCCATTTTTCGGTGTTTTTCGGTTGTTGCACTCCCTCATGGAAAAGACTCAATTAAAATTATAAAATGAAACAGAAAACTTCAACATCTTGTGTCATGATTTTAGGAAATGAAAACGATGTCACCGCCAAGTGCACCAATTGCCATTTAAATATTTAATGATAATAAAATTGCTACAAATGGTGGCAATAAAGATGTTGATAACAAAAACTTCAAATGTGAAAAGTTAAAATTTTAAAATTTCAAAATTATTTTTGTGCAAAAAATAACTATAAATGTTTTATATATTGAATAAGCATAATTATTATTTGAGTCTAATGAATGATATTTTAAAAGCAATTTTAATTTAGTATAATTGTTATATTAAAAAGTAAATTGGTCTTCCATATTATAAAACAAACAAAATCTAGAGCAACAATATTTTAATATAAATTAATCTAGTTGAGAATTAATTCATTCGTTTCTGTTCCGGCGGAAATTAAAATTCATTTTTTCTTTATTTACGATTTAGCTTTTTCCATAAGGATTTTATTTTTACTTAAAAATTAACCAAATAAATAATACAATAAAATAATTTTATGAAAATAAACTTTTTAATGTTGCCACGAAATGAACACAGTTTTCTCATTTTTGTATATGTGAAGGGGTTTCTTTTTTTAAAAGCTTTTCAATTATTAATGAAGATACTTAAATTGGAAGAATCTATGTTTGGTATTCGAGTAAAAGTGGGGCAGGCATCAGTTAAAAATTTGTGTATGAATCTTTATCTAATGATAATTTAAATAAAAATTAAGTTGGCATTTAACTCTTCACCTTTTTTTTTGACCATATTTTGTTTATCCTTCTCAACAATATTTTTAGCTTTCCTCTTGAGCTGCTGCTGCTTTTCATCACTATCATCATTATGTAGTTTTATATAATTCTTTGTACTTAATTCATTTTTATGGCATTATGAGAGTGAGAGCAAAATAATAAAAAAGTGAGAAAATAATAAAGGAAAAGAAAAACATTAAAAAATTAATGAAACAGCATGAAAAAGTACTTTAGTATTTGTACCCAAGTTATATATCTGAAAAAATATAAAGAATAGATGAGAACGTATTTATTATTATAAGTAGGGCATTGGCAAGAGGCCGCTGGCAAACTGGGAATAGTTAACAACAAAAAGAGTTAAGAAAAGAAAAAATTCTACCAACGAACCAGCCAGTGAGCCCGCCAACTGTTTTCTAGTTAAGCAAACTTTAATTAATGCACGCTTTTAAATAATTATAAGCTATTTGAATAGTTTATGAACACACAACAACAACTAAAACTACTGCTACTACTATCAACTGCAACTGCAGGCAAGCAAAACTCTTCTTTTTATTACCACTACTACTATTTTTAATTTCTATACTACTAACTGACATAAGGAGCTAAAAAAACTAAAAGCCAAGTTAGTTGTAAAATAAAAAAAAAAAAAAAACTTAAATAGTTTTCAACAGAATCCGAGAACAGCACCAAACTAAAAAAGAATTTAGAATTGTTGTAATAACTACAAGTAAAAATAAAATATCAAAGATAAAGTTAAACTGATAAAAGTGAATGAAATTTAAATGTTCATTCTAAAGCGTTTTTACTTATTTCACATTAATTTGCTAAATAAGTTTTTATTATTTAAAACATATAAGAAAAAGTTATTTGAAATGTAGAATTTTTATTTTGATTAAAAATCTATTTCTATTAATGTTTTCAGAATTTTATGACAAAAGCGTTTGTCTGGAAATGGCAAGAAATTACGTGTGTGAAGATAAATTTAAATTTTTTTAGTCAATACACAAACCACATGCTTTAACAGAGCTCTGGAAACACGATTTATAGGATCTTATAGGGTGAACAATTGTCCACCACTTCCACATAGTCTCATATTCCAGCCATTTCCCTAAGTCCAGATATAGTCATCGATCCTCTCCAGGTCAGAATTCAGAAATTACGTGTGTGAAGATAAATTTAAATTTTTTTAGTCAATACACAAACCACATGCTTTAACAGAGCTCTGGAAACACGATTTATAGGATCTTATAGGGTGAACAATTGTCCACCACTTCCACATAGTCTCATATTCCAGCCATTTCCCTAAGTCCAGATATAGTCATCGATCCTCTCCAGGTCAGAATTCAGAAAACTCGAATTTTCTTAAATTCCAAGATTATTTGGGAAAAGCGACTTATAAGGCCTATTAGTATGACCGATTGGCCACTATTTCACATGGTTTCATTTTTCCGATCCCAGAAATGATCACAAAATCGTACTTATTTTGTATGTCTGGAGAAAGCAATGCTCTGTCCATGTGTTTACAGTTTATGTCTTGGCTAAATAAATTTAAATTTATCTTCACATATGAAAATTTCATAAAATTTTCTCTTTATGAAATCTATATGAAAATTAAATTACCTATCAAGAATATTTTCTCTGAAGATAAATTTCTTCTAAAGTTAAAAAGAAACTTCCACAAGATATTTTTACAAAATCTTCCTCTAAAATAATTTTTATTTATAAATGTCCACTAATTTTATGAAATGTTCCTCCTCTTTAAGGTTATGATTACGTGAAAAATTTATAAAAATTATCCCAAAAACAAATATGAATTTTTTTAAACAAAAATTTTATAAAAATGTCCTATAAAAATCGAAATTATATAAAAATTTTAACTAAAATTAAAATTTATTGAAGATTTCATGTAAAATATAAAGTTTCCTTAAAAAGTAAAAAATACAAAAAAAAAACTTCAAATTCTCGAAAATCAAATTAAATTTATTCTCTTAAATTATTGAGTTTTCAAAGTCATAAAATATTTTCATAAATAGTAATTTTATTTGTTATTGTTATTTTATTGAGTTTAATTGTACAATATATTCTTTAGTACTTAAATTTTTATTATTACGCAATTCAAAATTTTTTTTAATAAATTTTATAACTGAAAAAATGAAACGGAAACATTATTATTTCAAATGCATATTTTAGGTTATATTTCTTATATAAATAATATATCGACATACAAAAGATATATAACAAAAATACTTGAGAAATAAGGAAATAGAAAAAGTAAAGTTTGCATGTAAAATTTTGTACAATTTGTTTTATAAAGAAATTCGTTTTCTGAAAATAAACTCAAATAAATATAAGAACTGAATAGAAAAAGGAAAATACACTACTAAATACATGAATATTAACTTAAACAGTGAAATAAACGAAAACTCATGTATGAGTATGTAAATGTATAAGTCTATAGAAATATCAGCATGAATATGAATCTATGAATATGCTTGTATGTGTATGTATGTATTTAGGTATTAATATTTTTTTTAATAAAATTGGTTTCATTTTCTGCTTGAATTACAAATTGTTACATCAAAAGTTGTACCGCTATTTCTGTCGATTCTTAAGAATTTTTGTATGCTTTTATGTATAAAATTATACGTACGTATATGTATATATATTTATACATATGTATACAAGCATATGGATGATGGTCCTTGTGGCTTAATTTTTACTTCAGTTACTTTACAAATATTCTTTTCACCGGCTTTAGAATTTAACGTTTATAAAAATATAAATATTATGTCGTCTTTTGAAAAATAGAAGAAAAAGATTTTTTTATTTTTTAGCATTTTTTTAAAGTAAATAAACTTAGTTGTTGTTGATGATGATGTTTAAAGAAAACATATGTAGCGCATTGCCAGTCAATGAAGCTTTAATCAATTTGTTAAAAAAAATTGTAAATTTTATGGAAAATTATATTTCGAAAAATAAACTTTATATTTGCTATTTAAGCCCCTCAAATCTGCTTTAGCACCAAAAATATGCAAAGATTTTGTCTGTTAATATTTCTTTTGGTAGTCATCAGGGCGTATAATTGATATTTATTTAAAATTATCATGTTATTTTTTCATTTATAATTAGTTTATTTAAATTCTTTTAAACGTTAAATTAAAGCTTAATAATAAATGTAGATTATAATGACAAATGATTTTTTTTTTATTTTTTCATTTTGTCATTTCATGACATTTTTACTTGTTTAAATATTTTTTTATTTAATTTTTCTATTTTTTCCTAATTTACATACTAATATTGACACATTCTTTTAGATTTTTTAGATATTTTTGTAAAATATGTTGTCATATATAAATTTTTACTTGGTAGAAAATTTAAATTAAAACTAAACATGACACAATTTAACTTTACCTGACAGAGAAGGCAAGTAATTTATTTAATGTAAAATATAAACAGTTATTAGTTAAGTCAACAACAAAAAGTCCAACAAACAACAAAACTTTTTTTAAAATAATTTACAATATTTAGTTGTTGTTGTCGTTCTTGTATTTAGAATGATATTTTTTTCAAATAAAACAAAAGTTGAGACAGCAATCTGGGTGTTATGTGGTTTTAAAAGGAGTTTATTCGATTTTATTATTTGTGGAAGGATATATGTGTACATGTGTGTGATTGTATTAGTTTAACAACATTTAAAATTTATAGTTTTCAATTTCCATTTACCAATCAAATTTAAGACTAACAAATGTTTACAAAAAAAGTTTTTTGTTAAAGGCAAAAAAGAATGTTGTATTTTAGAACTCACAGTAAAGTTTTAATTTCCTTTTAAGACAATAAAGGAATTTTATGATAAATATCTAAATAATATAGACGAATTTAAGGAACTCTACATAAATCATCATGTACATAATATAGAAAGTTTTGTAAAATTAACGAAAAATTTTTGTTAAACTGCACACTTTGTATCCAAATCGTTTTTTTTCAAGTGAAGTTTTATAAGAGAAAAGTGAAGTTTTTTTTTTAAAGAAAAAGGAAAGTGGAATGTCATTTGGCGTCAAAAAATAATAATAACAATTACAAATATTTATAATTTCAAACATTTATTTGATATTCCAATGTGACATTTAAAAACTTATCCATGATACAGGAATCATATTAGTTCATGTAAATCATACTTTAAAATGATTGTCTTGCTATTACAAAAAAAAAAAAAAAAAAAAAAAAAAAACATTCTGTGCTATATATTAAAGATGATTTCAACTTTGCGCACTTAACAAAAAACAGTAAAAAATCAAAATTGGCCAAAGTTATAATGGATAATGTTTCTGCCTCAAACTCATTTTGATTTAATTTGTACGCATTTACGTATAATTTTATTATTATCTTTTATTTTAATGACTTAAATTTTTATAGAATTTTCTTCTTCTATTTGCATTAATTTAACATCGTTTCCTATACAAGAACAAACGGAATATATTTGCAAAACTTGTAGTTTTGTTATTGTATTTGATATAAAAGTAAATGTATACAATCAAATAAATTGAAATTTTACATTTTATATTGATGTCAGTTTTTAAGGGCAATAAATATTCAACTATAATTAAAACAATTTTTATCATCATTTTGGTAGTAAGACTATATTTATTAAAGTAAATAAAAATAACAAAAATGATTAAACTAAAACTATAACTTTAAAAATAAATTGAATAACAAATGTCAAAATTATACAATACAAATCAGATTCAAATAATAGAAACAAATATAATCGATTTTCTAAAAAAAAAATATTAATATTGAAAAATTATTTAAAAAAATAATATGTGTAGAATTCGTATTGTTAAATTTGACAAATAATACGTATGATTGATTTTCATTGACTAATTAAATATTAAGTATACGCCTTCTGTGATATATTATTTTTTTTAAAGTTAGAATTGAAAAACATTTTTACACACACTATTTAAAATAAAGATATTTTTTTATACGTATTTTATCTATTTTAATTTTTTCTTTAATTGTTTTTTTTGTTTTTTGACATTATCAATTTAAACAGACAAAAAACCTTTATTATTTTCTGAGTATCTCTGGCGGTATAGTTTCTCTTTGTAGTTATTTTTATTTACATTGAAATTATTCAAGTATCTTTATATGTTTTGTTGTGTGTGACTGTATGTTGCATTCTGAACACTTACGTGTAGTTCTATTATTTTTTATGTTCATGCTAAATTGCGTACTTATGTGCATATTAAACTAAATTTTATTGTAGTCTTTTGTGTATGTGTGTTTTGTTATTCTTGCCATTCGAGTACATATTCACACACTTATGCACAAAGCGAGTACATGCATTTGATGCAAAAAAAAAAAAAAAAAAAAAAAATAACATAAAAATTGAGAGAAAAACTTTACTAACAAAAAATAAATATTCTAAGAACAGTTTATTTTTACTGCATACCACATGTGTGCAACATGTAGCAAAGATAAACACAAAATTGCAAAATTTGTACATGAAAAAAAAGAAAAACAAAAAAATTATTCTTTTTCCACCAAAACAATTTTCTGGTTTTATATAGCACTTATACCAGCAAATGTGTATGTATACAACATTTGTAGTTGTATACATACACATACAGATTTTAGCAAATGGACAATAAAAAAAATGTGAAAAAAGAAAGAAATGTAACTCTTTGCTGTACCAGCATAAAAGCATTTATTCACCTGTTATTACACTATTTTTTAATGTAATTTAGTTCTTTTGATAATTTTTAGAATTTTTTTATGTTACATAATTTTTAGTTTTAATTTATTGTTATTGGCACAGAGGTATAATTGGGAAAACAGTTAAGTGTTTAACTATCTATAATTGACTTGTTTTTCTCAAAAAAGATAATTAATTAACAATTTAACAATTTTAACATAATTAAATATTTGCTCAACTTGAAATAAATTTGAACAAGTTGGTAGAAAAAAAGTTTTTTTTTTGTTACAATTTATCTTTATAAATTCATCATTTTTTCACATTCAATCACGTCAAATTCCTTTACAAATTATTGAGATTGTTGATTTTATTTTCAATTTTATTTGTTGTAAATGTGATTAGTAACTTTTTCTTTTTCATTCCCATGAAACTTTTTGAACATTATTGACAAACATCAAATAAAAAAATTACGTGTGTTAATGATGTTTCCCAATCAAAAAGTAAATGAAATTCCAAAAGTAAACAACACAATAACAACTAAGATTGTACAAAAAAAAGTGCTTAACAAAAAAATTAATTTATTTCACAACATTTATTTGTTTCGAAGAATAAAGAATTTCCCTTCTAAATAAAAAAGTTATTTAAATATATAGAGAAACAAGTTATAAGTAAAGAATGAACTGCGAGACAAGGTGGTTATGTTTGCTAAATATACAATAAAGTAAAAAATAAAGTAAATGAGAAAAATAATAAAAGAAATTGTAAAAGAACACAAATTAATGCACAACGAAAAAAATAAATTTTCTATGTATTTAATTTTTTTCTTCGTATTTTTTCTCTATTTTTTCGCTTGTTGTTGCGAAGCAATATAGCAATAAAATCTGTTTTGATTGCAGTCATTTGTTAAAAAAATAACAATAAAATACTTTGTTCACTATAAATCCTCACTTAAAAGTCCCCACAACTAGAAATCACAAGACGAACGATTGAATAAACAGACTTTCTTCGTTTATTAAGACTAGAAATGAGCAAAAAAGAAATAGAATAGAGCAAAAACTTTTACCAACAAGTATAAAACTTTAAGCATTAAATATGACAACAAATTCTAAGTATATTATTCTTTTTTTTCTATTTTTAATATGACAAACATACAAAACCATCATTTATAACTTGGGTGAATTATAACAAATAAACGAAGTCAAGAATAAAATGTAATAAACCAACAACTAACCATCCAACCAACCGACAAAACAACTGACATTAAAAATTTATTTTTCTTTTATTATACAAATAATCAACAATTTTTATGACATTATTAAAAATCATAACAATTTTATATTTGCACAAACATACACTCTTATTTATAAACTTTAGCACTCACCCACACTTATACATTTAAATTTCGTGAATAATTTTCTTAAGTTTTTTAAAATTTCTTCAAACATTTTATGACACAACAATAACTATTAATTTTTGTATTCCATAGAAATAAATATTTCTCTCCATTCTGGTTTTGAAATGAGATTTATTATATTAGCACGTGTCCCCACAACTAATGAAATTTGGAAACTTTAATAAAACTTCAAAGTAAAAAAACCTAAGAATAAAGAATAAAAACGAAAAAAATCTTAATGGATATAAGATTTAATAATTTCAAAATCTCTTAAATCAGTGAAATGAAACCAATTTAACCCGGTTTACTTGCTCAAAATATGAGTTGATCTTATCTGTGATTAAAAATCTACCAAAAGTATCAATGTTCGTGCTGTCCATTTAAATCGGTGTTATAACACCGTTGCTATTTTTAGATGTATATGAATTGTTTAGAAATTTTTTCATAAAAAACTATTACGTCAAATAAAATTGACCAATAGAATAATGTAATTTACTGTCAAATTATTTCAATAGGAATAAAATGCTTCTTTACAAAATTTTAAATAAACTCTGGCAAATACGTGACAATAAAATCGCCCCACTTTTAAATTTATTGATAATCATTAGACTATATCTATTTTTAGCCCAATTATAATTATTAAAAATAATTTTAGTACTTATTTCTTTATCTCATTTTGATCAATCTTAAAAAATACTCATATAAAAATGTTAAGAGATTTCTTATTTTTTGAGTCTTATGCCTAAATGAGCGATTTGAAGAAAACGTAGATTTTTAAACTTTAATTTAGAAATTTTGAAATGTTTTGACTTTCCCGAACACTTTATAGATATAATACAAACAATTTTACATATTTTAAAACAGGACTCAATCCTTAACAAACCTCACACTTCGATTCAACAACTAGTACTTATAATTTAGGAACTTAATTTGTTATTTATTACAATACCTTTATAAATTCTAAACAACAGTTCATTTTATAACATTTGAGTCTGCTTAAGTACCAAGTCAGTCACAGAGGGTTACATTGTTTATAAATTAGCTCGGTTAATTTAAATAAACGATTTTATAGCATTTTTTACACATACTAGAATATAATAATGAAATAATTGTAATAAAGCTTATTTAGAGCAAAGTTTATAAGCCGTTTTTAATATTTAATATTAAATTACATAATAAATAAAACTCACATAAATTTTCAGCGATAATAAAAACTTGGCAATCTCTGCTATAACAGCAAAAACACTCATGTTATAAAATTTTAATTTTTTATAAATAAAATAATTTCTAAAGCTGCCATTAATGAGTATTGCAATTTTATTATGGTACAAAATCTCTCCAAAAATTGCTCATTAAAATGTTGGAAATTTATTAAAATATATATAAAAAAGTAGTGTAGTGAGCAAAGAGTACCGTCAGCTGAGACCGACTATATAATAACCTAAAATAGTAAGATTGATGCTTTATTGATTTATGTCTCTCTTCTACATTTATTATAAGGAAATTACAAGAAATATGTGCGCATAATTGATAGGTATATCAAAATTTATACCTTGTTAATTAAAATATTCAAAGCGTCAAATGTAGTATACCCTTTGTTGTTTATGGTGATATAGGGTATAAAAAATATAAATAATTTTTACTTCAATTTTGCCACCACGTACTTTGACAAGTGAAATTAAACGAAAATAATAAAGAAGGAAGTGATTGAGTGGAGCAAAGCGTTTGTTAGCCAAATGCCATTGGCAATTGGCATTTAATGTTTATTATTTTGAAAAATGTGGACTTCAAGTTTATTTTCCATTAAATTATTCATACTTAACAAGAAACAACACTTTTTCTTATAATAGAGACGAATGTTAAATATTTAACGTTTCATTTTTAATATATATTTTGTTGACTTTTTATTAACGTGGCAGCATATTGTTGTACAGTTGAAAGTGTTTTCGTTGGTGTTGTTGTTGCTGTTATCGTTTGTTATGATTGCAATAATAACTTTTTCTTAACTGAAAGGCATAAAACTTTTATCCAACCAAAATTTTATATTATTTCTTTATTATACAATATGCTTAAGAGGCGATAAACTTTTACATTTAAATATTTATTATTTTAAAATAAAGAAATAAACACAAGTTAGTTGTCGTAAGACTGTCACAACTCAACTATCTTATGGAGAGTAAAATGTATGAAGGACTGAGCGAATAAATGAAAAAAATTAAATTGTAGCCAAAGAAAATATTTTAATAATGAAACTTAATGAGTTGACAGGTTTTTCCTTAAATGTAGAGCAGTTTAGATATATTAATTTCAAGAATGTTTCATTTTTAAATTATTTTTACTTTTTAGAATTTATTAAAATATTATTAAAGTAAAATATCTATCTATGTTGTGTTATTAAATTACGGTCTATTTGGTTTTTAGTTCAGATAAATTAGTTTTTGAAATTGTATTAAAAACAATTTCCTCAGAAAGAAAATATGTTCGGTTAAATGAATTTCTCTTCTTTGGCCACACAAGTTAAATTATTTTGTCAATAACTGAGAACATATGCAAGAGTATTGTATGTTGCAACTGCTAGAAACTCTTAGTAAAGGTAACCCAAACACATAAAAAAATTTGACCACAATAAATTTTCAGTATCTGCAATCTTAAAGAGGATATGCAATATATTTTCTAAATAATTTTTGTTTAAAAGAAAAAGAATACAATAATGTGTATCTATGTCTTTTTTATATCTATATTTTTTATGTAGTTACATCCTTTATATTCATTATTTGATTCATACATTATTTACGTATGATTTAAAGTATCATCCTTAAACTTGGAAAATGGTTTACCGCAAAAGTTTGTTATTACTTGACTAAATTACTTTAACTACTAACAACACTTGCACACTTTTAAAAATCACTCGTACGTAAATGTATGAGTAGTTGCCAACAACAAACACTATTTTAAACAATGTTGCATTAAAGGATATTCTAGAACAAAGTTCCTTATTGCAGGTGTGTGAGTGTAGTATATGAGCTTTTTTACCAAGCTGGAAAATAGAAAAAAACTTATTTAAATTCTTATTTAAATATTCAAAAATCAAGTAAAAGAAAAATAGAAATAGTTTTGTATATTTAGAGGAAATTGATTGATATTGTCTATGATTATATCAGTCATATTTAATTATTCATATATACATATATTTGTATCTTTGTATACATATTGCTTTGTATATATAAAAGGTTAATGTGTTAAACGGAATGTGGCAAATGAAAAAAAAGAAATATTTTGTATATTTTACATTTTAGAATTATTTTTTTGTAAGAGTGAAAAGTAGATATCCTAAAAATATGTAAATTTTTTTCTATGTGTGATTGTATGTAGTCATGTATATATAACTATGATTATATTTGTATATTGAGGAGCTTCATGCTATTTTTGTTTGCTTTTAGGCAAAAGCTAAAGGTGTAGAACATTTTATACCCAAAAGTGGAGAAATTTTATTACAATAATAACAATGACATATCTAAAACCCAATACATATCTTTGTTCACTCAGTTCTCTATTATAACGGAATTTTTACAGCACACATACTACTTTTAAACTCACTATCCACTAAAACATTTTACATTAGATTAATTTTTTAGCTTCATGTGATGTTTTAAAAACTTAGAAAGTTCTACACATATTTACAAACAGTTAAATTTAAACTCAAATTACATTTTGTAATGAAATGAACTAAATAATATATATATATATATATATATATATATATATATATATATATATATATATATATATATATATATATATATATATATATATATATATATATATATATATATATATATATATATATATATATATATATATATATATATATATATAAAGGATTAAGCATGTATTTTATATTTGGAATCTTGTTGGTGAGTAATATAAAAATAAAAAATATTTTTTTTTCTTTTTTTGAAATTTTACTGAAATCTAAAGAAATTTTGTTTGTTGGGTAACACCAATGAATGTCCTTAAAGTACAAATATTTTTGTTTTTATAACTTTTCCCAACAAATTCTTTGTAAATTTTGTATATATATATATATATATATATATATATATATATATATATATATATATATATATATATATATATATATATATATATATATATATATATATATATATATATATATAGAGTGACAAATGTACCAGTAGCAATGGTAATAGTATGCGTAACTTTTTTGTGTATGTCACATACATTCTTATTTTTCATTTACAACAACAATAAAAGAAACAAAATTCATTTACCACTCTTGAAGACAAAAATTGTTTTGCAATTTTTATAAAAAAAAAATAAAGCAAAAACTATTCGAAAAACTTTATTTTTTATAGATTTGCTTAACTTTCGCATACGATTTTCCAATTTCTTGTTGATGACATGATAAAATTTCGTCTGTTTTCATACTTTTGTTTAAGCTAAAACGAGGAAAATATTGAAAGGAGGAGAGAAAACGAGATATAGAAAAAAAGAATATATTTTATCGAAAACACTAAAAGGAACTTTGTTGCAACAAATAGTTTTTGTTTTCTTTTTTGAGGATATTATGACATTTTTGCATACTTTCTTTTCATTCATTTTATTGATAATACTTAAGTCTCAAAACTTTGTTAGTTTGTATTTATTTATCTTTTGAAAACTAATAAACCCAAAATAAGAATGAAAAGAAATAACAAAATGTTTCAGCTTTAACTCTATTTTTTAATAAAATTATTTGCAATTCAATTTATATTTTCTTTCTAATTCTATCTAATTCCTATTACTTTTGCTCAAGTTTTATTATATATTATTTGACAATTTTTATTTCTCTTTATTTTCAATTTAAATCTTTCATTTTGGTTAATAAAATTAATGACTGCGTCATTTTATTTAAGACCTCTACTTATCAATTTATTTTATTCATTAACTTTTTCATTAGTTCTATTTTATCTTCATTTCCTTTTACAAAAAAAAGAAGCTGAAACAAAATATTTAATTTTTTTCCTGTGTGTTAGTTTCAGTAGTTTGCTTTGTAACCGCTGTAATAATTTATATGTTAAGCCAATTTCAAATTGTAAAAATTACCATTTTACAGTGTTAAATAAAAATTAATTACAGCAATTTATTATTGCGCTAACAAACCAAACCCACCTTTCTATTCCCCATACATTGGCCATGGATGGATGAGAAAGTTGTTAGAATAAAACAGCAGACCAGAGAAATTCAAATTAAATGAATCACAAGGTATATAATCCCGGTTAGTGAAATAAAACAGAGCGGTAGGTTTTAAGTATACTTCAGAGATAATCCTTCTAAGAGAGATGAAACTAATTATTGTTAAATATGTAATTTTGTGCTTCATACAAGATCATTTTTAACATTACTTAGTGCATGTGTAATGGGTACAATACATCATTATTATTTATAATCAGATTTATATTAAATACCAAATAAATTAGTATCTTAATATTTATTCAAATATTTCAGTGAAGCCTCTACCACCCTGTCTTGATAGAAACGAGATAGATAGTAAAATGGGATAATTTGACCATCTACCTTTCATTATATTTTAATTTGTTTCAATGTTTTTTTTTTTTTTTTTTTTTTTTTTTTTTTGTGGAGGAACAACAACACTGTCCAACTTTTTTTTGTACATAGTTAAACAAAACTAATGTGTCATAATTACCCAAAAATAAAACAACAAATTAAAAATTTTAGACCACAACCTAAACTAGACTGAACGTAAATAAATATAATTTATAAAATCAAGCCAACCAGTAGCAAAAAATAGGCGACACTGTATACTCCACATGATGGCTCATCATCAACATGTCTATCAGTCTATCAGTTGGTTGCTGTAAAATTACACTAAAAATTACCTTTAACGCGTAATGAGAATAGTAGGAAAATATTCAAGTCATCCAGTAGCAACTTCTAAAGACTGTTACATGGTTAAGCTAATTGGAATGAAAACGTTAAGGGTTCTTTTTTGCTACAGCTTGAACGTTTGTTTTCTCTAGGAATATATATTTCTAAATTACACTGTGTGTTTCATTGTATGTATCTGCAATAATAGCTGCCTGGACTTTCTAGCTAATTTAACCGTTTGGGAATTGTATAAAAGTGCTTTGTCATAATCAGCTCAAGGCAAAGTGGTTAACAAAAAAGCTGCTGGTACAACTTATTCATTTTTATTTTTTTATTACAAAATACAGCTAAATACTGTTGAAAAAAACTTTTACTTCCTCTAATTTTGTTCATCTTTTTTACACATTTTTATTCCAAAATTTGTTGACTTGATAATAGGCTGTCACATAATTAGGTTGTAAATTTTCGGTTACCTAAAAGTAGGGAAAATTTCTTTGTTGACTTTTATTTTATATATTTTTTATTTTTATACGTTTTCATCATTACCAGAAGCACCATCACCATTTTCAATCCCTAAAGAAAATTTATGTCAATGCAAATTAAAAAAAATAATTGTAATTTAGCAAATAAAAGGCAGATAGCGCCATTAAACTTAGTAGAGATAATCCTCCTCTAAGAAAGAAAAAAATAATAATTTGGTCAAAAACAAATGTAGGAAAAAAGTATGTTAAAGTCCGTTTAACAAAACAAAATGATAAAAAGTTTTTATTCTAAATTATAAAAAATTTTAAGTAAATTTATTACTGGCTTACAACTAGAAATAAGCAAGGAAAAAGTCATTATCGCTCTAAACATTGTTATCTGTTTGAAGGCCTTCTCCATTACAGTTTTTTCTTTAAGTTGTAATTAACAAATACATGCCCACTCAGATAAGTAGAATACACTCCAAAAAGTTTAACAAAATTAAACAAACAAACAAACAAACCATTATTTGCAACGAATATAAAAAGCCACAAATTGGACCAAAAATAACAAGAAAGTTTAGAAAAAATTCAAAGAAATAACAAACATAAGTAATTCTTGATTAACAAACATGATACTAAAACACATACTTGGTGGCGTCTTGATGACGCTCAGATCGTATCAGAATATCTATCAAAGTATTTAGTACTTACTTTTATTTTTTGTGTTGTTTTGCAAACACTTTCGTGTTTATATGGTATAATGGAATATATAAAAATATATATAACTTCACAATTGCTGACAGAGATAAAACAGTCCTTGAGTCAAGACCAATCAAAACATGTTAAGAAAGTAGATGTAATTTTAGGGTCAACTTAAAGAAAACGCAAAAACAAATGATAATAAAAATATCACTACTTTCTGAGTATAAAAATAATATAGAAATCATGAATCTTTGTCTACACTACACGTTACTTTTGCAATACACTCAAACAAAATATTTGTTTACACAAAAAACTGTTCATTTCTATGTAGACTTTTTAATTTTTCATTCTTTATTAGGAATTCATTTTAGGTTTTTCAACTGCAGCAATTTTACCAAAAAGAAAAACTAATTGAAACCTTGTAGTTTTAGAAATTCTTAGATGAAATGGACAAAATTTCTTGCTCCACTTTTCAAATATCTAACATTTCTCTTTGAGTGTTCATAACTGTAATCATTTTGCAAGTATTACGTATCTATAGGACAAGTGATATCGTAAACATCTCTTCTGTCCCCAGTGTCTAATTTTTGAGATACACTAATTTGGTTATTGTCCTGTTCCTTTTTTTGTGTATGTTAAAATGTTACTAGTTTTATTTTCAGACGATTTGCAAGTAAATAAAGAGATTAGCATTTTTTTTGTTCATTCCTTTCGGACATGCGACAATTTGTTGAACGCTGGGTTATGTGTAATATGTATGTTTGTGTATATACGTGTGCATAAATAAAAACTCAATTTAAATAAAAATATCATCATATTAATGAAGAGTGATATGGGATGTTTTTCTTATAAATTTACCAAAAAAATATGCAATTTAAAAAAAATGTATTACAACTAATGATGATTAATTCAATATGACATTAAGTTACATTAAAATTCTCCAGCTCTTAATTTATTTTAAATAATAAATGGGAAATAAACTTACATTAACATTGTTTTGTGTTTAATAAAAAAGAAATATTTAAACATTTTCTTTATTTTAGAAACTAGTTTGAGTAGAGGTAAAGGACAATTTAAACACATTCCTTACAAGTCATTTACTAAGCCAACATACACACATTTCTCATTTTTAATACTCTTGTCTCCTTTATATAACACACATACATATTGGACTAAGGATATGTATATATGTATTTTCGTATAAACCTGGTGAATAATATGCCATTAATGTCCTTTTACCCACCAAAGCAAATACATATTTGTATGTCTGTCCTTTCCTTCGTTTGTCTGCTTGACTGATTGTTTTAACTAAAGACCAGGTTTTACTTAAAATACATGCAAAATTTTTTACTTTTACTTTTTTGTTTAATTTTTCAAAAATTTTGTCGCTGTTTGCCGTCGTTAACTCCATCCAACTCCAGAATGTTTAACGCCTTTTGTGTAGCATATAATCGCTGCTAACATGTTGACAACAGTGATTTATGCTCATCGTCGGCATTTAAATTATTATGTTGCCCAAATAAATGTTCACACTATAAAATCAAGGCACGCGTATATAAAATGTTGTTTGTTCCTCATGCTGCAGGCAGTTACACGGAATTTTGTATTCTTTTTTGTGAGTTTTTACGTTTTTCATATTTTTTGCTGTTTTTACATACACACACAGAACAACTTAATTTTTGTGTATGCGTGTGAAATAACTACAACAACATGCTATAATAAACATAAAGATCTTCTCCAGTGCATTGATAGTGCCTGGGTGATGTCCAGTTTAATTTTTATTTTACAACCTAGTAAAAGGGACAACGACAATTTCACCCGCATAACTCTCACCTGTAAAACTCTGCTTTTTATCGTGGCCGTTGTTGCTGTTGACAATGTTTTACACTTGGTTTCAGCGTTTATTTTAATAGTATCGCGTGCCGTTCTGCTGCCCATCCAGTTTTTATTGTGATATTCTCGAATAATATGACTCTGTTCCATGTTACCTATTTGTAAGGTTGAAGCATTTTTGTTTGTGGTTGCTGATGTTGTGCACCTAATTTCTGTACAAAGCGGAAAAAACTTTTATGTGAAAAACACATGTTAAATGTCACAGATTTTCATTGTTTTTTTTTGTAGCGTTTCTCACCACTTTTTTCTTTGTCCTTTTTTACTGCTCACCCACATAAAAAGAAAATCTTTTGTGTTTTGAAACAGATAAACTTTGCTGTTTAAAAGTTTGTTCTTATTGTTTTTTCTTTTTGCGAAGGTAATTTTTCATAAAAATCATAAACTTTTTATCCAATATTTTCATTAATTTTATGAGTTTATTTTATTTCTGGGATGTTGTGATGAGACAGGCGGAGTTAAAAGGGGGTATTGTTGAAAAGTTGGCTTTCATTCAACATGTTATAGCACATCTATCTTATACGTAGTGCTCCATTTGTTTTTCTAGATATCCGGACAAAGTTTTTCTTAATTTTCTTTCCACATTTATTTTTGATTCCTTTTTGTAAAGCAGATAATCAATATTCAATGTTTTTTGTTCATGTTTAAAGTTGTTTTGGCAATAACTAAACTATTAATGCGTTTAAAATTAATGCGTCATTTGTCATTAGATTTACTGGACTAATTTGAAAAGTTGCAATAGAGTATCATATATAATGCAATAAAAAAGGCAATAAAATCTTTAAGATTACAAAAGTTTAAAATGCACTTATAATGTGACCAACTAACATAAAAATAGGGAAATATAAACGATTGCTAATATTTTTATCAGTTGTACTTTAAAATATATTTGAGAAATACATGTTGGATCAGTAATGAATTTTAGCTCTAGACCTAGGAATCTATAAAACCTATGATGAATATATTTTCCCTGATGGTATTAACGATAACGGAAATTGTGTCAATAAATTAAATTAAGCTTTTATCATTTGATCACATCTTGGTATGTCGGTTATATTTTAATCATAATTCATTTACTTTATATTCTTTTTAATTTTATTTTTAATTCTATTGTAGAGCTGCAATATGAACTACTAAACTGTAAAATGTTAATATAAAAATTCCACTATATATACAATTTTATTATAGTCATCATCATACTCTTACATACATTTTAGGTGCAATATAAACAAATGAATACTCGTTCATACATTCATAACTGCTGCAATATTTCTACACAAAACTCAGAATCTTATGCGCAAAACATACAAATGAAACGAAATGAAACTGAAGTAATTTCAAATAATTTTTTTCTTTCTTTATGTATATAAGCATGTATGTATGTATGTATGTATGTATGTATGTATGTATGTATGTATGTATGTATGTATGTATGTGTATAAAGTAGAGTATTAATTTGAATTTAGATTTCCCGCGTGGAAGTTATTCCTTATGAAATCAAAAAAGTTTAAAAATAGCTAAACTACTAAAAAAGTAAAAGAAAAGTGTGCACTGCGTGCTGGGCTGATGTGGTATAGTACGATTGTATCTAAGTATTTACTGCAATAAGGAAAAGATACAAGCACACAGTTATGCAAACATTTACAAGTAAAACGTATTTAAAAATTAAACGAAATGGCAATAACGGAAAAACACAGACACGGACTTCCGTTTGAGCCAAAATGTTAAAAGTACAACGACTCCTTGGGGACAATTTTTGTCAGCACATGCCGTTTACAATTCAAAATAATGAAACAAAAAGAAGATTAAAAATAAAAGAAGTGGAATACAAGAAAGTTTAAAAATATTTGCAACATTTTCCCAGTTATTACTAAATGTGCGAATATAGGTGTTTGTGTGTGCGTTTATAAGTGAGTGAGTGTCACGATTATTAGTATTTTTAATATGACTTTTTTGTAAGAATTTACTTACCTATAAACTAATGTAAATTTGTGTTGGCATTTAGAAGTTCCGTTGACTTTTAGTTCTAGAGTTTGTTTCACTTCAGTTTTTGTTTGCTTCGTTTCCTGAAACACATTGAAAACCTAAAAAGCAAGTTATTTTGTAGTTTTTTCCTTTTTATTATTTCATCTAAGGATTTAACGTTAACAGTATTGCATTCATTTTTAATAAAAGCAGGAAAGAAGGTACAGTTTTTATGTATGTGTTAGCTAAGAGTGCTAGTCCATTGATATGATCATTCTGGTGTTTCTTAAATTTTCGTTGATTTTTTTATAGGTCACGTTATCTTTATATTCATTACGTTGCTGAATATTATTTTAATACCCTACTGATGTATAAGTTGACATAGTAATGAAAAATAATGTCGATTTTCAAATTACAAGGATGAATTATATAAAAAAAAACTTTTTAAATTTTTATGGCTTAAGTGTGTTTTTTTAAATAACTTGATACTAGAATCTTGATAAAAACAGGTTCCTTTTATTAATTAAATTCATTCATAAAATGGTCCAAAAGGATTTTTAATTATTATGTCAATTTAAAACCATTGAAAATTTGTAGATAAAATTTGTAAAAATCATATTCGAGCTGATCTGAAAGAGTACAAGTCCCAAATATTTTAAATAAAACTTAAGTCTGACAAAATTTGTTAAAATAGGGAATCTCTAATTTAGCGATATAGATAAATTTTGAACTTATTTCTTGAATTTAGCGTTTTCATATAGTAATTTTAGTACATTTTGCCCGCTACCGATGCTGCAACATTTTAAATTCATCGTAGTAGAGGAGTGTAAAATAAAAATTTACTTTTATGCCTCAATGATTAAATTGGTCGTAATATATAATCTAGTTCGTAGCTAGACTAGCTAAATGAATAAGTGTATAAATATACATATTTGCACAAAAAACATTGCTTAGTTGTTGCAGTAACTATTATTGTAATATTTATATTTGTAGAAAAAATATTTTTGTATTTATGCAAAGCTTTCGTAAGCCACTCCACATTATGTAGTTTTTAATGCAATAATGGGTTAAAAAAGTCTTAGGGTTTAACAAGAACTTTTTTTATTTTTGTAAAAATGTAGTAGCATTTTTTATATTCATACATATTATTTCTCGTTATAAAGTTTTTGTTAGTAGAAGTATAAGTTTCTTTCAATGCGGTTAGTTATATTGTTGTTTAATGGCTGATAGTTATTGCTTTTGTTGTTGTTGTTGTTGGATTTTAAATAATTAGAGCGTAAAAATATGTTTTTTATTACATTTTATATTTTAATTTTATGCAACTCTAATGAAAGTATATTAGCAAAATACACTTTAATTTTTGTAAAGAAAAGAAAAAAACATTGCTCGACTTTTATATGAATTTATACATTTGAAAGTTAAACGAATTAAATAAACGAGTAAATGAAAATAAATATCAAGGCTTCTTTTATGGTTTTGCTTTAATTTTTGCATTTATTAACTACCTTAACCTTACTCATCGTACTTCTAAAGCAGCAACTAAAAAGTAAAAATTATAATTATAATAATCTTGGGGATTTAAACAATTTTATGGATTTTTCTAATTTTTATTAGCATTTCAGTTGTATTTCCTTTTAATTGCAAGAAACAGCAGTAGCTGCCATTTAATTTAAAATCTAAAATGGAGTCAACCCAACCAATAAAAATTAATTTAAATTATTATTAGTTTTTGCTGCCACCGATTTTTTGCAAAAATAAATATAAAATTTATTTCAAATTGAAGTTGGTTGTATCGGTTATATAAAAATGTTCATTTAATTAAAAGCTATAAGCAACAATGATTGGTTTTAATCGCCATTCTCATCATCATCATCATCGCCGTCAACATCATCGTCACCATTACCGTCATCATCAGCTATCGCGGCAATTCTTTTTCAATTGACCAATACAAATACACAAACAAGTGTACAACAAATGTACTGGTACATGTTGTAGTGAGCGAGTTTATTTATATGTTTGTATCAAATAATATGTTGTTAAATAAAAGTTTGTTGAAATTTTATATTGTCGCTTGAATAATTTTGCCAATTTGGATTTTTAATAGGTTGGTTTCAACAATCGTCCGTATATGTTTGCATTTATATACATACACATATACCAATTAACTCACAATTTATACACATATAAAAACAATCTAGCATTTATATGTTCATTTGTATGTGTTGAGTAGTGAAGTTGTTATTCATTTAGCCACTGGAAAAAGTGGTAAATTCATAGCTGGAGTATGAAGTTACTGGTCTTGAATTCTGTTGCTAAGAGTTCATAAAATACAAAAATTTTGCAATAAATTCAAGAATTATGTCTCTAAGATTTAAACGAATTATGTGACATACTACATTGAATTAAAGTATTTGGAATAAGAAATGTTTTCCAGTTCAACATTTTGTGTAAGTTGTGATTTATTCTAAATTATGAATATCTCTCTATAATTGCTTTAAATATTTGACGATTAATTTTTGCTTCGATGGGTCCACCACAGTCAACATATATTCAATTAAATCAATTATTTAGAAATTTAAAAAATCTTGCTGCAACAGTTCTACATATATACAGAAATTAATATAAACCCTGTTTGGTTAATTCACATTACCCATTGTCATTTACGTCCTACATTTCTTCCATTAAATCACTTTTTAAAAGTTTTTATAATAAAATTTTAAAAACGTCCTACGCTAACTACAAAAATATTAGGTTCACTGTGTGCAAAAAACGGTCCAGTGGTTTCGTTCTCAATAAGTCTTTTCCTATACTTTTAAATATTTTGTTATAATTCCTATCAAAAAATTGCTGTTTGAAATTTTAATTTTCTTCATATTATTCAGTCTTTTATAGATTTTTAAATCGAATTTTTATAAAATATTATTGCTTACGGGATTAATTGACTTATGAAATATGTATGCTTAACGTAGAGCATTCATTCGACCAGCAGTTGTTGCATGATTGACTGCTGTTGGCTTAAAATTAAAACAAAAAATAACAAAAAATGAAATTTGCTCACTTGTATGTTTGATTGAGTATTTAGTAGTGTAAATCGTTGAGGGAGCCATTGAATATATGTGTTAGTAAATACATAGTAACGGTATGTGTTTGGTTTGTAAATAAGTGTGTGTTGTCATCAATCATCAAAGCATTACAATAAAAAGTGTTAATTGGCAATTATGTATAAATTTATTCAGGCAAAAATATAATCAGTCCAATCATATGCATTACATACACACAATCATTTTTATTATTATTATTATTTTTTCCAAAATATTCATATATAAATATTTTTATAAAGTTTTTTACTTTTTTTAATTTCTATTGAAAAAAAAAAAACATAGTAACACATGTTACTTATAATTATTTTATAATATTTTTTATATTGATCTCTATTTTTTCAGCTTTTGCTGAATTTTCAGTAAAAATCCACCCTCGCTCCAAATATGTTGTACCTGCAAAAATTTGGTTTTTATTTTAAACCAATTGGAAGTTATACATGTGTAATTGCTACTAAAAAATAAATTGAAAAATTTGTAAATTTACAACAAATTAATTGAAAATTCATTACAGTAATTTATGTTTTATGTTGATACTAATATTAACAGCATGATGGAAAAAACCACAACAATTTACAAAACATCATAAAAAAATAAATAAAAAATATTAAATAGAAATGAACCACGACAATCTGTGGTCCAGACTTAGAGAATTTTTCTTAATTTTAATTAAATAAATTTGCAAATTTATGTAAATGAAAATAAAAATTTTTACCAAAAACATTCAAGAACGACTAGAGATAGTAACGATTAGAGATAGTAACAGTTTCCTACTCATTTTCCTTTAAAATCAAACAAAACATATTCATTTTATATCCTTTTTTAATAAAAAAATAGAAAAAAGTAACAATGCTATTATCGTCTGTGCCGAATCTTCAATACTTGTAAACAAATTTATAGTATACAATATTACAAGGATTTCTTAAACATTATACGGAGCACTTAATGAGTAATAAAATTAAAAGTAACATTTTTGGCTAAAACCTTTTTTTCACTGAACCGATTTTGATCATTTTTGAATTGGTAATAAAGTACATATAATCTATTTGTCTGTTTATAATTTACAATTTTAAGAGAAAATTTTTCTTAAACTTAGAGGATGCCTCAGATATTGGTCTATATCTTTTAATACACTGAACCGAGTTACCTGGTTTTAAAAAGGAAACTTCTCAGGACTATAGCAAATATTCAGACCAAATTTCATGGAGCTCAGTGCAAACAACGGACAGACGGACGGACATATCTAAGTCGACTCAGATTTTTATTTGATGCAATAATATATATACATTATGGGATCTAAGTCAGTTCCTTCTTAGCGTTACACACGGAATGACAAAGTTAATATACCTGTTTAGCACTAGTGGAGGGCATAACAATTTTACGCGTGTATATTTTAATCTTGAATTTGTAACATTTTGTTCCCATGTCACACAAAATTTTAATTGAAATAAAGATGTAGGAAATTGGAAATGTTATTCTTATGTATATTTATCATTTATTTATCCAACAAAGAGGAAAATCATTTCACAAGTAATTCATTTTTGATGGTATTATTTTGATTTCTAATTTATACTTCGCTAACATTTCTTTAAAAGATTTCCCCTCCAGAGACAGTCATTATTATAAATATTTATGCCAACATATGTGTACAAAAAACAATACTCCCACACTTTTACATACCATATTAACACATACAAATAAATAACATACGTATTTATACATACAAATACTCATATAAATTTTTAAACAGTGAATTAACTTATAATTGGCCATAAATTGGTTTCAAAATGTATCCAATAGCAAGAATTATCATGAATATAACTTTCGTGATTTTGTTATTTTCCTTTGAATCTGTCCTTATAAATCTGTATGCTACTGTTGATTTTGTATTGTTTTTATTGTACTTATTTGGCTGTCTAGTTTGTAATTTCCATAAAAACAATAAGAAAATTCTGCGACGCGTTAAATAACAAAAATATTACGCATGAGATAGAAGGAAAATATTTATTGTCTTGTTTGTTTTTATGCAAATATTTCTTATTAAGAAGAACATATACGTATTAACATATATGTGTTTGTCATTAACCCATTGTGAGCAATAAATTTGTAGCGTTATATACTTACTGTAAGGTCGACACAAATCAAATTTTGCAAGTTTCGATTTAGCATGTGTCACTACCCAAATAACAGAGTTATTAGCTCGATTTTTTGAGTTTTTACTAACAAATTAAATTAGCGATATGTTCTTTTATAATAGATACATAACTGACTATAAATATTAAAATAAATAATTAATATTCTTAGCATTATAGCGGTTAAATGTCAGCTCTCAATCTACTTATAAGATTGGTATGTAATAAACAATATCATCCATATAACCACAAAAATATTTGCATTTGATAAATTTGGTATATATAAATTGTTAACAATTGTTTTCCTGGATTTCGTTTTTGTTTTAAGTCAATTTACATTGATTGCAATATAAAAAGTCTTTAAATTAAAAATAATTGTCAACTGTGTGTAAAAAATAAAAACTCTTTTGAGTTTTTTAAATATTTTTATACACTGTCACTAAACTTTAAACTATGTATTCTTATTTGATTTTACCACAACCTCATAATTTGCATACAAAAAATGCTATGGTTCTATTAAGACTTTTGACAAATTGTAGTTATACATGATTTTATTAAAAATCTGTTTTTAGTTGAAATTTATTTACTTGACTTTTTGCAAACCATAAATTTTTACATATGACTAGTCTTAAAAAATGTTCGCTCTTTTCCGCTTTCTCCTTTCCATATTTATCTTTTCATGTGGTTAAAATTATGCAGCATCTTCTGGCAACTAAATATGTAATATATACATATATACATACAAATGTACAATATCCTAAAATATATAAATACATATAAGTATATATTGTCATTTGGTTTTGTTCAACTGTAATATTGTTGTAGCTACTGCTCAAGAACATTTTGTTGCAACAATTTATGGCATGCCACATAAATCGACTTAATGAGCTTTCGAAAATATAGCAACTTTTTCATATTTTCATATCCTCAGCCTCTCTAAAATTATCACAATGATATATGAATGTATTTCAAAAGTTGTTATTTTTTCACAAAACTTCAACTTCATACATAAATGCCTTAACTCTTTCGCCCTTCCAATGAACATGTGAATAAGTAAATTTATTAGTGAATATTTCGAGTAACCAAAATGCTTTTATAGTAAATGAAAATTGTTGCGAAAATTTAATATTTACGCGGCATAAAAAAAAAAAAAAAAACTATGATAATAACAGTTATTTATAGTATTCCGCTCTAAACGCAAAAAATATAACTATAAAAACAGACCACAGTAGTATGTATTTGTGTATTAAAATTATTATGTGAGAAAAAATAGTTTATAATTTTCTGAAAAAAAAATATAATAAATATGTTATTATTAAAAATCGAATTTATTCCTTTTTGGTCTTGGCTTTTTCTTCGGATTCTTTTCTGTTTACTCCACTTTCTCCAGCAGAAGAAAGAGTTCCTGAAGATAGTATTTCCCAATCATCGACAAAAGAAGATTGAGTTGATACACTTTTGGGAGATCCTAAGGGTGAAGTGGCTTTTGATTTCCAAAACGAACCTGATTCGATAGAACATACTATATTGGATTCAATATTTTTCATCTGATGCTCAATCGTAGCTTCGGTTGAAGGACCGGGTTCTGACAATTCCCCTTTTGTGTCTAAAATACTAGAACTTAAATGATGTTCAGAAATTGAAATATTAGATATGTGAGCGCCATATTTTGTATAGTCCGGTTCTATATTAACTGAAAAAATTTGTGTCTCTGTTGATGCAATGGAATGCGAAGAAATTGTAGGGAAAATCCTTTCCTTAGATTTAACTACTTCAGTTGATTCAATATTGATATCTTCTAATATAAATGGCTCAACAACTCTCGTATCTTGTTGCTGATTATCAGATTTAGTTGCTTCTAGCTGTTTGTCATTTGCTATCAAATTAATTTCATTATCTTTTTGATTATTATTATTTGTAGACATTGTATATATATCTTCATTTGATATATTAATATCTATATCATCCGCAATAATATCTTCTCTATTCACTTCCTTGCTATATAAATGCTCTGTAGTAATTTGAAAGTTTGGTCCAAAATGGCGGTACAAGTAATTGTTTATCCGTTCTATACGTTGCAGCTGTCGCTCAGTACGAAGTCGTTCAAATGGATCAGAATCAGAGTCTAAATTTTAATTTTTTACACCGTTAGTTATAGAGTTAGATTACTAAGAAATGAACTCACCAATCTTACATGAAGACTCTTCGATTTCAAAATCATCTTCTCCGATATTTTCCATTTCATCTTCATCTAATACTTCATAATTGATATCATCTTCTTCCGGTACTGGATCCAAAACTGATCTATTCCATATGTTATGACTTTCAGTCTCAAGTTCGCATTGATCAGACAAGGTGTAGGAAGTTATATTTTCAATATTTTCAATTTCAGAAATCGACTGAAAACTATTTTCAATATCTGTTCTAATACTAGATTCATCGTCATCTGTGATGTTGAAAAATCGCTGAAATGCCTCATTAAAACGTTGGCTACGTTGATTTAAAGCACTCTGTATGGAAGTTCTAATTTTTCCGTTAATTGCTGTAGAATTCTGAAGTGTTTAAATATTATTTTAATTCTAATATAAATATGTTATATAAAACTCACTGTAGGTGATATAACTTTGGATGTGACTCGTTTTGGTAGAGATTCCAAATCATATTTGGCGGTTGATGGTTCTGGTGGTTGTTCCCGTTTAGCATCTGTTTCATAGGGTAATTCGTTAGGATACACTTCGTCCCAGTATTGATCTTTAACTAATTCAGGGTGCTCATGGTGCATCTCATCGACAATAAGATAGGAAACTTGTAAATTACGATCAATCATCCAATTTACCTCGGACGAAAAATTAAATTAGCAAAATATAAAAAGGGTTAGCAATTTCTAAAAGTTACTTCAAAATCATCATCGTCTTCACCAAAAGGATTGATTAAGGTTTCGGCCACTTTTAACCAACCCATGTAAAAGAAAAATTGTAGCGTAATGAACACTGGAGAATAGAAATCCAAGGCTTCGTAGGTGTCTTTTTTAGTTTCCGTCCATTGATGAGCCAATAAGCTGCATATAAAAAATGAATACACTGCAATCGTTACCACTTGCGTGTAGACCAAAGGAATGCTTATAAAATCGTAGTACATCAAAGTACCACAAAGACCTCTAAAATTATTCAACTCATCAATTATGGTCTTGACGGCAAAATCATCACGTATATGTCCCTCTTTTCGAGCTCTCGTGATAATACTAGCAGCCCAAACAATCGGCATCCAATGTTTTGGGTATTTGGGAAACGAATTGTCCATAGATTCAATAATTTTCTTTTCGTTTTCAAGTAAGAGGCCAGCATCGACCAGATTTTTTAATTTTGGAAAACGTTTTTTAACTCCAGGTGATATCATTGTAAAAACAATCGTGAGACATAAACAAACATAGCGCATAACAGTGCGGCGCATTACTCGACTGGCCTCATCTTGACCGTGGACATGAGCACTTACAAATACTGCTATGGAGTCTGGCCAGGGTATAGTTATATACTGTTCCCACCAGCGAGTCATTACCAAATTAACATAAAAGCCCAATACGAAAGACAAAGGAATTAGACTGGTATAACTAGCGCAGTAGTATACTATACTCTCAAAGGTACTAATGAAATTCATAAATATATTTGTATATTACAAAAAAATTCTAAAATTTTGACATTTGCTAACCTCTTAGACTCGTCTTCCAGCAGATATATATAGACCATGTTAATGCAATAGTAAAGTGTTAAAAACAACACTAAATCCATCCAAATAAGTTTATAAATACTGCCTCTCCATCTGTAATAGATGTATATGATTAGTTTTAGAACACTACTTTTTTTGTTTGTTTATTTCACCTCCCCAGAAGTTTAATAAAACAACCGAACTTTTTACAAGTCGCCACTTCAGCTGTATAAGTGACGGTCATGATTCCAATTTATAAATCCTATATTTTTATGTATTTATATCTATGTATATCAAAATTGTAATTATAATTTCAAAATATAATTTTGACATAATTTTCAAGGAAAATATATTAAACACTCTTCTTAGAATCATTAGTAAAAGACGATTTTGAGGATGAACTAGTTTTAGATTTTTTATCACCAAATTCTTTTGAAATTCTAGATGTTAAGCTTTTGAGATCCTCGAAGTCTCCAGTTTTTCCCTTAATATTAAATTGAGTCATTTGGCGATGCAATCTGTCTTGTTGTCGTTGTTCCTTTAGTTTTTCAAAGTCATCCACGTCTTTGTCAGTATCTTCGCTTGAGTTAGGCTGATAACCTTTTTTAAAGTAAGACATATCACTGCTTATAGGAAACAATTTAATCGACTTTATTTCCTTTAGATTTGATTTATTCTCTGAGTTGACAGTGTCATGTGAAATATTGTTATCAATTTTTTCATTTACTATTCTTGATGAATTTAGACTTTGAGTACTTTGGCGTGTACAGTGTCTAGAGAAAAATTGTGTAACAGATTGCTATTGAGATATGGTCTGATTAATATTGCAGTGAAATATAATAAACAATAATTACCAAAAGGGGCAATTTGACAGATGCCTTTTTGTCGACTTGATTATCTATATCTGCAGTGGAATGTTGTGGCGGTGCTTCTGGAGCATTTTTCTTTACGCTATTGTGTTCATATGGTAATGCGGTAGGAAATACTTCATCCCAATATTGATCCTTTATCAATTCGGGATGTTCATTATGCATTTCGTCCACAATTAGATAGGAAACTTGTAAATTGCGATCAATTAACCAGTTCATCTTTAACATATAACAAAATATAAATTTTAATTTAATTTGAAAACTTGAAATGGCAACCTCAAAATCATCGTCGTCATCACCAAATGGACATATTAATGATTCTGCAACTTTTAGCCATCCCATAAAGAACAGATATTCCAGAACTGTAAAAAAAGGGAAGAAATAATCCACAATGTTTAATAGGCCCTCCTCATTGGTTTCACCCGTCCATTGGTGACCGAAAACGGAAGTCAAAAAGTAAGAATATACTGCAATGGTGACTACTTGAGTGTAGACCAGGGGAATGCTTATGGTATCATAAAATAGCAAAACCATGCATTTGCCTCTAAATGCGTTTAATGAATCAATAAGAGTTTTTAATGCAGAATCATCACGTATGCGCCCCTCTTTGCGTGCTCTAGTAACAATACTGGAGGCCCATACTATGGGCATCCAATGTTTAGGATATTTAGAAAATTTTTCATTTATATTCCTCAAAATGACTTTTTCATTTTCAACCAACAAGCCAGCATCTACCAAGTGGTCGAAAGTGGGAAAACGCTTCTTAACACGTGGCGAATTCATTGTTAAAACCATAGTCAAACTAAGGCAGACATAACGCATAATAGTACGACGCATTTTACGGCCATTCTCATCTTGTCCTTTTATTAAAGATGAAACATATACGGCCGTACTGTCCGGCCAGGGCAAAGTCATATATTGTTCCCACCAACGTTTAATAACAATCGAAACGTAGAAACCCAATACAAACATCAAAGGGATTAAAGCAGAGCTACTATCGCAATATTTCACAAAGACTTCAAACAATCTAAAAAATAAAACATTAATATACATAAAAACAAATGAATCTTTTATATTTTTAATATAATTGGGGAAAAATACTTTTTTTGCTTCTCATTCAAGAGAAAGCGATAAGTAGCATTTATGGCATAATATATTGCAATATAAGTTAAAACATCAAACCAAATAAGTTTGTAAATGCTGGCTCGCCATCTACAAAAAATAAGTTATTAAAAGAAAAGAAAATCATTCATGGAATTTATGAAACTTTTTTTTTTCTTGCCTGAACAAAAGTTTTGGAAAACAGCCGAACCAAGTTGTATGTGCCACTTCCGCGGTATAAGAAACTGTCATTTCATAAATATTATCTAAGAAATTGTCACAAAAATGTTTATTGAATATATTTTAAATTTTTACAGTTTTCGTCAGTTTTCATATTTACTTATATGAAATAAAATACAATTTTTTCAGTGCTAATTAAAGTTGTACGTATGAGCGTGTGTATGAGTGTTTTATTGTAAATAGAAAATTGTCTTCAACATTTGCTATTACTGTTGTTGTTAGTGATTATTTAAATAACATCATTTGTATTTGTACTTGACTTCCGTATTTTTTAAAAAAGTAGACATTTATGCAGGAAGTAGCAAACACAACCAGTTCGCACAATAGAATACAAGCCAGAAAGTCTGAATGGCATATGGTTGAATAGCAAAATCACAGGTGTAACATTATGCGGTTTTAGATTCTTTTAAGTTTCTTCGGCATGTCTTCCTATTAAATCCTTCCATAGTCCTACTTAATAGCAATATACGTGGTAGATTTTGCTAGTAATTGTATTTAAAACAGAATGCCCTTTCAGAATTAATGTAATTTTTAATGTTCCCACTTATTTGGTAAATTAAATGTGTTTAATATCGGGTGATATGGTTATATGCAGTATTTCATTTTGTGTGCCGTGTTTTTATAAATATTCTTTCTCGTTAAAGCCACAACAAAAATTAATTTGGTTTTTTCTTTTTCACATAAATGCAAATGTATGCACAAGTTTGTATGTGTTTATAAAAACTTGTACGTGTGTTTTACATTGTAAATTCATATATATTTGCATGTGTATATGCGTATAGTGGTAGGAAAACGTATACAATTTACTACTTCTACTACAAACCACGTGATTCTGCCACAAGCATGCAAGTGTTGAGACGAACATGTGGTAAGAAATACAAAAATAAAAAAGACAAAACAATATATGAATTAAAAAAAGTGGGATTTGTTTTTCCGGTATTTGCAGTAAAAGTTATATCCATATGCTTACAAATATATATATATACATATTTATAGCACATATACACACAAATGTACATTTGTTTAAATTATTACAAGTATGATTTAAAAGTATGTTGAAAGACCTAAGTATTTAAAATAAATTCATTTTAATTATGTAAAGTAAAACTTACTATTTCTTTATAATTAAAAACGTTACACAGATTTGCCAAATGAGAACAAAATTATGAAGTTCTTCAAAATTTTACTAGTCTGTCTCCGGTTGGATTTTATCACTTTTTAGAAAAAAAAATCTAATAAAATGTCTGAATTTTTATCTCATTTCATTTTTAAAAATATTTACTCAAAGGCGTACTGTAAGACTGATAAAAAGGTTTTATGAAAAAATTAAGTGTTAAAAAAATAAACTGAATGGCAATAAAATCCTAACGGTATCGAAAATTTTGGAAAAATATTTTCTTTCGAAAGTTTTGGAAAGTCCCAATATAAATATAATATTTGAAGCGCAACAAATTTTAAAATTATAATCATATTACGTATTTGTATGTGTCAGAAGTGTTTTTTTTTACGGAACGACTTTTTATATAGTAACAATATATTTAAAAACTTTACATTCTTTTCCATTCCTATCTTTTTTAAATTACAAAGAAACTATATATTTCATTTATATATTTTTCATTTGCTATTATTTTAAAACTATAGTTAATATTATCATTGGCTTTAAAATTTAAGTTGAAATAGTTAATAAAGTACAAAATCTGCATAGGCATTAAAAGATTTCTATTGTACTATGAACTATTAAAAGTCTACTCTAATGTCTTGTGGTTTTACCATACATAATATATATTTATTTGGATTTTCTTTTAAGGATTTATACAGCCATTTACGTATGTATGTGTGTATTTTTATAACTTAGTATTTGTTGTAGTACATAAATTACTCATGCCCAAAGTTAATTGACAAAAACCGCAATTGATAAATAGGAATGAGTAATTGAGATTTTATATTATTTAACAGAATACGTAATGTATTCAATGTAAAGGTGTATGTATTATGTATGTAGCAATAGATGTAAACGTATTGAATAGAAATCCTTTTTTAAACCTTTAAAGAAAAATTGAAAAATAATGAAATAAAAGAAAGTCGTTGCTAAATTAATTATGCTGGCTGCCATCATTAATTTTCATTTATTTAAAGAAATTAAACAATAATGGTCTTTTGGGTTTCAATTCATCCCATTTGTTTATTGTCGATTGTGCCAAGTAATGAAAACCTATAGGAGATTTTAACTTCATTTTTCTCATTTATATTTTGTTTTTGCCATTGTTTTCCAAGTTAGAGAAAATGTCACATTTAGTAGCCATTTGTAAATTGTTCATTAGATGGTTTTAAGTGACATTTAGAAAAGTTTTATTACGTTTTCCGTTTTTTGTTATATTTCTCGTTTCTTTGGAATCGCATTGACGTATTAACTTAACGGTTTCTTATGCAAATTAATATTGACACAATTGTTGAACATGAAGAACAATAAGTTGCTTTTTAAAATCCTCTACAAAAATCTTCTGAGAAAGCAAAAACTGAAAAGCAGAGAAATGCCAACAAAATGTGTCAATATTCATTAAGAATTCGTTAAGTTTTTTGTGCAATAAATTTTTGCCAATAATGAATTGAATAATTGAAATGTATTAAGAAAATTGAAATTAATTTCAATTTAAATTTCAGCTTGAGTAAAAAATATATAATAATATGATAATTTTATTATTTACATAGAAATTGATAAATTTATTTATGTTCAACTTTTGGGATTGAAATAAAACAAAAGTGTTGTAAATAAAATTACAAAAACAAACAAAAATATTCACACATACTATACAAACACGAGGAGTTTACTTGTTAATTTGTTAAGGAGAAGTGCTTATAGAGTTCAAGTTACCTCCCTTTATAAAGATCTCAAATATTTATGAATCATAAATGTATTCCCTTTGCTAATAAATTTGACACTTAATAACCCTCTATTCTAATTTACATACATACAAACACTACAACATGCATAAACTAATGGAATTTCAGATTATAATTAAAATAAGGCATTTAAACACACACACATTCGCTCATACGTTCTCTTTTCAATTATTTACTCGTGTAAAATTTAGAAAATGTCAGTGTTAAATTGTAAACTAAAGGCTACACACACATTCATATTCACTCAAATGGATATGAAAACTATATAAAAATAAAACATTAGAACCCTTTTATTTGCATTTGTAATTAATGCGTGTAAGACAAGACCATAAAAACACTAAACATTTATAACAACAGTAGCACTAATATATACACTAACACTACAATAATAACTATATACATATATACATAGGATCATATGTGTGTTGATATCAAAATAACAAATATTTATACTATTATACCAATAAAAATATGAATTTAAGCCATTAATACATGTTTGTTTGTTTTATTATATATAAATACTCATCCTCATTTTTAACATCATCATACACATTTATTTACATTCATATTTATAATTTTAATAAAATACCCAAAGGACCACGTAATATGTCGCAAGTACATACTCACTACTTTAGCATCATCTACTCTTCTCGAGCATGAATTTTTCATGCATAAATTCACTTTAAATACGTTTTGTTGTTTTATTCACAGAACCATAAAATCTAGGTTTTAGTAATAAAATAACACCAATAAAGGAGACACAAAAACAACAACAAGAGTATATTTTAAAAGAATCAAAAATGTTTTCATAAAATTTTGAACAATAAATAATATGCCTAAAGCTTACTTATATCTACTTATATATCCACCAACTCCCTCATATATTTTCAAATACTTATTTATGCAAACTAACTAAGTGGAAAATATAACAAATCTATTCATATTTATTTTCCAACTTTGGAATTTAATGGAACTCTAAATATTTAAATATAATATTCCCAATTGGAAACAGATAATCCATACAACTTGTCAACAATATACTCAAATTATAATCATTATGGGATTTTCTTGTAAAAACTTTAATTTATTTAAAGATCAAAAATATTTCTTATGTTTTCTGAGAAAAAAATCCAATTTACAAATTCAGAGATTTTGAGTATGAACATAAAAATTGTAAAATATAAATATCAAGATGTAATATGGTTTAAATATATTTTATAAAACCTAAATTTTGATGGGCAATTGATTCCATAAAAATTATTTTTATATTTTATGAATCTCATCTCAAAATTTACTACAACTATTTAATTATTTGAAGTTCTACAAACCATATTTCATAGCTTTTTTACAGCTGATCCATAATCAACCATAACAGGTCATACAAATTTAATGCAATCGAACTGAACCCTACATTATAGCGTGGAAACTGTTTTTTGTAGGAACAACAAAAAAATTGACTGCATCATAGCAGTCTTCAAATCCTCCTTATGATGTGTTGACAAGTAAGTAAAAACGATTACGAAAAAAATACAAGACGTTCAACCACAATGTATGTCGTGAAAGGACAGTCAGTGCGCATAAGTTGTGTATAGTCAAGAGACCATATAGGAGATAACAGGAAATAAACAACTACAAATTTTTCAAAAGGAAGTTAATCGCAGCCAAGTATATGGCTCTTTATGTGTTATTGCGCTTTACAATAAATAAAAAAATATTTTTGCAGGTGTATGTTAGTAAGTGGAACTGGCACATTAGGTATGGTACTGGTGCTGTACTAAACCAGAAAGGTAGTAAATGTAACGATAAAGAGTATAGAATTGAAGGAGTGTAGGTTAAATATCAGTCAACGAAACCTTTATTAATTATAACGTAAATTTTTCGTAAATTATCAATATGAATTCATAATGAAAATGGCGTTAAATTGAATGAAACTTATTCAATTTGAATAATACTTTATTCAAATTGTCATAAATAAATTCTTTATATTGATGAATATTACTAAATTTTACTACCATATTTTAGTTTAACTTACGAAATTTCAGTTGAATTGAGATAAGAATTACGTTAAATTGTTGTAACAAATTAATATATAAACTATTAAGGATGCATAAACTATTAAGGGAAAGCGTGCTCCCCCATAAAAAGCAAATATTGTAGAATACCTTAAGAACTGTAACAGCGAGAATTTTAAAATTCGATCTCAAAGACTTCCTCAATGAACTGTTTTACTGGACAAAATGTAAGATAAATACGATTAAGGCAAAAGTAGCCCAGTACAGAGCAAATATTGATTATCGAATATCTATAGATCTACTACAGTGAGAATTTGGTCCCAATTTTATTTTTTATACACAGCGATTTGTGACTTGTGAAATTTCTATCGAGATCTAGGACTAAGGGTAAAAAGCTTGTTTTAAAAAATAATTAAATAGTGTAAAAAATGTAATAGACAACTGAAAATAGTGCAATGCCAAAGGACGGTGGTGAGACTACCGGCTTGTATTTCTGATGAAAAATTACTTACATGTTTATTGATCAGTTGTTAATTATTTGTTAATTTATTTGCTTTATTGGCGTTTTTACTAAAAATTTGTTGAAATAACATATTTTTCGTTAATTTCTAACAAAATTTTATTCAATTTAACATCTTTTAAAAAAATTGTTTTTATCTATTTTTTTAGTATATCTGAAGAAAATTCCTATATTCTTGAGCAAACACTTTCTTTCGTTAAAGATCTAAGAAAAATATTCGTTAATATTACCTACGACATTTATAACGGCAAACAAAATAAACTTGGATAAAAGCAGATATATATTCCTATATAAAAGCATATTTGTATAAAAGTAAATGAGAATCATTTAACTGAAAATTGTAGTAACAATGTTAAAAACCCATAATATATTTTAACAGTACACACATGTATTGATGTATACGTATACGTAATATTTATTGCATGCATAAATTTATAAATATATGTGTACTCATATATATGTATGTGTAGAAGTATTGTTAAGTGTGTACATAAATATGCGTGTTATTTTAACTAGTGATGGCAAATTGCTCTACATGTTGTTGTTGATGCTTATACTGTTGCATAAAACAACAATTACATGTTTTTACATGTTCACAGAAAAATAATCTCACTTTAGTTTTTGAAAAATACAAACATATACGCATGTACGTATGTGTATTCCTTTTTTAAATGCCTCCCGTATTTCCTTCATTTTTGTGATAGATTGAATGTATGTGCATGGTATATATATATAGTTTATATATAGTTTGAAATGGTAACTCTTTTGCTCTATCAGTATGTTCCTACTTACATGAGATTATGTGCATACATTAACAATTTTGTTTTAATTTTTTGCATCTTTTCCCCAAAGTTTAGGTTTTTATCTTAAAAACAAGTTAGTTAGTAATTGCTTCAAGTTAAGAGAGTTAGGCTGTGTGGATGTTGGTTTTTTATTTTTTCTTGTTTCTATTGTTGTCCAAAAATTCAATTGTTATGTTACGATGATGGAATTGCTGCAAACGTATGTAGCATTAACATCATCCTCTAGTAACCTTTATACCTTAGATGTTTAAAAACCTTCACATGTACCACATACAAATGGACTTGAATCATACAGCTGATTTTTTAGTTATATGTTAATGACTGTATGAATCAATTTTCATACAATTTCAACAGATTTTTAAATTTAATATCCATATTTCTATATAAAAAATATATTATGTATATTAATAATATTTTTTCAGATTATGAACATTTTTTTAAATATTTTTTTTTTTAATTTGAAAGTTTGCTGGGATATATGTTCATAATTTTGTGTATATATGTGTGTTATTTTGAGCTAGGCAAAATGATGCAATGTTGTGGTATCGAATGTTCAGCGGTTGATGCTTGCGGCAAGGTCACCACATCGATGCAGGCTACGGTCACTTATAGTTTTTATTTCTGTCAATTTCAATTTTTTGTTTTCTTTTTTGGTTCGGGGAAATAGAATCACAAAAAATGTAAAACAAAAACGTTTATTAGTTAGAACTCTGTATGTGTTTGGTTAACCCTTGTCAAATGAAAATTTGCATAAAATTTAACAAAGGCCTGTATTGTATGCAACAGTCGCACACAATTGTAATCTCAATCATAACTTGTGTGTGTATGTGTTTGTGTTTATTTACAAAGTGCCAGTAATAAATGAAACCAATTTGGAATTTTATGTTTTGACTGATCGACAGTGTTTTAAATAAAATATTTCGACACAAATTATTCGTTTTTACAAAACAATGAGGAAAAAGTGTTAGACACCAAAACTGCTTCATTAAAAATTATCTAATAATTCGTAATTATCTTTTGGATTTCAACTATGATATTATATTTCTACCAATAACACGTTAATGGAATTCTTTTGAAATTTATTCAAATACAAAATAAATTGTTTAGTATTATTTCCAAAATTTATTACTTTTATATAAAGTTTAATCGAAATGTTCGAATTATGATTACAAAAATGTTGTTTGTCATTTGTTTATAAATTTTGTACCAATTTGTAATTTTTATCAGTAGCAACAATAACTGCCATAAAATTTTGTAAATATATACTCTTTGAAAGTCGGTTGTGAAAGAACGTGTGTCAATTTTTTTTTTTTACAAATAAACAATTTTTTTCTATATTTCAAAATAAAAAAATACTTACACATACACGCATACATTCAAAAAGACTAGTATTTTTTATTTAAATAGCAACAAATTATTTAATACAGTTTAGCATTAACACAGAAAATGTCTGACCAATTGTTTGTAATTGCATAATATATAAATATATATGTTTATATTTATTTATTTATATGTACAGAGCTCACGCATATACAATATTATAAACATATGAATATATGTATATATGAATAACCGAAAACCATATTAAGAGTAAGAGAATTGTAAAAATAGTTTGTTTTCATGGTTTGTGGCATGTTGTTGACATATAACAACAAGCCATCCAACCAACGAAACGATCGACCAACAGCATACAATTTTATAACAACTCCCCCCACTCACATATTCAAAGAATGAAAGTAAGAGAAAGAGTTCAATTTAACAAATATACACATACAGACACAGATACATATTTTGTAAATATATTTCATTTACCAAAAGATAACAATGTTTTCTCTGTACTTTTAGCAGCAACATCAGTAATTTTCATCAACAACTTCTGTTCAATTTTCATTTTATATATGTATATGATTTTTTTTATGTTGTTGAAGTTTTTTTGAGATTTTGTTACTGTAGTAGTTGTTGTTATTTCTGTAGTTCAACATTTACAATATTCTCTTTACAATTGCTTTTATCACACACCACACTTTTAACACAGTGGTAATTTAATTGAACGGACATAACGGCTGAAGAGTCACTTCTGGTTAATTGAAAGCAATTAAGTGTAAAATTGCAAACTTTGATTGCAGCTGCTATTTCTACTCATGTTATTCTTGTTATTTCTGCTGCAACTTGCAACTTGAATATTGTTTATTTTTTCTCAATTTTAATATAACAAATTCTATATAAATATCATTATAATTTATAACATTCAACATTCATTTCGTTGTTGTTTTTCGCATTGTGTATGTAAGTACTATGCTGTCAATCACTTTGTAAGAACAGCGTCATTTGCCATATTATATTCTTAATTAAAATAAAATTATAAACTTTTCATATACTTTTAGTTTATTTGACTGAACTATTTAAGACCTTACCAAGTGGCAAAAAGAGTTTATGAATTAAATTCCACACGAGAAAAAAATGATTTGACACACCAAAAACACTTTAGCCAAATCACTTTTGTAACAATAATATACTTTAATTAAAAAAAAAAAAAAAAAAAAAAAAAAAAAACTTTGTCCCAACATCGATGCAGCAATAAACTTAAATAATATTTATTTATACAATTTGAGGGATATTTAAATGTTTATATTGAAACGATCAAATCAATAGGAGTAAAACTACTGTTATTTTGATCGATACACTATAAACAATAAATTTAAATTTGACAAATTCAACGTAAATATTATTTAATTTATTACTTTCCGTTGTAAATACCAAAAACAAAAATAAAAGTATTTATTGTAGCGATGCGATGTGGTATGTAATACCACCATTTTTATTTCAGCGTGTACTTCTCAGGAACAGAATCATAAGATCTCAAACTTTATTCGTTATTTAGAGTTTTCGAATCATATTTTATTATTTTTAGTAAATAATTTATGTGAAGTAAACAATTTTTCAAAAAAATTTAATTTTATGATACCAAAATACATTTTTAAAAGTCGTTAGAAGCAAATGGGCCCAAAACGTATGAATTATTTGCAGTAATGTGTTTTTATGCTGGCTCCATCTGACAATATATACATAAATACTGACTGACAACTGCAATTATAGATATTTATAATATGATCTCACTGTTATACACTTCCGCTGCGGTGTTTCAGGTTTAAAGTTTCGATAAGCAATTATTTTAGGGTTAATGTCCATAATAATAAAGATGTTTTTATTTTGAAAAAAAAAATAAAATAAAATAAAAAATAATAGTAAAAAATGAAATATCAGCTTCTTGAATGCTTTTCTCAAACATAACATAGAAAACCATATTTTTCATCACAAAGCAATGTACCAAAAAAACAAAAACGCTTGTTTAATGCTTGCTTCGCGTTTTTACCTAGCGCCATCTAACAATTATTGAACAAAATGTTTCGTTTGCAGCGACTGAATGGCAACAACAATTAAATGAAAATAAAATTACATACTCCTGATCTAAATTCCGTTTTGATATATTTCATTTGGTTTGAAGCTCCGCTAAGATTTCATTTTGGGTTGATGTCCATAGAATCATAGAGAATTGTTACGTTATTTAAAACTTGAACTAATGTGTAGAAACATCATTTAACATAATGATAAAGAGTTATGTATATTCTCATTGACAATAATCATGTAAAAATATTTTACCGACAAAAAAGTACAGTCCGAATAACGTCTTCAGAATTGTAGGGCATATGGTAATAGCAGAAAAGTTCATTTTAATGGGCTTTAATAGACGCATAAATTACACAATGAATTTATTCTTTTTATATTTAAATATTTCATATATAATATTTATGTTTTATATTTTTATAATAAACATTATAATACCAGACGTATTTTAATAGCAGAAGATACATTACCAATGGATTTTTATCACTACATGTTCATGCGTATATAAATACTTTGACTATATTAATTTATAGATACGTTTTGTTTATTATAGTTCATGTTATTTCAACACATCATATAAATATACATATATACAATGCAGAAAATGACATAAGTATGTAAATACAGTTGTATATCCTGCAACTCACCCACACACATCTGCAAAATATTACATTATTCCATTCAATATTGCGAATTTTTGGCTTTGAAATTTAACTGTTACTTTAATGTTTTCGTAATTGATTATTTCATTTTTTTATAAGCAACTGTGAAGCAAAATAAAATGTATTTAATCTTTCACTACATGAACTTTTATAATATTTTATGTAAAAATAGTTATAAGAAGATGAAGATATTTTCATTAACGGACATTTTTGATTTAAAAATTTATTTTATATCTGCTTCTTTAATTTGTAAATATTATTTTATATCATTTGAAAATTTACTCAATATAAAGTTAACTTGAAGTTTTACTCATTGTACGTGAGAGGGCCATAATGGTATGTTTTTCCCAACTGTTATTTTTGATGTTATACGTTAGAGGGCCGTAATGTAATTTTTATATTCCAATTGCAGTATATCTTTATGTAATAAATTATCAGGAGGTCATAATGGAAGTAGTGAAGTTTCTATGATTATAATAATGTTTTGATTTAAACATTGTATCCTTAACCTATATGTTCTACAATTTCAAAACAACATTCAATTTTGGAAACTTCAGTGTTTTTAATCATTTGGCAATAATTTTTTGCACACCTCCAATAAATATGGACGCTACCTTATAGTGCGATATCAAAAAACAACCTTGAAATATTCAGACAAAAAGCTTTAGTTTAAAATGTATTAAATGTATACATTCCTCATCCAAGAACCGCCACAATCACATAAGTAGAAAATAAGATATACAATTTTATGACTCTCGATATACGTACTTAATATAAATATACATTTGGTAAGGTTATTTTAGATTAGGCATAGGCAAAATTTTGCTAAATTTTCTTATTATCGAAATATATCTTGGTAAATCTAAAAAAAAAACATTAAGGTGTTTTCTTATTGGCGAAAAAAACGTGCTTATTTGAAGTATCCTTCTAAAATTACCATAATTATCAAACAATTCAACCAACAGATTGTACGTACAATTTAAAGGGAGTAGATACTGTAATAAATAAATTTAAACGTTCTTTGATACGCATATTCAAGACCCATTCGGTTTATTCAATTAAATATTTGTAAAATATTTGAAATTTATAATTCGTGATTTTTTTATATCATATTAATTATATACCTAATAAATGCATACTTATATGGAAATCAATACTACAATTATATTTAAAATTTTAATTTAACTCAAATATATTGATTTTAAAATGTGGTGGTGTTCATTAAATCTCTAATCCATTTGTGTTGATTTAGAATTGATTCAATAATGCTGCCACTTCAATTATTAATTTAAATCTAATTTAAAATCAACAATTCAGATATTATATTGTATATGTATGTATACATATTATAAAAATTTGCCCGTACCGATTGGTAAATATTTAGTTTATTAAATAATCCGTATTAATTAAAGCAATTTCATGTTCAATTGTTATTTTTTTTTAATTTTTTTATTTTCTACTGCAATTTTCTATAATCAAAAACCATAATTTTATAATTCTGTGATATTTGTTTGAACAGTAAATGATACTCATAAATATAAATTTAAATTAAATTTAAAATCAATGATAAATGGGTTGACTATTTTTGTTCAATCGTACAAAAATGACACTAACCCATTCTATCATAAAAGAGTTAGAAATGTGTGTATGTCTTGCGTATTTGTATGAGTGTGTGTTATATTTTTAAATAATTTTAATTTTCATCAATTGCACCCTTACCCGTATTATGGAATAAATAGAAAAAAATAATATAATAAATATTATCATTGTCTACACATTAATGTTAAATTGCACAATTTAAACTCATTTAACTAACGAGATAATGATAATGTATATCATCATAATGATACAAATTTTGGTGATGATGACGTTGATATTGATAATCATTACGATGATGGTGGTGAGAAAAAAATTAAAAACAAATTATCTGTTGAAAAAAGGAAAAAGAGAACGTGTCCAATATTATGTGCGATATATTTTTTAGACATAATTTATGGCAATTTTTCAATTTTCCAATAATATATAATTTTAAATCTATAGAGAAAAAATTATATACAACATTTAAAATGAGTGAAAAATAATAAAAATCGATCCAATCATTAACACCCACAGTTTTTATTTGTATGCAGAAATTGTAAGGAGGAGTGTTTGTTATTTTGTGTCTATGAAAATGTGAACGTGAGAGTGTGATTGAAGTAATGGTGGCAAGTAGTAGTTGTATTAAGTGAGATATTGAATAAATGAACAAATGTCCTTTTCAAACGGAAATTGGCGATTCAAACACAGGAAGTGTCAACGGTTATGGCGGTTGTAAATGATGCTCAATCCAGTTCAATACAAATACTTTGAATACATACACATTTACATGGATACATACACAATATAAAAATACGAAATATCTATGAATTGATGTGAACTGAGTTGAATTTTATGGTGGGTGTGAATGTTTGTGTGATAAACAGATTTAACGGAGACACTTTTTAATAATAAATTATGCATAGAGATGAATATAATGATCCCGTTGTAGCGATGAAGCTGAAACTGATGATTAAATGATACGATTTTTATTTTGCAATAGTTGTTGTTATTCATCAGAAGCAAACAAAAAAGATGAGATAACAATCCATGTTTAATTTAAATTGGAAAATGTAATAAATATTTGAAAAGATTCTCAAAGTACTTAGTTTGTGCAATGACACTGATATAATAAAAGCAAAATTTTAATTTAAATTTAAAGTTTTATTAACAAACAATTAATTATGTTATTTTCTTTAATTCTTTAATTCTTTAATTAAATCCAAAGAGAAGCCATAAGAAAATTACAACTTACTTAAATGACCCCACATACAGAATTCATTGCATTGAAAGTGATTATCTGAATGAACGTCTACGCGTAAGTCTTATCACTCAAGCATATTTCATTAAATATTGATAGAAATATCATTGAAAATTCTAAAATTTATGTCCTATAATTTTCTTTTTAATGTATATAAACAAGTTGCCGCTTCAAATTTAATAAATTATTAATATTTACTTTAAGATTGTAAATATTTATTATTCCATTAGTTTTATTGTTTAATAATAAAATGAACATTTTATTAATTCATATTTTTATTTTATGCTTCTGTATTTGTATATTAAATATTTTGTTTCCTGTTAACCTAAACAAAACTAAACTTATATTGTATGAAATAAATTTAGGGCGCTTTAAATATATAAAAAAGTGTTTTTTAAATTTCCTTGAATTTTGAAAATTTTACTTTGTAATACAATTTGTATTATTTTATAAAATCTCAATCAATTTAAATTTAAGTCCTATTACAATGGATTTTTAAGTTTTATTCGATTTTTTATTAGAAAGAAATTTATTTAATTTTTACAATTAACTTTAAGCACCATTTTTTTATAGTTAACTTGAAAATAATTCCATTTTTGGCAGATAAAAACTGTTTTTGACACTCTCCCCTATTGAGATGCATTTGGAATGTGTGTACTGAAGTGTGTTTAAATAACAGAATAAAATGTTTAACTAGCTGTCTGCACTCTGTCTGTACTTCATGGTTAATGAATAACAAATAAACTTGATAAAAATTTACCCGTTAATTAAATTAATTTGAAATGAGTATCTTTTGCACACACTCAACCAAACAAACAAATCAACTCACACGCACACAAAGCTACACATATTTCAACAAATAAATATATAAAGAGAGTATTTTTCGTACAATTAACTGGACTGTATATTTTATTCCCAGTGTAATTTAAGTACACATATTTTATACATATACATATATTATATTTTATACATATAAATGTAAACTGTATACAACTCTAAAGTTCAATAATAACAACAACCATAATAATAGTACAATCAATTGAATTGATTTCATCACCGTGTCATGGCTGGTGCGTGAGATGTTTGCATTCAATATTTAATAAATGCTTAAATGATTGCTTATCTACCACTTACGCTTCATCGTCATCAGCAGTGTCATCTTCTTGAACGTGTTAATGATGAAGCTTTATTGTTAGTGGCGATACTTATGAGAGTATTCTGTGTGTTAATGTTTCTTTTTTATTTTTTAATTTGATACCAATTGATTGCAATCATTAGTAATGTCACTTGGGAACAAAAAAGAAAATATTATATAACTTACAATCGATTGTACCGAATCTGATTTACCTTATCCTTTGATTATTCATTTTCGTACCCCAAATGATTTTATAAAATGTAACTTATGATCAAAATAATATCTACTTATAAGTTATATAATCTAACATTATATTTTTTTTAATTAAAATAAAAATTTTACCGCGTAAAATTTATAAGCATAGAAAATTTATTCCAATATTTCTTTTCTCCTTCCAGGCAACTGTGTTGAATCCTTTATGAAGATGATCACATTTCAAACAAATTGGGTTCTATCCACAAAGATGATATTTATATAAAATGAGTAAAACATTTTTATTGTAAACATAAATATTGTATATTTAATATAAAATAAACACAAAAATATGAAAATATATAACTATTTTAAATCTGTAAAATAATTTTTCAAATTATATTTTGTAATAGCGTCATAGATAATTTAATTTAACTTCTGCGATATCATGCTCCTGGAGTTTGAATTTTAATCATTACAGCTGAGGTTTGGTAAGAGCTAGAGGTATGAAATTTATTACACTTGGAAAACTTATTTAACTTAAAGGTTTGTGACGGCATTGTATACGCCAAATACTATAGAGTGTTGATCATTATCATAAGTGGTTGCTGAAATACACAGCTTTGAATATTTTGGTTAACAGAAATTCTCCTACTGTTTGGTTATGTGCGCCTGGTGTTCAATAAAATTTTTTTCAAATTGTCCACATTTTCTTGAAACATGTTAATGCTACTGGAGTTTAAATTTGAATTATTACAGCTGACTGAGGTTTGGTAAGAGCTAGAGGTATGAAACTTATTACACTTGGAAAACTTAGGATGGACTACTTATTTTTGCATTAAATATTTTGTCACACCCCTAATCTTTGTAATATTACAGAAGCTAATTTATTTATTTTCTGCAACCCCCATTAGCAGAAGCTAATTAATTTAACCTAAAGGTTAGTGACGGCATTGTACACGCCAAATACTATAGAGTGTTGAAACTTTCAGCACTTTATCTATGATAGTTTTAGAGATATTAACATTTGAAGTTATGTAATGTTTGATAAAAAAGTGGGCGTTTTTAACTTTTACAAATTGTTTTCGGAGCTCTATATTTCGGATACTAGTAGCCCTATAACAATGAAGTTTGGTAGGTTCAAATATATTTAGATGGTCTATCGATCGACATTTAAAGAAAATATGATGTGCATAAACTTTTATAATAAGTCACTTTGTAAAAGTATATATAATTCTTCAATAGAGGGCGTGGCAGCTGACAGTAAAATTTGAATTAGGTTGAAAGCTTAACCTTCTACCTAGATTATGCTGAAATTCTTGTATCATTATCATAAGTGGTTGCTGAAATACACAGCTTTGAATATTTTGGTTAACAGAAATTCTCCTACTGTTTGGTTATGTGCGCCTGGTGTTCAATAAAAGTTTTTTCAAATTGTCCACATTTTCTTGAAACATGTTAATGCTACTGGAGTTTAAATCTGAATTATTACAGCTGAGGTTTGGTAAGAGCTAGAGGTATGAAATTTGATACACTTGGAGATTTAGGAAATATTTGCATTAAATATTTTGTCACACCCCTAATCTGCGTAATGTTGGTCATTTAATTTAAATTAATTAAATTAATTGTTAAAAAGCGGGCGTTTGACTCTTACAAATTGTTTATCGAGATTTATATTTCGGGTGCTAGTAGACCTATAATAAAGAAATTTAGTGGGTTCACAGATATTAAGGTGGTCTATAGATCTGTATTCAAAGAAAATTATGAAATGCATAAAATTTAAAAATAATTCACTTTATAAAAGTATTTATAATATGATAGTAAACTCGATATATAAGTGTTGAAAACATAAAAATTTAGGACGCTTAACTGAATTATTCATGAACTTAGTTTATATTGAATAAAATCTTATGAAAATAATGTACACATTTTATCGATTGTATATTGATATTCTAGTTTATTATTGTAATAATTTTTATAACAGATTTCATAAATTTAAAATTCTGTAACGGACAGGTTATTATGGGTAATTATTGCGCTTCTTCTCCATTGGCGTTTTGGATCTGGAGTTTCTAAGAATTCCATTCTCTTCTTTTTATAATCTGAAACGACATAAAATGGATAAGCATGAAATTAATGAACTCAACGGAAATGAACGTAAAAGTGCTAAAATTTTAATGAATTAATGTTATGCAAAGATCAATAAATAATAAAATGTTTAAACAAATTTATAAAAGTTAATAATTTTGCTCATTAAGTGTATATATTACAGTATATTGTGTAAAAAGTTACTCACATCAATTGGTTAAATGCACATGGTCCTTAATTGTAAGTCAAACGTTTTAAATTAAATGGTATTAATGTTTTTTAAATTTGTTTTACTTTTCAGAAACAATTGAAAATGTTAATTTTAATTTGCATTAAAATCTATATTTCACATTTAAACCGCTGCAGTCATCGTCAATAAATAAAATGTTAAATGAGTTGAAAATGTATAAAATTCAAATAAAATGTAACTTTAAAATATATATTGGGGATCTATTCATTGATAATTTTAACATAGAAGTCTTTTGAGTATTTGTGTGATAATACGTTATTGATGTTGTTTTTGGTTTTAGGAAATCTTTTTAAATATCATTAAAATATAGGATATTTGTATTTAACATTTCTACGTATATCATTCTCAGTCCCTAAATTATGCTTATAATTACATATCGTGGTCTTAAATTAGCTTAACAAAACAACGCCACATCTGCAATGGAAAGAGTATTGTATGATCCATGAAGCGTCACACAGAACACAAGTTAAATGAAAAACATTCAACTTGTGTTCTGTATGCAACCGAAAAGCTACCTCTTCCCTTGGAGATATAAATAATACAAAACATACAATTATTCTAAATTCGGCTATGCTGAATCTATAATACCCTCTAATACATACATTCTTAACAATACTAAGACGAACACACCTTATACACATTAACACTAATAAATTTAAATGTTTTTACATATAAATCGTATGTTGGGAGTAGTAAAATGTTACATATTTTTAACCATAACTTTTTTCTAATTATCCGTTTTCTGTTACAAACAATTTTTAAATAATAATATGAATTGGGTTGTGTATATTAATCCATTTTGCTATGTCCGTCTGTCTGGCATCTCAACAATTACGACATTTAGAGTGTAAAGAAGAGGTTTACACGAATAGCTAGCCGGACAAACAGACAATTAGACGGATGGACATCGTTTAACTCGATGACTCAGTAAGTGATTCTAAGAGGACGGTATACTTAAAGCAGAGTTTACGCTATTTTTGCTGTATGTTACAAACATTAGCACAAATATATAATACCCCAACCATCTACGGTGGTGTAGGGTATAAAAATGCAAAAAATTAATAAAAGAATTGTATTAAATCCTGCTTAATATAACGCCCAAAAATTGAACAAAACATTATTCTCATCATATGAGAACATTTCTATGAATGCTTTTTCATTGGGGCTATAGCATCAACACATGTTTATATATAAAATACAACAACAGTCGCGCATACATACAAATATTACATACATCGTCTGTAATAAATTCCAAGGATTTCTTGTCGAATTTGTCAAGCATGAAATAAGTAAGTGAAGCTGTTGGGTTGGGATCTTGGTTGGTGCATATTTCGGTTGACTTAAAACACTCACACCAACACATATTTAATTATATATCTATGTGTATTTGTAAATATTATAAAAATTAAAAAATGCGTTGATGAAGGCACTCATTTGTCATTTGTTTATAATACAGAAAAATGTGTTTATTAGTAATAATGAACATTGACTTTCAATATGTCTGTGTGTATGTTTAATATAATAAAAATAGTATTTATTAACGCGTTGTTGATTGTGCTTAAAGTTACTTGCATTGAAGAGAAATAAGAATAAATACATACATGTTTATATGAGAATGTAAAGAAGAAATAAAATAAGAATGTGTTAATAAAATGCCGCTCTTTTTCACTGATTGTGGTTGTGTATAGCGACAATTTTTAGTTTTATGCTCCCTTTTTTTGTTATTTATTTTATATATTCATATATATGTATACATGTGATTGTCAGAGTGTAAATATTTATGCATATGAGGGAAAATCTAAGTAATTGGAAACAAATGACAAAAAATAAATAAATTTCATTGTATCCATCATGCATGCATTCATTTATGTGCATGTGCACCACAGACATGAAAATCAAAATATATCGCACATTATGATGACTTACATATATATAACAGTGGAATTAAAATTTTCACTTATTATTGGATGTAAACAGTGGTCTGAATGACTATATTGGAAATAATATTTTGTGTATAGAATTTATATTAATTAGTTTTTGTCTATTTATTTCTCTATGTGTCTAAATATTAATTTAGACACCACCAGTCGCAAAATTTTTCATCAATTTAAATTTTCCTATAACGGTATATTCTTTAAAATAGATAAATAAATTAATAAATAAATTGTCCTTTTTAAACATTTTCATACATTAAATTGTTTATCCACTGTATAACTATTTATATAAAAATCATATAAAAATTTGCTCTATAGCGAAGAAAATCTATAAAAGTTACAACGTTGCTCATTATAGTCAAAGATTTATAAGGCGATAAGTTTTCCCTTATTATTTCTTCTTTTAAACCAACAATAAGAATTTTTGAAGAGGACAAACGACAAGAAGAACTGCTAGAAAAGCAGCACCAATAAAAATAAACTTGAAATATACCAACACAAAACAAACATTAAAATAAAGCTCAAAGCAATGCGACATCAATTTTAAGAAAATAAAATTTATGATGAAAATTTCATTGACAATTGTTGTCGTTCGGGCTGTAATAAGAGCAAACGAGCAGGCGGGCAGACAATAAAGTAAGATGTTGCCACTCAGGCTGTTTGAAGTAGATTTCAAGTGCAACAAAGAGTGTAAGGAAGGCATTTAGGGGCTCAATTTTTGTGGCAAAAAACACGTGTTCTGTCATATTACACTCCCCAATCAAAAAATATTTTCAAAGCAAACAAGAAATGTTTTCATTCCTCAATCAAAAATAAGAAGAACATGAACGAAGAAATAATATCTAATGCTTTTGATGATGATTATAATAAGTTTATTTGAGATTAACACACATACAAATAAAATAGTGTTGGATACATGATAAAAAAAGGGGAGATGTAATATGGAAGTTAAGTAAAGCATTTGTAATGCAGAACAGCATTTTCCCGTCACATTACATCAGAACAAACACTTTGTCATTGATTTGTTTAAGCTGCCAGCAGAAGGAAAGAAAGAATAAAATTGAAATTGGAGGGATAAACTTTATCATCCGCAAACAAAAACAATAACAACAAGAACAAAACACAAACTAAATCTAACAACTGCATTTTCAACCGAACATTGAGAAGATTATTTATTTCACAAGTTGTGGCATTGGAAATTTTAATAAAACAAAATAGAAAATACGACAGACACAAATTTATGCCGGATGTTTTTGGTTCGAAATTAGAGCTCATTAGTGCATGTTTAGTACATTTTTTTAAGTTTTTAATTTATGTTATTTGAAAAAATGTCGAAAGACTTTATTTTATTCTTTTTAATCAAGAAAAATAATGGAAAACAAATTATAAGGCATGAATGACAATTTTCACAGTTCTTTTAGTCAAATGTTTCTCTAAATAGCAGACATTAATTAGACATTTCTTTTTACTACAATATCAGGTGTGGTAGCAATAACAAGTGCTAATAGCACTTGTTATTGCAATGACCCTTTAAATGAAGAATTTGAAATTGTTTTAAAGTGACATTTTAAATACGAAATTAGCGAATAATTTCAGATTTAAATATGGTGTCAGTTTTTCACATTCGATTCATTGTTAATTCCATCTCAATACTTCTTTGCAATTACTTCCTTTAAACAATAACTCCAAGCTTTTATTAAAAAAAGTTGTTTAACGAATTTGGTATTTCATTGTAGATTATTTCTCTATAAAAATATTAAGTTAATAAAAAAATTTAACTGAATGAGTAAGTTGTGTTGTTGTTTGCTCCCGCGCAAATTGTTTCTTTACGCTGCCAACCAACTTCAATCTCCACAATTCATATCTGTATATTTTGTTTACCAGACGTCGGATTTAACTTCATCTGTTGACTATTGTTGGATAATTTATATATATAATTTCACATTAAGCTTTGCTACAAAACAAGCAAATAAACAAACAAACTAACAACTGTACACATGTGTACGATAAAGGATGTTCGTTGTTATACAATGCAACTGAAAATAGTTTAAACATTTTTAGTTTATGAGTATGTGTGAGTTAGTTAAATCTTTAAGAGAAAAGAGAAAATATTCAAATACTATATATAAATTTTATTTTTATTGTAGTTACTGAAGGTACAGAAATGCAAACGAACAGTTGCTTAAAAATGTCACATGTGCTAAATATGCAGTCGGCCGGCAAACCAAAAGGTTGTGTAAATTTTATTAATCGCAATTTATGGACTCATAAATAAGAATGAATAAAATATACGAAAAAAAACGTCTTTGTATGATTTTTGTTGTCGTTCTAGTTGATATTTTTTCTTAAATAAAAGCGCGAAGGTGATCGTTTTTAGACCTCCTATTGTGTCAAATTAACACAAATCACTATATGAGCTTGGGCAAGATTTTGCAAAAAGTATCCATTAATTTTAAAGGACGATTATATTGAAATAAAGAGATATTAATGTTCCATACAAACTTGGTATTGTACTATTTATTATTAAGTGTAATAAGAAAATTGTTATGAGTTCGTGAGTTATTCAAAAATTAGCATTCAATGTTCATTATCAAGTTTTCTTAATAAGTAATTATGGTTTGATTTTCATTTAAATATAATTAAAACATTTTGGTTCTATTTAATACAAGGATTTAATCATTAATATAAAATCGCTATATCTTTTAGCTTGTTTTAATAATTATTAAAAGTTATCCGATCTGAAGATAGAAGGAGTTTAAACTAAAAAGTATTGTAAATACATAATACAAATTAAGAGAGATGATAAAAAATAAGAAAAAATAATTTTATAATTTAAAAAAAGGTAAAACTTTTTTTAACTAAGTGATTCACTACCAGAAATAAAGAAGGAGTTTATATTAACTTTGTTATTCCGTGTTTGTAAATTTTTCATGCCTCAAATACATATCTGAGTCTAATTAGTTATATTGTTCCATCTATCTTTCGAAAACATTCTCACGGGCGCTCTAATAATTCGAATAATGTTTAGTCAGTTATCTAAAACCAGAGAAATAAGTTTAGCAAAAACAGGAAGACCGATAACTGAACCAACGTAATTGTAATAATAATAAGAACAAAATTAACAACAATGTTTAGCCTTTTATAACTTATTAACAAGCAAAAAATTTTCCGAATATTTTTGTATTTTCTATTGAAGAAAGTTAAAGAATAATTGTGAAATATATATTATACATCACGTAAGCATATACGACAATATAAAATAATAAAGTCTGAAAATAAAATAATGAAAGAAATCATTCATTATTGTAGCAAATGGTCTATGGAAAACAAAATTGAATAGAAAATATTTATTACACATTTAACTATTTAAAGGACGGAAACGAAATTGTTATAGCATTTGATTTATTCATATTATACTTGTTTGATTCTGAAGATTTTTTTTACCAAGATGAGTTTTTGTGTATGTCTTCTAACCAATTTTAAAATAAATTTTGTTAAAGCTAAAACGAAACTTCTAGCAAAAAATAAAGAAATTGCATTAGAGTCTTTTGCCACTTTGTCTTAAATTTAAAATCAAACAAAATAAAATAGAAAATTGGTATATAGTTTATGTGGCCAAGTGTGACTATAGCTTTTTGTAGTTTTGTCTTCCCTACACTTTGAGTTGGCAAAATTTTAATCTTTTTGATGCTTCCTCTTTTTGCGAGGGCGTTTATATGAGAATGTTCAGTTTAATAAATTCAATTTATTGAAACAGGCATCAAAAATTTCTTATTATATTTTGGTTTCTTGGTTGGTGGAAGTGACATTGACTATTGAAAATGGAAAATATTTCCTATTATAGAAATTGCATTGCATGTTGATTGCAAGACGATATACAGTATATTTTTTACAAAACTGTAACATATTAAGCAAATAAAAATAAAAACGAGGAATTCAAAGAAGTGTAGCGTACACAACATTTAATTATCAATTCATTGAGTAAAGCTATAAATAAAAATTGATTTGAATTAATTAAAAAAGAGTTGAAAGTTCAAAAAGCAATTTAAAAAACAAAATATCTAAAAAAGAATAACTACTTGAGTATTATTAGGACAACTAAGACGTATTTAATGATCAATAAAATTTTTATAGATTATTTAACGTGTTTACATTTTCTAACTTAAAGCAATTTTTAATTAAAGAAATCCATTTGTATTGTAAATATTGTTTATACTATTTTTAACAATTACTACTACTATATAAAACTTATCTACTAAATATTTCAACCAATGAGACCATGATGTAGTCATGGACATGGATGATATTTGTATTGATAGACTGTAAAGATGTAGTAATGATGGCCTGCAGGATTTCCTATTACGTTTTTAATGTTGCGAATTTTAATTACTCACGCACTGACGATGTTACAAACCAACACCAAGCTCTAATTATTTTGTCCCAAATCAGCAAACGACTTATATTCCTCTACTAGGATAGCATACATGGTTGTACATGAATAGTTTATGTGTATAGCAAAATAAAATTCTTGCATACATATCAACCCTCCAGCAAGCAATCATAAAGACCAACAATTTTGCCCCTCAAAAATATAACCAACTAAAAATCAGCATCTACAATAATGGCCACCCTTGGTATTATGGGTTGGAGGGGAAATTTAGTTTAAATGCATAAAAACAAATGTATGTGAGTATGTAAGTTTTTATAAATGTACGTACAAAAGGGGATGCATTATTTTATAGCTAGTAATTTACTAGCTTAGTATAGTGCTAATTAACTTGACTTTGGAAGGTCAAACGATAAGTTATTTAAAATATTTTTTAACACTTGATCATGAACAAATCGATTTTTATAAATACTTTTTTCTACGGTCCCTTAACAATCTAGCTACTTCAACATATAAACATACCGTTGAAATTGTTCACCATTTTCTATCCATTTTGTCCTTTGAGTTTTAGAAATAATTTTTTGTAGCTTGTCACGTTTTCAAGCTTAAGGTTTACGCGTAATTTTTGAATTACAACGAATTGCTGACAGCAATATAGTTCCTACTATATCTCTCAAAACAAAAAACACACAATAAAATACTTTAAATCTGAAATTCGAAATAAAAATATTTAGCAAAACACGTGTCCAACAAAAAATATAAAAAATAGTATTAACACAAGCTGTAGTTATACATGTATTTTTGCAATACAGAAACATCACCTGAATTAAGTTTTGTTTTTGTTTTTTTGTTTTTTTTTTATTTAAAACTTTTATTCTAGTTGTAATACTTGTAATTAAATTGTAATTAAACATTAATACAAAACGTGTTATTACCATAGAAATTCTATTTTATATTTCATACATTTTTGTCAATTGCGAATCAAAGAGATAAAATCAACAAAATATAAAAGTACACTGTAAAAATTTTTATTAATGTGATTTTATAAAAATACTACAGGTAATGTTCTAAATTGGCTACAGATAGTGTGCATATTTCTATGAAACAATTGATCCAAATTTAAATAGTTTATTTTAAAATTTGTAATAATAATTAAAGAGAAATTAATAAATCTTCTACAGCTATTTTCATAGCCGATCGGTAATAAAGTTATCATTTAAACAATATACATATTAGACGTTTAATTTCTCGAGGTGAAAATAACTATTTGAAAATATTCAAAATATATTTAAGGTTGGAACAGTAGTTAAAAGAATCATGGAACATGATAGTTATTTTTATGATTCTTTAATTAAAAACTATTTGTTTGAATCCAGCTATAATTCATTACACACCGCAATAAATTTAAGACATTCTCGTTATTTTTGATAAAAATAAAATTGTTAAAACATATATTTTTTATTTATATATTTTTTATATAATTTATGTCAAAAAAATTTTTTTGTTGAAAAAACTTTTGATAACAATTTAGTTCTTCAAAAAAATGAATTTGTGATGAAATATTACATTTTTGTTGAAAAATTGTTTTTCATATTAAAAAATAATACAAATTTTGGTTCAAAATCACGTTTTTTGCTTTTAGGTTAAAAGATTGTTGAAAAATTAAATTAAAATTAAATTTTTAATTTGCTTGTTATAAAAACTGCATATGGTTATGGCCCTAATGTAAGTTATTGAATGGATGCATATAGGTATACCTTTATGGTTAGCAATGGAAACCAATACAATTGCTAAACTAGGAACAGAAACATAATTACAATAATGCTAATAAATTTCCGTTACTAATCCTTTGATACTGCAAAGAGTTTACTCTTACGAACAAAAAATAGTGTTTAAGAGGAGATCAACAAAACTATCACCAAATAATTGTTTATATATGATTGTAAAGGTGACTAAAACTACGGGTTAAAATTTATATAGTAAAAAGTTAAAAGAATACACACACTTTTCAGAAGAAATATCTTGCAGTCAATACAAAAATTGTTCAATAGCAAATGTATCATAATATTTACAAGCTAAACTGTATATTCGAACATTCAACTTTATTTTTTTTTTCTTTGGAAGGTGCAAAATTTTGTATTGACTTGTGAATTATTATCTCAACTAAATAAATTTGTCTTAAGTCTTTCATTTTTAAATTATCGATTTTCTTGCTTTGTTTGTTGTTGTGGCGTAAATTAAATTTAATTTATTTTTAACCTTTTTAATCCTTAAAATTGTATAAATCTCGAACAAATAAATTAAAAATTCATATATATTAATTTCTGAATTTTATTTGCTTTTTATTGTCGCTTCTTATTTTCGGAATGTAAAGAATGTACTTCTTATTTTAGTTAAAAGACACATATTTATATCAAAAAATAAATGTTTTTCTAATATCGCATTTATGATCCAAAATAAAATTTTTTTCACTTCAAACTTTATTAAAAGTTTTTAGCACTTCAAACTTTATTGAAAATAATTTTATTTATAAATAATAATTATTCCAAATTCTGCAAAAAAGTTATAAATCAAATATTTGTTTATTTTGTTATTCACAATAAATGGGTGCGTTTCATTAACGGTACGAAGCATTATACACATACAACATATCTTATTAGCACAGCTTTCATGTAATAACAAGAGCAACAATAATTATGTGTATAATGGCCTGAAGAAATTGTAATTGTATTTTACAACATGATTTTAATTTAGAATTTAGATTAAGTGGGTTTTAGGTCAATAGATGAAGTCCATAATATAAAACTCTATGAAATAATCTTCTTTTACCAACAATTGCATTCAATGCTTTGCATGCATAAATATTTATTTCTTGACATTATCTTCCAGGCATTGTACTCAATAATATATATGTATACACGTACATGAATATAATTATAGCTGAATGTATAAGTGTAAGAATATTCTTTGATATAATATTTGATAATAAATGTCGTATTTTGAATGTAATTATAGTTTTTATGATGGTGTAAAAACCAATTAAATCAACACGTTCAAATTGCCCGAGTCTTAAATTTATATAGAAATATATCTTAAAGCTGACCCTTGCATATGACAGTATGTTTATAATATTAACAAGGATGTAGCAAATTAAATAACTAAGATAAAATGTACATTTTCTTTAACAATATATTGTTGGAAATAGGTTTCTATAAAACTAAACACTTTTTACAATCTTCATGAGTGTACATATGTACGTATATGATGGTATTATTTTTAATGTGGCCGGCAGTAACAATCAAGCAATTAAAATTCTAAATTAAAGATTTAGTTTACTCTTGTATTTCTAAGCGCTATAATTTCATTGTATTTCGAGGGAAACGCCACCCACTGTGGTGTGCGATCTTTACAGCAAACATATCTCTTTATATTTTGGTATATCGTATAAATTTATGGCTTACCTAAAGTTTTTGCTATAAAATTTTTAAACATACATTCATATATACCTTGGGGTTATATATATATATATATATATATATATATATATATATATATATATATATATATATATATATATATATATATATATATATATATATATATATATATATATATATATATATATATATATATATATATATATATATATATATATATATATATATATATATATATATATATATATATATATATATATATATATATATATATATATATATATATATATATATATATATATATTCATATAACCCCAAGGTATATATGAATGTATGTTTAAAAATTTTATAGCAAAAACTTTAGGTAAGCCATAAATTTATACGATATACCAAAATATAAAGAGATATGTTTGCTGTAAAGATCGCACACCACAGTGGGTGGCGTTTCCCTCGAAATACAATGAAATTATAGCGCTTAGAAATACAATATATATATATATATATATATACATATATATATATATATATATATATATATATATATATATATATATATATATATATATATATATATATATATATATATATATATATATATATATATATATATATATAGATATATATATAGATATATATAGACATATCTCGTTAGTCATCACTATTACGAAAAATCATCGACGATGAAGTGTCTGAACGATGTGATTGTGGTCTGACCAAAGGAAGTGTTTCTTATATTAGACATGAAGGTGGTATGTTCGGTGTTTGTTTGTCGCAAAGTCTTTCTGCCTGTCTTTTTTGATAGTTTTCTTACAAGTAAATATGTACACATATCTGTCTGTCTCTTTGGCTTTCCTCATTTTATACTGCTAAAAATACATGATGACAATTTTTAGCAACGATCGCGCTAACATAACATGAAATCGTACATGTAGTTTGTGTAAGAAATAAAATTTATGATCTAAATGATGTGGTTACATGATGCCACAATCACGATCCTTGTTTAACTAGTATAAAATAAAAAAACCATTCGTTTGAGTTTGCTTAAGGTTTCCTCTCAATGTAAAGTGACTGTTGTTTAACTTTTGAAACTCACAAATAAAGATTAATCGATATTGCAGAATAAATTAAATTATCGATGAATATTCGAAAGCAAAAATGAAATAAAATTTAAGAATTTATTCTGAATTAACTTTTGAAAAGGGTTAATATTAACACCTTAAATCAGAAGGTAAGAATTAATATTTAAAATATGTTTAATTTTGTAGAAAGATTTTTAAATTTAGGATAACAGTTTATAATTATTAATAAATTTCATGTTTAAGTGATTTCTTCTACAGCATTAAAAGTATTAATTAAAGATGCATTTAAAAACAGATAAAAATATTGTAAACGGCTGTAGCGAATCTAACATACATTTTCAAGTAGTATTGCAAAAAAAATTATTACTTTTTATAGAAAAATATTTATTTGAACAATATTGTTAAATTTATCTTTGAATATATTAATTTTGCTAAGGCAAATTCTGATTTTTACGGGAATATGTCATTTATCTATTCCGATTAACAAACAAAAGGGAAAACGCATTTAAATATTCATGATTTTATCCTGTAAAATGTTCAATTATAGAGAATACATATATGTAAAAGTTAGCTGTAAAATCTTGTTCAATTTGGAAAATTAGCATATCACAATTGATGAATTCATTGGGCTTCAATACTGGTTCAAAAATACCGGTTTCCTTTAATGGCAGCAATAATCACTAGCGATATGTTTACACTCAGATGCTTCACACGACCACACGTAGATTTATTTATTTAATTTTTAATTTATATATACATACTATAAATTTTTTTGCATCAACGACATTCAAACTTGTCGTAACATCATAATGAAACAAGACACCTTGGCTAGACAGATTCAAATTGAAAGATGTCCATTCGTATGTTTCTAGTGAAATAAAACGAAAGTGCGAATGTATATTTTAACATTTCATATTGGTTGATTGTTACTGTTGTTGATTTTCCTGTTGTTTTTGTTGCAACTTGTCCATACGTGTGTGGTGTAGCACAAAATTCATTGGGACACTTAACGTGTTAAATTGGGATTGAATTAATTGACTTAACACACGGTCTTACCAACGAAAAAATTGAAGATAAATGTCAAACATAGACTTATAAATATGGCAATGGACAGACAATACATGAAAATAATGCAACGACTTTTTACTAGTCGGTCACTTCGTTGAAAACAACGATGTTTATAAGACATAAAAAACTCTCAAACACTTTTTAATAAATATATTTAATACCTAATAATATATATACTTAATATAGTAGCTTAATAGAAATATAACTTAACTTATCGAAAATCATATGGTAACTTCCCCAAATAATTTTTTAAATAGATGCTACGACAATAAGCAACCAGCAAGAAAGTAAATTAAATAAACAAAACTTGTTTAAAACATTTTGACTGTTAGTTTATGTAACTACCAACGCCTAGTTTACACATAAACATACAACACAACACGCTCACTCGCTAACTCCGTCGCTCTCAATTGCTTGCAGCTGTTTACGATGCATTTACTCAATCATCGCTTAATGCAAGAGACTCAATCTTGTTGAAGTCTTTTACAAATTTTTTTTCAGTCCATACACACAAACGTACATATAAGTGCCCTAATTTCCGATTGGTTTGTTAGTATATTGTAGTTAGTCTGTATAAGCGCACGAATTGATTTGAAATGATTATAAATTTTCGCCCCCTTAAATATAATTTTATAAAAAAAATGCACTGAAAAAGAAAGAAATTACAACGCAAAACAAATTTTCATAAGCATGTCCAGTGTCACTAGTAAGTCATTTGTTATGCTGTCTGTTGAATGCAACTTCACTCACATAAACGCAAATTCATACACAATCAGAATAAACGAACATTGTAAAAACAACAATGTAAGTTCAGGGTGACAATGGATTTTTGTTTTTAAAACTTCTACAGCGGCACCTTAAATTGTATATGAATGTACGGCTACATACGCTGAGAAAAAACTTGATGTAAAATGTGCGTTGAACATAGTTGATTTTAGACAATGTTAATTTTTTTATTCAGTTTAAATTAAACTCTTTATGTTTGTAATAAAGAAATAATATTGTACGTCATCCGTCAATTTTAACTGAATGAAAAAATGTGTACTAATGTAAAATAAACTATATTTCCAACTATGATTTTGCTCCAGGTATTTTTATCTGTGTGTTAATATATTTTTGCATGTAAAACTTAACCGCACTTTATAGATTAAAACCTATTTATGTATATAAAAACTTAATAATCATCATCCTTTACATGGATTAGATGTTTTTTATATGATTTTAGGTTTAATTTACGTTACATGTTTCATGTTCCTTAAAGAAACATGAAAAATATTCGAAAGAAATGTCTACCTCATATTTATCCCGTTTTTGTATGTGACTAATGTTATATGTATATTGTTGCTATATATATATTTAATAATGTTTATAGATGGACAATACACACCACAAGGATAGCTAGTAGAATACAAGGAAAGAAGAAGAATATAATAAATAGTTGCTTATTTTGCTTATATATAGGTGAATGGTTGCAAAGTTATTTTGTGCCTTAATAAACCTGCTATGGTTCATTAATTGATTTATTACTAGCATGTTTGGCTTGTAAATTTACTTTAAAACAGCATTAATTTCTCATGCAATGTTACAACATTATACACCACCCGCTCCTTTTACAACGAAAAACTTACCAAATGCAATATCGTAAGCAGCAGCGATAGCAACAATACAAAGACTGATAAAGGCAAAATCCATAAAATATTTGCATTCAAATTATCAACATGGCTGGGGAATATTATAGCAGAAGGTAAATATTTAGTTTAAAAAATTAAATAAAATTTTAAGGATTTTCTTTGTTAAATTCAATAATGGTAAATAAATCAGTTTAATAAAATTAATAAAACTGTACAATGATAATTAACTGTAAGCCATTTGTAGTGATGCAAATAAAAAAACTATTATAAATTGACTATTTTACTATTTAGTTTCAATTAATTACATATGCGATATTTTAAAAATATATTTTTCTTGATTAATTAATATATGATATATTCCAATATGAGAAAGTCCAAAATTTTTTTACTTAATGTAATTTAACCCTATAAATGATTAATAGCTGCTAAATTATACAACACATCTGTAGTGATATTCCTGAATTTGCATGAATTCAATAGGTATTTAAAAACATACATACAAACGTACGTACGTGAAGTTTAATCATAATGCGATAGTTTGTCCATTGCATTGAGGTTCTTTTCATTTAGTCTTTCGTTACGTTACATTTCTGGTCCCATTTAAGGATATCATTGTTGTATAAGCTACACACGTAAGCTTCATCTATTGTAATTGTATCTTTAGTAGAACACACATTGTTTTTATGCCAAACTCATTCCTCTTCTTCACTTCAATACTTACTTCCTAAATGCGGCGTGACGTTCATGAAATGAAATGTTTCAATTGGAGTTGTGTCTCTTTATGGTGTATTGAACATAGAAGCAGTCGTAACGAGATAGAAACAATAACTTTAACTAGTTAGTAGTACAAGTAACTACTTGTGTACAAACTAAAGTCGTATATTTTTGATAGTTTTGTTTGGTGGATTAACAACTTGGTATTGTCCTCTAGCAATGTTACGTGCTTTCATAACACTATGTTTGTCTAACAATGCCGATGATGAAGATGATGATGTAGACGGTGATGATGGTTTCATACACATGCACTACTTAACAATCCTCTTAGCTAAGAAAGGTGTTTCATTATATCTATATATAAGTGGAATAAATTGGGAGGAGAGAGACACTGGGAATGTATGCCTACTTTTTATTGTAATTATTTTTGTGAGTTATTGTGTTGTCTTTAAATAAGATTCATGCAAAAGCCAAGTAGCAATTTTCAACATCATTGTCTGCATGTGTTTGTTCAATCGTTCGATATACAGTTTTACTACATTGATCATTTACTAGTTTGATGAAAAGGATATGAACAAAAAATAAACAATACAAACGACAAAAGTTCATAAGACATTGGGGAGTTGAAGAATGGAAGTAAACAAAAGACATACAATTTTCCGGAAGCTTAAATGTCTCTATTTAGTCAATATTGATATAAGCCTTTGTACAGCAACAGTTGTACGCCTAACAAAAGTTTTCGATATAAGTTTTGATATATTAATTGACTTTCAATGGACCGAACTAAGAGATGAACAAATGTATATATATGTGAAACGGTTATTTTCATGTTTTGTTATATATTGCTCCAAAGAAATTTATATATATTACACATGTTTTAGATACCAAAAAAAGTATAAAAATTTTAGACAAATATTATTTTGAAAACCTATGAAATATTTCATAAAATTATCAAAGTTGTTAATTCTTTAAAAAATAAGTATCATATTATTTTTTGCAGACAAATTATTCTGAAAACTTTCATCTTATTTTATGGTAGTCAACTACACTTAAAAAATAAGTTATATTTTTTGTGTATTATACATAGCTTGTAACTATTTATGGATGATGACTCACTGGAAGTCATTCGAATCATACTAGATTATATTAAATTTCATTACATTTTTATCTAAATGTAGTAGCAATTTTTGTGCATGTTCGCTTTCAATCTGATAACGAAAATCGTAAAACATAATAGTAATATTTGAGACTATATATAAACAATATCAAATAGTACTCCTTCATTCTACATCTATCTATAACAAAACAATATAAATTTTATAGATAAAACTCAAAAAGAAATCATAACATCAACACCCTATCAATCCTCTTGAACATTATATGACTTAATAGAAAATGAAGCAACACAAAGGAAAAGAAACAGCAAAAAAAATATCAACAAATAACAAAACAACTCTATGGAATATGTCTAAAAACTTTTATTGCTTCAGTTACACAATGGCCGCAAACATAAAACAACTACAACAAACCAAAAAAATAGCAGAAATAAATAAATGAAAATATTCTGTTGTATCCACTATCATTCCCAGTTTTGTCTACGAACAAATGAAATAAACAATCAAAATAACAACAAGTAGAAGGAAAAAACAAACTAGTTAAAATAAATTGCTAAACTGGACAAATAAGTTAGTTGGAAATTCACACATACAAACATGAAACTTTCTAGTAGCCTATAACTGGGACAAGCGACAAAAACAAAAGCAAATTACTTAAAGGGGGTATATATATATAAGTACGAATATAAGTACAATTTGTGTGACGCCATTTTATTGCCAAAAATATATAACAATAAAATAAAAACCAACTCATATAAAATCGAGAGGTTCAAACTTGATAAAAAAAATAAAAGAACAAGAGAAATAAAAGTTATGGTCGTATACTACGTGATTTCATTAAAAAGTTAAAGAACTGCAATCGAATGCAAAAATTTTATTCAAACGTACATACAAATATACTATTACCGACATAACAATTTGTTGTATTCATTTGACATTGTGTACGTGTAACCACACAAACAAAATTATTAAAATTAATACCAAAGACAATAAAAATGGAACCAACTCACATACATACACAGTTAAATATTTCCCTATAGTTCTTGTTGGTAGTCCTAAATTAAAAAAAGGCAGTTACCGATTAATCATTTTAACATGTGACGATAGCTTGCTTACACAACATCTTCGTTGTCTCCTAATGATAAACTTGGCCGCGATAAAGTCTATCGCGTGTGTTCTATAAGTTTTTTGCATCTAATGGCGATGAAGTGGTTGAACGCAATAGGATGTGTTATCTGACTGTATTCGAAGGATGCACTGTTCAATGTTAGTGTTATTATTGTTGTCCGGTTGTGTGTGTTAGCATGTTGAGCGCTGGACCATCAGTCCCGAATTGTTTGGAATTCAACTGATAGTAATCGAGTTGATTACGAAGTCCGACCGGAGATTTAATTCTGGTACCACGGAAGTCAGGTGCCCCTGGAAATTCGGTTCCAGCCTGACTGTTGGTGTGTCCCCTCGGGAACCTCGACTGTGGTTTAAACCTAAATCGCGGGAAGAATTTAGACATGTGGCTCGTTGCAAAGTTACATATTCAACAGGCTGCCGTGCCCCAAAAAATCGGCAGGTTCCGCTCCTAATCAAGAGGGAAGTCATATCCGCATACATGGCTTCGAATTGGAAATCAGGTGTAACAGTCTGCAGAACGAAGAGCATCGTGAAGTTAGATCTTCGAAAGAAGGTACTCACGCTAAAAGCTTCGTCGTTGTTTTCAAAGGATATTGTCAAACTCAATTTTGAAAAAATTTTGAGAACAAACTGAATTTTTTATAACCAAATAGTCATAATTTTAAAGCGCAAGTGTAATAATATGACCTTTAAAAAATAGACGTATAACCAACGCAGCAAATAAACGTTCGTTTAGGAAATATGTTCGTAAGAAAATGTCGATTGAGTATGAGCAGGAAAAATGAAATAAAAAAATAATAATTACGGAAGGGTTAAAATGGTTCTTTGATCTGCTAACGATTGAATATATATATATATATATATATATATATATATATATATATATATATATATATATATATATATATATATATATATATATATATATATATATATATATATATATATATATATATATATATATATGTGTGTGTGTGTGTCTAGGTTTTACAATTGGTGAGAATTAAATAGATTCTATGATTGTATAATAAAAAGGGACAACTGAAGGGGTTAAAATATATGTATGTGGTAAAATATAGGTAGAGCCGGATATTTATTTAATTTACCTTGAATTCTGTCAGGTTTTAATATATGCATTATTGTTTTAGATACATATTAAATTATTTGAAATGTAAGAAAACGACGGCTTAAAACATTAACAATGATAAGAACAAACATAAAATGGGCATTAACAATAGTAAATACAGATAAGATACAAAAACCATAACTCGCTTCAAAAAATTATTTAAAAATACGAATAAATTTTTAGAAATATAGTGTTATGGTAATTTCATTCATCGTCTGTAGTTTTGCCTAAATCGACTGTAAAAACTTTCCTTGACGTTTTTCTTAACTGTAAGTTCTATTCAAGCTTGTAGTAAACTGTGTTAATAAAAATATTTGATTGCAAACAAATATGCTGAGTGCTGTCATATAAACATTTTCAACAATATTTTTGAAATACAAATTCAATGGAATATATACAATAATATTATCAATTATATTATAAACTTTTTGATTACATTTTGTAGTTGAAAATTTCCAAGTTTTCATAACATATTGTTTGAAAATGATTTTTTGGAAAAAAATCTGAAGCCTTTGAACTGCTGAAGATATCGTTAAAATTTAAACATGTTTATAGCTGAGATGTTTTCGGGTTGAATTTCGGGCAATTATACAAAAAACCGTAGTATAAGGAGATTCAGAATGCACTAATTTGTAAAAATTTTACATTTTTCCACATTTTTATTTGAAAAATCACAAAAATCATTTAAACCAATACACTGAATATTAAAATTGCAAATAATTTTATATAAATATTATGAAGCTTTTCAAGAATCCTCAATTCTAATATAAATTTAGTTTCATATATAATTATAAAGGTGTATTAAATTAAATGATTTTCATAATTTTCAAACGTAGTTATAGTAGTAAATAGCAACTGTAGAAAGTATTGTAATAATGTTACGTGGAAAATGGCTGCAGAATTAGTTGTAGTTGTTAACAATCAACCAAAGAAATCAATTGCATCATTACCACAATCTCTAAATGCATATGATGTTTGTGTGCTTAACATCAAATACGCATGTATGCAGGATGTATGCTTATAATTCAATATAATTTTAGTCATGCATACATTTGCGGGTAAAAGTTACACACAGTTTTATTTGAGCAACAGTAATGGGATACGATTTTTTTAATTACATTTTCATGTAATAAAATATCATATAATCGAGCTTTTGAACGATTTAGATAAAAATTTATGTAAAAAGTTATACCCCCTTTATGATCCATAAAACCACAAAATTTAATAGTAAAGAAAATGAAATAATAAATGATTCTTACACATTTGTGGGTGCTTGCAAATTTAGTTAGATGATTTTTGTAGTAGTAATGATTAAGAATCGTATATATATATATATATATATATATATATATATATATATATATATATATATATATATATATATATATATATATATATATATATATATATATATATATATATATATATATATATATATATATATATATATATATATAAATTTTATGCAACCACGATGAGGAAGTTTTTTTTTTCGTAATTTTAAAACATTGCATAATTTCAGCTATATATGTTTGAAATATACCTAAATATTATAATTTATACTTTGAATTCTGTTTTCCATTTGATTATATGTTTATTCGATTTAAATTTTATTTACAATTGTAAATAATAAATATTTACATTTGTAATACATTACCACAATTTTTTAACCAAATAGCCACGTGTATAAAAAGTATGGCCCACAAGGAAATAATATTCAGACATTAGTGTGGAATTTCTCACTAAAATGTACAAACGTGTGAATACAAACACATATTAATGTTTTATTAATAAAAGATATACAAAAATAGATATTGTATAGTTGTATTCATACTTATTATTTAGTTTGAGTTTAAAATTCTACCTTGATGTTGGGTTGTCATACATTTCTTTTAAAACTTAAATTAATTTAAAATGTTTTTAGTATATTTGTAGGCGTATATTTATATTGCATACTTATGTATGTATTTTCTATATGTATTTATTATAATTATTTTAACGTGAACACGCATTTTGGTTTGCGAAAAATTATGTTCATGAACGGTAGTTGAATACAATGTTGATATACAAATATTTATTAAGTGTATACGTGTACAGGTATGTTTGTGTATGTATGTGGCAAATGCCCACAAGTGAAAAATGTTCAGTACTTAGGAAGTAAATCAAATAATAATGAAAATGTAGGGTGTTATACACAAATAAATAACTTACTAAATAAATATAGTAAGGAACAGTTAATGGACATATGTCAGGACAATAAGTGTTTTACACAATTAAAATTAAAAAAATAACTATTGTTAACTTTTGGTATTTGGAGTCCAATTTTTAAAAGCCACTTAGTAGCATTTGAATACATTTTCTTAAATCGATTATGGAGAACTGTGTTCGTTTCCTATATGACATATACATATATTTTCAAGTGTTTGCTGTTTGTTTTTGCTCTTTCTGTTACTAACATATAAAAAATAAGAAAAAAATTATGATTATTTCCCTGTGGAGCATCTCTTATGCAAAAACGTAGTGTATTCAATTGTCCAAAAAATATATAGAGAGAAGTCGTTTTTTGGTCCCCACGGAAAGCAGCTTTCAAATGAAAATGGCAATTTTGAAGTACAAATAATTACAGTTGTGTAAATAAATATCAGGGAAAGTATTTATCTAAAAACTTTGCAACGGTCCAATTGAATTTATTTCTTATTTCGGTATTAAATAAATTTTGCTCATATATTATTGAGCTTGGGTGTATTTTTTAGGATTTTGTTATATAAATTGGATTTTTTACGCGCAACTTAATCAAATTTATTCTTGTGGCTTAAGTTTTACTGCTTTAGAAAAAAAGGAAATAAAATTCATTGGTGTTAAACGATATCGAAGAGGAAAATAATTCTAAAAGAATATTTATAATTTCCATTTTGTAACAACTTTGAATCTCCTTTATGTACACATTTACGACGACTTTTGCAGTTTATAAGAGTAAGTACATGTGTTTAGTTATATAAGAATATGTATAAATGAATAATATGGCTCGTATGTCAGGAAGTCTTGGCGGATTTGCAATAAAATTAATCGTAGATTAACAGCCGTAGGGCGAACTAAGTTGGATTTTTTCACTTACTTTTACTACTTGATCATATGTGTAAGTGGCAGTGAAATGACAACTACATAAATATAAAAAATTAAAATAAAATTGATTTTAATAAATTTTAAGAATGTCAAAATATTGTAGTTTTAAAGACATTTCTTAAAAGAATTAGGACAAGATGTTAAGTTTTGTATTAATAATAATTTAATCATTTAAGAATCAATACTATAAAATCTATTTGCAAAATAGAAGCACATTTATTTAAAGCCTTTAAAATCATTTGAATAAAACTACAGTAGCGTAACAGTTGTTACTTTAATATTTTTTGAAACTTAAAAAAAATTGTAATATAAAATAAATCCGGAATTTAATTTTATTTCTATTATAATAACATTACCATCTGGGAATATTGACAATTTAAAATTGCTGTGTGATAATTTGATTTTATCTATTTTAAAATACCTGCTGGTTTAATGCTAATAAACACAAACTCATATGGTATCTAAGTCTAATAATTATATATGACTGTCTCTTTTATATTTTTTTAAGCAACAAATATCCCAGGCAGATTTATAGTATATATCTGCATATATATCAATATATATTTTTATTTTTAAAAGTATGGGAATAATTTGTGTTCATTCCCATATAAAATTAGAATTATTTGCAAGTATTTTTTTTTTTTAATTGAGCCGCTTTTGTTGTATCAAAGGATCTAATTACAATTTTAATTTATTTTCAAATATACATACTTTCAAAAGAGATGACAAACTCACACATACACACATTTAACTATTATATATAGTAAATTATACTATTGAATATCAAGTTAACTATGCAGGAGGTATAACTCCAAATGAATAATTTAAATTCGATGCATAAATTGAAGTTGTAATGAATATTTAAATCATAAAATTACATTTGGTTTTAAATTCAGTCAAAAAATTGAGAGTAAATATTTGAAATATTTTTGTTTATTTTTAATGATAATAAATATTTACATTTAATTATGCTTAATAAGTAATTAAGCTAAACAGATGATGGGATCAGCTGTTTATCTCCTAAACTAAATGTATACCAATATTTAAAATAAGAATTGAAAGATTTGAAATGTAAATACTAAAGATATGGAATATATTAACCTTGATTTTTTTAATTTATGGTTTTAAAATAACTTTATCTTTGTCGTTAAAGTATCAACCCCTAATTGTGGGTGAAGCACATCCAATTGGTAATTTTTCACTTATTATTTTAATTTTTCTAATTATTTAAAAATTTTCCACTTTTAAAAAGTAATTTTAAAACACCGCTTCGCATTATTGTCTCCTAAATTGAAATAAAAACTTAAAACCATTATGAAAAGAATAATAGAATAGTAGAGATAAAACAAAACCTAATTAATTTAATATATTTTGATCACGTGTAATATATTTTTTATATGTTCTCTCTATATAAGATGATAACCATTTACCGGCGAAGGAACATGAATAGAAAGAAAAACCTCAATCTACAACTATGTGCATTTAAACCTGGTCTAATTTAATCTAAATGCAGGTTCTTTATTTCAATTAAGACCGTGTTGAATTCTAATTTGTGTGTGTGTCTTTGGTCAAATTTCCAAAAAGTCCCGCATAATTTAAAATTTTGTTCTCTTTGCTGTTTTTTATTATTTCTATTTACACGAAATAAACAAAAACTATTTAAAGTATTTTTGTGCATATTTGGTGTTTGAAACTCATTAACGCTTAGATAAATTCATTTGACTATTGTTTGGCGGCGTTTTCTACTCCTGAACGGTGTGGTGTCTTGATGAGGTTGTTATTTTAATTAATTAATTTTTTACGCTCTAAGAATTTGATTCGAAACGCCTTCGAATGTCTCCCTTACTCTTTAAATGATATAACACAAAAAAAAATTGGAGTTGCTTTAAATAGAAAAGTAAAAACAGCTTTACCATTATTCAAACTCCCTCGGAATATTCATATAATTACTCGGAAGGGGTCTAACAAAAAATTTTCCCAAAGTACAAGAATAAATTATAATCATATTTTGGTTTTTATAATTTATAAATTCTTTATCTAGGAATATATCTTAAAGAAATATTTATTTTTTTTTAGAAAAACAACTAACTATTCAAGAAGTGCATTTAATCTATAATATTTATGTGACAAAAAATGACAAAGTAATTGGTTGAATATAACAATCTAATGGTCAATTACTAAACGCCGTGTGAACCATCCCCGACGTTGGTCGTTTTTATTAATTGTATTTTTGAGTAAATTAAAATTAAGTGTTTTAGTATCTGCAAATGTGTTTGTGTCGGTCTCATATCAGTTAAGAAAATGTAATTCGCAGTTCATTTTCAATTAAGCCTGTTATCAATTTATTGTAACAATATATCATTTGTCAACTTTTTTAAACAATTGTTTTTTTATAAAATAAAGAGACAATTTTATTAATTCTTCCGGGTTGAAAATATTGTACATTCTTTGAAACAAATAAATCATTTAAATGACTAAATAAAATGAATTTATGTTTTAATTTAAAGGTTGGCTAATTTTATATAGGATATTCCATGTTAATTAAAATTAATGAAACTTACCTGTTTATAAAATTTTCCCTATAGTATCTGAAAATAGGAAGAGGTTGCAAAATAAGTAAATAAATATAATTTGCATAAAAAATAATTTTAAAATCATTAGATTAATTAGAGCGTTATATAAAATTCTATAACAATAGCTTGATATAAATTTTTAATAAAACTATCTATATTTTTTCACTTGTTGTTGCAAAATTAGTACAGAAAAAATGGATAGTTAAAGGTTTTTTAGTTCCATATTTTTTATGATTGCAAACATATATTTGACAAATTGTTTATTATTCCTTTTAGAATTTCCATGTTAGTTAAATATTATTTTTTAAAAGAAAATTTAGTACTAGTTTCTTTGTATAGGAATATAATATTATCGTATACTAACTTTTATATTTTACTGTCATGTATAAAGTTATATTAATTTGTATACAGAGGAATATATGCTTGGTTGGATTTAGATTTTTTTGGGTAAATAAACTAATATGAAAGCATACGTACACACATGTAAGTCTGTCAAATATTAAAGACATCAAATTCAAACAAAACGGCAAAGATCAATTTGAGAGGAAAAATATATTACCAGTGCTTCTACCTTCTTCTAATGATTTATGTTTAATTTTGAAGAATAAATAACAGAATAACTCATCTTAATATGAGGTATTTTTTAATTCCCAAATAGGAATTCGTACATAAGTTTTAATATTTTGCACTGATAAAATTTTCAAAATTTTATAATTTCAAAATTATTTTATTGTGGTTGCAATTTCTCACTGTACTTTTTTGCCTCACTGTATTTATTCATTTCAAAATAATCTTGTAAATGTTACTTGGATAGATCGCTCAATTTAGTTAAAAACTATCGAAAACAAAATTAAACTTTAGCTTTACTCGAATAATTTCGCACTTTTGATTGCGCTTATTGTATTTTTCTCAATTATTACAGATATAGCAGCTCTTATTTGTACATGTAGTTACATCATTGTTGCTACTAGTTATGAAAGTCTTGTTTTTGTTTATTATTTTAATTTTGAATATGAACATGTAACACATTTTTTTCTATTTCTTATTCACCAAAAAATATCAGTTAGATTAACGCAATTCCAAACTTTTGACGCTTGGACATTGAAATATACTAGTAACAATAAGAATATAGAAAATATATAATCAAAATTACCCCCAAAATAAAACAATATCAATATAGTAACCATTACCAAAAATAAACTCTTGCGAACAATAAAAACTATCGTAGTAGTTTAGTCCTTTAGTAAATATTATTAATTGCAAAACTTCCCCCTGCTCTTTAACGAGAGACAACAATGACGACAGCAATGATAACAAATCATTTCTCATCAGGCAGACGTAGGAGATTTTATATACTTAAATGTACAATTTGAATGGCCGGTTATTCAAGATTTGCAACACACTCATACTCATAAAACGTCTCCCACAAATCTAACAAACAACCTCACTCATTCACTGTTTCATACGCAGTTTAGATTATTTATGATTGTTATTGTGCGACATTATGTGTGACACATGGAAGTTTATAATGGTTGGTAAAATCACAACACAAACCAAAATACAATATTGTAATCCATTAGCTGAAATATCTACTGAACACTCACACAATTTCGTAATTGTAACCCAGCAAACAAACATGGATAACTTAAAATAGTTAACATTTTAAGTTTATCTTATTAAATTGGAAATATATGAGAATTTTGAATGTTAAACTATAAAGGAATTCAACTTTGGGTTTGTTGGATTTTTGCAAGTGACTTTATTGATAATTGGGCATACTCGTTATATGATTATTGTAGTTGTTGGAATGTCTTTATAGAAATACAAATGAAAAATAAGAAAAAAGAAAAGCTTTAGCCATAATATATTACTTAGTGTGAAGGTCATATTTTTGTTATCTAAATGGTCACGCATGCATACGTTAAATAGAACGAGCTTTATGCAAGAGAATTTTCATTTTTCGAGCACCCCATTGCCGTCTTAACAAACTCATAAATATGAATTGAATATTTTTATTTCAAATTATTGTTATAACCATTTTCATTTTCATCATGACGAGCCATTGTAGTGGTCAAAACCACGATCTGTTTTCATTAGTTTCATAATTCATATATTTGTAAGTGTTGATGAGGTTGACATTTGAGACAAGAATAGAGAATTAGAGAGAAAAATAGAACAATTTTATTAAAGTTCGTTTGATGCCAAAACAATTTTTAAATAAGATTTTTATTTACAAAGCGAAACGAACCATGATCTTTAGAGAATATAAAATAAATATAACTTAAATATAAAACAAATTGTAGTAATATTTAGAATTTTACTAAAAGACTAATCATTACAATTCAATTACAATTATCTAAGGCTTAGAAAAATACTATTTATTCAAATTATTACTATACTATTTATTCTAATTATTCAAATTATTATTATTACATCAGACTTTCATTTAAATAAGGAAAATTCACAATAAATTTTAGAAACAAAATCATTCCATGAAATTACAAGACATTATGGCGTCTAAAAATACGTTCAATATAACACGATCTGTCTGTCAAATCTACACTGGATGACATTGTGTACTCACATGTGTTTTATCTAAATATTCCATAGTAAACCTCACACCGATAAAATGGAATTTCATTAGAAAAATTATTTATTTTTAATGCAAATTAAGCAAAAGTGTTGAAATTATCTTATCGAGTAACAAGAATTCTTATTTGTGACCACTACTCACTCCAAATTTCTAACAATAAAGATGAAAGTAAACACCGAAAAAAATTAAAACAAAATCAATTTATTCATAAGAATGCACTCATTTATACTATTTGATAAGGATACTTTATAATTTAGATCCATATGGTTCTTTGGCTCAAACCTCTTTAGCTGTAGGTGGTCTGTAAAAAAATGTAACTAAGCTAAGACAAATACTATTCATATGAATATACCAGTGTACGAGTGTATATATGAGTTTGTATAGAACATATGTAAACGACTTAGTAACCGATAACACAACCCGCTTTTTTAATTAAAAAATCTGAATAAAATTTAATTAAAAACATGAAGGGGTATAAAACGAACCTTATATTTAAAGTATAATAGAATTTTATGGTCTAAATAAAAATAACATCACGATTATCAAAAAAGAAAATAATCTGGATTTATGATTTTATACACATAAAAATGCAAAAAGGACAACATTATTTTTCTTTTTTTTTTATTTCAAAAAAAAATTAAATAAAAGAAATAAAACCAATATATATATATACATATTTCAACATATTTCAAAAAAAATTAAATAAAAGAAATAAAACCAATATATATATATATATATATATATATATATATATATATATATATATATATATATATATATATATATATATATATTGGTTTTATATATATATTTATATATATATATATATATATATATATATATATATATATATATATATATATATATATATATATATATATATATATATATATATATATACATTCTAGACTACACGGAGTCATTTGTTTTTTGGTTTTTTGTTATTGTGTTTATTTTGTTCTTTTTTCCCTACAATATATATATATATATACATTCTAGACTACACGGAGTCATTTGTTTTTTGGTTTTTTGCATTAATGACAATAGTTATTGCTTTCGCAACTAAAAATCTTGTTATTTCAATAGAACATTTGTTAATTCGCATTGTTATTTTACATTAATAACAAAATAAAATTTATTCTACAATAAATGTTTCCTACGAATATATTGCTAAATGACTTTTCTCTGCGTGCATTAATTACGACTACGACACAATATTAAAAAAAATAATTTTGCTAAGTGTACGTATATATTACAAAATTGTTATTTAAAAAACGACACTACTGTAACACAAAAAATTTTGATTAAAATAAACCGATGATATCCATGATCTAATAATAAACTCTTGTAATAACAACATATATAAAAAATAATTAAAAATAGCCAGAAATAGGATTAGCTAAAATATTAAGTTTCACAAGCCGACGGTATACAATCTAAATATGTTGTTTTCGTACTAAAAAATTACTTACTGCAGCCAGCTTACCATATAATCATGTTTCTACATATCTACATGTGTATGTATTTCACGGTTGACTGTTGTTTGTTCTTGTATATTATATAGTGAATAAAATTTACAATAAGCAAACTTAAAATGTTAACATAAATTCAATAATTTTTGACATTTTATAGTATTTTTATATTCTCTGTGACATCATTAAATTTTTTTATTGTTTTTCATTTGTTATTTGTTTGCAGCTCTTGGTCAAAACAAAACGATTCTCAACAAAAATAAAAAAGAAAACTAAACAATACTCATCTTTCCTGGTTTACAAGAATACAAAAATTGTGTACAATAGCTTTCCAGGCACAACGCATCACTGCCTGAGAATTTACAATGAACATATTTTCTTTTTGTTAAAAATGGAATAAAAACTAAATAAGAACAAAAAATAAGTATAATAAAAAACAAGAGCATTTTTAATGTCTACTAAATAGAAAAGAAAAAACGTAAAACAGAACTACCTACTCAAAGGTTTGTCAACAACAACACTATAGGTTGGGCCCAGGTTGGAGATGCCAGCTAGCCAACAAAGACACTTGTTTTTATTGCCATGAAATTAAACAACGATATCGACAACAAGAATAAAAATGAATTTTAAGAGGGTAGAGGAAAACATTTAATAGCGGAAAAACTTTTCTTTCTATTTTCAGAAAGGGTTAGAGGTCAAATGATTAACATAAAACCTATAAAAATAAATTAAAATTCCTACAGAAAGCAATAAAAACATCTGTAGAATGTAATTAAAAATACTTATTATTTTTTTCTTATAGTTTTAATATGTTAACTTTACTTACATTTAATATTAGATTAATATAACAAAGTTTTTTCTTAAATTAATAACATTTCTAGAAAGATTAAAAAGATTTATTATTTCTGAAATGTAGCAAAAACATACGTTTTTTTTTGTCATTTACTGCTAAATTAAGATAACTACAAAAATTTTTAAGTCTTAATAAATACAAATTAATTAAAACCCTATAGAATTTCAATAAAAATTATAGTATAATTACACACAGAAAAAATTTCAGTACTTAAAAGTAATATTAAAAACACAAAAACCTTCAAATTAAACTAAATGAAAAGAATTTTTTCCATCTTAAATCAGCTATGTTCAACGTTGATTTTTCTTCATGTTTTTTCTGTGTGTATAAATTCAATAAAAGTTATATCATCATCATGTGGACATTTGATTGATTTATATCAACCAAATGTCCAGAATTATGCTAATTGAGTTTAATTGAAAATTTATGGTATTGCACAAAATTGTAGACTGGTCTAATTCGAATATGAATATGAAATTTATATATTTATATGAAACTTCTCGATATTATTCTAAATGTTTTTTTTTATACTAATACGCTGTTTTATTGCTAAAAGAAACGATAAAATCTTGATTTATAAATCTTTTTAAGCTGATAATAATTTTACTTTTACCCTTTTGCCACCAGCACGTTTGTTATGCTAATGCCTTTTTAACACTTATTGCAAAAAAAGCAAAATAAGTATTTACCAATTTTATATATACTATTAAAATATACGATAACAGCAAAAACAAAAAATTAAAAAACAGAAAAAAAACAGAAATATTTTTACAATGTATTTTTAATATTGCAGAGCACATTTATACTGAAATCCATTTAAAACCCAATAAACCATAATGTTTGAAGTACTTACTCAGCAGCTTTTAAATATTTTGGGCGATCTTTTATTATTTATTTATTTTGGCAATTTATTTATGAAGTAATTTTATTACTCAATGAATTACTGCGTGTATTTATTATGACTTACTTACGATTGAACCTCATAAAATAAAAATTACTTTATTACTTTTGTTTAAGTAAATAAATGGATTTAATGGACAAAATCTAAACGAACAAAATTTTAATAACTTTTGGCTGACAAAAGAAACCCAACCAAAGTAAAATGGAATGAAAAATATATACAATATACTTTTGAACCTTATCAGGAACTGAAACAACTTCCGATATTTAATTGAAAATGAAGAAATAAGAAAACAAAAAGTCATGTTGTATAATGATATAAAAATTTTAAAAAAATCAATTTTGTTCGACAAAATTAAGGAAACTACGAAACAGTTTTAACAATTTTTCTTAACAAATGTAAAAACATATAAATTAGTTATTAAAGAAAAAGAACTTCCTCTTTAGAGAAATCTCTTATTAAATTTAATAAAAAAAATATTTGCTCAAAAAAATTAATTTCCATTTTTATTTAATTTTAATGGGTCAGCTGCCGTGGATTATTATATTTTGCTGGTTGTTGATAGAAATAATATTTCAGTTTTATAGTTAAATCTTCAAAAGCAACATAAAATTGAGTAGAAACAAACATGTTTTACAAATTAAGTTTCAAGTCAACAAATTAGACTCATGCGTTATATTATGTTACACGCTTATGTACTTTACTACTACCTTCTTTAAATACTATTGTATGAATAAGAATTTATGTGGCATGCGTCTAAACGACGCCATTCGTTATAATTGATTAATTGTTACCTCATGTTTTCTACATATAAACAATTTAGATTTTAACGTCAACAACTTGTCTGCTGTCTTTTTCCTCTTGCTCTAATCTCTTTAAAAACTTTCTTTGCAGATGTATAAACGAAATATTAAGTACATTTATATACACTGACTTATTCTGAAATATAAAATGTGTCAGTCGTAATGTAGGTTTAAAACACAAACAATTGAAATTACTTAAAAAATCATAAAATTGTTGCATGTCGGAAATGTCGCGAATTCAAACAGTATATGTATCCAACATATCATTTTATATAATAGTAAGTATTTCTTGTTGTCGATCCATTTTTCCTTATATAGAACACATTTTATTTATTTTGTTTTATTGGTTTCACTGTTTTTTTTTCTCTGAATTAAACCAAGAATTTTTTTGTTAGCCGTTGTTGCAGTTTATATTTTATGAAATGTCGATTTTTATTTGTTGAATTTTTTGTTAAGTCATTGTATTTATTTCTACCTTCTTAGTTTCCCTTGGTAAAATCTCGGAAACTGACTTCACATTTGTAAGAATGACCATATTTTCAGAATAAAAAAATATATAAATTTGGAAGTTTTTGTAAGTCAGCAGAAATTGACATTAACATGGAAACGTACGATTTTTTGTATAAAAACAACTGATAAACTTTCCTTTAACCGTTATTAAAACTGGGTTTCTAACATTGGAAAAGAATTTAAGTAAAACTTTATTAGTGAAAAAAATCCATAATATATATTAAAATTAAAATTTTATTTTGCAACAATAGTTAATAATTTAATATAATATTTATATTGTAAAATTCGAATAAACCCGATTATCAATTCAAATTAAACCCTAAATAAAATTTATTGTATTTGAATTTTAACATACTAAACCATTAATTACACATTAAAAATTTAAAATAATTTTAAAACATTGACCAAAGGAGCATATTTTTCTTTTTAATACATTATTTGTATTCCGGTTTAAAACCAGCAATTCAAATTAAATATTTATGATTTAAAATACTTTTTTATTTTAAGTTAATATAAATTTAAAAATAATAACGTTTAAAATTTCGAAAGAAAGTTCTTAGAAACTTTTTTAAATAATCTTTTTGAATTGAAAATTTATGAGCCTTGAATTTACAAATTTTACAAAATTTTTCTATTAAAATACTCACATGTAAGCATACTTATACACAATAAATGAAAGCCAAAATAATCAATTTACTACTAACTTACTCCAGCTTAAATATTCACATCCACACATGACTTTCATATAAAGATTTTAAAAAAACATTTTTTTGCTCTTTTTTTGTTGCTCTTCCAAACAATCTCTCTTTTACAGACTTTGTTAGTATGTTAGTACACGAAAAACATGAACATGTATCAGAACATTTCTTTAAGCCTTTTTCAGCAATAAAGAAATTTTAGAAAACATGTGCTTTATAAGAATATTTTCGCACTTGCAACACGTTTCAAAATGAAAATATAGAGGCAAAGAGACAAGACGTCTGCTACTTTTTAAATCTCTTAACCGCGTTCTCTCCTTCTAAGGTGAAATATTATAAAAGTTCATGTAGTAAAACTAAGCTTCATATAAACATACACATATACGAACGCTTATAACCAACAATCAAAAGCACACGGAAAACAAATCTTTAAAAATGTAATAAAATAAAAAAGAAATCGAAATAAATGATAAGAATAAAGTTAACTCTCGTCTAAATATGTGCAGTAGCAAAAATTCCCTCAATGCTATGATTTTTGTCCATAGTCTTTGTTCCATAGTCCATATAAAACGTACTCTTACAAGTCGTGCTAGTTGGAGAGTTGTTGTAGTTGATGGTTTATAGTAATGGAAACCCGCAAAAATAAATGGCAATTGAAACCAAGTTCTAAAGATACGTGAGGCGCATCCCAAAAAAAGTACAACACCGAAAAATAACACAAATGTATACAATTTAATAAATAGATTTTTTTCATTAACATTTTTTTACTTTTTTTCAATTTTTTGTTTCAACTATTTTGTATTGAAAGCAAAACGAAAAAAAGTACATGAAAAATGGAAAAAGGAAAGAATGAATTGAAATTGTCCATACCAACCATAACATGAGTTGTCGTAATAGTATTTAAAGTTTTTTCGTACATATTTTGTTGTTGAGTATTTTAGTTTATATAACAGCTCTAGTTAACATTTAATTGATGAATTGTATATGAAAAAACCAAAAAAAATTATTTTAAAAGCTTGACAATGTTGTAATTGCTATAGTGTAAAATAATGATGTTAATATATCAGTTCATAATACTGAGCTTAATACAAATGCAAAATTCATAGAATTCATGCAATCATCAAAACAAACTGTTCGGCCCAATCAACTGCTGCTCCTGCTGATGTTGCTGCTGCTAATTGGTATGCAAACAATGGCTTAGAGAGAACATGTCCAAATGGAAAATGATATGCACTTGTCGAAAATTCTAAAGTGATTATTGTTAAATAAGAATGATGGGCAAGTCATCCATATAAATAGACATTTCGAAATAATAAAATGTAAATTTTTTCATAGTCATTTCGGAGGAAATCGAAAAACGCAAACTAAAACAAATCAATTTCAATGATTGCAATTTCATGATAACAACTAAAGATTTGCATAGTAGCAAAAATGTAATAAACAAATAATATGAAATATATTTCTTCAAAAGAATACCAGAATTCATAGATATCCATATAATATATTTATTCACTTTAGAAACAAAATTAAATCACATCGGATTTATTTTATTTAAAAAATATATTCATTAAATGAATTTAATACTCAACCCTGTTCAAAAATGAAATATTGGCAACAAAGAGTGTGAAAAAAATTAAAAGCCTTTGCACAAAAACTAGCAGTTCCAATAGAAAGCCAAACATGCTACTTTTTATAAAATGTGCTATTGGTAGGAAAATTTTAATGTATTTTAAACGAAGATTTAGATTTTTATTAGCGTATAATAAAATTAACAAAAAACTGTGGTCATTAAAAATTCAACTTCTTTGACACATTTGACTGTCACACAAAACTTTTATTTATTTATTGATATTAAAAATGTTGTACACTTGATAAAATGTTTCAAGTAAATATTATAGCAAAGTAAGAAACATTAAAGAGAACAGGATCAGTCAGTTTCATAAATGCTTTATGTATTATACAAAAGTTAAATAAGTAAGTTCGGCGAATGTGTAAATGTATGTGAAAAAAAATAGAAACTAAGTAAAGCACTAGTAAGTAGTTAAAATTACAATTTTGTAAATGATCATTTATTAGGGCCATTAACTTGTGCTATTAAATTTCTTAAATAAAACTACTTAAAGATTCTATGATTTCCAAGAAATCGTTACTTTGGCCAATGTTCTCATAGTTTTTATTTTTAATACCAAGATTCACACACCCCGTTAAAGTAACAATACCAATAAAAAAAGAGCTAGAAATAAGACATCCCATCCAATTCTTTTCTATTAGCTCACTGTTTACAGTTGATTATTGTACCTAAGTTATTTTATTGAATTTTATTACATTCATATATACCAAAAATTCGTAGATAGTTTTAGTTTTGGTTTTATTTTTCCTAAATAAACAAAATTCATTTGCTATTAAAATAACGTAAATACTTAAAAATTCTTTTAAATAGATTTTTCACTTGTTGATTTTTCCCTGACACCGGCCACTCTGTCATACCATTTACACTGTTTAACATGCCATGTCTGACAACAAATTTTCCGTCATCATTTATTTATTCATACTCGTATATATACTTGTATATTTATATGACCACGTTCTCAGAATACTAATTAATTTCAAAAATGTTATAGAAATTCTATCACTGTACTTTATTTTATTAAATTCAATGATGAAAATGTTTAAATAGTGTAGTGATAACATGGTTGATGATCATTGTTCGTTTAAAACGTTCCCATTCGTGCAATGAGAATTTAAATTTGTGGAATTCAAAATGTAGATTTAAATTTTATGAGGTTCCAATTTAAAATGCATCGCTTTTTTGATTAATAGAACAAATTAAATTTTTTATACAGTTTGGAATTTTTACTTGGAATACGGATTTATGAAGATTTTTTAATTAATAATCATATTGCTTTAAATTCCCTAAAATTATTATATTTAGATTGATTTTATATTTATTAACTTATCTAGCTAATATTATTTAAATTTTTGTATAATATATAGTAGGGTTCAATAAAGTCGTTATTCACTCAAATTTTTAATACAACTTTTTGACGTTTGATAAAGAAAAACGAAATAAACAATTATTTACAGTTTAAACTTCTTGACAAATTTTATTTACAAAAAAAGTAATTAGAATTTTCATTTGCATATATTTAATCGTTAATAAATTACAAAGATGCATCAATAATAATTGAACCAAATCGTTAATTGTGTTGGTATCAATTACAATTTGAATATTTTAACTATAAATTTGTTTTAACATTCGAGCGTAATCAATACCTTAATAGAAATTTTATGATAATTATAGACTTTAATAAAGAACCATTAAAGTCAATAAACTTTAAAAAAACTGTCAATATTAAAAAAGGGAAATAAATTTTATTAGATTCTTTTCGATGAGGTTAAAGATTTGAAAAGTTTTGAACAGTGATTTAAATATGACAAAGCAGGAAATTAATACATGGAATAATCGATGGCGTATGTTTAATGACTGTATTATGTCTATAATGAGTCAATCTATAATTACCAGTGTCAAAATATTATTAATAATTCTCAAACAAGAAAAAACTGATTACGTCTTATTCATATTTCTATACAAAATGTTTGACTTGTTGAAAAGAAAATCAATAGTATTTTAAATTAAAAAAATATTAAATGCGTGCAATATTTTTATCTAATTAAATATATTCATATTAAACTAAAAAATATACAATTTCTAAAAATGCTGTACAGCTTAAAATCATTTTAATATTATATATACAAGTATTTATAGAGCAATGTAAAAGACCTAAAAAAAATCGGTTAAGATAAAATATATAAAAGGTACATAAATAGAGTTCGCTTCAATATAAGAGTAAAATTTTTATTATTATAGTTGAAGTAATAACGGTTTTAGATTTTTATAAGTTGATAATCAATTGAATCCAAATACCACATATTTTAATTTAGAACAAATAAAAACTTTCATATGTGTACACATACAAACTTGCAATAAAAAAATTAAAATTGGAAAAATACTAAAATGCACTAGTAAATTAAAAAGAGGTTTTCTTTTTTTCAATTAAAATATCTCACTAACAAATAGTAGCATAAACTATTATTTGTTAAAGCCTTTTAAATGGAAATTGAAATGTAATTTTAGTTATGTGAGAATTAAAAAAAATGATAATAAATAAAAAATTGACTGTTCGTAACTTAAGAAACTTTTAACATGTTGTATTATATTTTCCTCTTCTCTTTAACAAAGTGCATTTTCTGGGCATAACTTGATTCGTTATAGTATATGCAGGCTTCGCTTTAGACTATGTTTTTAGGCAAGTTATCAGATCCGGATTACTTCTGAAGCGTTGTACCCAATTATTAACTAATGTTTGACCAGATTTAGTTACTGCTACGGGCCATTTCCTGCACAACATAGCGTTATTTATTGCTGATCTAAATGTCCCTGAACACTAAGAAGTCCACTTTTGTTTCAGTTGTTATAATAAGAAAACTAAACTGTCCGAAAAACAGTTTAAAATCAAAACACTGCCACTCCTTTGGTAGGCATCTGATTTATTAATTAAACTATATTTATTTGAAAGATATTTGTCTGTATATTTTTATAATTCCAAATATACATTTGAAAAGCTGTACATATATGTCTTATAATGTTTATGCTACAGATATATATGTGATGGAAGGCAGTAAGGATTTGACACAGCTCCAATATAACATTTTATATTTAAAATTTCTACTTTTCTTTGAAACTCATATAATATATAACCAATAGTTATAAACTAGTAGATACATTCTTGTACATACATGTATGTATATTTTGAGTAAAACATTTTTTGCACTTTCCTTAATTATTCAATGGTTACAAAATTCAAACAAATTTATCATTTTCGATTAATTTATTTTCTAAAGAGATATTTTTTATAATTTAATAGTTCATCTGATTAAAGTCATACATATTGTTAAAGTTTCATACATTAAAAATATAAAAGAAATTTAAACAAGTTCTATTTTTTATAATCAAAAAAAAAAAAAAACAACAAAAATAAAATCATTTATAACCTTGTTTAAATAAAGTTAAAAACATAATTTTGATTTGTTGGAGTAAATTAACAAACCATTAAAAAGATCAAACAAAATTAAAAACAAAACAAAAATTTTATTAATACATACATATGCAAATATTAACGTATATGTGAGCACCTATGGATTTTATAGACCTAAAATCATGTATGGCTATCAGCAGGAAATCAATCACTTTTAACATTTTTTGTTAGAATATATTAAAAAATTAATAATGTACTAAAGAAGTCATTTACATGCGGTCGATTTAGAATCTTAAAAAATGTTTATAAATATACATATCTGTATATATAAATATGATCGCCATCAAGATTAAAAAAAATCACTTATGTAAAATCACTATTTTACTTTCCATACAAAGTGATACAATATTAAAGTCTATTTACCTTTTTTATTTTGGGAACAGACATCTGCGATAATTTACAGAGTTAGAGTGTAAATAAAAATCAAAAGCATCGTTTTTTTTAGCAGGTATAAAACATCCATACAAATTTAAAACAAAAATTTATAGCCATAAAATCATCAATCCCTCCATTTGTTACGAATCTTATTTCATTAATCAGCTAAAACTGCTTTGGTTTCGATTTAAAATCTTTAAGTTTTAATCATCAATTTATAAGTAGTCGTTTTTTTAATTTCTCTGAGAATTGCTGAGAGTGGCTTCCTCTAACACCTTGTTAAAGTATCTGTTATGTGCGAATTTATTTATTTACTTTTTTCTTTGTAGTCTTCTTTAAATAGTCTTTCATGGGTTTAAAAGATCCGTTCTTTGTGATAAAAATTCTATTAGACACTCAATAGAAATCATTAATTAATTAATTAATGATGTCTTAACAACGCGCACATGTACAAATGTTATTTGCGAGTATTTGTACATGTATAGACAATTATTTTGACTTACTTGTCAGGTATAAGTTGGCAACAGAGTTGCCAAATTTATACATTATCATTAAAGAAATAATAACATTTAAAAATAATTTATAACTCTATAACACCTTATCATTATGCTAAAAATTATCAAAAACTTTTCCATAAAAATTTTGGAACCAAAAATCAAGTGTAAATTCAGTCGAAAAATGTCGAAGGTTACCAAAAATTTACTTTGTCTCATACATTTTAATGGAAGTGGTAAATAATTGCAATGGCAACTCTCTGAAGTCTTTTAAATAATGTATTTATTGACAACTAAAAATATCACTATAGTGTGTGTGTAAATTTAAAAAATGAAAATAAATGGAATATTGTGCTCATTTCTTCTATAAAACAAGTGCGATGAGAGATAAATAAAATAAAGTTCTTAACGATACAAATGCATACATTGTAAAGGATTTTAAGTATATTTCTATATATGGAGATATCAAGTTTTTTCAGACAGTTTGTCTGAAGATGTTATATTTAAATACTTAATCGGATAAAACATATAGATGTTTGAATATCCATTCATTTCTATAGCATAAATTAATAACAAATGAGTAATGAAATAATATGTATAATCTTGCTAAAAATTGTGGACCATCAGGTTTAATTTGAAATAGTAAAATGTTTAATAAAAAATGGACTATCAATTATTATTTTTTTAATATTAAAACTCGATTGTTACAAATACATAGACTATCTTTTTTTAACATACATTCAAGTTACTGAGAAGTAAAAATATAATATTTAACATGATTACGTTTTCATGAATCATAATCATCATAATGAAAAAATTACTATAACTTTAACTTATTTCTTAAACCGTTAATTACTTACGTATTTATGTTTGAATATTTTTGGTATAAATGGTTTATTTCTAAATTTCATTAACGAACGAATATATAATGAATTTAATCAAATGCAATTTGTAAACCTTTATAAAAATTTATTTTAATCGTAGTTATATTTTAATGCAAATCTTGAGAAGCATTAATGGCAAAATCCTTATAAAATGGTGCAAAAAAATGGCTAAACATTTTTGAAAATGGCTAAAACGGTGGGTAAAAAAATTATTCAAAAATTTACACAAAATTTAAAGTAAAAACAAAAGTAATTCATTTACATTTCATTTTTTTTAATTCTATCATTTTTTCATTATTTCAGATTTATGAAATATGATCGAATATATTTGTCTTCAATTATTTCCCGAAAAATATTAGCTTAATGGCTTTTTTCGTCACTATACGCTTTTCAAAAATTATCCTTAAGATTCAAAACCATGGAAACTGACTTTTCAATTAATTACCATCTTGTTTTTGATATTTATTTCAAATTTTCTTAATTTATTTAAAAAAAAACAATCATTTAGAGATTGACTTATCGCTAGTTACAGAAAATAGTATACGCATTTAACCAAAATTTATTGAGAAAGTTCCTTTTTAAGTGCTTTGCTGCATTTTTTGCATATAGATAGCGATTTTCTATAGGAACTTTAAGTTTAAATATATAAATGATAGTTGAAAATGTCTAAGATATGGATAATGGCCAAAAGATATTTAATGCCAAAATTAATTTATCGGTGGCTAAACGAAATTAAAATGGCTAAATTTAGCCACTAAATGGATAAATTGGCAACACTGGTTCTAAGCGCGCAAGAAGATAGTTCTAGGAATACGACGCGCACACTGGGTGGCCCTTATCTATTGTGGCACAATACACACTAAAGAGAACATGAAAAATAACAGGGAGACTTAGACTTGGTGGTAAATAAAGTTTTGCAGTCGTATAACAGACACAAAAAAAACACATTGCATTTTATAGAGGGAATAAAATTTCTATGAAATGACAAAAAAAAACATACAAGATCATTTGTACTTCCAACTTTAGTTGAACAGCATGTTGACGCTATAATTTGCACCAACAATATCACTTGAAAATTTATTACCCACTCGATGGCACCTAACATAGATTTAAAAGTTCTACTTTTTTGTAAAAAAACTTGTTATTGTCCTGGTTTTCGGGTTAAAAATATGCATATTACAAAACCAACAAAAAATATTTAATTAAATTCAAAATTAAATAATTCAATAAAAAATTATAAAAAGGAAGTACAAAAAAACGAATTTAAAAGAAATTCATTCGTCTCAAACCAAGACTACTTCAAATATAAAAGATACGATAAGGACACCTGCATCATCATAAAATATTGTCATTGAATAATAACACTCTCATGATATTGTGCAAAGGATGTATATGTAACTGGTCCATCTCAGTTTCTTCCTCATCTCATCATTGTCACCCATTTTGTGCGGTAACTTCATCCATTGTCAACAACAGTTGAAAATGCTGCATAAGATTTAAAACTTTTTTCGTTGGTTTATTTGTACTTGCTGCTTAAGCCGTTTTATGTGTGTGTTGTTAATTTTGTTGTTGTCGTTCTTCATAGGTTTTATAACATTAATGTTGTTTAAGTTAAAATCTCACACTTACTCAAGATTTATGGGAGTATTTTGTAGTTTTTAATTCCATTTTAGACACCAATAAAATTCATTTTATTTGCGACAACAAATAAACACTTGTACTTGCGGTATTCTCTGCCACATTGTCTTTAAATCTTCCTCGTCCAATGTGTATTTTGGTGTTCAAGTAAAGGTCTGTTTATGGATTGAACCAGGTCGTCCGTAAAATGATGGTTTATTTTGGAATTTTTGCAGCTTCTTCGGAATCTTCTTCTGCTGGTCTATACAGCGGCAACTACAGTAATTGACGTTCACACTTTTGTCGCTTATCTCAACTGTTGCTGGAATATTAATTTCCTGCCTGCTGTGGAAATATTTCTGTATTGTGTGCGAAAGAGAAATCTTCTGCAATACATATATGCGAGAGTATTCCTGTTTACATATGTATGTGAGATAGTCATTTTCAACCTCAATTCATTCATTTCATGTTAAGCATATTTTGTTATTGTTGTTGCTGTTTTAAAAGTTTTATTTTTTAACTTGGGTATTTGGCAATTTTTTTCATGATATTATAGTTGTTTTTGTATCATTGTTGACAAATTAATAGATTGCTGTTGACACATGAAACAGATGCAATTGTATTTTGATAATGGTGACAATGAAGCTTAAATGAATTCTTTCCAAAAATTTCTGGTCCAACGACTGCTAGCTTCTTGGCATTTTGTGTGCTGTTTGGTTTTAAAGTTGTTTTTGTTTTTTCCTTCCTTCTTTCTTGCCACAATTTTCTTTACATTTATGGTGTTAATTATTATCACTTATTTGATACGAAAAATAAAATAAATAAAAATCCAATAACGTACAATACACTCTCACAGGCTGTGGATGATGGGAATCCTGCTACTGTTGAGTTAAAAACGTATGATTTTCGTTGCTTTTTTGTTTTTTCATTACATTTAATATGTTTGCAATAATAATGATGTGCATCGTGTTAATCTGATGATTTTGTAGACAGTGATAATATCGATTGTGTTGTAATTTCTATGTAAACAAAATCATATGTTCTGAACTTTAGTTCTCAAGTTAAATTTTATATTAGAATTTTGTAAATGTTAGATATAAGATATAAATGCACTTGTGGTATCAGTTAAAAGCCTAACATTCTCTCATTCAGACATAAAAAATTTATATCTGCTCGAGTATAAAATCCGTTATATTTAGTTAAATCCGCAGACACATATATTTTGAAACGTTCTAAGGGTTTTTCATAGATAAGCGAAATAATACATGACATTCTTGAAAATGCGTAAAATCATGTCAATCATTTTTGTTGGTTGGTTAAACAAACTTTGAACCATCACAGATACATGTTCATTCAGACTTTAGGTGACATTCATTCCTATTTGTACATACTGTCTACATAATTCGCAGACACTGGGATTTGCTATTGACAATGGAGCCAACAATAGCAACAAATGAAAATAATATGTGAAGAAACGAAATGATGTGGTCAAGCGTAATTAAAAAATGTAAGCGAAATACCTGAGCGAGTGACAGTTAGATGTGATATTGCTTCTGCAAATAAACACATACACATCGATTTCAAAATTCATATTCTTTAATATTCACCAACACTCAGACTTCCTTATGCATTGACGACATTGAGTGAATTAATGGATGTTTGAGTAAAATAATAGAGTTGCCACGATTATAAATTCTAATACGAATTCAAGTTCAACGAGACTGTTTCAAACCAATTAGAAATTCAGATGAAAAAAATTAATTCTAATTTAAAATTATGGAATTAGTTTTACTTTTTCATATACCGAGGAGGAATAATTTTATAAAGAATTACAGAATAAGAACTAAAAAACTTTTAGTATTCTATACTTTATAGCAACCATATGACTATAGTGTGCTATACACATTATACAAAGTTCAGGTTTATAACTTTTTCATGACATTGATTGTGGGGATGATAATGACGATGATGTTATAACCATTGACCATTATTGCCTTCACCTTTTCGTAATAACACATCAATTTCAAAAGCACATGTTAAAACGACATACGGCGACATGAACGACACTTTTAAAAGTATCATTGTCGTCATCACCAGTAACAGCTTCAGTCGTTAGAGTTGTAACTGTTATAATTGTTGATTTATATATTTTTTTTTTGGTTTTCGAAGGGAAAATTCTATCTATATATCTAGGATTGGTTTAACACCAAACGTGTACCTACTAGTCTATACAATTTCTGTTGTGCCAACCTTCTTCATGTTTTCTACATGATTTCTGATGACGATGTACTGGCTGCTACTGAAGACGAACTCGCATACTAATACTATAGCATTTGTGTCGTCAATATATTGGCTTTCTTTTGTAGCTTATAATATCATTCATGCATATTGTTGTTGCTATGATTTAGTGTTTTTTTCTTATACACATTCACTCAAATCGAGTAATTTTTATCCTGGCATGCGGTCAATTCCATTTCAGTTTTTATTCATGTTTGTAGCCAAAAGCCATGAAAATCAGATGGGGAGTAAATTTGTTATGTTGATTTGTTTGTCATTCAGTATTTTTGCATTTGATCGATTTTACTTTCCTTAGGTTTTAGTTTAAGGAATTTTCAAAGACGTCAACTTAATTGTGTCTACATATTTGCAATACTTTTGATTTTTATGTGCGTTTAAGCGAAAGGTATAAGTACAAACAGAAAAACGTTCAGATATAAATTCCAAGAAAACATTAACGAATTAATAAACAAATATTTGATTTTGTTGAACTTTGAATAAGAAAAAATAATTCTTATAATTCTTATATTTCTTCTGCAGAACTTTATTAATTAAAAAAAGGAAACATATAAAGAAAGGTGGCTAATATAATATAAATATGTTTGCTTTGACTGGCTGAATGGATAAGTTTTTTTTTATATTGAATTTTTTATATGAAAATCTTATATTCGGGAGTGTTGCGGAAACGTTCGTTTTATTGTTGCGAACATTATTTATTAGGACTCTTGTTAACTTTGATTGCATTATACCATTTATATTAAACTTTTTTAACCCATATATTTTCTCTTAAATATATTCACAATCCCAATGAACGAATTCAAAATTGTATAGTGTATGGTCGGTCTCAAACAACGACATTCAAACAAATATGATTTGATTACCTACAAAATTATATGTACAAGAGTCAGACTGTATGTGTATTCTTTGGATAAGCATAATCGTGATTGTATATGAGTATTTACAAATTTATTGCAATTTAAATTGGATTTAAAATAAGAAAAGGCAAACGTCGCTTTGCATTGAAGTGTTGCTGTTCCTTTAAACATTATATTGCGTTTGTTATTTGTGGCAGTTTGTGCTATAATTCAACACTTTTAGCCCTTTTTCAATTAAATTCCTAAACCCAACAGGCATATTCCAAACTGACTGCCAACGACATTTAACTCATGCTGACACATACTTGCCAACTCATGCAACCAACAAAAGTGTTTGGCCAGCCATCTAACTCAACAAACAACCCAGACAGCCAACTTACTAACCAACCAAGCAAATAACTAACAAACCTCTATGCACACTTCACAACTTCCCGCAATCTAAACTAAACATATGAACAAAAATAACATCAATGATTATAATAATATCATCATCCTGATCAGCTTCGCCATCTTCATCAGCCAACATTATCATGTGAAGATATTTGTTTTTCCTTTAATATGTTAAACTTTTGTAGTTTTTTTCTTCATTCTTTTTTTAGTTTAAAGCTGACTGCGTTTTCTTTTCTGTTGCAAGTTAAGAAGAAATAAAGTGCAAAAAAACGTTAAATCAAATATTGGCGACATTCATTTTTGGTATTTGTATCTTCTTCTCTGGTCAGTCAATTTTCATATAAAGTTCTACTCTCTTCAGGAGAAACGCATATATGCTTCATTGATTCTTAACTTATACAAAAACAACAAAAAATTCAAGGTGATAAAATGTGTTGTGAATTTATTTGATTTTTTCTACTTTTTTATTTTTTTAAATTTTGCTTCATTTCATTTCCACTTTAATTCGTATTTTTCATTTAACACACCTAGTGAATGACTTATATATATATGTAACGTTTTACGTTGATTTTTAACCCAGCAAACGTATTATCTGGTGAAGGATCACACAGTTATTTGAAGACATTTAACTAACGTACTTAGATTTTTTAAAATTACATTGTAAAATATGGATCTTTATGTATTGTAAAAACAAACTAATCAATAGAAATTAAAACAGTTAATACAGTTTAAATGTTATTGATAGATAAACTGTCCGTAAAGACGAAAAATAATACTTCCAAAACTTTCAATGAAAAGTTTAGTGGGCAATTAAATTTCCTGATACATACAACAACTATAAAATGATCAAAACAAATTGAAGCGTCATTTATCTGCGTATCGATGCCTCAAGGCTACTGTAAGTGCTCATATTCAGGTTTATATGTACAAGTATTCTGAATATGCACATATATATTGTGCGTTAGCTATATGACGTGTTTGCATAGCAAAGTATAAAAACTTACAATGGACGTTGGACTAGGACTTGGCGAGTTGTTTGTTTGTAGAAAATGCAGTGACGCCAACCATCATGTTGTTAGCGTGTTGGCATCTTGAAATATTTGCCACTGAACAGCCAACAAACCATCCAAATACATACTTGAATGAACCAACCAACAACCAACCCTCGCTAAAAAATAAAGAAGCGTTTCGCAAAATACAAACATTTAAACGTACTGCGTGTGAAGTCTTCACCAAAAAATAATAACCATGGGCTGTGCATTGTTAAACATACGTACATAATTTTAACTTGTTATACGAAAATATTGATTAAAATATAATTGAAAATCGAAAATATTTCTTCAAGTTACGTTTTCTTTTATTCAACTGCTGCGGAAATTTTTCCATCTTGGGCATTTTATCTTAAAAGATAAAAACAAAAATAGCAACAAAATAAAATAAAATTGACATTTTCATTAAAATGTCAAGGCAATGGAATTTGTTTTACTGATTGGAAAAAACTTAAGAAAACTAATTTTATGTGGTTAAAATTTAGTTTAAAGTTTATATATGCGATTGAAATATTATTAAAGGCCTTGCGTTATAATGTGCCATTTAATCAATTAGAAAGCTATAAAAAATGTATAATTAAATGTATTAAGTAAATAAAATAATTTAACTTTTATATTAAAAATTGTATTTATTTTATTGGAAAAGAAATAAAATGAAATAGTAATTGACGAACACACTTATATATAAATAATCTGATTTAATCACTTCTGAATATATCTAAGTACGCACATACAAGTATATCTACTTACAAAAACATCCAAGTGCCGCAAAATTGTTATGCAAAACGCCAAACTATACTTTTTTATGATGTGCGTTGTAGACAGTATACCAATACATTTCTACTACTACCTATAATTTTTACAAACACAAATAAACACATACAATAGTGAACAATTAGAACAGAGTCTTCTTAAATTAAATTAGTATAAAATAAATTGAATTACCGGCTTTAAACATGATTTGATTTTATAATGTGAAAAGAATAAATTGTACAACTTGAAACACTAACAAAATGTGGTGGAGTAGACTTTAAAGCGTCAGTCATGTCATTACATACATATATACCCTTTCTAAACTAACTATACATATGTACAAAAAATGACACAAACTTAGCATGTCAAAAAAATTAACACAAAAAAGTCTTCTACTTACTTACTACATATTCTTTATTTACAATTTGTTAACTAACATACATATTATATCAATGTATGTGAGTATTTTCCTATGTATTCCTGTAAAACAATACAATGAAAACATTAAAGATAAAATGCTGGAAAGCCGACTCCAGGGTCACTTTTTAATAATATTCACGTTTTTGTGTTAAAAATCGAGCAATGACTACAATTGCTCCGTAAAAACGATGTAAGTAACTACTAAACGTGCTACACTTAAAGAAACAAATCAAAGCAATAAAAACAAATTTAACTGATGCGATGAATATTTATTTACGAATTTAGTAATTTCAAATCCATGTCTTACATATCCAATTTGAATAGATTAAGAAACAAATTTTATTTAATCTCTAATAATCTAAGAAAACTACGAAACTAAATTACATTTTTTGGAAATTATTATACAATAAAAACAAAATTAAATTAGAAAAACCTTAGCCTGTTTTAATGTTTTAAATGACATTCTTTGTTGGTTCATTATAGAATTTAATTACGAAATTTCCGATCCAAGACTAAAATACAACTTTGGGTAAAGTCACTTATCTTAGTGTTACAGTCAATGTCCTAAATGTCCTTCAAAATAAAAACCTTCCACTTTTTGTTTCGATTCCCACAAAGAAAGAAACAGACTATCTGAAAAGCAAGCCCAAACGGTAACATGACGGGGCCTATTCTTTGGCCATCTTACGTTGCACGTTCCATCTAAATTAAAAATACAGGCCTATATTTTACAGCGGCCGATCTATATGTATTTTAGTAAAATCCAATTTAAAACTAGCAAAAAAGTTGAAGAAATCAGACAACTTAAAAGATATTTGTAGGCATAGGCTTATTGGATGACATTTAATTTTTTTGGTGCTGCAGTTATTTTTTTACAATTTTAAAGTTAAGAATGTTTTTAACAATATTTCATAATTTTGAACAACATTTTTAAGGTAACTCTCACTTTATTTGAAATAAAATTTAAATTTAAAATTAAAAAAAAAAAAAAAAAAAAAAAAAAACATAAATTCATCACTTAAAGTTTAAAAAATTATGCATCGAATAATACAAAATCATTATTACTACAGATGTTCCAAAAATTTGAAAGTGTTTCAGTTAACGTTATTAGAAACCTGAAGAATTCCATCATATATGTTGCCATATATGAAATTCTTCTTTATATATTTTAATATATAGTGTTTTTTAAGTGTAATTTCATCAGTAAATTAAACTCAGTGTAGTTTCAGCTTTTAGATATTTATATTATTGTTGAAATACTAATCATTTATGCTCTATACACATACAAGAATATATAAATAATAATAATAAAAAGTTAAATACATTAAAAAAGAAACGACGAGTTAATCGCGGTAAATTACTTGGCAAGTACGTGATTGTATATCATCACATGCTCTGTATTTGATTATCAACTCAACTCAAACTCCATTTAACAGTCATCCAAATCATCTAGCATTTTGTTTCACTGATCTGTTTTAGGAAGGTACATTGAAGTTGCAGTTCTTTCCGTTTTTTTCAACGTCATTACCAGGAGAAGACCATACAGAGGTACAAGTTTATTATGCATATTTTTAGCATTATTATATACTCGAATGATTAGATAATTTTGCAAAGGTATTGTTGATTTGGAGAATTTCTTGATTGTCATTGAGTTGAAATTTTAAAAATGAAGTTGTAGGAATTTGCATTGTTATGAAATAATAAGGAGTATATTTCTCTGTATCTATCTTGACCAGATTCTTTAATTGTATTTTTAGAAAAAAAGAGAAAAGAAAAACCAAAATCCATTCAATAATTCCATTGGAAATTGTTTTTTAACTTATTTTTAACATAAAATTGTGTAAAAAAATAATACTGATAAAGCAATACGACGGGATTAAATGTGTTGTTACTAGAACATTTACAAATATTTCGTGAGTGTAACCAGAATGCATTCAAAATAAATATTGCAACAAAACAATCAACTATTTTTCCTTTTACAACAAGAGAATTTCATAGTTTTATTTTTAGATTTATAAAAATAAAAAAATCGAATTTGCATAATATTACAATCTTATGCAGAGTTATGGCAGTTTTGGGATTATTTGGTAGAAAATAATTTTAAAAGATTGATTTATAAAACATCAATCACTTAGAATGAATAAATATATACGTTATACATAAATGTAATTATGGTCTTTAATTACAAATATTACAAACAAAGTAAATTTATTATTTTTAAATGAAAACTTGTAAATTTATGATAAAGTCAGACCAAATAAAAAAACAAGGTAGGAAACAAACCTTGACTGAACTTTTTATGTAATTTTTAGGAATATTTTACCTTAAAAAATCACCTCGAAAATTGGTTGATGTATAAATTTTAAATGTTGTTTTCTCTTAAGAGATTCATTGCTACAAGAAATCTATGCAATTGTGCGTAACAATTATGTCGTACTTTTATTCAGCTTTTTTTTCAAATTTATTTTTAGTTTCTCTTGTTATTTTTGTTTCATTTGATTACAGTTTAGGAATAATAAAAAAATTCTTTAGCATTTTAGTTTGACAAGTGGGAGCCTTTATAGTGGTTAATCACGATTCCAAGTTTAAGGCATATTTGGGCAAAATTTGGCAAAAACGGTTTCATTGTTCTTCGAGACCAATAAAAACAATCATCAACCTCATCAGCAATATATAAATAAGCAACAACAATAATAACAAAAACAAACACAGTAACAGTAACAGCAAAAAAAAGAGACGACGGCTATTGTGGTTGAACTGTTTAAATATACTCAACGAAAATTGAACGAATGAACTGTTTGGTTGCTGGTTCAGTTTGTTTATTTTTTGTTACTTGCGATTATTACTATTATTGTTGTTGTTATTATTATTGTACTGGTTGACTTCAAAATGTTGTTGGATGTTGAATTAAATTATTGCAAACACGTCGCGTTGATTTATTGTTAAATCGCGCATGAGTAATGGTGCAAAACTTAAATATGTTTGTCTCTCGTTGTTACTTTTCCATTTGCTGCTGGTGATGGTGTTGCTATTGCAGCTAGAAAGGAGCTTAAGACACATTCAAGCTAAAGCACGTCACTGTTTGTTTGTATGACTAACGTGCAACAACTTCTAGCAAATAATATTTAAGCTGAGAACTCTAGCAATTGTTCTTTTCAACACAAAATATTTAATTCATGCTTTGATTTTTTTTGCATCGATATTAAAAAAAAAACTATAATAAATATTTATTCAATTTCATTTGCAAAAAACATTTCCTCTCTACCCAAACTTTCCCGAAATTTTCGTTGAAATTCATAGTTTTAATTCTATTTGTATTTGTGTGTGTAATTTGTTCTTCTGTCGAAATGTTATTTATGCGGGCAATTTTCAAAATGGATTTATTGATTAAGACAATCCACAACAATATCTACTATAACAAGATTAAAACTGCAACAACAATCACATCTCTGTATCAAAAGTACAGTATAACTACGATAAAAGCCCTTATAAATAAAACTTTAAATGATACGAAACAAATTATTTTCAAATTGTCATAAAGTTTAATACGAACACATTTATCATTCTTCAATAAAACGTTTAAGACACTTCCTTTAGCCAGTTAACGAGCGTTTTGTAGGGAAAAGACATTTTTTAAATTTATTTTCTTTTGTTGATCCGTATGCTAAAAAAAAAATTTAAATTAAAAAATAGTAGAGCCTGAAACACTGTGGCAAATAATTAGTTGAGAATAAAATCTCCAATTATGACATTATTCCTTTTGTACTACATATTCACATACATATGTATATGTAGCGCTTACAAGTAATTTATTTGTATTTAATTAATGTAACCCTGTAACAAGTGACAAAACGTCAGTAATTTTTAATTAACCATAAATTACGTTCTAATTACTCACTTACACTCCAAGTACAAATATATACATAGAATGGTAATGATAAATAAGTAAAACGAATCCTTGTTCTTGAATGTACAGCCACAAAAATATTTTCTTATTTTGGTTAAGGAAGTAAAGAAAATTAACAAGATTCTTCCCTTTTCTATGCGAAACTGCATTCGTTTTAAAATTTTATTTGCATATTAAATTTTTTGCAAAGTTGATTTTATTTCATTTCTTCTCTTCGTACTCCCACTACTTATATTTGTTTGCAAGCAAAATGCATTCATAATGAGTTTTACGCTTTTTAGGCGGTATTTCAGATATTTTTGGTTTGTTAGTTCGTTTTGGGTTTATACAGAGAAAACTTAAAACATCCAAGAATCATCCTACGCAATGCAACAGCAGAAGCATTTAAAGTAATCGGGTATTTTAGATTCTATTTTTTTTCGCTTTTCTTGCTTCTCTTGAAAGATTGTCATCTTAAACAGGCACTTTTTAAAATTTTTAAATTTTACGTTTTTAAGTCACATTGAACATAATGTTGTATATTTTTTTCTTTTTGCATTGTTGGGTTAATCAACCATTTATTTAAATGAGCACATAAAATTAAGATAAACATAATTGTTGAATTATTGTTTAATACAGTTCAAGACAAATAAAAATATGAAAGAATAGAGGCGGGTAATAGAATTTTAAAAATTTTATTTCATACGATAAAGACATATTTTATAATTGCATGTTAATAAAAATGTGAGCCACACGCCACTCTTAATATGGATGCAAATATGTAATAGACATTATTTGATTTCAATACTTTTATTAATGTCATTTGTATTCAAATTTTATGCTGCGTATTTCAACTAGTTAATCTATTTTAAGAAGCTTTTGGGATCTTACATAAGTTAATTGCCTAAATTTTTCCTTGTTAGACGTATAGTAAATTATTTAAAATCGTTGTGAGAACACCTCAAACTTTCCGAAAAAGTATATTTGAAACCGTGAAATTGTCACGGAATAATCCAAAATTCCAAACATCCAAAAGTAACATAGACTAAAAAAAATTCAAATAGGACCAAGGGGAGTGGTACCCTCATACAAGTTGATTGATTATCAAATACCAAAGAACTATTGCAGCAAGAATTCGACCTGAATGACTTTCTCAAGGAAGTGTTTTTGTGGGCTAAATGTAGGACGTATAAAATCAGGGAAAGGTATACCCCCCATACAAAGCAAATATTAATTATTGAACAATTAAAGAATTGCAGAAACAAAGGATCTGAAATTTTGTCGGTATTGGAACAAGGGGAGGGGTATCTCCCATACAAATTAAATATTGTTTTTCGAATATCTAAAGAAATAGAGAGAATTTTTAGAGAGAATTTTCAAATTTGGTCACAATTATTTTGTTTAATACACTTTGTGATTTGTGAAATTTCTTTCGGGGTATTGTTTTGATATTTTTGTTGTTATTATTGTATTATTTTTGAAGAATTATTTTTTTGGAAATATTTAATTTAAAAATTCTACTTTATTTATCATCAAATATTAAATAACAAGATTATATTGAATCTGGCAACTCTCTATCGATGTACTTATTTATGTAAGTATGTGTATGTACATATTTTGTTTTCAAATATTAAATTTGCTTTGACCATACGATCACGTCTTAATAAAAATTGGTAAGAACTATCATGTGATTAAATTTTTAACATATTTACACAAATACCCTTAACCCTGCAGAGAAAACTAACAACAAATTGTTATTATGATGTGATATGAGTGGCACAATGTTATTTTTGCTATTTTATTGTTATTGTTGTTACTATTGCAGCCAAACATCCAGACTGACGGCGAAGAACATGATGCAATCATAAATAACTCCTAATAAAACAAAAACCAAAAACGAATTACGTTCAATCTTGCGAGTATACACGTACAACAAAACAAAGCATCAATAATAAAAGTAATAATGACGATTATGTTCGTTGTGCTGATGCCGATTACAACGAGGACAACAGCAATGCTGATGATGAAGATGATAGCAACTACAATGAAATGTGCACTCGTTTGTATGCAACAGCAAAATTAAGTTTGGTGCAAAGTGAAAAACGGAGCACGCAAAAACAAAAAGTCAATGTCGTCGCGCGTTGATCAAAGTTGTTGCCAAATCGAAACAACAAAGAAAAAAAACAAAAGGAGTGGTTGTTGATTTGCAACAACAACAAAAGGATGGCAGCAATAAATGAATGATGAGAGATGTGCAGATCGTTATAAGACTTTTTTGTTGCATTTTCTTATGATTACATAGCAAATGATGCCGCTGATATGGCTAGTGTTTAACACACACTACACTTGCGATGGCACTTTTCTTTCTTTTTTTTTTAATAAAATGGAAACAAAACAAACATTTCCTCTTAAAATTTTCATTATAGAGATGAGGATTTTGTATTATTTCCATAATAATATGAAAGATTTTTTGCAAAAACATATAGGGTGTATAATTTGTTGGCATTTGCCATATTTAAGCTTCTTTGAAAATGTTGTATAGAAATTGAAATTGATCGCAATTATGAAGAAGGTGAGAAGTGTTGGCAGCTTATAAGCTTTAGTACTGCAAAGCTTCTGCTGCTGATGATGATCTTCATCGTCATTATAGTCATGTTTTGTTTTGTTCCTATATGAAAAGAGTGATTAACGCTCGTTTCCTTAGACTGTTGTGTGGCTCAGTGTTTGGTGATGGTGTTAAGTGGAATTACAGGTGCAAGGTATTTTTTTTATTTTTATTTTATTTGGTTTGCCTGAAAAGAAGCTTTTGAATTCCAAAACAAAAGATCCATTTTTTATCTCCGGGGACATGTTATTAAATTTGTTACATTACCACCATCGCCAACTTCATCATCAAAATCGTATCACTGCTTTGGTAGCTACCAAGGCAGATAATAGTTATTCATTGGATGGAGATGGATGAGTCAATGAATGAATGAATGAATGAATGAGAGAATGATTGAATTGCTGGTTAACAAGGTTACACTTGAATTTATTTTAAAATCGCTTTTCTTTAATGATTTTTTGCTTTTGTATTCTTTAGATTTATGATGACGTTTTTTGGTTTTAAGCTTCTATTATGTCCATTACAGTGATCGATGATAATCTTTTCATTCATTTTATTTTATTCTACGATAATATGCAGTTCAATTCATATGAGATGAAAAGGTATTGTCCAAATGAAAATAATGATTTGTCTTCATTTGTCAATTTTATTGTTAAACAGGAATCTTATTTACTGATTAAAGATCGCATCTTACATATGATAAAAATAAAGAGTTGGTGTGTGAACATTTATAAACTCAATTTTATTTTCAACTCAAAGATATAAAACTATCGAGAATTCAAGCATGTAAAATGTTAATGACAAAATTACCTTTCGTCATAATTAAGAGTCTTCAACACTAAAAAAGGGTTTAAAAAATAATTCACATAACCTTTTCAATTTAAAGGTTACATTACTTCAACTTAATAGACAACGGAAATAAAACTAAGCACATGTTCAGTTGCCTGCCGTGGACTAATTTAATAAAACAAACAATTTGACCCTTTACCTTTTACTCTTTCTATTACTTTAGTTATTTTTGTGACTATGAAAATGTAACCGTTTACAAGTGTAAAATGACAGTTTCATTAAACATTAATCATTTTTTTATATTTAAACATAAGCAACAAAAATTAAAGGAAATGAAAAAAAGTATTACAGCTGACAGCTTAGACAACCCCTTACTGGGGCCTTACGGATTTTTATGTTTGTAGATCGTTCGTTGTCTGAGTTTGTGTTTTTCAACTGACTTACGTTGTTATTGGTGCTGATGTTAATTTAATTTTAGACAATCTATCATTTTTTGAAGTTTCAATTCTACTCTTTCCTTTATAAAATATTTCTTTTCAAAAACTTCTTCAAATAGAAAGCAAAATAAACAAATTATGTAATTTTAAAATTTATTGTTATTTTATATTTTTTTAATACATACAAGAAAACATTAATAAAAGATCACCCAGGTAGAGGAAAAGTATGAAACCGAAACAGGTTATATATACATCATGCATGTCATTGGTGATATTAGACATCAAAAAATATTGTTATTATTGTGCATTATCATAGATCAGCAATTAAAAATTATAAAATCGATAGGTCATAACTAACAAGAAAATTCATCGATCTGTTTATATATAAATAATTCTTCTATTGAGTTACTTTACTGTTTTAACATACCAACGGCTATTGACTTCATTTGGTTCATATGTTTCGAAAATAACCTTTTTCTCTCTACCTATGAAATTTGACTATTTTTTCGTGGAAATTCTAAAAATTTCTTATTGTATTAAATAAAATAGATAGTAATGATGATAATGATTAGTTTTGGTATTTTTTACATGTGGAATTCCATGAATCATTTAAAGAAATTTCACCTTGAATAATATTAAGTAAATTTTCAATATGAAGGCAGCGGAAAACTGTTTTTAAAGCAGCTAAATTGATAATTGTGTATAGTTTTCAATGTCAAGGGATACATTAAGGAACAACATAGTCTTTGTTTAGTTAAGTTGATGAACTTTGGCTACTGTTTACTTAAGCAATTACAACCTTAACAATTAGCACAACAATAAAACTAAAATGTACTTGCGTATATAAAAATAACAACAAATATTTTACATATAATATTAAAAACAATCATTTTTTTAATATTGCCCCGAAGTAAAATTTATGCATACAAGGTTTCTGACGATCCAATTATAACAGACATAAAATCATAAAAAAACTCAATTATAGGCGCTTTATGAAGAAAATAAAACACATTTAAAATTAGCAAATGAAACAAAAGAGAACGATCAATACAAAACAAACTTTAAATTACTTAATACTTTTGGTCTTAAGCAAATGAAAACGGAATAATTCAACTTCACATATGTACGTTTACATATACTCTCGAATCCTTAGCTACGTAAATGTATTTATAAAGCCACATCATACTATTTCTTTCTGTTAAGCCGCTATTAAACAAAATTGTTTCTATTCATACTTATACATATTACATAAAGAACGTGATGAAATGTTGCAGACATTTTTCAGTGGATCGTTTGAAATGATCATCGCTTAAGTGTGAAAATTTTCATCTTTATTTTTTGTAACATCATTTCTTGAAGTGAAGAATTTTAGTTATTGTTTTACATAAAAGCACCATGAAATTTATTTTGAATTTAGACTCACGTTTTGATATTACATTCCAAATTAGAAAATTACACCTCGTCGGTTCAATACCTTTTAATAGGTTCTACAAACAATAGGAGCAAGGAATATACCAAATTGTATATATCACAGTCTTTAAAAAAACTGGAGGTGTTAACCATAAAATTTGAACAAATCAAATGTAATTCAAAACATGATTTTAAAATTTGTTTTATTTTGTTTTAGGTTTTCAGTACTTTAACCATCAATCAGCAGGTGTATTGTTTTCCTTAATAGGCAGTTTGTGAAAATTAGAAAATTAAACATGTAAAGAGTGAAAACTTGATTGGATATAAAAAATATAGTTTTAAAAGATTAAATACGAATTTAAACAAAATAAAAGATTTTATGGGGTTAAAAAGATTATCATGTTTAAATCTTATGAATAATTTCTAATGATAAATTAAATCAAAAATATTTCATTATGGAGTTTATTATGGTTGGTAGTTATAAGTGGAGAAAATATATTTACTCCAATTAAAAAAAATATCATATTTATTACTTTAAGAAATTTATTTTTACCATAAAAATATAAAATAATTAATACAATCAAAAGTATCTGAAAAAGAATTTTAACTTAACACTGCCACCTTAACAGTTTCACATACAGATAACTGCAATAACATAAAATGTTTTACAATTTGCTAATAAAATTAATTTTATAATTTTAAAAAGATATTACTGAAAATTTTAAAAAAACTAAATGATGCTATTGATTATCTTAAAACATTTGAATGCTGCTTAATACAAATATTTCTAATTAATTACAGCTTATTATGGAACCACTTTTCATGCTACCAAAAGGCGTTAATTGGAAAACTTTATCATTTTACTCTTATAGTAAAATTACATCACATCTTTGAATGCCAATACAAAATGTTTCTAATAGATTTTAATGCAAATTAAATTATTTTTACAAATTTATGTGAATAAAACGAAGCTCAAGTGTTTATAATTATGAGAAAATTCAGACAAATGAAAACCGTGCATTTGTAATTATTATGTTTATTCGATTGGATAGGTAAGTTTAACCATTGAACATGACCACGATATGGTCATCCATATACAGTAATTTTACAGTGTGGAAAGTGGATCTACCATAACATATAAAAACGACTATACCCCACTGAGAACAAACGCATTTATAATATGTTGGCTTATTGACACATTCTAATTCATAGGGAGTGTATGTTTATCTACAAAAACCAAACTGAAATAAGATGAAAGTTTAAGCATTAAAAATCCCAATAGGTATTAATGTTATCAAGCTTGTAGGTACTACATTCTCATTAATAAAAAATCAAGTTCATTCTCATATAGTAAATATAAGACAAGAATTAAAAGAATAATATCTGTTATATCCCGCAGTGTAATAAAGAGTACAGCGGCAAACAACGAATAAAAAACTAATCCTTTTACACATATTGAATTCAAATGTATATTGGAAAATATAAAAATATACACATATTGAGAATGTTAACTCGTGCTTAATCAGCATTGGATTGTTTAAATATAAAAATTTTCATATTTAAGTAACAAACAGAGAATATTATTAATAACTTACAACTGATAATATGTATATTCTACTCAAACATTTGGTTCATGAATTTTTTGAAGTTTTATGTTTAATACTATAAGTAAAGTGAGAGTTTTAATTTTCAAAGAATTAGTCTTAAAAAAACATTACTAAATAACATATGATTTAATAAATTTACAAAATTGTTGAGAATATTTCATGTTTTTCCCACAGCAAAACAAAAGACTTAAAGAACGAACATGTTATTAGTAAAGTTGGACATATTTTTTGTCTGAGAAGATTATCTTTATTTTTAAAATTATATTAAAACAAACACTTGTAGTGTTTGAATAAAATTTTCTTAAAGCAAAAATATTTAAAATCAAATAAAAGCAAATTTTTCGCCAACATGTTGTATTCCCCGATATTGACGAGTATTTCCCACACTACTTAGTTACTATACGAAATGCACACAAAATACATGCAACATTTCATTACATTTTTGGGTTTCAATTGACATCTGCTTGAATGAAATTAAGAAAGAATTTTTTCTTATTGACAGGTAAATCAGAAAGAACACACACATGTTCGTGTTAACTATAATATTTATTTTAAATCCGTTCAAAAGAAGATCGTTAAAATAAATTTTTAAATAATTTAACTAACAGATTTCAAATGTATTCTTTTGGATTTTAGTTTCTTAGAATTTTACATTTAAGATGAGTTGTTTAAAAATATCTACAATAAAAACGAAATTCAATATATTGTGTTAATTTCATTTTAAAATCGGTATAAAATGGTATTTTAATTTGGATTTTAACCGTAATTTAGGATAAAAATATGTAGAAGCAAAATGATTTCTATCAAGTATTGGCGTCAATTAAATATTTCGTTTTACGAAATAACTAAAATGTAAACGAAATCATTATTTAATCGTATCTAAGATTTTGATTTTGTTATGTTTCTTTATACATTTTACCACGAACTTAGAACTCGTTAACTTGTAGTTTTATTTTCATGTAATTAACAATTGGTAAAACAACAACAACAACACCTCCTCCCTTAACAATAATATTATCTTTATGTACACACACAAGACTATATAAATATTTCATTGGTTCTTAAACGATTTACCTAAATTAAAACTATAAAAGAAGTATTTTAGGGAAAAAATATGTTGAATAATCTTTCCTGTTATTAAAACTGTACTAAATAAAAAAGTAAGTAAGTAAGTAAGTAAGTAAGTAAGTAAGTAAGTAAGTACCAACTATTTACGATTTACATGATCTTTACAGGTATAGTTGAAAAATGCAATAAACAATAAACTATAAAAGTTTCAACAGATTTGTTAAAAAGTTTATAACACACCGATTCCACAATTCAAGCGCGTTACAATTTAATTGTAAAAATAATGTTGACTAACTAATCACATAATAAATACACTTGACATCGTGATCTGAATCCTATTGGATACTCGATTTTTCACTTTTAAGAAATTTGATAAATGAAATGAAAATATTTGACAAATGAACTAGCTATAATGAAAATATACTACTTACATCACTCTTCATGATTATATTTACGAATTAAAAATTATTAAATTGAATTTTGTTAATTTAAATCATTCAAAAGCGGTAAACTTAGAATTAAAATCAATTGCATTAGTTAAATTATTTTAAATTTAAATAACACTACGAAGAAATAAAAAGATGATCATATTTCTTAAAATGTTGTTAGATTATCACTTTTCTTGTTTCCAATTTGAGAAACACTGTCATAATATAAAATTATGTTCGTGTGAAGCGCATTCATATCGGCCTCATTTTTCACAATTTTTTTTTCCATAAACTGGTACTCTGTGATCAAAGACCTTAAATAAAAAATGAAACAACAACAATAGAGGCTACAATGAAAACAACTTCAAACCTTTCTATTCGTTGGAAAGAAAACGTGATGAAATTTCTCTCTAAACATCTATATGAGGACGACGACGGTTAAAATAGTAATACCGCTGTTCATAAGAATGATGCTGTATTATGTGAGTGTTTGGCAAGAAGAAAAACCAATCATGGCCAAATGTTACAATACAGGTTGTTTGATACCGTAAATATAACCTTTGCAAGGGAGATATGAATGCGTTCAAAATCTTTGTTTCTTTTCTTTTTATTACATTTTCTTTTCTAAAAAATCTATTTTTTTAATTTATTATAGTCATTGTTTTTTCCTTGAATTTGTTTGAAGAACTAAATGTTTTATTGATAACACTTGTTTTTATTTTACATCTGAACTATCTATCTATCTGAACATATAGAATAAACAACAAAAAACGATCAAAATATTTTAAAAGACAAATCAGGTAACAAAGAATTGCAACAAGATTAGATAAATTTGTATTTAATCAAATAATAAGAACATTTAATTTTAAATAAACCCTAAGAAATGCTATAAAAACCACTTAAACACACAAAACTCTCATAAAATCATTTGAAGAAGGTTTATTTATATGAACTTAACTAAATGAAATAAATAAAACTGAACTTAAATGAAATAAAGTAGATTAAAAAAGTTACATATGGGTTTCGTTGTCATTACAAGCAAAAACAAAAAATACTTAAAATAACTGAAAAGAAAGATTAAAAATAAATGTTTATCTTGAAATCCATAAAATATTTTAAGATATATTATGGAAAATAATCAAAATAAAATAATAACAATGAAAAACACAAAGATACTTGTTTAATTTATATATAGTGTGGGTGACAAACACTTATGTAGAAAATATCGATATGATTTTTATATCCATATTCACTATTTTTCAAATAGAGTCAATTAAATTTCAACTGAAAAAATTAAATTTCCAATATGTAATTCTTACATAAAAACATAATTTTCTCTCATCCACTTCTTATATCATTCACTGTAAAAATTTTGGCCAAATAGCAAATTCAACTATCTGAATATTTGTGCCCAATTGCTCATATTTCATTTACATAGTTAAGTTGATTTTCATTTAAACTTTGTACGTATATTTTCCAGCTGTAGTGGAGAACAACATGGTACAAAGAGTAAGTAGTTAAAGGCATTCACTAGATTTTGTAGTATCTCTCGGTGGTTAAAACTATTTTCCAAAATTACTTTTTAACTTGGTCGCAATTTATACGACAGCTTTTTAACAAGTTTTTATACGTTTTGTATGTGTTGTTTAATAATATTGGTTGTATTTTATAGATTAGGATTGCCACATGACCTTGAATTTTAAAAATTATGTCTTATTACAAAATAAAAATTTTCTAATGAAATGTTTGTCTAATATCCGCTGATGGCAGTTCTAAGTATTGCAGCAGTGTTTCATTGGAGTCAACTAAAAATACTATTCTTTTATTTGCAATTATTAACAAAGTTTTAAGGAAAAACTTGTTCAGTAAGCTAAAAGTTATAGATCGATGTCTGAGACAATCTCAAAACTAAATTCTTCGCATAAAATGTTAATTGTGAGAATGTTAATTTTCAGTATAGATTTTCAATAAAATTTAGGTTAATTTTTAGTTACAAAATTAAAAAAAATAATTTGGTTCATAATAAATTTTTTTATTTGAAAAATCTTTTGAGAAATCTTGGTAGAACCGAAAATAATAATAATAATAATAATAATAATAATAATAATAATAATAATAATAATAATAATAATATAATATACATTTAGCGTTTGTTGAACCGATAAATGAAATATAAAGATTTTAAATGTTAAAAAAGTTTTTGATGAAAAATTTTACTTTTATAGAAAAATTACTAATTTTGTGCAAAATATTTGTTAAAATTTCAAATATTGTAAATCAAGTCGACTTTAAGAAAATATAAATCAAAAGACTAAATGACACTGGCAACCCTTACTTGTTGCTTAAGTATATGTATGGAAGAAACTTATTCATATGTATTCTGTGTTATAAGAATTGATAAATAAAAAAATTTTAGTTAAGGATTGAAGATGTATGCAAAGTCAACCTATTAATTGGATTTTGTTTTTATTTTAAAGTAACCACTTTAACAGAATAACGTAAATAAAATTCAAGAATAAGATAATAAATCAAATCATTATTATATAATCAATATGATTTTATTATCAATATGATTTAACGAAAAAACTTTACACATAAAAGTGAATAAATTTTTTGTTTAAAATTGTACTAATTTAGATCTAATGAAAATTTTGTTGAAAATATTAAAATTATCAAGTATTGCGTATAAACAATTTCGAAACGATTATATTTTACGATTCTTTAAAATAAAATAAAAAATTTTTAAATTATCTAAAATCAAAAAAGTGAGAAATAAATCGGTGTAATTAATTTTAAGAAAATAAATAAAAGAACAACAAAAATATGCTTAAATATAAAATACAATATATCAAAAATGGCTATTTATAAATCAGTGTTGTGTTGCCTTTTCTCTTGCGTTATTTAGCACCCTACATTTATAATGAAAAATGATCATGAATGTCGTTTCACCATAAATATATCTATATGTATATGTAACACATATACAACTTCATATATAAATATACTATAACCATAAAATAAAGGCAGCTGAACTCAAAACATTAACAATTAATTATACAATTTGACAGAAGTATGCTGAGGATCCTTCAGACAGACTTTTTTAAGAAATACAAACGTCTGTAAGAAATAAGAACATGAAATAAAACTGAAAACCTTTATATAATTGAGAGGATCATCACCCATTTTATGATCTTTAAACAGAGACCACTCAATGATTTTGTTAAAATTCTTAACAAGGGGAAATAATTTTAAATGTGAAAACAACAAAGTCAAATAATTAATTATTAGATATGAATTAAGAAGTGAGTCGTAAAAGAAACCTCGAAAAAACCAAATAGAAGAATATCAGCTTAACTTTTCTTTTTATTTTTCTTTAGTTAAGTTAACAATTTAACTTTACGGATAAATTTTTGTAGAATATTTGATGTTTATAATAAAAAACTATAATTTAATAAAATAAATGTGTATAAACGATGTGTATATAAATGTCAGAATTGACAATCATACGGAAATATTTGCAGGAAATAAATGTAGGTCTGCATGGAGTCAAAGGTAACAAAGCTTTTTACCGATTTATCACATACATACATTCACTTATGAATGTATAGACTTTATTATTTCCATATATAAGAGAAATTGAACTAAATGACGTATAAGTATATACTTAACAATTGAAAGAAGTATTCATGTATATACGTATATAAGGACTGAGATCGAAAAATTCCTAAAATGCGTTTTTCATTAAAACTTTTCACTCAAGTATTATTAAGTGATCTCTGTCAAGCATGTCAGTTATTATTTTTATGACACACAAATGAATCTGATTAAAATGAGTGACTTGAAAAAAGTGCGAACTAAAATTATTAAATATTTTTAACGAAACTCAACTTGGTCCTACAAAAAATTGGTCGCGTATATAAAGATATGCCGTGAAACAGTTTACAGTTTGTTTTTAAACAGTGCCGGGAGAACTTATCCCATGCATGATGTCTCTAAAGCCAAAAACTAAAAAGCAGTTTCAAAGAGCTTCCAAAACATCCGGTTAGAAAGCAGTCCGGTTAGATCAGTGCTGAAGTTTTCTAAAAAGTATTCTTATTGCATAATGGTTAACGAAACTTATGTACTTGCAAATTCTTTGCCACTATTTGGTAAAAAATTTGATGCTGCTGATACTGGAGGGAATGTTGAAGAAAAGTTTAGAAACCAAAAGCAGTCAAATTTCCCAAAAATTTCTTGGTATTTCAAACAATATACAGTAAAATAGCCAATTATAGATTTAAGATTTTAAGCGGAGATGGATTACCTGCTCGAACAAAGTGACAGAAAGAAAATTTTTCAAATTTCGTTATTAATGGTTAAAACTATAACTTGAAATTATACTTTGAATTAAGTTAAAGTATATGAACTGTAAGTTTAGTAGCTTTCTTTTTTAACATATATGCATGTATGTTAACAATTTTTCGATCACACACCTAACATGGATGCATATGCAGTTATATGTTGATTTGTTGCTTTTCAATCATTCTTATAATTTCATTTATTTATACACACATTTATACAAATCAATTCAAATATTTCCGATTAAACAAACCCAGTAAGCAAGTAAGTTTATTATATATATTTTGAATATTTGAATTCTAAAATAAAAGAAGGCACCATTTAAAATTTAATTCGACTATCGTAAAACCTATTGATTTTTAATAATCATAAAAGTTATTCTTGCCCGAAAAAATAATTAAAGAAACAGAAATAATTATTATTTCTCTCAGCCTAAAAATAAATGTTATAATCTGTTTTTTGTTATAGAAGTCAAAGCAATTATGATGTCTGTATTTTAACGCTTGCATACATGTTTGCTGGGTATATTAGAATAAACATCTGCAGATTAAGCTTAAACATACATTTATTTACATAAGTTAGATATAAATTTATATATGAATATACAATTTTGGTTTTATTTAGACTCTTATTAATATTATGCAGGCTCATTTAATATTGATTTGTTCAAACTGTGTATAATGTGATTGAGATGTGGATGGATGGATGGATGGATAACTAAATACAGATAAACATACAAAAGTTTGTATGTGTTTAAACTGTAAAATATATCATATTTATTTCCCCGTGTGTATTTGTATGAGTGTATCCATCTATCGTAAGTGATTAATTCATAAGTACTTTATAACACTCAAGTGTTTAGTATACAAAATTGAATTGAAATGGCAATTATGACACAAATCATTTACGATTTTATAAAGACATAAATATGATGATACATTGGCAGCTGATGAATAAACGAATTCATGAATTGGATTTATACTGTCAGTATATCTAAGTATTTGTCATTCTCTATATTTGTGTTGTATTGTGTATTGTATATACGTTTGAAGCTTATTGTATCAATAATTGTTGAAGCTAGAATATGCCATTGAGTTAAATTTATAGTTGAATTATGCTTTACATCTATTAATGATGCCTTTTTAAAGATTTTACTGTATTATTTCTAAACTTATCATTAAAATATTTACTATATTTCTATCATCTTAAGAAAATATAAAATTTTATTATATACTTATTTTACATTGTAAAAGTAGTTTAAAAGTAACTAAATATGAGAAAATCTGAATGTCTTGTCAAATTAAGACATTAAAAATAAGTAACAGTCAGTCAAGCTCGACTATGCCTTACATCATTATAAAATATATAAAATAAAATATACTTATTTGATACTCAAATATATAATAGAATTATATCACCTAAGATAATTTTAGAATGTGGCGATTATATGGGTGCTATGAGACACAATAGACCTATTCTAGCAAAATTTGGTTTGGTGCTTTTTTGTTATATAAATCTTAAACAAAGGAAATATAAGTGATTTTTTAAGTGATAAGGATATATTTGCGCCAAATTAAATAAAAACATCTTTATATTTGACAATTTTATAAGCTTAAGGATATTTGTATGGAAAATATTGGAACGAATATTACTAATTTATATAGGCTACGTCCTTGGTACAAAATGTAACGTGCTGTAGAGTGTTTACAACATTTATATGGACAACTTTCTGGGCAGACAGACGAAAGGACGAATGGACATCGCAATATTGATTTAAAAATATTTCTGTATGTTAGAAACATCAGCACAAAGGCAGAATAACTACGATGGTGCCGGATATAAAAAATCAAATAAATTATTAAAAAGTTAATAAAAGCTTATTATTTAGCTTTTAAATCAAAAGGGTTGTTTTATAAAAAAATCTATTAAATTTCTATTAATTAAACAAATCGATTCAGAGTTAATTTGTATTATGACGATTGCAATTTAAAAATGCTCTTAAAACCTACCAAGTTCTCCAAAGAAATAAATAATATTTAGAGACTTAACGAACATTTATTTATATTTAACAAATGTGTCTAATAAAACTTTAAACTAAGGATCCATCAATAGGAATACATTTATCATCAATTTTCAATGATAACAATCCTTTTGAAGCAACTACATCATTGATGCTGTTGTGCAAATCGGTGTTTGTTGTCGATCATCATTGATCGTGTCTTTGATCAGCTTCAGCCAAACATCAACAACAGTAATGAAAACAAAAAAATCATATTTTTTATCGTAATTTTTCTGAAGATATTTTTTATTTTAGTTTTCAGTAGCTTTAAAGCCTTAAATGTTTTATAAATGCTTTGCCCCGCGGGATTTCTTGTTGACATTGTGATCAACGAGATTGCAAGCGACATATGATATGATCACTTGTCGCTTTTTTATTTCATTTTATTTTCATTCTCTGTCGAGAGAAGTTTCTTCTTTCAAATAAACGTTTAGATATAATGTAGCAGTATGTTCAAAAGATTCAACAAAAATCTATAAGACTATTGATATTGAGTAAAAGAAATAATAATATATAATATATTCATAAACGCCGAATCAGGGATACTCTCCACATGACTAACACTTATTTAGACGCTAATCAATTAGAAAAAATCTTGCTTAGTGTTACATATAGAATGACATAATTAATATAACATAATATATTACTCGTTATGTTGAAGGAAGTAAAAGTACAAAAATCCTTATAAGGATGATTACGTCAACTGGATTTGCTGCTTTGAACTGTCATAGGCTGAAATGAATTCTGTAGTCTTTTAAATGTGTATGTAGATGTATTGTGATTTCACTATATGTTTTCATTATATTTAATCGCAACCATACGAGTAACGACTGCATTGATAATTGTTTCGGATATTTGTATGTTTAAAACAAATAATCATATGAATAAATGGTTCACTTAAAATCTGAACAAAAATTTTGAGTTAAAGCGAATAACACATAAAGTAGTCTTGAAAATTTCAAATGTCCTACATTAAATTAAGTTATTATTTTAGTTTTTATTTTGTACATTTTTATCTCGATGCGTTTGATTTTATACAATTTTTTAAATGTGGCGTCTAAGTATGATTAAGTTTGGTAAACCGTTGCATTTTTTACGCTATTGTTGAAAAGATTCCTAACTATTATTTATTTTTTATTTCCTTAAGATATACTGTCTTTTTCAAAAGCCCCAAGGTGACTTTGTATTCTGCATCAGGCTCCCATATGCTATCGGAACAATATCAATCGAACGATATGTTGGTCTTTAAGTTCATGTTAGTTTTTTGTATTCTTTGGTTTCTTTCTTTCGTTTGTTTTATGTTGTAATCGTTAAGCATCATGTTGTTGTTAGTAAATTTAGTAGTTCTTTTTTCCGCAACAGAAAATTTCTGTTGTTGCAACTAAAGTTTTGTTTTGTGATGTTTTTATTTATTTATCTTTTTTGTTTTTGCGTTTAGAATTGTCAATTGTTGCTATTATGTACTATTGCCTTTAGTTTACAATTTATGTAGTTTTGTAATTAAACAAAAAGAGGTACAAAAACTAACAAAGATACAAGAATAATGCACAAAAAATACAGTGCTTTTTACTTTCGGCCGATTGTGGCTGATGTTGCATCAATTGCTGCTTTATGTAGTTTGGCTAAATGACATTGACATTTTCTGTGTGCGACATCAAATAAAATGAGCGATTGGTGCTTCACTTGTAGATGACGTTTATCTTTAAGCCGACCCGACAAAGCTTGTTATGACATGATTTGATTTATGCTTTCATCATTATCTTTATATTGTTTCTGATGATATTTTAGATTTTATTTTTATTATTATTTCCATTTTGTTCTCTTTTCTTTTTTCGTTTCTAGGTGGCCTTCCAGTCTTTAGCAATATTATCAATATTCACTTGTAATACTACGTACCTCGCAATATGCAATATTATGAACATTTTTTGTCATCAAATTATTTCGTATACATACTGTTATATCTGCAAGTAACACCAAATTTGTTTTCCCAATTCCCAGCATTTAACCATTTTAACATTTTGTTGTGAGTGTTGTTGCTTATACCAAACAATTACTGTTTATGTTTGTTTTCACCTTTTTTGTAATTGTTCCTACTATTTCTTTTATTTCCCTACTATTTTATTTATTTTTTCTTTATTGAATTAAGCACAAAATAATAAAAATGTGATGAAGAGAGCAAAAATATAAGAGAAAGAAATGAAAAACCCACTGAAATATACTATGGTGCAATTATAATTGGAATTGAAACATGTTTAACAAGATCTAAATAAATATTTTTATGCGCAACAAGCAAGGCGCGACGTTCTTAAATACATCACCAGGCATGGCAAACAATTTATATGATGGACCGAATTGCTTTCCAAATGGCCAACAAAATGAAAAACAACTTAACACTCAACTTAAATTTAAAAAGATTCACTGCCAGACGATCTACCACTGAGCCGTGCACAAAACATACATACATTTATACAAAACGATGTAAACACATATATGGTTGTTTATATAGACTTGTAAGTGTTACTACAAATCAAATATTTGAGCCGTGGAGGTGAGAAATTAAGAAAGGAGAAGCATAAAAGCAACAACCAGATTAAAAATTAATCATATAAAATATTTGATTTAATAAAACAATAATCTTAGCAATAAAATTAATATCAATTTATATAATAGAAATAGTTTTCACTCTAAAAGCTCTACAACATATATAGAACCAATCGGAATTTAAGCATACCCTACAAGTTCTCGTTGCATTATAAGTTCTCTCTCAATAGATTTATGACAAATAATTCTTAATTTTTTTTATTTCAAAATATGCTTGTAATATAAAACAACAAGAACAAAAAGTATTTTCTTTTATTATTGGAAAATTTTCACCCAGACCATATGTTAAACTTTGCTGTGTGAGAAATACTACTTGGATTGGTGTTTCAAAATGGCAATTGCCCGAAGCATTCAGTTGTCGATTGACCTCTACAGTTCACGGTTTTGAATCCCATAAAGAATCCCTTTGGCGTTTTAAATGGTGAGCTTTAATATGACGATTAAGATATATACTTGAGTAAAAAGTAATGAAAGATCTGAAGATCTATTTCAAATAAAATATTTATACATTTATAATACCTTCATTTCATTAATCATTTTTGAAATTTGTTGGAATATCCCTTAATATATTATAATTTCACATTGCATATATAATTTATTTTTATACATTCTGGAATAATAAATATAAATAATAATTTCTTAAGTATCCAATGAATTTGTTATACAACTTCATTTCAATAAGATTGGAATTTCTATTATTTCCACAAATTCAGAAATAATTGGAAAGAAAATATTAAATTGTTTATATACACTTTTTTTTGCATTTTAAATAAATTATTATGCAATATGATAACAAGTAGGTCATTTATATATATATGAATAATAATTTCATGATTAATATTTTTTCCGTTAAACAGAAGAATGAAATAAAATAAAAGAAAATTAATTAAAATCCATGTAGACGATTTGCACTCAACAAAGACTTGTAATATTGCGCGATTTACCAACATATAAGCTGGCATTATTTTGTACATTATTTTGTACATTTTCATTCCCAGTATTGTTTGTTATTGCTGATGAGAGCTATAGCAAAGTCATTGTCATTCATGATTTAATTTTGCAAAAGAAAATAAAAAAGTGATTCCCAAGAATGTCGTTTCGTTAAGTTACAATACAATGGCTTCAATAGTATGATTCAAATTTCATTTCTAGATTTATTAGTAAATAATTGACAAATACATTTACAATAGATCAAAAGAGGAAACAATCAAAAATTCAAAATCAGGTTACAATCACAGTTATTCAATCATAAGGTTAATACTACAACAGTATTGAAATCGAATTTCTTTTCTTATTATTTAAGGGATTAAATGCGAATTCTTTTAGAATATTTTTTTTTGCTAAAATTGATGCAACCTGAGACGATATGACATGTGGATTGCTCAGAGAAAAAATTAGAATAGAAATTCTCTCAAGAAATTTTTAACTTCCTTAAAATAAACAATAGCAAAATAGGAAACAATACTTATTTTCCCCTGATGGATTAGCTCGATAACAAAACGAAGAAGCAATTGCATTTAAAATCTTATAAAATTACACAAACACAAAATGATCCACACACACAGAAAGAATTAAATGAATTGATCTAAATATTTCGAACTACCTGTATCATATTCTCACTAGAAACGTATATTTTTCCAATTTTTCTCTTTTTTTATTTTGTAAAACTCCTCAGGTTGAGTTTGGTTATTACGTATAGATACATGATATATATAAGTCTAGATGTACGTATGTTTCGTAATATCACCTGTCGTTAAATAAATGTTTTCTGATACCATAAGGTTTTGTTATGAAATGAAATTTTGTAACATAAAATGCTACACAAACTCTAAGTTTGTTTATATGTATGTACACATATAAACAAACTACATATATAGGTACAATTGAACATGTATCTGAAAAGGTTTGTGTGTATTGTTGTAGTAAATAGATATTTTTGGAACATCATAAAAATGCATTTATCGATAAAGCGTAAAAATAAACAAACCGTATAGAAATAAAATAAATTGCTGCAACCAAAATATTGTGATTCTTTTAAACAAACTTCAGAAATTGTACACTATAAAAAATACGCTTAGAATTGCATATCATGAAATAATGATAAATAAACAAAAATATTCAGTACGTAATGACGAAGTTACAATACGCTATACATACATTCAGTCTTAAAATAGAACTTATCGTAATATGACCCAATAGTAAACGATTTTTTTAATTATAATCAAACCTGTCGCTCATTTAAATTGACTCATTTAGTCCAGTCTTGATGTAAAAACGTGTTTAGTTTCTTTAAATGAGCCCAAAATTAACAAAATGTATGGAATTTCAATCACTAAGTATTCTTGTTATTTCCATTATATTGGGTACTAAAACAAATGCGATATTTGCTCGCATCTAAGTTAAAATTTTAACTATTTATTTTAATACTGTAAACAATATAACAACATAAAAATTGACTGTGGGAGAGTTGTTTTTTTCTGTTTCTTTTAATTTTATTTTCTTTCATTGATGCAATTTGCTTCGTTTTGTCCGTTTTATTTTCGTAATACACAACAAGATGATGTTGCAACTCATGCACAAGATTTGAACATAATTGAGATCATTTTAAATATTTAAAGAGTATATTTCCTATGCTCTTAAAATGAGTGAAAGAGAATAAATTCATAAATTAAGAGAACATTTAAGAGAAGTTTCATCGAACAAATGATTCAACTTTAAAAACTACTCAATTTAAAAAACTGGTTTTACATAAAATTTTTCTCATTAAGCAAAATCTCACACGACTTTAATTTTTGTGATCAGATAAACATATGTATCTACAAATGTATATATATACTAATATTAAAGAATTGTTTTTATTAAAAATATTTAATGAATTTAAAACATAAATGTATCTATACAAATGTAAGTTGTTTTTTTTAGTTATTTTTGACATAAATTGCGTATAGCTATCGCTATACACTATTGTTTCAATAAAAACTATTCTATTGATGATCCACAACAAATATGACCACTTTTATCAGAAATCATTTATCTATAACCTGCATTAGAAATATGTAAAAATGATTTACGATAATATTATAACAATAATTACAAATCGAATTATAAATAATTCTACTTTAATGTTTTACTACAGAAACTATAAATAAATTCTCATAAAAATTACAAGTACAAACGTACATACATAATTATTTAGTGGCTTAAAGGTTTACATGTTTCTCTCCACATTTGTTATTTATTTCCTCTCTTTAACTCCAGTCAATCCTGAAGAATTTGGTATAATAACACAAGAAAATCAACTTTAAATTACTCAAGTCCATGGTAAACCGAACAAACCGGTCTTACTAGTGTCAATGCCTTGATGCACCAAAAGGTTTGATGTTTTATTTTTTGTTGCTTTTCGCAGTTTAATCTTGCTTAACCAAGCAGTCAGTCAGTCACTACACCAGTCAAACCAACATACTTTTACCACCACTTCTTTATGTATGATTGTGTGTATCTATACTCAATTTGTTTGGGTATGCGATATAAAATGCATATGAGTGGATGTGCATCAGTAAATGAGTGTGTTAATATGTTTGGCATTATGCCATAACAACAAAAAAAAATATATATATATATAATATGAATACTCAGAGAACAAAATCACTCAATTTTGTTATACACTCACTCTCAAAATGATCTCTTCATAGTCTTTTATACTCGCACAATAAATATTTTGTAATCACATAATTCCTTAGAGGACTGACGACTGCAATTTGAGAAATCAGTCAATGAGAAGATATCGAGTAGATCACATGTTTTGAAAGTTAAGGCGGAGTTTTGTGATTTTTAAAAAATTTTAGAAAGAGATCTACTAAATAAAAAATCATATTATATATTTATTATAAATAACAAATATAAAACGTTCGTTACCTTCTACATTTTGGATTACGGTTACGGGTTACGTTTTTTTCGGAAAAAAATCAACATTCAATAAACAAATACAATGAACGCTTCAAATTAAACAATATATAGAAAAAGTGTTTTATTACCATCGTCTTAAACGCTACTCAGTGTAATTTAATAACAAAAAATGAAGCTGTTAAAAAAACTTAAATCATAATCAGCAAAATTCATAATTATAAAAAAGATAATTTATTTAGTAAAAAATTCAAAAAAAAAAATTAAAACCAATCACACAATAATAAAAAAATTCTGAAAAAAATAATAAAGTGCATAAAGATGGCACTCATTTCAAAAACCATCTTATCAGTGCTAATTTCTTTTATAATTCCGGTACTCGGTGCGGCTTTAAGTAAAACGGTGCTCTATCAGGCGCCCGATGAATGTCGTTGGTCCGGTTCTAATGAAAATGATATTACGCTGGTTTGCCATTTGCGTACAATTAATTCGGAACTCGAAAATACAAACTTTAGCGTCATTCAACCGCAAAATACAATTCGACTAAGACTCGAATGCAATGACGCTTTATTCTTTCAAAGCAGTCTGAGTCCAGATAGTTTCCGTTCGCTTGTAGAATTACGTGCGCTAACTATTGAGTATTGCAAACTTGGTAATCTTACTGAAGGTTCATTTCGAGGTCTACAAGACCTACGAAATCTAACAATTCGCACCCACAACGGAGATTGGTCAACTATGTCATTAGATATTTCACCTTCTAGCTTCAGTGAATTCCGTCAATTGGACCGCTTGGATGTCAGCCTTAACAATATTTGGCTTATACCAGACGGTATGATTTGTCCCCTAAAAGTATTGAAGCATTTAAATGTGTCGCATAATGAGATTCAAGATATTGGAAATTTCCACTTCAGCGCCTCACTCAGCACACGCACATCACGAATTTGTGGTTCATCTTTAAACAGCATCGATTTGAGCAATAACAAAATTGCCAATCTTCCTTCGGCAATATTTTCTGGCTTGGGACGATTGACTAACTTGAATTTAGCTCGTAATGGCATGAATTTTATTGCAGATCGTGCATTTGAAGGTCTGGTTTCTCTGCAAGTTGTAGATTTGTCTGAAAATCGTTTGACATCATTGCCTCCAGAACTTTTCTCCGAAGCAAAGTTTGTCAAAGAAATCTATTTGAAAAATAACAGTATTAATGTTTTGGCCCCAGGACTTTTTAGCGAGTTATCAGATTTACTTGTTTTGGACCTATCAGCAAACGAACTCAACTCGCAGTGGGTCAATTCAGCCACTTTTGTTGGACTCAAACGTTTGGTACTGCTTGATCTCTCTGCCAACAAAATCAGCAAATTGGAAGCTAACATCTTTCGTTCATTGTCTAGTCTTCAAATTTTAAAATTGGAAGAGAACTACATTGATCACATACCAGATGGTGTTTTTACAGATCTAACTAACTTACATACACTTATTTTGTCCTACAATCGGATTTCGACTATAGGCCCAAATACATTCCGTGGTTTATATGGAATTTTAGCGCTCAGCTTAGATTACAATCGTATTTCAAAAATTGACACGCAAGCTTTTAAAAATTGTTCTAGTATAGAAGACCTACATCTTAATGGCAATAAGCTGCAAAATATTCCTGATGCTCTCTCCTACGTACCACTATTAAAAACTTTAGATATGGGTGAAAATTTAATCACAAGCATAGAAAATACTTCCATAACAATAATGGAAAACTTATTTGGTTTGCGTCTTACTGAAAATTCTATTGACTACATTAGACGTGGTGTTTTTGATCGCATGACTTCATTGCAAATATTAAATTTGTCTGGAAATAAAATTAAAGGTATCGAAGCTGGTTCCTTGCAACGTAACACACACTTGCAAGCCATTCGCTTGGATAGCAACCATTTAAAAAACATCGCTGGACTTTTCACTGACTTACCAAACTTAGTTTGGCTTAACATGTCAGATAATCGCTTGGAAAAATTTGACTATTCACACATACCTACAGGCCTTAAATGGTTAGATGTGCGTGCAAATCGCATCACTCAATTGGGCAATTACTTTGAAATTGAGAATGAATTGAGTCTTACAACTTTTGATGCCAGTTCAAATTTGCTCAGCGAAATTACTGCCGGTTCCATTCCAAATAGTATTGAAGTTTTGTACTTGAATGACAATCTCATCAATAAAATTCAACCTTATACTTTCTTCAAGAAACCCAACCTAACCAGAGTAGATTTAATACGCAATAAACTCACCACTTTGGAGCCCAACGCACTTAGACTATCACCTATACCAGATGATCGCGACATACCAGAGTTTTTCATTGGCCACAATCCGTTTCAATGCGACTGCAATCTTGATTGGTTGCAAAAGGTTAACATTGAGTCACGCACTCAGCCCAAACTCATGGATTTAGATCAAATCTATTGTAAATTATCCTATGCACGCGGCAAAACAAATGTGCCTCTCATTGAAGCTAAATCCAGTGACTTCTTGTGCAAATATGAAACTCATTGCTTTGCCTTATGCCACTGCTGTGAATACTATGCCTGCGACTGCAAAATGGAATGTCCCGACAGATGTGCTTGCTATCACGACCAGTCATGGACTTCAAATGTTGTCGACTGTTCGCGTTCGGGATACGATCATGAATTACCTTCTCACATTCCCATGGATTCTACACAGTTGTATTTGGATGGTAACAATTTCAAAGAATTATCTAGCCATGCTTTCATTGGCCGCAAACGTTTGAAGGTTTTGCATTTGAATCATTCGCGCATTGAAATCGTGCACAACCGCACTTTCTACGGTTTACTTGAATTGGAAGTGCTGCAGTTGAATCACAACAATTTACGTCAACTGAATGGCAATGAATTCCAAGGCCTCGAGAACTTGCAGGAACTTTATCTTCAACATAATCAAATAGCTACCATAGACTCGCTGACATTTACACATTTATATCATTTGAAAATATTACGTTTAGATCATAACCTCATAACTGAGTTTGCTGTATGGAATCTATTACCTCCTTATCTTAATGAATTACGTTTGGCTGGAAACCCATGGTCATGCAATTGTGCTTTCGTAGACAAGTTCCGCGACTATGTAAATCGTCATGAGTCAGTGCAAGATAAACTAAAGTTGAGATGTTCTGCTTTATTGGGAAGCAATGGTACTGTCGGTATCAACGCAACTGCGCTGACACAGCAACCAACAGAACAATTTACTTTGTATCTAAGCCCAGAAGTTGTAAAAGAAGGTAACATTAGGTACATGGCTTGTGGCGGAGTTTCGCAGCAACATTTGTTGGGTGTTTCAGGCGCCAATGGTGGTTTCCTCAACGGAGACATAAATGATAATATCATTATCAATGGTAACATGACCTCAACTAAAATGATTTTGTCTCAACCACCTATGCACGATTATGTTCCAATATTGGTAGCAATACTAACGGGCTTTGTCTTTGTCATCATTTGTACTATGCTGGTTTTCATCTTCCGCCAAGAAATGAGAGTTTGGTGTCATTCACGTTTCGGTGTTCGATTGTTCTACAATGGCAACAAAGATATGGACAAAAACGAACGTGAAAAATTATTCGATGCTTTTATATCGTACAGCTCCAAAGATGAGTCTTTTGTTACAGAAGAATTAGCTCCATTATTAGAACAAGGTGATACACGTTACAAATTGTGTTTACAAAATCGTGATTTTCCTGTTGGGGGCTATATGGCCGAATCAATTGTTCAAGCCATCGATACTTCAAGAAGAACAATTATGATTTTATCAGAGAATTTTATAAAGTCAGAATGGTGTCGTTTCGAATTTAAATCAGCCCATCAATCAGTATTACGCGACAGAAGAAGACGTCTAATTGTTATTGTATTGGGTGAGGTGCCACAAAAAGATTTAGACCCTGATCTAAGATTGTATTTGAAAACGAACGCTTACTTACAATGGGGTGACAAACTTTTCTGGGAAAAACTACGTTTTGCTTTACCCGATGTGCCCAATAACCAAAGAAGACCTCATGGAGTAACGGGCCATTGCACCGGAGTTGGTGTTCACATGCCTATGGCACCCCATCACCATCATATGCAGACACATCATTTACATCACATGCATCCTCAGGCTCAACTGCAGCAACATCACTTACAGCATGCTAGTTTCCGTTCTCAAATGCATCACAATATCAATGGTTCTCGTCAAAACCACAATCGAAACAACACTAATCCTCAGCAACAGTCCACCATGTTAATGGGTCCTCCCTGTCAGTCAGTGCAACCACAACAGCAGCAACAGCCAATGCCTCTACCTTTACCACCCACAAACCAAAGCAGTAGTATACAACACCAGAGTCTACCTTTGCCACCTTGCCCCAGTCCCAGAAGTGCAACCACACAGTCATCCGTGGGCGGCAATTCTACCAATTCAGGACGAACAGTCGCCGTACATATATAAATGTAAGTTATTGTTTTCATCTTAGGGTTAAAAATATAATAATTAGGACAAATTAAATCAAGTTAAGAAACGAAAAAGAAAAACGTTTATCTAACCATAGTGTGGTTGGTAATAAGCCTTTCTAATTTTTGGTTTTTGTTTGCTTTCAACTGACATTGATTTCTCTCTAAATCACTGTTATTGTTAAATTAAATTGCTATTACTAATCTAGCTTCTATTTTGGTTTCGTCCCAGTAAATCATTTTAAATGATCAGTTTGAGTTTGTATCTCGTTAAAAAATAAGCTTTTTACTTCATTTCACGTTTTTATGATTTTCCTTAATTTTTCTGTTTCGTTCTTTAAAATAAGAAAATACAACCATAAAACACATTAATGGAGAACGGAAAACCTATTACAATAACCGGCTGATAAACATGAAACTGAAAAAAAAACGATGAAGTAAAACAAATAGTTAAACTGACATTTGACTAAACTGACAGACAAACCAGTGAAGCAATCCAAACAGTTACAAACAAGGTACACAAATTATGGAGGCAATGAAGGAAACTTAAAAATGAAGCATCAAAACGGACACAGAAAATTATAGTCAAAAAGAACCTTTTGGCACAATAGCAATGCCAACAAGCGTATCAAACGAGCCAAGATGCAAATGAGCAGCAAATAATGCTGCTGAGCCAACTACAGCTGGCATCATTTGTAGCAAAATCTTGTTGCGCTTTTGTGGTGAATTCATTGACTTCGAAACGCGTTTCGCTGCTATTGCTGTTCTGTTTCATTTTTTACTAAACGGTTAAAATGTCTTCAAAAGTCACCATTATATATTGTAATGTTGTTGTTGTTGTTGTAATTGCTATGAGTTTTCTTTTCCACCTTGTAATGATTCACAAAATTGATGTTGCATGCAACAACGAAAAACAGAAAAATTCATTTATTATGCAAAAAGAGAGATATAAAGAGACGAAAAAGTATCAAAACAAGAAAGAAAAATATACAAAAAGCAAAACAAAAACCGGCAAAATTACACAGTCTTGTAGATATGTTATGTATATTTTACAACAAAAATATATAATGTTTTTTTTTTTTTTGCTTTTCCTGCTTTTTATAAATAATTTTTTGGCCAGACCAGAAACACCGAGGGTTAGACATACTTGTACGATTATGTATATGTTAAGAGACCAGACAGCAGAAATAAAACCTGACGTCTTGGCGATTGCTAAATGGACAACGTTGATTTTGTATTTCTTTTTTTGTTTCATTTCTTTTGTTTTGCTTTCTTCCATCGTTTTGCCCCAAAACGATATAACTATATGCAACAGAAAAATGAGGACAAGCAGTGCTGCATTTTGGGGTATTTACAGCTAACAAACAACATATTTACTCTTATACATATGTCTGTTTGTCAGTCTTTTTTTGCAGTCGTCATGACAAGTCAACTGATATACAAAAATGAAAATAAAATAGTTTTTTCAGGCAAAATTTCAAACAACGGAATTTTTACCTAACAAATTGCTACATTTGTTGCACTACCAAAAACTACATGCAACAAAACAAAAAGAAAGGTAATATAGTTCATTATTCATTACATTTCTAACAAAAAAAAAAAAAAAAAAAACATAACAAAAGGCTTTCTAAACGTTTATCTATTTCGGTTTTTTGCTCATTTATTTTTCCTCTTAAAATAAGAAGACTGTATTTTTGGGCAAAAGAAAAAATGCATTATGCTATACAAATTAAAAACATTCCAAATAGAAAAGGTAAAAACGTATATTATTATGTTGTTTAAAAATACTTCAAGTAGACAACACCGTTGCACAAATGTACAGATGCAAAACTCAAACTAATTAAAATGTTAAAGAAAAATTTATAAAAATGTGATATAATATTATTTTTAGTAAACTGTTAACTTAACTACGTCCTGTATATTTAAAATAAAAAATATTAATTAATTTAAGAGTAAAAATAAAAAATATATTATAATAAAAGTAATAATATCCTCTCAGTTATTATTTCATAATAATAAAAATTAAACAATCTTGTAAATATATATTTAATTTTAATTATAATTACATATTTAGTTTGTACTTAAGAAATGAAATTCAACCACCTCTTTCATTGCAACTGATACGAAACAGCCATATTTTTTCTTATAAAACTTAAATATTTTTTCTTTAAACTATTTACACTGAAAAAAGATATAAAATAGAATCAAAATCATAATGAATTAAATAAAAATTAAAAGTATTTTTCGTGTTAAATAGCGACTGATTATGTTTATAAGTTTAAAAAAATAATACAAAGAGAAAATACAACAAATTTGTAAAATATGATTTAATAATTAAGCTTTTTCTTTATTTTGTAAAATTTATATTTTTGTACATAGATTTGCATTTAAGGTAAAAACACTATCTCTTATTAATTTAATTTATTATTTTTTATTGTTTTGTATTCTAGTTATTAAGTAGAATTAATTTAATTATAACCAATTATAGTCCTATAAATTTTTAAAGAACCACAACACAAAAATATATCAAAAGACAATAAAAAATCCATATTTAATATATGAAAAGAATTGAAACAAAATCAATTTCGTGTTTTTATTTTAATTAATTAAATATTTCTTTCAGAAAATACGAAATTAAATGCAAAAATTATAATTTATCAATTTCATACGGATATATACAATTGAAAAATTCATTCTAAACCGAAATAATTTATAGTAAATCTCAAACATGATTTGAAAGTTTTTTCAAAAAATTAAATAAGTCTAAACTAGACAGACAGCTTATATTAGTCACCAGCTAAGAAGTACCTGGCACTCCACATTTTACCAATAAGAAGTAAAAAATAAGAACAAAATAATTTATTTAATAAAGTTAATAAGTTGAATAGCCAGAATCACGCCCCAATTCCGATATTAATTTAATTATTTATTAAATATATATTTTATTTGTATTAATATATCTCTGGTATGTAAGTAAGAATGCATTTTTAGGATTTGGGTGTAACTAATACATTTATGCATATGAAAATAATATAAGGTATATAAATTCCATATTAGGTGAAAATAAATGGTCAACAGGTATCTTTTTTATAGACACTAATTCACTAACATGTAACTAAATAAACTAGTACAAGAACAAAACATGATGATTAATGTCTAGGTCCTCAATTCTATTTACCTTACTATCCATGACTAATAATAATAATAATAATTTATATTTGGATCAACATTTCTAAGAACCCAACCTTCAGTCTAACTCATAGATCACTAAGGTGGTTATTTTGAAGGTTAATTTATATTGAAAATGGTTTGTGGGTTAAAACGTCGCCTGCAAAATACGCAGTAGAGAAAGAGAAAATAAATGAACATCCACTAATAATAGTACACCTGTATTAAGAATCACACAAATGTATATTTATCTCCGTTTGGTTGACTTAGCTAGGTAGATAGGTAGGCGTGTTTGTTGCAATTGCAAAAGTCATAAAATTCCAGCTGTCTTTTGATCTATCTGGCTTGCATTCTCATGAAGATTTTGATCAAGGTTAATTTCTCTTCGTTAAGGACAATAAGCGGTTTGCCTTTTGTAATTGATAACGTGCAACGTTTGACAGTTTGTTATAATCTATTGCTCATCGATTTTGTTAAGGGTTATAAAATGTTTGAAATAAAATGTGGGCATAATACCAATAATATCTAAGATAAGTTGCAAGACAAAAAAGATGTCTTAACCTATATTTATTCGATGTCTACGTTTTGAGATTTGTTTTTGGTTTTTTGTGTTTCTTGTTATAGTTTAAAACAAAAAACAATTTTATCTTTTAGCCTGTATCTTAAAGAACTATCATGTCTGGTTAGAGAAGAAATGATTTTAATTAGATATTTAAATCAAAAAAAAAAAAATTAAAACATAAAAAATATTACTTATTATTTAAAACAAAAAACTGACAATTAAACGTTTAAAATCAATGAATTGTAAAAAATATTAAAAATCTTTAGAATAAACCAAATATTATATGCTGGAATAGAATAATTATTTACAGACAATATTTAAACAAAATTTATAATAAATTAGCTCACAAACAATATATTTATATACAACTCTAAAATAATGTAATTAATTTCTCTGGTAATACATGTATTTTAATCAAAAATTACATTCAATCACAATTAAGTCTTGTGAAAAGAATATACCAAATATTTATAAACATGAAAAATTAAGCTCATTAATTAACGGTTGTGTACAGTTTTTTTAATAATTTATTAGTAAACTTCTTATTAATTGTCCATCATCACCAATTCCATTCAGAAAATCAAAAAGAAGTAGCAAATTAATGAAATTTGACTACTGTTAATCACATCAGAATACACAAGAGATGTGAACAACAGAAACGAAGCAACGGAATCAAATTAAAGCGATTTAAGATAATAATGCGAAACTAAAGTATCCACAAGAAAGCCAAGAGAAACTGTCAAGTTGTTGTATAAACGCTGAAATCATTACAAAACTGGCTGGTTATAAAACATCTAATAAATGACAGTACATCAAATCTTAATTAGATATTAATGTGATATAATGAAAAATCAAACATAAAAGTTTGACTTTAAAAAACAACAAAAACAAATAACACACCAAAATATAATCAGCATTTAAATTCAGGAGAAAATAACAGA